>JAQFVV010000004.1:18553163-19218163 GCA_028023455.1 Epiperipatus broadwayi
GCTTTATGTTTTAAATAGAAACAAAAAAAATATTGTTTGTTTGATTTCAGTGTTGATAAGGTTTGGTTTGAATTGACTAATGTTCTGTCAGGATTATTCTGTGCATCTTTGAATTTCATTGATTCCAGTGTAAGTATAACTCCGCAAGTAGCTTTTAGACCTCAAGGTGTACTTTCCAAAAAATTAAACTCATCATATGTGCGATATGCTACTTTACCACGAGAAATAGTTTGTACTGAAAATTTAACACCATGGAAAAAACTTCTTCCTTGCCATTCTCGGGTGAGTTATCTATTTTAAGTTAATTAAAATTTGTATTAAAAATAAATTAAAAAGAATAATTTTATATAAGTAAAATTGTTCATCAAATTGTTATTATTTGCTGATTTGAAGTTTAACATCAAAAATGCATACTATATTGTAAATTTTTGTGAAATGTAATTCTTAGAATATTTAAATTCTAGTTGGTTAAGAGCATTTCACAAATATTATTGTTAAAATTAATGTTTCAATCACTATTTTTTTAAAAACCATCATTTATTTTTTACTAGCTCATGACACACAATGTATGCATATATATATATTATAACAGGAACTACCTACCCATAACTACTGAGTTCAAACTCTGTAAACTCACCTAGCAGATAAGGCAGAGTGAAATAATTAATTTCACTAATTATTATTAAAAACGGCAGTAAACTGACAGCTATCAGTTATATTTCCTTACTTGGATAACCATCTCCTCCAGGTTTGGTCAGGCTTATCCAAAATAGAGCATTTTATAAAGCCCAAAAGCTTTAAGCTCCACTTTCATAGAAAGATGCCCTACAAGACCCTTTATTGAAAGACACACCCAATTTTCCCTTACAGATTATTCCATATGCTAGCTCTCTTACTCTTATTTCTCAAGGTGAATAGCCTATCTTACAATAAATATACATATAATTCATGAACTATGGAGTGAATTGAGCCAAATATTGAACACCAGTTCTTGATCAATTTTCTTAATCTTAATTAGAAATATTAAAAGAAACAAACAGAAATAATTATAATAAAAATACACAAGAAGAAAAAAAATCTAATCTATAATACATTCCCTCCCTTATAATTCATTACTGCACAATAAGAGCACACACCCTCCCTTTTATTAGTTTCTTACTGTATACATTCCTACCGCAACTTTGTGGGCACATAATACACACATATAAAATAATAAACACATAAAAAAAATATAGATATATATAATACCCATGCTGATCGGTGATATTACACCAGAGGAAAAAATAGCGCGATATATTTCAATTCATGTTTTCTACACATTAACAAATAAACATAAAAAATTATATACATCTTTAACTCTATACGCATATATACATTTGCATACATAGCCTCATTTTGCTAAGATATTACTTTCTTAACTAAATAAAAAAAAAATTATACACCCAGGTCTCATTTTATGCGGATTTATTTAATGCGATTTTTAAGTTATGCGAGTCATGTTTTTTTTAATATCTTTGTATGCAGTTTTCTTTTATGTGATAAAAATTATTAGATCAGAAGTCGAGCTCCGATAATGGCGCTATTACTTTAAATATTATAAATTTCACGCATTCACGTCATATTTAAAGTAATAGCGCATTATCGTAGTTCGATTTCCATCTAATAATTTCAATATTTTCAGCGCTTTATAATAGTACAGTAATAGATTTTATGCAATAAAGTTCATAATTCACTTAAAATCATGATTTCCCCATTTTATATACATGCATTAAATTTTATAAGACTATAATGTAAATCTGTTCAAATGTTATAGATGAAAAATATTATGTATGTTGTTTTTGCATTTTAAATCACGTTCTATTTTTGCTTTTTATAAAAAGAGTACGTAATCAATTAATCATTTAGTGTCCGCAAGTTTATTTTTAAAAGGTGAGTAACAGTGGTGGGCACAATTAAATTTGGCAATTAAAATCTGATTTTTAATTGTAATTAACAATTTAAAAATTACGTAACGTGATCTGAAATTAATATGATGTGAAACGATGAAATTTGATTTTTAAACGGGATTGAAAATTAAAAAATTAAAGACAAAAATAAGAATTTAATTTTTAATTGTTACTTTTAATTAAATTTTGCCCAACAGTGGTGAGTCGGTGACTTTTTATTATCGTAAGGCTAAGTTCTTATTTTTATTTTAAACTTTTAGTTTATCCTAATGGAGAGGAAAAAACACCCAAGAAAATGAATTTCTTTGGAAACAAAAATTTCAATTTCAGATCGCTTAGCAAAATGGGAAGGATCAATAACGATTGGAAAATGTTTTAGTTGTATTTCCTTTTGACTTCGTTTAAGGAGAAGCTACAGTACCTCACATCACATCACATCATGATAAATCTGATGTCTCAAATAGCGATAATAATTAAAATACCGTACATATATGAAAAAAATGTAAATTATGCATAAAAATATATTGTTTTGAATACAATTAAATACTGTAGTTAATAAAAAAAGTAAAAAAAGTTTGTCTTGTATCAATTTTTTTCAAATTTGAAATTTTTTATTAGTCATATTTTATTTTATTATTATTTTTTTTTTATGCGAATTTTAAAGTAATTTTACGTTGTTGCTTTGCTTTTATGCGATTTTTGGAAAATTACAGTACGTATCCCCCATTTTTCAAGGTAAGTTAAGTCTATTTTTGTATGATTTCTTTTGTGCGTATTTTCTGAGGAACCTATCTACCACATAAAACGTGACCCAGGTGTATACATCTTTATCTAACTATATGCATTCATACATTCATATATGTATAGTTTAATTTTATTAAGACATTAATATCTTAAATAAATACAAAAAACATATTATCTAACTAGGCAGACACCATGTATATAGCTTAATTTGGGCAAAATTTTAATTTCTGAAAACTATATATTTCAAAAATAAAAAAAGACCAGTAATAATGAATTTAATTATTCTTTCCTTGCATATACTAATGGATGGGAGGGGATTGTATATTTAATTTCTACTTTCTAAATATTTCAGACTCATCTGCAATACTCATTCATAGGAGACATTACATAATGCTGGTTACTATGATGACCATTTCCCCCTTCTCAGCTAAAACAAAATTTCCCTGGTGTGTTCTCACTTAAAAAGCTCTATTGAAATATGCAGTAGCAAACAGGAGAAACATGATTTAATTCAGCCACATTTTCATGCTAAGCAGGGTTCAGCATAACTACATTTTACATGGTGACCATTTGAAGATTAGATCTGATGCATTTGATGACCTTATATTCCATTTTCTTTGGTTTACTAAACTGGCTGCATCATCTTTTGTTAAGTATCAAAAAATGGATTCCGAGAGTTATCCAAGAATTTTTTTTACTGACTCTGCACTAATTGATGACTGAATTTTTCTGCTGGCTTTCTGATTGTCACTTCTTTCTATGACTGCCAACTTCGCTCCGACTGATCACTATGCACACCAAAGAACAAAAATGTTGTAATCTTTTATCTTTGATCTAAATTAATTTATTTTTCTAATCAGCTTGCAGATGAGTTTTTAATCTTTACACAAAAAAAAAATTCAAGAATTGTTTTATAAAACACTTTACCAATTAAATTAAATTTTGATAACATATCTTGATACATCTAAAAAAAAAATAATTAAAACAAAATTATATCAAAGAGACAAAACCTATAATTACTCACAAAAAAGAATTAGAAGAATTTGGATATAACAATGTCTAATTAGACTCCAAAATAATTAAACACTGTTAAAATTTTTTGCACTAAATATTTGTACCCAAGGACAATTGATGCTTTTTAGTATTTATATTTTTCTTTATGTACCAATTTAATTAAATGAACTAGCATTTTAATTTTTTTTTTTTTTGTTGGACATACAAAAAAAATGTAAGACACATCAGAAAAAATTTATTAACAAAAATTATTATCACACAAAAAAAATAAACAATTGCAATATGTACATATTCTACTACCTATATATGGGATATAATATATATATATATATATATATTGTAACATAATGCCCATGAATGTCCCTTTTGGTTCTTAAATTATATTTATACTCTTACATTTTATAAGTGAACTAACAATTAAATACAGTCCTAACTGACCAAAACTTGTGATGGGGGTTTGATTAGCAGTTACCATCATAATACCCCCACTTTTAATGATGGCCTGAAATGTGTGCTAACCCTTTTCATGGTTCTCACTATTAGTCCAAATTATCTTTCTTCATGATTGCCCTACTTTATTCACTTAAGAGTATTATCATGAGCCAACTACACATATTAGCCTGTTTTAGAATACTAAGCTGCAATTCAGAATGAACATAGCTTTTAATATATTTCAATCAAAGATGGATACATGGAAAGGGTGCTTTTATATTTTCAATAACATCCTAGTTTTGTGATGTTAGAGAAAGTTAACCAATAAATAAGGGAAATATATGATCTTAGAAACATTTGGAATAATGATTAAACAAAGATAATTTATATCAAGAAAACTTAAGATATGGAATTTTTGAGCCACATTATCTTGAATATGGACAAATTATCTCATGAATCTAGCTTATAATTGCAGTTTAGCAGTATAGCTTTGCCACCTAATGTAATAAGCTTTAGTAACTAGATGCCAGATGATGTTGCAGAAGCTTATATTATTATTTATAATAATGGTAAAAGAAAAGGAGTATGCTCACTAAAAATAGCAAGTTACAATCATTTTAGAGAGTTAGAGCCATAATGCATGTCAAAAGTTCCAATTCATTGAAATAACTACAGATTTCTTTAAACATAATTATTATTTTTTTGACTATTCTTAAAATTGAAGCTCATATCGCTACTCCACTTTACAATCTTCTGAGAAAGAGGAAAAAGATATGCAAGTGGAAGTGATTCATCTAACTAACTCACTGCTATTCTTCAGTAATTTATTAATCTATTATAATGGAGATTTAGAATAACTGTAGTAACAATTGCATCTGCATATGGAATTATTGCATTGATCATCTTAAGATTATTGATTGTGAAAGATCAGTATATCATATATTTTGACAAGGCTGATCATTAGTAAGATGATTACTTCATATGTCACAACTCTAAATTGATGTGTTTAATTTGTAGCAATATAGTGGCCACATTTAAGGAGTACATCATGAAAAACATCACCAAGAAGTACATGCTGAATACATAAATTTCAATAAAGAAGTAAGAAAATCTAAATTTATTATGCTTAAATAACAACTAAATGCTCAGCAAATGGCATTCAGAACAACATTACAACAAACGTCCGATAGTATAAAGGCATGCTATTCATTTGCCTTCTTGCCTGCAAAAAAAAAAAATGAAGCCAATTTCAAATAGTGAACTAATGAAACAGTGTTTAGAAATAGTCATAAAAGATGTTTTGCCAGAAAAGATAAAAATATTGCAAGCATCAGTTCATTACGCCAAACCATATGTCAGCATATTGATGATATTGCAGCTGAAATTCAACTGTATTTATGAGATTAAATACAGAGTTTTAAAGTTTATTGTTTTAGCATTCAATGAGACCATGAATAGTTCTAATACAGCTCAGCTTGTGGTATTTGTTCATGGTATAAATGTTGGTTTTCAAGTAACTGAAAAAATGTGAAATCTTTTAAACATAAAGGATATCAATAGAGGAGATACTTTCCAGTCAACTGAAAATTATCTTATCCAAAATAACTTGAATTTCAAAGTACTTTCAGGGATAATAACAGATGGAGCATTGACTATGACTGGTAAAAATAAGGTAGCTTTAACATTTCTTGTGAATAAGCTGGAATCGAAAACCATTGAAAGCAGTGATGTATTTGTTATTCTCTGCTTGATGCTTCCGTAAAATTTATGTGTGCATAAGTGTTATCCATGAATCACTCTATGAATGTTGTTACGTTCAATCTCGTGTGTTTCAGCATTAACAATTTAACGAATTTCTTATCAAATTAGATTGAGAATATGAGGATATATTTTACCAATGTTAAGTGGCTAAGTCGATGAATGTGTCTGAAATGATTTTTTTGACTCATGGGGATATATTCATGATGAGAAAAAAAAAAGATTCCTGAATTAAGAAATGGGGATTAGTTGTCAGATCTATATTTTTAGTACATCTAACTGAAACTTAATCAACTCAATAAAGAGTTGCAAGGGGATAATCTAATAATTGATGCTTGTAATTATATAAATGCTTTTTCACAAAAATTTTTTGCCATTTGCAAATCAGCATTGAAATAATAATGCTATATATATTTCCTTCTGTTAAATAATTTCAATAAATTAAAAATTTCTCAAAATATGCGGATGAAATAAAAAATCTATAATCTGTGTTTGATAGTCATTTCTCAGATTTAAAAAAATATGACAAAATATATATTGAAATAATGTCTTTTCTATAATGTTAACATGCTCACTGTTTCTGAAAACCTGCAAATGGAATTAAACTTTCAGTGCAATGCTGAATTAAAACGCATTTTTGGAATAACATCAAAATTAAATATAACACATATGTCATATCTGAAAAATATCCCAATTTTAAAAATTTTGCATAAAGAATTGTGCTTTTCGATCTTATATTTATGAAAATCTACTAAATCAGTTAAGATGTGCTACAATAAACATATAACCAGATTTAAAAAAATTGAGTCAAAAACAATTATTACGTTAATGTAGTTTATTTGATTTTGTATTTGTTTATGTGCATTAATAGCTCTGTCCAACAATTATTTGTACTCATATTTTTTAAAAGCATGTAGAGATATTGGCTTTGACATGGCCAGAATTTTCTCTTGGGGTCGCTTTTCTAAACATACAAAATATCTTACGTTATTATATGCAATATACTACAAAAATTCCTATCCATACTAGTCTTTTGGGTGTGGGGATTGAAACCCAAACTCTTTTGGTGCATTTCTGAAAATAAATATAAATGGCATGCAGCCCACGAAAATGCAACTTGTGACCAAGTTGTGAAGATATTTGGACTGGCCAGAGACCTGCTTTAGAGGCAGTTGTTGTTATGACAACAGATGCATGCTCTGTATGGGTAGACTATCAACTGTTGAAGAATACTAGCTCTAAAAAAACAATGAAAAGACCTTTTTTGCATATTTCTGCACTTTTTCAGTTTTATAATGCTGTTTTGTTTTGATTTTTAAATAAATATTTTTAGTTAATATATATTTTTTATCTATACATCCATTGCTTTCCACTAGTCCCTCATAGAAAAGGCAGGCTTTTTAATTTCCAAGTGGTGAGGATTTGAGTTTTTCCATCCTTGTTTATGTATTAGAATAGCTAAATACTTATTTACTGACCAGCTAGATTGGTTATGAATTAATTACTTTAGAGAAAAATGTTGAGCCGCTTGCAGGGCAAAGGCTTCTCCAACATCTTATGGAGGAACAACGATGGAGAAGATAGTATTCATCAGGCCTGTCAATTAACAGGCAATGAAGTTTGAATAATTTTTCATACTTATGTGGTTGAATTAGTTGAGTGGATTATAGATCAATTAACGAAGAGAAAAATCCTAAATTTCTTGAAAAGAATTTCATTGGCCTAGAACTGAACACCACATTATAAGCATGGCAGGCAAATGTGCTATCTTTGCACCATGAATCTTTTTTAAATAAGTGCTAATAGCCTTTTCAATAATTTGAGAAGATATTTTTAGGTTTGCCTCAGGCATGAAAATTGATTAGCCTGACCATCCTTTATCATTAGGTTTACTATCTGAATTTTGTTACATAATAGCTTTTGATTGTAAGAGATCAGAGATTTTGCCAATAATCAATTTATTTATGTCATTCATTAAAAATAACATATATCGAAATGTTCTCAAGTGATTTTAAAAAGTTTGAGCAGCGGAAATGCCAGCACCAGAAATGATCCTAGGATCCTATGTTCCAGAGTCTAATTCTCTATCACTGCTAAGTCACAGAGGGATCTATAAGTATCATAAAAGTAATTATTACAATTGCATTGTATTATATTTGTTTTTGACTAATAAAACATTTATTTCAAACAAAAGCAAAGATATCGAAGCAGAACTAAGCAAGGATGATATGAAATTATTTCATGCATTTTTTATGTTAAAAATTACATTTTAGTCTTTAATATCTTGTATAATTTACTTATGAGCTAGAAAATATTTTACTTTGAATTGTTCTAATGGTATAATTTTTTTTTTTTTCATTTTAGGCTGGTCTTTCAACACTTCTTAGTGCTACTAAACTGTATAATACTAATTTTCATTCCCTTGGCATTCATGTTCGGCCCATTTGCCAGGTATGCTATATTAAAAATTTATTTCTAAGTTAACTTTCAATTTGTAGTTCTTTTTAATTATATATCTTATTAATAGTTATTTAAAATGTCTTCTTCATTAATATAATTATATATTCAGTTTTTGTTCTATCTATTTATCTTTTCAGCTGTTTTTTTTTTTATTTATGTTTTCCAAAATTTTTTTTTTATCTTTAGTCTTCATTTAATACCCCCCCCCCTTTCAATATTTTTTCAATTATCTGTTATTAAAATATATTATGTTGTTGTTATTATTACTTTTTAATTAATTCATTCTTTATTAAAAAAAATTTTTTTTTTTTTAGAATAGTTCATTATTACAAACTTCAGTGTTTATTGTTATAATTACTGATTTATAAGATAATTATATAGAAATTGGATGTTTCTATGGGGAAATGGAAATGTTAATAAGGATAATGTTTGTAACAAGAATAAAGAATCAGCAGATTATCAATAGATCAAATATAGATAACGTATAATTACCAGCAATTAATCAACAATAGTCATCCTTTGTGATTAGATTCAGAAGAGTTGTATTATAAAATCTTAGTTAATTATCATCAAGCCATTGCCATACATAGATATAATATTATAAAGGAGCAGTCAATAATATTTCTATTGCATGTATATACATAAGTGCTAAAAAATATATAAAACTAACGTCAAAAAAATGTTGGGATCATTATATCAATGCTGATTACGATTAGTGCTCCTGGGCATCAGATACCATAAGTGTACTAACTATCAATAAACTAACTTATCGCCATATAACATTTAAATAAAATGAAGTGTATGGACTTTTATTATCTTAGTACTGTTAAATAATTCTAAGAAGAATTATGTAGATATCTATGCATACACTATAGTCCCCAACTATCTTGGGATCACCATGACCCTGATTACTATGAACAAAAGAATATACCTAATAATTAATCTGGTATTAATTAACTTTACTGGAATAATAATAAATAAATGAAAAATCTGATAAATATTGTTCATTACAAATAGATCGTTCTGATTTTAACTTATAAATGTCAGATATTCTTTCTATAAACTGAAAAAAAAAAAGTAATAAATGTCAATATTGCTTAAATTACAACTTAGAAAAATATTTAAATTCTAGGTTGTCTAAAATAACATGAATATATATATATATAAAATTGTAATGGTATGGAAAAATAGGGGTGAACCTGAGATGATTGCATTCTTCATCATCAATCCCAAGTCAATACAAAATTTAAATATACAAATAATATAAGGAATGAGCATGAGAGATCATGATAGAAACTATCTATAAGTTCTCCAGCAGAACCCAAAAGCAAGAAACTTTCATCATCATTTATGATCAACAATAAAAATAAATCAATAGTCAATATTGTGACTGGATTTGAAATGGGTCTACTGTAGACCATGCTAATTATTTAGCCCTTCCCAGCTTGGAGCAGATTATTTAAATAATTATTTGAATGCATAAACTTAAGTGCTACTCCATCAGAATATATAATAATAAAAACAATAATGCTGGGATACTAAACCATGCTGATCATCATCAATGCTCTGGCTACTTAGTACCATTAATATACTGGCCAATTACTACCATTAATATACTGGCCAATTATAAACTCAATTTCTAAATAAATAATTAAAATGATATGCAGTGCATGGACTTTAAAGGATATCCCCTTTGTGACATCTTCCATTAGAGAATTAATCAAATAATCATTAACTGGATGTCCATAAACACTAAATATAAATCTCTTTTAAATAATAGACCGTTATGCACGAATCTCGCTCAGTGAGCAAAAGCTTTATAACTTACTATGATCAAGAGATATAATACATCATATAACAATTTATAATATTTTAGGATTAAATAAATTTATTGGAATAATTTGAACAGTAAAATATAAATTTATTAATAACAATTAAATTAAAATGAAATTACGGTCAGTTGAATACAGCTATACATATAAATTAAGCCTTCTGATTTTGATTAATACAAAAGCTATCACATTGTGGCTTACAAATATGTTTCAATAGGATTACATAAAACACACGTAAAAGCACTAGACATGTGGTATAATAATTTATGAACATATTTGAAGTTTCATAAACTTATAAATGAAATTCATTTTTATAATACTTAATTAATGACTGACTAAACATATATATGTGTGCGCATTGGTATTTGTAAAAAAAAACAATAAACCATATATTTTCTCAACACACAATTAATACTCCAGCAAGTTCTTTTGTTCAATATCGAAAGATTTTTGGAGTTATCCTTTTTAAATAAAGTATACTGGAAAAACATCTTATGTTTTAGTTGAATAAAGTTATTTGCTTTTAAAAAAAATTAATTTAAAAATTACAACTTTCATTTTCAAGAAATTATTTAAAATAATATTCTCAATATATATAACTCACTCTGCTCACCAGCTGTACTTTATATATATATATGATGCAGTACCTTTTATGTGTGCTTCTCTGCATATAGATAAAACAGTATACATATAAACTAATTCTTCAATAAGCTGATAGACTCTCTTGATAAGTTGGTCTCTTTTAAAACATAGACTAGTTTATTGTCATCTTTAGGAAAAGTATAATCTGGTAACTGTTGACATACATTTAGTCTAGAATTTGATAGACCCCAGGCATATTGGCTAGTACATAATATATACAGGCTAATGAACCATAGAGAAGCTGGTTGCCTTCATGTGTATTAAAACTCCTCCAATGTTACACTAGCAGCAGCCAGATCCACTGTTCTTTACCTTCAGTTATAACTTCATAGTCATCATGCTATCACAATATGTAAAAACTAAAACTCTCCTCTAATTTTTTCCAACCTTTTTATAGTCAGGATGGAATTTAAAAAAACATGTAATTAAAATTTTTTTTATCTTGATTAAAAAAGTTAATGACTCTTTTCAATTCATTTTAATCTTTTCAAAAACAACCCTGTAGAATTTTTCTCATAATATGTTATACAAGCTTTAATTAAAAAAAATTTTTTTAATCAAAATAGATAGTGGAATTTTATAATTACCAATATACCTATTGTATCATAAAAATATGCTTGTTTTAATTTCAAAATCAGAATCAATAAAATATTAATTAGACCTTTTTAAATGTTTAATTTATAATAATTTTTTTTATATGTAATTCTTAATTGTTATTCCAGTGTAATGTGGAAAATATCTACAAAAAATTTCCACTTTCCTTTCAACTTTATATATATACATGCACACGCACTGCTATGTTGTAACCATGAGAAACAATCGTCTCAATATATATATAGGCACACGTGCATGTCTGATAATACATAATATTATTTATCTATACAGACCAAAATTATTGTATTTTTACAAAATATTAATAGTTAAATGTTAAATGTACATATATTGCAAGCATGTATGTGCTTATTCTAATATAAAAATATTTCAATTTTTAATATTAAGGTTCCTTTTAAAATTATTTTTAACAATATCTTATATTGACTTGATTTAGCATCTGGAGTTTCATCTGTCATATAAAAAAAACACTCACACATATTTGGCAATATATTATGAAAAGTAAGAGATTAAAAATGATCTAATATTTAAATAATTAAAAGTAATAATATTCAAAAAAAAATGTAGGTAGAGTTTATACTTCCTGGAGATTTTTAAAGTTATTCTGGACTTTTTATTTATTTTGCTCGGCACTTTTTCTCATTAGTGAACTAATTGATTTAATTTATTTGAAAGTTATTTTCTTTTAAAACAAATTATCACTATACATATTTGTTAAATAGTTTTTTACTTTTTGGACAGTAAAAAGAAATAGATTATCATTAACTGTAAAGTTAATATATATCTTATTCTTTAACTAATTTCTTTCATCTGAGATTTATAGGTATAAAAAAATATCAATAGCAACATAAGAATTACTATATAATCAGCTGTTGTCTGTGCTTCTATATTTCTAAATCATATGTCACTAGAATCTCAATATTAGGCTGGTTTCTCATAGATTGTCTGAATGATATTTTTGGTTAAGAGATAGACACGCAGTAATAGCTATCCTCAATTTAATATAGCTTTCATAATCTTCAAAATTCAGATATAGTAAATTGGACTGAGACATCACAGAAAAGCCATCCTGTTATACCTCTCCAGAAACTCAAACTCAGCCATGGAAAACAGCAGTATCTGCCCTTTCCTTGAAGCCGCTTATCTATTATAACGGTCGGAGAGAACAGAGTCTTACCGTATCTGCGCTACAGGGCGCCACCAGGCTATTTGAACTTGGAAAATTTATATAGTAGGCAGATACGCGCTGTTAAGAAAATTTACTCAGGGTACTCATGGTTTATTAAACATCGGTCCACGTTGGGAGTCAAATTATAACGTTGAGCGCTTAATTATAACGGTCTTGGATTTAATTATAGTCTTAGTCTTACCGTATCTGCTGTACAGGGCACCACTAGGCCATTTGAACCTGGAAAATTTATAGAGTAGGCAGATACGCGCTGTTAAGATCTAACTTTTACTTATGTATTTTTTATTCCGATCATTAGCCCATGCCACTAGCTCAGTGAGACGCAGAGATTTATGAAATATAAATTCTTATTAAAATATATTTTCAATATTAAAAAAAAAAATAAGAGAAGCCACTGCCAGTAATAACACACACAAACATTTATTAAACATATATAAATTTAAAATTATTTTAGTATGTTTACTTTAATTTTTTTTTTTATAAAACATTAAAAGTTTACCTTAGATTTTAAGTCACAATTTAACTTTTTTATTTTATTTTAGAAGTTTGCACAGATGAATTTAATATTTTATAGTGTCGAGTATGGATAGACTACATAGATTTCATTTGAAAAGAAAATATTCTATCCCTGATTTAACCTTAGGCCAAAAGTTCGCAGTCAAACCAACGCCAATCTATCTGATACATCGATGTATTCAATGCAACATGAATACTACAGCACAATGCCATACTGTCATGAATGCACATCTGAACAGCATGGTTATAGAGAAGAAATTGTCTTTCGTCCAGTAGAGGAATGTTACGTCTGTCTGGCGAGAAGAACAATAAATAAAAAAACTCCATAGGAAGGGATTGCGGTCCTTTTTGCCATCTTACTATCCTATTCCATAGGCTAAAGGGGTGATCCAAGGAGCAGGGAATACGTCTGTTTCCTATGGTCAGTACGAAATGGGACTTATTTTGCCCAAGTGCGGCATATCATGTGATCCTGCACGTAGCGGACCTTCATATTACATTTACTAATTACACCAATATATCCAACCGATTAACCCAATTTAACTACGAAACAAATAACCCAAGATTAACCCTCCCTTAATTAAACTAATATAACTTTACAATTCTGTGCAGCCATACACACTCGACTTAAATTTAACATTTATTAAAAGTTGTTTAAAAAAAAAAAATCATAATAAAAACTTTAACAGAACAAAAAAAAAAACTTAATGGAAATGATTAAAAAAAAAAATACGTCAAATAAAATTAATTATTAATAATAATTTACGTTGGTCAGATAGGATTCTATTTCTATTAAATACTGAAAAGGTTTTGGAATTAAAGTTCTTACTGTTTTGAAAATGTTCATAAAGTTCTTACGGTTTTAAAAAGTCCATCCTTAACAGTTGCTTGCCATTTGGGATCCAGTGTTAATTCCCCCGATGTCTTGTGGTCTGCAATATAGGAAAACGATTGGTCATTTCTCTTCTCTTTTTTTTTTAAGAAAAACTGAAGGGATTGAAGAGTGCGTCTTTTCAATCCCTTCTCCTTCAACTCTCTCTGTACTAACACATATAGCACACTCTATCACATCTCTTATCTTTTTTTTCTTTTTTTTTCCAAACTTTTCCTTTTATATTAGACTTTTGGATCGAGTGGACATTACGTCATGACAATGATGGTCTTTTCGTAGAGGTCAGTTTCCCGAGGGATTTCTTTTATTGGCCATTCTGTTCCCATTGTTTTTTCTCTCCTATCTGACCTTTGATTATACATTTTGAAATGCCCAAAGGCTAGTTCACTTGGACTAATTAAAATAATCATTTCCATTTTACACAATAGAATTAATTAGATTATTGTACATTCTTTTTATCTTTAAATCTTTTAAGTTCTTTTTTTTCTGAAAATTTAGTTTTAAGATACTTTTTTTTATAATAAAGTTTTCTTTTAATAATTTTTCATCTGTGCAATTTTATATATATAAAGTTTAAATGACTTTTAATTTTTAATTCTTAAAAGAAAGAAATTTTTATCTGCGAACTTTTATTTTTAATTTTATTTATTAGAATGTAACGGCATGTGTACCCGTTACACTATAATATCCTATTTGATTAAACAGAACCCACTATTTTTGCTAGAATTTCTAAAAAGAAGTTTATAAATATCTGCATTCATTTCTCCTTTTTTTTTCATCTTCAAGCATATATACACACACATTATATTAAGGTTATAACTTCAGTTATATTGTTTCCCATGAGATTAATCTAGCTCAGTAAGTTTATTAATTACTGATATCATTTACTTATAACAGTAGTTAAAGCCATTATTTTATGCTATTTATAGATAATAACACTTGATATATTATGTAACGTAAGAGTTTTAAAATGACAATATTTAAATAGGTGAAAATAAAGGCTTATCTGAAAAACAGTATTATTTGTCTTAGTTTTATTTGTGAATAGTAAGCAAAGAAATAAAGTATACTATTTGCCTAGGATTGGAAAAAAAGTAAATAATTATAATATTCTAAAAGTATTGCATTAGGTGGAGTAGAAAAGAAAATCTTATAGTGTTCACTCTGAGTTTGAGGAAAAGAAAATCATTTGATTATATTTACAACAGGAAAAATTATGAAATCCAGTGAAAATAACAATAATAATAGAATATTGTTCAATTAAAGATTAATTCTGTTACGCCGTAAGGACAAATAAATTCATCGTATGAGAAATAGAAATGGTTAATATGGACTCCTTATTCTTCCAAACACCCCATCAATGTATAAAACTATAATATAGATATAGCTTTTTAATTGCAATATATCTGATGTACATTATCAGAAGATCTAATGACTAATGATTTCAAAAGGGCCATTTGTGAAACCAATTGATAAACCTGTAATACATCAGCAAAATCCTGTCATTAACAAACTTTTTATGGAATCAAAAGAATATGCATACTACTACTCAAAGTATTGCATTGTAACTAAGATGTTCGTGTATTGTAATATTTTTGGTGTTATTCTTTTACCGTCAAACTTGTCTACATTCCCTCAACTTTTAACATTATTATATTTCCTTACCTACAAATGTTGAGTGCATAAATAAGTAAAAAATCACAACTGCTAGCAGAAATTCTCATTTTGTATTTGGACTTTATTGAGAATGTTATATCATTTGATAATAGAGTAACTCTGTAATCATTACTTGTAGAAAGTGTCTGGAAATATAACACCTGTATTGCAGAAAATTTTAACATTCTGAAAATTTTATATTTTGGAATGAATCTGTGGAATGCCTTAACTTGCCTTATCTATGACCTAGAGTTCAAATTCAGTGTGGAGCTAGAAGATATTTTTAGATTGGTAAAGACTTTTCAAACAATTTGAAATTTTTTTCAATTTAGCTGCCCTATAATGAATTCAATTAATTATTCAGGATTGTAAGAAAATAAAGTATATTAGAATCAGTCAAGTGAGTATTAATTCACTGACCTTAAAAAAAAGTAAATAGATAATGCAAATTTCACTTCTTTTGAAAGGGACATCATTTATTTGTTGTGCTGACTCTGAAAGTTTATCACTGTTTTTGTATTTTTATATTTATAATTATTATTATACTTAAACTTTAGATTATTAATGTCTTATAGATAATTGTAAGTGAATATTGTAAAAAAATTTAAATTGTTTTAATTTAGACCAAAAAATGTAACCAAACTGCTATTGAACTAACGCAGACTTTGGCAGTGGTATTTAATCCTCTTCTGGAGTCAAATCAGGAAAAGCAAGGTATAATCTATTTAAAATTGTATAAACTATAAGTAAATATAGAACTGTTCTTATAAATAACATTTGTAATTTATTTAATTCACAGACTAAATAATATTTTTTATTTAAAAAATGTTATTCAGACTGGACACTAAGAAAATTATTTGGAACTGGTTTAGCAAGAAGTTGTCCTCTAGCTACTTCCAGTTTTGTATATATTGACATCACTACTAATAAAGTAAGTAACCATAAATATATATTTTTAATGAATGATGCTTAAATAAATTGATTATTGACAAAATCTCCAATCTCTTATGATCAAAGGCTATTGGGTAACAAAATTGAGGTAGTAAACCTAATGATAATGCAGGCCCAGGCTGAACAATTTTAATACCTGAGACAAGCCTTAAAAATTATCTTTTCAAATTATTGAAAAAGCTATTAGTACTTATTTAGGAAAGCCTCAGGGTGCAAAGGTAGCACATTAGCTTGGCACGCTTATAATCTGGTATTCGAATCCGGGGTAAATGAAATTTTTTTCAAACAGATATAGGATTTTTTCTCTTAGTTAATTGATCCATAATTCACTCAGCTAACGACCCACATAAGTAGGTAAATAGATATTTAGAAAATTAGTATGGAAAATCACTCAAACGTCACTGGCTGTCAGTTGACAGGCCTGATGAATATTATCTTCTCAATTGTTGTTCCTCTATAAGATGTTGAAGAAGCCTTTGTCCAGCAAGTGACTAAGATTTTTCTCTCAAGTAATTAATTTATAACCAACCTAGCTGGTCAGTAAATAAGTATCTAGCTATTCTAAGATGAAAAAATACTCAAATCCTCATCACCTGAAAATTCGCAATCCTACCTTTCTGTCGCTGTTTCTCTATGAAAGGCTTTTTGAAAGTCTTTTCCCTGTATTGAGTTATTCATTAAAAAAGATTATTTTATATACTTATTTAAAATGATCTACTGAATAATTTTATTAATAAATTCCCTTGTAAAATTTAAATTATTATTTTTAACTTATAAATTATATGATATAATTTTCATGATTCTAAAATATATATTCTCTTTTCATATGTGGATTCCTGTGACTATTCATGCTATTTTTAAAACAGCAAAATGTATATTTATAATCTTGCTTTTCATATATTAAATTCTTTAAATATAATTACATTATTATATGCTTTTAACGTACATGATCGTAAACCATTAAAATCATATAAAATTTATAGATTCTAACTATTCAGAAGTAGAATATTATAAAATAATATTTATTTAAACAAGATTGTGTGTGCTATTGTTTCAAAATTGATGATATGATAATAAGACTCCAGCGAAAAAATAATGATACTAGACCATAACTTTGGTTTAAAAAATAACTATTTATGATATTTTATCAATTTTTACTTTAACTATTAATTTTATTCAATACAAATAATTATAAATTTTAATATAAAAATAAAATTAAAGAAATTAAAATTAATAATTCTTATCTTACAAATACATTCATTAAATATCGTGTTAAAAAAAAAAAAGTTTTAAATCGTTACTATTTTTTTAAATACAATTCCTTAATATATTATCAAATACATTTACATTCTACTTTACATCAATACTTAAGATATCATTATTTTAATTCTTATTGTATATTCATCTTTCTTAAATATTGTCTTATATATAATATACATTAATTCACTCAAATTATATTTATTATTTAAATGAATTATATCAAATATAAACAGTTCTACTCCACGTATTTACCAATATCATCAAACATTTTGTGCTCAAATAATTTTTTTTATGTTTTTTTTATTTGATCTCATTTCGTGGTATTATTTAAAATGCATAACCACTACAGTATTGGCTGTTTGCTTTGTACATGAATATTATGATCTTATATAATTCTATTTTTTTCCATTTTTGAAGGCACTATAGATTCATGAATAATCAAGATAAACTATGGCAATAAGTAAAGAATTATACAGTTCAGCTATTATATACAGATTTTTTTAAATGAGTGCTGAAGTTAATTTCAAAGTTTTATTATTACAAAAAAGCAAACTAAATTCAATAATAGTTGTAGAATAATCAAGAATTCTTCTCCTTATGCACTAATGTCAACCACATCAGAAATGATGGTCTTGGCGACCTTAAGTGTATGATGCTTTTTTCACTAACTGTTCTCAGTTTTATTTACCCCATGCAAGAAGTTTAAGTGAATGCAAATTAGCTTCCTACTGTTTATTAATATTTATCTATATTCTATGCTGTTTCTTCTTTTATTTATGTCTTTTGTAGTACCAAAAATTAATTTTTTTATTTTGTGATCATATATTTGTTTGATATTTATAGCCAAAATTTTTATCTTTTCCATATCTTTCTTAAATAAAATTTGTATTCATAACTTTGCTGATGCATGCTCTTTCAAATGTCATGATTCTTCTCATGAATGTTTTGTCATCATTTGCATTTTATATTTATATATTGTCTTCACTTGTGTTTTATAACTACATAATATACTAGTAAATGCATGTTTCTAGTATATTTAATTTAGTTAGAAGTAATATCTTTGTTTCCTAAATCTTGTCAATAGGGTCCAGGCAAATTCTTGCTTTGGCTATTGTTAATATTATTATTTATTTATTGCGGCAGTCAAGATCACTAGTGTGTTTAAGATATTGTTTAATTCATTTTCATCAATTTTGATTTTTTTTTTTAATTTTCTATTTTTGTTACCATGTACTTTTTGTTTCCTCATTTAGTATTTCTGTTGTGGATTTCAATCTTTTATCATCTTCAGTTATTATTTTCATATCTGAAATTATTTATTCTCATTCCATGTATTACCATTCATTTCCCACTTTTTTTTAATCTTATTCATTACTTTTTCCAGACATATGATGAGTATTCTTTGGTAAGATTAGATATTTTGTTTTGTTTCTTTCTCAATTTCGAATGAGCTTCCAATATAAATTATCTATAATATTAATAAGCCAATAAGCTGATACACATGCGCTTTGCAGATGTCACTATATAAATGAATACTCCCACTTTTTCAAACCCAAGATAAAGTCTTTAAGAAAATATAGAATGAATCCACCTATATTTTCGACCCGACTATATATGTATGGGCAAATCTGAAGTGTTTGAAATGAAGAGCGTAAAGTTATTAATTGATCACTTTAAATTACTTTCTTACATCGTAAATGAATGACGCCAATGAAATTTCTAGAATTTACGATACGTCATTCTTATAATTAAACATATGTAAACAAGACATTTATTTTTTTATATAGCGCGATGTTTTTTTTTATAATCTATAATATTAATAAGCCAATAAGCTGATACACATGCGCTTTGCAGATGTCACTATATAAATGAATACTCCCTCTTGGGTTTAAAAAAGTGGGAGTATTCATTTATATAGTGACATCTGCAAAGCGCATGTGTATCAGCTTATTGACTTATTAATATTATAGATTATAAAAAAAACATTGCGCTATATAAAAAAATAAATGCCTTGTTTATAAATTATCATAAATATTTTTTGAAGGTTAATTAGTTCTATTATCCATTCTATGTGTTTCAAGTATTTCTCAACTTTTAGTCAGTGCTATCACAGGTCTTCTGAAAATCAGGAAAACACAGGTAATTTTTTTTATTATCTGGTTTTCCCTGTAATAAGGTTCAGTAACAAAATTTGTTGAATGGTAAATCCTACAGTGAACACTTGAATATCTATTGAAAGACAATCATAAACTGAGTCACAATATCTCTTTGTATGATAATCATAAACTGAGTAATAATATCTGTCTCTAGAGTAATTTTAGACTGAATGATATCTGATGTGTAATAATCCTAGGCTGCATGATAATATCTGTTTATGACAATCCTAAACTGAGTGATAATTATTATTTGGCAATTCCTAGACTAAATGATATCTGTTGCATGGTAATCCTAAATAGAGTAATATCTGTTGCATGATAATTCTCATTGAACACTTGAATATCCGTTATACGGTAATGTTATGTTGAAGATTTGAATTTCTGTATATGCAAATTGTTTGAACAATTATAAACATTGAGTGCTACTCAAATGCTAAATATTTAGAAAAAGTGTATGAAAATAATCAGATCTGTGAAGAAATTGTCAAAAACAATTATTTTATTGCTCAGTTGTTAATATGATATAATTTGGAATATTTTTATTGTGTCTAGATATTTTGTAATATAAAACTCATAAAGTAAAGAAAAAATTATTAGTGTTGGGGTAAAATATTAATGCCATTATAAATTTAGTGCGTTGAAGCAATGCATTCATTTGAATCTGGTTTTAAATATTTTATTAATGTAATATTTTTTTACTTTTTGTAAAGTCACAATATTCCCAAATTCATTCACAACTATAAAAAATTTGAATTCACTCATCAAAAATTTCATTATACAGTTCAAAACTATTTGTTTTTCTACATCTTTTGTTATTTAAGATCCTTTAGAATATTAAAACATTTTATTTTAATTTGTTAGTAAATCTTACTAAGTGGAAATTAAAATGTGAAGAGATTATTATTTTCAATACAAGTTTTTTGATTACGATCTTCAATTGAGGTAAAAATCATGGTCTCAACTCCTGTAGCTGCATTTTACGCCTTCTCTCTTTCCATTCATTAACACTGGCACATGATATTACAATTATGTTTTGTTTTCTAATCATTCCATTACTCAGATGCCCATTTCAAATTATCTTGTAATCTTAACTGGTCATTTAGATATCCAAACAATATTGTATAGCTGGCTTGTTTGACTTTAGCTGCATTTAAAATTTCAAAGCTCAACCCAGATTATAGTTATTTACGCACCAACCATTACAATGCAAATCCCTTTCATTTTGTTTTGTATTCATTGAATAAATGTTTCATTGTAAAGTATATGTTTGAGTGATAAAGAATATAAATAATATTTGCTCAGTCTTATTGTATATTGATTCATTATTTTTTGCTCTCTAAATTAGAAATTAAAATCACTTGATTAGACTAAATATATTTAGATTTACTTTTCTTTTCTTTTTAGTCTTTGGTGCCTTATAAATTAACTCCAGAACCAAATGAAATTTTAACCCGGTTCTATGGTACTTATTTGAGAGAATATGCTGTTTATAATCTCAAGACTTTAATGGCTAATAATGAAATGTTAAACATCATAGCCAAATATAAAAAAAATATGGATTTTGGTGTTATACATTCTCCGTGGTTTTGGAGCCATAGATACGTAACTGGTAACTATTATTTGTCTAATACAAAATATTCTATTTTAAAAAATAAAAATAAAAGATAATTCAAAATTTTTAAAAACCATTATTTATCATAATCTGAAGTGCTTGTATATGTGTATGTATATAAAAAATACTTTCTAAATAATTTCCTCAGACTATGGGGTATATTATGATAGTCCATATAGTCATTTTTTTTTTTTTACAAATCTTATTATTCTATGAATATATTTTTTATAATGAACACATACACAAACATATCTGATATATTTACAATAATTTTTTTTTTTTTTTTAATTTTATCTTGGAAATAATTTCATTTATATATTGTATTGGACACCACATCTTTTTATCACCAATGGCGCCACCACAAAAGATTTGGATAAAGAATTTATGTCAGTATATTTGTACGAAAGATGGGATGATTGTGTTAAGAGTGTTATAGTAGTAAGGAATGGGATAAAAGAATAGATTTATTAATAAAGAATAGGGACTTAGAGAGATGTAGAAATAGTATGGAGAGTAAAAAGAGTTTAAATATATATATAGAAATAAACAGAATATTAGGTGTGAGTTAATATATGATAATAGTAAGGAAAGTAGTTTATTGTTTAAGGCTCTAACAAGATCTTTAGCTACAAGAGAATATACATGTAAATGGAAAAATATGGGTGATTTATTTTGCAAATTATGTAAGGAAGGAATAGAAAATATTAGGCATTTGTTAATTGATTGTAAATGCTTGAAAATAAAGGGTACATATAATGAAGTTATGGAAGAATAAATATGAAAAAAGTGATTATACAGAAAGTGAATTATTGGTTTTTATGCTTGGTTTGGGAAAAGATAAGGGGGATTTAGATATAAAGGCTATAGAGTTGACAAAGATTATGTTGTGGAAATGGGATGGAGCAGAATATGGGAAAATTTAGTGGGGAATGGAAAATAAAGTGGCTAACAGGTTTATCTGGGCATAATTGCTGAGATATTCTTGACTTCGTTTAAGGAGAAGCCAAAATACATCACATCACATCAAAAATATAGGTGATTTATTTTGTAAATTATGTAAGGAAGGAATAGAAAATATTAGGCATTTGTTAATTGAATGTAAATACTTGAAAAGAAAGGGTACATATAATGAAGTTATGGAAGAATAAATATGAAAAAAGTGATTAAACAGAAAGTGAATTATTGGTTTTTATGCTGGGTTTGGGAAAAGATAAGGGGAATTTAGATATAAAGGCTATAGAGTTGACAAAGATTATGTTGTGGAAATGGGATGGATTAGAATATGGGGAAATTTAGTGTGGGGAATGGAAAATAAAGTGGCTAACAGGTTTATCTGGGCATAATTGCTGAGATATTCTTGACTTCAATTAAGGAGAAGCCACAGTACATCACATCACATCATGAAAGTAAGATTATTATTTAAAGGAAAGGGTAAGGATCATAGAAAGTTAAATAATTATAGATAGCGGTAACATCAGTTTCATATAAAGTTTTCTCATATATGGTGTCTAGAAGAGTTGTAAAGTGGATGGAAGGGAATAATGTAGTGGGGGAAATGCAAGGAGGTTTTAGATTAGATAGGTATATAGGAGATAGTTTATTTGTAGTTACACAACTTATGGATATGAGTAGGAATTCAGGTAAACAGTTATATATGAGTTTTAAAGATATAGAGAAAGTATATGAAATAGAAAAAGATTATGGATAAGTTTAGCAAATTTGGGAATGGATGAAGCTTTAGTGGATATTATTAAGAAATTATATGAAAACAATTATTATATATATCAATTAGGGAATATAGAATCAGTTAAAGTTAAAAATGAGGTGGGACTAAGGCAAGGATGCCCTAAACAATTATTATATATATCAATTAGGGAATATAGAATCAGTTAAAGTTAAAAATGGGGTGGGACTAAGGCAAGGATGCCCTATGTCACCTATTTTGTTTGTGTTGTATTTGAGTGAAATGGAAAGAGCAATAGAAAGATTAGGAAGAAGGATAGAGATACCATTAGGGAGTATATATTTTGTCAGGTCTTTTTTTTGTGGATGATATATTTTTGTGTGCAGAAAGAAGTAACTGTATTAATATTTGTAAAAGCTAATATGCAATTCATCTATAACTTGTAATAACTTATGAATTGCGAAGGCTGTATATAAATTATTTGATTTATAATTTAAAATGAGAAAATGTACTTTTTAGCCAATGATAATCTAAAAAAAAATACCTTGTTGATTTACTTGCGCGGAGGGACATGGCTGTCCTACGAATGGATTGTACATTTTGAATGTTTTCATAGGCAGAGAATCTGAAATTTTGCAAACAAAGGGAACATACAATATCAGGGTTCTGGTAAGATAAAACACAATTAATTATAAAATGAATAAGTTTTAGTTTGACTTTTATATGTATACCTTCGATCGATCTTTTTATATGTTTACAAAAATAAGGCTTACAAGTTATAAATGTAAGTGTTAATATTGTAACCTGCATGATTTAATAATGCATGTTAGCTTTTTATATATTTTAAATATCTATGCTTTTTATATGTCAATAATACGTGATGCTTTTTATATAAACAGGCAAAAACTCTCCATATAGTAGTGCCACCTTGTGCTAACCAGAGTAATCAATGGATGCGAGAAGGCTTGTGCATAAAATCCCTATCTAGTGCCTACTCATCCAATATCTCCAGACTAGTTTCTGGCTTGTGGCCTTCATCAGTGAGGATCTGAGAGCACTGCACCTAGATCTTAGGATCTAATGCAACCCTCCAGCAGCCACCTTTTATCTCTGCTTCACTACAAAACTATGAGAATGAAATTGAAAACACAATAATATTTTCAATCTAAGCTCATAGATTATATAGTCATATGGGTCTGAACTCAATTCAGCACCCATACAGTTTGGTGACTTTGGCTCTTTAACAACCACAGCCACCATTATCCTATTAGGCAGTATTGGCGTTAAACCACTAAACATCACATGTTCACCATTTCATGCTAGCACATAACTGTTAGTAAACAGGCAAAAACTCTCCATATAGTAGTGCCTACTCATCCAATAGAGTAATCAAATGACTGCCAGAAGGCTTTGCAAAAACTCTCCATATAGTAGTGCCTACTCATCCAATATCCCCAGACTAGTTTCAGGCTTGTGGCCTTCATCAGTGAGGAGCCTTGGATCTGAGAGCACTGCACCTAGATCTTAGGATCTAATGCAACCCTCCAGCAGCCACCTTTTATCTCTACTTCACTACAAAACTATGAGAATGAAATTGAAAACACATTAATATTTTCAATCTAAGATTAATAGATTATACAGTCATATGGGTCTGAACTCAATTCAGCATCCATACATTTTGGTGACCTTGGCTCTTTAACAACCACAGCCACCATTATCCTATTAGGCAGGATTGGTGTTAAACCACTAAACATCACATGATAACCATCTCATGCTAGCACATAACTGTTAGTTGACAGGCAAAAACTCTCCATATAGTAGTGCCACATTGTGTTAACCAGAGTAATCAATGGATGCCAGAAGGCTTGTGCATAAAATCCCTACCTAGTACCTACTCATCCAATATCCCCAGACTAGTTTCTGGCTTGTGGCCTTCATCAGTGAGGAGCCTTGGATCTGATAGCACTGCACCTAGATCTTAGGATCTGATGCAGCCCTCAAAGCCCATCGCATGAGCGAACGAATGGAACCCCTTCGTCGACATTGACGCAATTGACATTCCATTTCAGTTGTTAGACAATGCCTTAACTTCATTCAACCACCACAAAGACAGTTTTTCTGGGAGGGTAAAATATTTTTTTTTGGGGGGGGGTTTGAAGGAAGCCCACCGCATTTGCTTCTGTAGCAGGTAAATCTCAAAACTATAA
Source organism: Epiperipatus broadwayi (assembly GCA_028023455.1). Taxonomy (NCBI): domain Eukaryota; kingdom Metazoa; phylum Onychophora; class Udeonychophora; order Euonychophora; family Peripatidae; genus Epiperipatus; species Epiperipatus broadwayi. Next base: position 18,578,727 of record JAQFVV010000004.1, read on the forward strand.
TGCCGAACGGTCGTCTGCCATTGAACTGTTTTGATCTCAAAAAAGTCTCGGAAAGTGCGTGACTTGATCGTGAACTTTGCCGAATCATGATTTCCACTCCTCATTTCGTGAATTCTGACCCTGACAATGAAAGTAGGGCCGTTTGACAATTCGTTACAATTTTGATGAATTCTCATCAATTACAATACATTTAAGCCACCAAAAGAAAAAAATCCATTCTAATATACTTTTCGGCATTACAACTGCAGAAACCTTCATATCATATGCTGTCCAATAGTCAAGAGTAATGTCTATAGAAAGTCTTGCATACTCATCACTAATAATGTTCAACATGCTAGAGATGTTGGGATAAGGGTGCATTTCAACATCTTAGTATTTGAACAGTTTACAGGCCGTAAGATCTATGAGCGGCCTTGTAAACAGCATATTTATGTGCTTTAGCGTAGAAACAGCGCCATCGGGCGGAGTGGATCAATAGACGATGTATTACCAAAAAAATCTTAATTATTTCTCTTTGCATATTGTAATCTATGTGAATCACTAATGTTGAAAAAATAGTAAACATTTTTTGTGTATTTTTAAGATAATTTTTTGAAAACTTAGTTATAAGAAATCATATTTTCAAAAAAATGATTAAAAATACATCATCAACCATTATCAATCCACTGCAGGATGAAGGTCTCTCCAAGTTTAATCCATCTTCTCCGATCTTTAGCTTCTCTTCTCCACAACACCCCTGCACATTTTCTTATTTCATCCATCGATCTCATATGTGGTCTCTTTCTGGGTCTTGTACAATCTCTTGGAATCCAGTTTAAAATTTCAATTGTCCATCTATTATCATCTCTTCTAGCAATATGTCCAGCCCAACTCCATTTCAATCTTTTAATTTTTTCAATAAGGTTAGTAACACCTGTTAAGTGTCTTACCCATACATTGCGTTTTCGATCTCTTCTTGTTACTCCCAACATACATCTCTCCATACTCCTTTGAGTGGTCTGAAGTCTCTGTATTGCTCTTCTATTAAGTGTCCAAGTCTCAGATCCATAAGTAAAAACTAGTAAAACACATTTGTTAAGAACCATCCTTTTCAAACACATAGGCATATTTCCTTTTAGTATCAAGTTATTTCTACCAAAAACACTCCAACCAAGTTTAATTCTATGATTAATTTCCTCCATTATGTTTCCATCTATATTATGTTTCCATCTATATTAATAATCTGACCAAGGTATTTGTAACTGTTAACTTCTTCTAATTCTTCATAATCAATCTTTATTTTCATATTTTGAGCAAATCGATTAAACATTACTTTAGTCTTTTTAACATTTATCTTTAGTCCTACTTTTCTACTTTCATCTGCTAACTCCTGCAACATTTCCTGCAGCTCTGAAGCATTATTTGCAAAAACAACTACATCATCTGCAAAATCTAAATGACTTAAATACTCTCCATTTACTTTCATTCCTTTAGTTTCCCATTTTAATCCACAAAATACTTCTTGCAGCACTGCTGTAAAGAGTTTTGGAGATATGGAGTCACCTTGTCTTACACCTTTCTCAATGTTGATTTTTCCAGTATCATTATGTAATCTAATTATTGCTGTTGCATTTTTATAAATATTCTTTAAAATATGACAATATCCTGGATCTATACCTTGATGATCCAATGCTTTAATCACTGAAGAAATGTGTATAGAATCGAATGCCTTTTCATAATCTACAAATCCAAAACATAATGACAACTCATATTCGTTTGTCCTTTCTATGACTTCTCTCAATACCTGGATATGATCTATTGTACTAAAACCACTTTTAAATCCAGCTTGTTCTCTTGGTTGGTGGAAATCCAAAGTTCTCTGTAGACGAGTTGTAATTATCTTGGTAAAAATTTTATATAAAACTGATAAAAGGCTGATAGGTCTGTAATTTCTAATATCTTCTTTATCACCTTTTTTAAATATTAATATTATTACTGCATTCTTCCAATCTTCTGGTACATCTTTATCATTTAGACATTTGGTATATAACTTTGCTAAAATTGTTTCTATTTCTTCACCTGCTTCTTTTAATATATCAATTATAATTCCATCATTTCCTGGAGCCTTTCCTTTCTTCATACACTTAATTGCATGTCTCACTTCTTCATTTAAAATTCTGGGCAATTCGGAAGATGTAATAGATATAGGAGGTACTTGTTCTTTATTACTATATAATTCTTGATAAAAATCTTCTACCAATTTCATGATGTCATCTTTTTAGTAATAATTCCATCTTTTTTTGTTATTGCAGATATAAATTTCCTACCAATACCAAAATGTTGTTTATCATTTTTGAGACTTTTATTTTCTTCTACAGCTTTCCTTGCTATTTCACAGTTATACTTTCTTATATCATTTTCAACTCTTTTCCGTACCGTTTTACAAAATTTGAGATATTCAATTCTTTTTAATACATCATTTTTGTATATCTTCATATTCCTTCTTTTCTTCATAAATTCTCTACTCTCAGTAGAAATTTTATTAGTCAATTGCTGCTTTTTTCTACCAGCTATGTTTGTTGCAGTTTTTAAAAGTGTATCAGTTATTTTCATATTAATTTCATTCAAATCTGAATCATGTTCAAAATCTCCTAACACTTGAAACCTATTTGTAAGTTCTAATTTAAATTCATTAGAATGTTTCTGAAGATTAGGAATATCAACTGTAAATATTGTTTTTCTTAATAATTTTTGTCTCTCTAGTTTTACATTAACATGTAACTTACACCTTACTAATCGATGATCACTTCCTGTGTTAAATTTATTAAGAACATTACAATTTTGAAATATGTATTTTCTGTTAGTCAAAATATAATCCAATTCTGCTGTACCTTCATTTGGATGCTTCCATGTCCATTTCCTTTTAACATTTTTCTCAAAAAATGAATTCATAATATAAAGTTTTTCTTTTTCTGCAAACTCCACAAGTCTGTGTCCTCTCTCATTTCTATTACCATAACCAAAATTACCTACAGCAATTTCATCTTTCATTTGTCTACCAATTCTAGCATTAAAGTCTCCCATAACAATTTTAAAATGTTGTTTACTCTGATCAAAAGTCTTTTGTACATCCATATAAAAATCTTCTACTACTTCATCACTATAAACCTGAATTATCTGCATTTGGTATCTGCTATTAAGTTGTATAACTAATTTTGCCACTCTGTCCGATACACCATCAATCTCCACAATATTGTTCTTCCACTTTTTATTTATAATGAATCCTACTCCACTTGTATTACCAATATGTGTGCCTTTATAATAAAGTAAAAAATAGTATATAGTTTAAAAATAGTATATAGTAAAAAATAGTATATAGTTTAAAAATAGTATATAGTTTAAAATTATTAATAAAAAGTCATTTTTAAAACAATTTTGATCAAATATGTATTTATTTTTAAAATGTACTTTATATATATTAGGTTATGGCCAAGAACGTGGTGGTATTATGTGTACTTTTCACAATACTCATAAATTGAAAGCTTTAACTATATCTTATTTAGAATTAATTCCTTGGTTTATCCGAATTTATTTTCATACCCTTAAAATTGAAAACAATGGAAAATTAATTCAACCAAGTAAGTAAATTTTTTATTGTTGCTTTAATATTTGATTTATAAATTTTATGTACTATTCACATTAATAGATCAAGCAACTTAGAATGATCAAAGATAGAGTTATATACTTAGTAACATAATGGATTTTGTCAATTAAGTAGAGGATGTACAAATCACAGTTTCATGCCTACATTAGCTAATGTTGTCAAAGAAGTTACTACCATAGTATATCTTTTAAAGTTTTGTAATAATGTAGAATATTCTAAAAAGACAGTTGTCGATGTATAAGCTGTGCTGATCCACCCATTATATATTAATTTGTATATTTTCATAATCTGAACACCTCGGAGTGAATAAAATGATGACATATGAAGAAGGTGGAATAAGAAGCAGTGGATTTTTATCTCGCTTATCCAATTCTTTATTATAAACTTAACATGGGTTTCTTGTTGATTAAGTGCTTGATTGTTGAATAAGCATGTTGAAAATATAATTAAAGAAATTAACAATCAAATTTTAAATAGCTGCCGCTAGGTAATGGTTCAAATTTGAGTTGAAGTAGACTAAACTCTAAAACCATCTTAATATCTCGTATTCATTAATTAATAAATATATGTTTGCTCGACACTTCATAATCACAATAAAATGACAAATAAAAACTAAAATACTCTTATTATTTAGGTGATTCTTCCTAGTCACCAACTTCAAACTCATAATCCATCACTTGTTGCATAAGCCTTGCTAAGCTATTCACATAAGCATTGACTCGCATATATAGGTCCCTACTTATTTATTATGAATAAAGAAAATTTTCCACTGTAAAATGTTAAATCTTCACTCACAGTTAGTTATTCTAAATTTATGAATTGACTTAAATTTCACCTTTGGCTCTAAATTGTCTGAACAAAGTTCGATATTTAATCATTAATCAAGAAAATCAAATATTACTGCTAAAACATCACATACTACTGTATGAAGAGTTTGCTACTGTTTTCATATCAATTATTCTAATAATTTATTTACGATTTATATTGTAATTAACATACTAAATACATTGTATGTTTTTATGAGATATTAAGAATGACAGCTAGATATAATATAATGATATATGTTATGTGGATTTTTCATATATATATAATAACAATACATCTTTATTATTCCAAATGATGGAATCTTTATTGAGTTGATTTCAAGAAAAAAACTTCTTTTAGTATATTAATTGGTTATGTAACAATATTTAAAGTATTCAAAGATTTATGAGAGTATACTATTCTGGATTTCTATATTTTTTTAGGTGATACAAAATAGCAAATGTTAGCATATGACTAATCTTATTCTTAATAATATTTTTGTTTAATGGGAAATCAGATATAAAACCTCTCCTTAGGTTTGCATGATGAGATTTTAAATAAATTTACAGTGGGTGATCTACATTCTCCTAGAGTGGGGGTAATCTAAAATGAAAAATATGATGAAGTGTCATTATTAAAATAAAGTTGTTGGAAGTCCAATGATAACAGTGTCCTTATTGCTGCTCATCATATGATAATCTCACCTTGTCTAATCTAATCATGAAAAGATATATTATATATAGCATATTTCTAAAATTATCATAATATTCAATCATTACTCTTTGGATTGACAAACCATATTCTTGAAATAATAACCCTGCTTTAATATTTTTCTAAAACCTTCCTGTCTTCATTATTATATGGATGTATAACATATATTTTTAAATATCACTTCACAAAGGTTGATAATTTTAGGTCATTCCAATCATTTGTAGAGCATAAGGTACTATCAGTATTACCACTTATCCACTCAAATATTTAAATGTTTTGAGGTAGTAGAAATAACAATTTCAAATTATGTTTCAATTAAACTAATAAATTAAAAATAATATGTACATCTATTGTCAGTAATATTGTAAAAACATCTGCAATCAACTTCCCATTTGTAGTAATTTTATTTAGAATTCAATATTATAAATTTAAATATCCCCTGTCCACCCCCATCCCCAAGCAATAATTAATTTACTGCTGTGAAATATATTTGTATTGACATCTATAATAAAATTATAGAATCACAAAGTTACAAATTTTGATCTAAGAAATTTATAAAATAATATATAATGAATTGAGTTCATGAAATATTTACAATTTATTTTCTAGAATATAATAGCTATAGTTTAGTTTTACCTCCTGTCATCATTTCTTATGCCAATGACTATCTCATCAAGAAATAGATTAAACATTATTTTTAAAGCAGACAAATTAATTTTAAAACATTCATCTTTCAATTCAATCTTGTACTATATACTTGCCATAAAGTAAATCCCTGATCTTTAATTCACCCTGGATATAATTCTACCTATGGACCCTCACAAAAACAATACATTTATTCATAACATTAGCTTAATAGTGCAGTTATACATGTATATCTAGCAAGGTATAGTTAACACTAATATACCTTTCTTACAACAATAATTTTAGGGAGTGCCCATTTTAGGTCTGAATCCTGATTTAATAATAAGTTACTTACAAAGATGACTTTTTAATCTGATCCCTAATTTTAACTGAGGTAGTCCTTTAGATCTGATGCCAAATTTACTGAACAAACTCTGAATCAATTAAACATATAGGTATGGTATACTTTAATCATTCACTAGTGATTTAACAACCACATTTTAATTTGAATTTTATAGCATTTTCTTGGGTTTTTTTTTTTAATTTGTATTTTCGATGGATTTGTTGGATTTATTTTGCCTCTGGCATCGCCTTAGGCATTTTAATTTTACAGACTCCTGCACTTTTTTTCCATGTTTTGTCTTACACGTTTTAGTTTTAATTTTTTGCCGATTTCAGCCATTTTTGCGTAGAAATTTATCGCTTGCAGGTTTCTTGGTGGTTCTGCAGTGTCACCTGGCGGCCACAGTACATGTAACCCAACACTACCCCATGGATATACTATAAGTTCTACAAACAAAATCTAACAGTAATCAAAAGGGGGCAATTTATATTCAAATGAACTCGATCGAATTTAAAAATAAATCTTTAATAACTTAAAATACTAATAATTACTTTACATTCATCTTTTTTTTTCCTTTTTTAACACTTAGATACTTTACAAGCATGCACATTTATGTTTAAAATAAGTATTACACCTTTGATTATTTATCTAATTGTCAATTTCCATATGAAAAGACAATTTTTTTTTGATTAAGATAAACTTTTAACTAACATGCTAATTTTTTTTTTTTTTTACAAAACATTTGCGTGTTATATAAATACTGTATACATAATAACAGAGTTTTCTAGAATTAAATATACACTAAGAAGTCATAAAAATAAACTTAAAATGGATAATATATTAGTATAATAATCTAAACAATTGTTTTTTTAATTTACCCACCAAAAGTTTTGAAGGTGGAAATCTACAGTTTGTTGAGGATTTTTCTTTTTCTGGCTAATATTTGTCCCACAATGGCATGTGTTAATTTATTCCATTTATAAGTTATCATAATATCCCTTAGCAATCTCCTGTCTTTGAAATTTGAGGTTTAGATCTTGTTTGTGCATTTTGATTAGAGATTCCTTCAAAAATAGCTTGATCCAGATCATATTTCAGCAGTTAGCAGTTGTTTCTCTTTCTACTCGGTCATCCTAATGAGAGTTCAATGTACCTTTATTAACCTTTCAGTGGGGTTCGACGCAGCAATGCGTCAAAGGCTTTGGATCGCTCTAAATCGGTTATTTTTCGAGCTATAGTGCCTTATTTATACATGTTGGAAACTTTAGAAAAAGTTCTGTAAGATGCTGCCATCTCTTGTAATATTTTACAAGTAAAAAATCAATATTAGGAGGGTTTTAAGTTGAACAAAAGAGGAAAGCCAATGCTGATTGGTTGGATAATCTATTCTCAATTCTTATTGGCTGATGATTTCAATAAATATGTTTTCACTGCTGAAAATAAAAATATATGTTTTAGAGTGTTTTTTTTATTATTTTTTGTACATATTATAGGTTATCTGCTGAAAATATAGTTATTTTACAAAAGTAGTAAAGTTTTATTAAAAAATTATATACTTTACGCGATTGTAAATTGAAAATTTTACTAAAAAATTCTTTAAAAATTCGTAACGGTAAATCTGGGAGGGATATAAATGACGTTTACTTTGCTTGTAATTTGTTCGTAATGTTTTCTTTGATTTTTCCGCTTTTGAATATTTCTATAAAATACAAATAAAAATATATTTTTGAAATAACTTTCATTTACTTTCCTAACATTACAAATAATTAATATACTTTTTGAAAACGAAAGTAAAATTAATATATATTAAAAGATGAAAATATTTCAATCAAAGAGTTTGTCAATTGACCAATTAAAACTATCAGAGTTTTTCCTCTCTTGGCCAATAATGAAGTACGCTACGGAAAGGTTAAAACAAGAATCCAGACTGATTAATTTCAAAATATAAACACCTTTGATAATCTTTTCTTTTTAAATCTTTATGACTTCATTTTATTTTAATTACAAGAATTTTAAAAATACCTCCATTATTTAATTGATTGAACTTTCGAAACACAGTAATTATCATTTTTTCTTTGTTTTTGAGTCTCGTAACTTATTTTTAATTTAATTATTTAAAAAAAAAATTTTTAAATACTTGTATACTTAAGTTATTTTTCAATCCATTCCATACATTATTTTAATCTTTGATAATAGCAACAAGTTTATATAATTTATAAGTTTCTCTTAAATTTACACATTTTTAACAAACCTATTACATTATTTTAAAATGAGTCATTTAATAATTTTAACATAATGTACCTATTATTATTATTACATTTAGTACTTTATTTTAAAGTATTTGTTCTATTTTATATAAGAAACTTTAAAACTTTTGAATGCTATTTTTTAATTGCTATTCCTCACAACACTGAAAACTAGCTTGCACTGATATGAAAAACCACATGGCTGACAGTGAAATGAATAAGACATAGTTCATTTCAATATTTTATATACAAACTTTTAAAAAAAAAACTAGATAAATGAAATTTATATTGTAAATGGGCAAAAGTTGAAGAATGGAAGTGTGTTGTACTTAACATAAGAACATTAATGTAATTTAGATATCTAATTTAATATTTTATATTAATATCTTTTTCTATTGAAATTGATTATATTTTGTGTGTTTAACAAAATATGAAGAAGTAAAAAGATGAAAATTATTTTTTGATCTGTGTGAAACTTGACTTATTGTAGAAAATTCAGCGTCTTTCATATTTACTGCTTAAGTTTAAAAATTTGACAATATTTAATAATGGATATAATGTCTATGAAGCAATCTAATAAATGTATTTTCCTCAAAATCCATTGGTCACAGTTCCAATAGTCATTTCCAGTGCTTGAACTTCTTATAAAGTTCGGAGCAATTCACCATTCAATTTTTTTTTTTTTAAGCATTCCATTTAAGTATTAACTATATATACAGAAAATTCATTTTCCAAAGGAACTAATATAAATTTCAGAGCACTAAAAATCTTTAATTATTGCCAATCAATTTAATGTAATTAGCTGGTTGCATTAAAAAAAATATACGATTTGTATCCATGGGCAGAAACATTTCACTTGTTATCAGGTAGTTGCATGTGATATTGTTAATATTGAAGTGGTAAAATCTTCACTGTCTGGTCACAACAGAAACTTTAAGATAAGGTTCAAACCCATCTCTGTATTCGTTCAGTCATCAGGGCGTGTGATTGTCTCCTATTGTAAATTTTTAACAGTTATATTTAAACAATTATATAATATTAATTTAATTATATTTTAATTCGGAAATCTTAAAATTTTCATAGCCATAAAAAAGTCGTGTAAGTATTACAGATAGATAAAATGAAAAGAATACGTATAATATTTAGTAGCCTTATTAAATTATTAATTCTGTATATTATTTATTTAGTATAATCTGTATTATTTATAATGCTGATGCAACACCAGAGAAGTTTCTGGAGGATAATTAACATAACTATAGATTTAACAAAGGAACATACCTGATTTAATTTAGAATGTCATTACTAAATTAGTTGGTTGAGCAATCCTCAAATTTAATGGAAATTATATCTTTTGAATCTATTTCTAATACGGAAATAGAATAGAACAATATTCTCCAAAACTTGTCTTGTTTTCATCTTTTAAATGTAACTTTGAACAAAAGAGTAAATGAAGTCACGCACGGTAATGCATATTCAATTGCCTCAAGCAGCGAACTTTCTAGAAAGAGCGCTGGCATAAAAATACAGCCAAATTTGAGTTAAAAGAAAAAACTATTTTAAGAGCAGTGTTGCTAACTGAACCCACATCACTAAAATTTTTGATGACTTCTGAGTAGAGGGAAGAAATTTATGTTCCCTGTCTTTCCAAGATCATCTCTATACCTCTACGCTACCCTGCCATCCGTACTTGAGAACTGCCTTGACAAAACTATGAATTAATTTTTGAATGATGTTAACCATTATTTCACCTGAACTCTGTGTTGCTGACCGTGCTTTCCATGTTTTATTAAATCATAAATATCAACCCATACGGCCGTCAAGTCGTCAGCAGGTAACCCCGTCTATACCGCTAAACTGAGCTATTAACCTCATTTCATTTAGCTATAATTTTGTTTTCAATTATAATGTAACTCTCTGCATATCTAATAATTGGTGATATAGGGCTAATTCTAATAATTATAGTTAAGCTTATGACTCTCTCTTTATGTAAAACATAAGTGTACGATTTTGTGAATCTCTAATCTATAACTATATCTCTTAGGTTTCACGCTCCATTACACTTTATTGTGTCAGTGCAGCAAATTTAATTTTTATTTTATTTAAATCATGTATTGCAATTAAATTTGGTTTTAATATGCTAATGACTCAGTCTAGCAAACCTGTATTATTTTACTTTTTGTCACATATTATGGGTTACTTAAATCTTTCACTGTAAGTTTTTTTACGAATTGGTTCACTCAATTGAATAATCTTGTTAATAGTTATATGTGTTTCATGGCAGACTATAAAATTGTCATCCACGATGCCAATTTCTTCATATTGATGCTATATTTTATATTCTTTAAAATAGATTTAATGACCTCACCTTTCTTTTTCATAATCAATCATTTATTTATCACGCCATCAAGCGTTATAATCTGCCTATATAATTATTGTAACCATTAAGCATAGTTGGATTCATTTAATGAAGGGAACAATATTTTTCACCCTTTTGGTTTTGACATTCTAATCATTATTCAAGGTCATACACATATCTTTAAGGATGGGTTACTTTCCATCATGTCATTACACTAGATATTATTAATTTAATAGGGCTTTAGTTAACATGTCAGTGTCATTAAGGACCTGAACCTTATCTTAGCATTGCTCACGCCTGGTAGCATTATTAAGTTTCGTATTATTGCTTTGTTCTGATTCTTCTTCTTGTGACTTGTTTCATCATGGGGTTTGGAAGCACCAACTCTAGGATAATGTCAGGTGGTAGAGAGGCTATGCATGGGATAACATCGGAAAAACCTGGAGCATAGCATTCTCTACCGGCCACTTCCCCAACAACCGACTTGTCATAAGTGCACGCGGATTTTCGTATTAGTTAATAGATGAAGCCTATCAGTCCAAAGGTGGAGTCAACATTTCTAATGCTACCATGATAGTCAGCACTGCAATTTATTATGATTATTTTATACTCCCATACTATATCTACAAGTCATGATGCTGTGATCTTGGTAAACCATTCTAGCTTTATTATTATTAGTATGTATATTTTAAATCCATCCTCACCTTAATGATACTGTGAACCTTAATTAAAAGTGATTTTATAAATATAAGGTTTATTTTGTGTACATCTTCTTAATGGTCCATTAATTTCACGTCTTTTCTATCACAGCGTTAACATTATAAATCTAATATAAATTTGATATCTTTTCTCAATTAGCATATTAAGCTGCACTTTTGTGGTTATCTGTTATACCTTATGTAAATGTTAAATTTCTTTTTGCGCACTCTTTAATTACGCTGCACTTTTGTGGTTATCTGTTATACCTTATGTAAATGTTAAATTTCTTTTTGCGCACTCTTTAATACCATAGTAATTCATGTTTTTAATGCACAATGGTAAATTTATAACTTAGAGTGCGCGAATCATCACTATCAATGACGTGAAACCTACCTTATATTAACTTATTATTGCATGTAAATAGGCCTATTATTTGTCGTTATTAAACTTATATATTACTTATATAAAGCTAACGCTTTAGTACATGCGCCTTGAGTGCTTAATTTTAGCAAGAGAGACCTCTACAAATCATAACACGAGATTCGACTTTATAAAGATTAAGTCCACTATATAGAAATAGTGGACTTAATCAGTGAAAAATTTATTAGCTTCATGCTCCCAAATCAAAATGCTTTAGATTTGCCTATATAATTAAGAAAAATAGGTTAGAGATAAAAGGGTCCCTCTTATCTTTATAAAGTTGAATCTCGTGTTATGATTTGTAGAGGTCTCTTGCTAAAATTAAGCACTCAAGGCACATGTACTAAAGCTTTAGCTTTATATAAGTATTACATGCTGACATTGCGCTTAATAAGAATTAATATTTATAAATTTATATATGTAACTACTTAGGTATTCGAGTCCTCATTAATTAGATTAATAGTATTATTAACATTCAATAATCCATTCCCATTTCAATAACTCTGTTTGGTGTTGTTTCTCATGCGCATCATGGATGGTTGCTTTATATTATAACTAATGCTCTTCTTGATATCAGGCTGTCGGCACTTTACTAATCTTGTCTTTAGTAAAATATTATTATAACTGGGGCGCTCTTCTCCCAAATGAAGGGTTATTAAATAATTAATTTAATTGTTCTCCCTGTAGATCTATTGTCTCTCCGCTGTGTCTCCAGGATGAATGAATTAAATTCATCTGTATCACCAGAGAGGTTGTTCATAGTGTTATAGATTTGGAGCATGGGCAGATAGGTTAGAATTCATGATTGCCCCTGACCTGTGTATCTTGGGCACGATTGGTTTAAGGTACTTTTGCTCAGATTCTGAGTCTTGTTAAATGAGTATACAAATCTGACCAATACAATGTGAAAATTTTTTTCTTAATGATGTTTACATTAAGTATAATATTAATAATTTTTAAATAAATGTAAATGATCGTGCACAGTTTAGAATGGTGATAAGAATAGCAGAAAATTTCTGAATTCATTTTTAGCTGAAGTAAAAAAAACAACAACACACAGACATTTTTATTTCTATTAGTGAAATGGAACTGTTGTGTTCAACTTATCACAAAATAATTGAGTGTCGTTTGACCTTCTGAATGCTTGATCATTTAATTATATATATATTTATACACATAAATAATTAATAGTTCATTGACTTAAAATTTATTAAGAATAATATTAATCCAAATGAATGTTTCATTAGGTTATCATTACTATAAGCCAGCTAAGGATAGGCAGCATCCTCATCACTTGGAATTGGTTTTCAGTCTACCACCTAACTCTGTCACACATTTGAGTATCCAGTTTGAGCATGTTTACCTAAAATGGACTGAATATCCTCCTGATCCCAATCATGGCTTTTACATCAGTTCTGCTGTCATTACTACTTCTTTAGATGATCCTAGAAATTATACTTCATTGCCTCAGGCTTTGTCCACTATTAGAGAGAGGTACTGTGATATATATATATATATATTGTTATTAAATATTACTACAATCATTTAAAAACATTTTGAAACTTATATTATTTTCCATTTATTTTGCGAAATTAAAACATACAAAATAAAATTTTTATATTCTTTAAATATTTTATTATTGCCATGTTTATATTCCATGAAATTATGTAATTTGAAATTGGTAATTAACATTATTATATTTAATCTCCTTAGTCCTTCCTCCAATTTCTTACACTTTTAAAATGAACATAAAAAAAATTATTAGATTATACGATATATAAATCAGTGCTGCAGAAAATTCTTTTTGGAACAATAATGGTGGTAGTGATAGATTGTTAGCAGTTGAAATGGATTTTGGAAGAAATTAGCAAGAAAATCGAGAATATGCAGAAAAATCATACAGATTAGATTACACAAAAGAGACTCAAGTGGTATGCTCTTCATAAATGATACAAAGATATGGTAATGCTTAAACTGCCTTTTAAAATTGCCTACAGCAGGACAAAAGCCTCTACCATGTTCATAAAAAAATATTGAAGAATGCATTGTTCAAGAGGCTTGCAATGGCGGGGTTTTTAGTTAGAAGTTGGTTATCTGAAAGACAAATTGTAAGCCTGGTTAGAATCTGAAAAAATATTAAGTTTAGCTGGTCTGGATTTGATCTTAGATCAGATATGCTAATGTTAAACAGCATATAATAGAGAAATGTTTGAAGGAATGTTATTTATTTAATGTTTTATGCAAAATGTTCTGAAAAGATTAATTATTTTTACAATCATAATTTATTTGAAAAAGTTACATTTTGTCACATTGTAGTACATTCTGCCTTGGAATCTTTCTTTAATTGTACTTTACTTTCTTTGGTGGCAATATAGTTGTATTAAGGTTGCTTCTTGAAATGTTTAGATTATGTGATTTTTCAGACTTGATTAACCATAGGGATCACAGGTGAATTATAAATTTAATAGAAATTGTATTCTAATATGTCAAAGCTGTTAGTAGTTGATTTTAACCAGCATTTTTTACAAGTAAATCTTTTCTTAAATATTTCATATTGTCAATTTGTTTGGTTATCTGCTGTAGCAGATAAAAGAAAATAAGTTTAAATTAAAAGTGTAAAAATGTGAATTTTTCTTCTTCCTAAGTAACGAAATGTAAATAAAGAAAGAGAGAAAGGACAAACTATTTTGTTCTCTTCTTATTTATAAAAAAATGATAAAATGTACTAAAATGTGTATCCACAATATGTTTTGGACTGAGTAAAGGGGGTGTTTTTTAAAAAATATATTGTAATGTTGCAAATGTCATATATCCTCTAGCTAGCTGATGACATATATGTTGTTGAAAAATCATGTTGTTTGAACATGGATTTGGTGTAAATAGGTCGGAAACAAGCAATTAGGCATAATTTTTATTACTATCATTCTAATTCTATGCGTTCAGCAGTTCATTTCATATTGCTTTGCATTAGAGTGCAGTCTACTATTGAAGCTGAGTTGCTGTGATTCATACGGAATAGAGAAATAATCGCTGCATTAAAACTTTTTCCACTGTACGCTGAATTTTACTGACTTCCTTAAAGTATTTTTCACTATTCCAGTTACAACAGTCAGTATGATAAATTTATTTAGAAGAAATCCATCTATCATTTGTAGCCAGATAACCAAAAACCACCAGTCAAAACAATCTGGAAAATGCAGTCGGATCCAAAAATTTGAAGTTTGAAAAACCAGCTTGTGCAGTGCCTCTATAATGCCGTAAAGGAAGAAATGGATATTGCTGTATAAATTACTCAAGACCTACAGATAGTATACCTCATAGAATGTCACTGGTGCTGCTGTATTTACTCTTTAACATCACCAGTGTTCAAGGAGATCATCATTGTAAAAACTAAGGAAGACAACAATAAAATATTAAAAGAACAGCATCTGAAAAAACCATCTTGAGCAACTGTTTCCATAAGTACTATACGGCCTTAAACTTGAATCATAGCTTAAACTTAAAATATCTTGTTTCTATAATGTTTTTGTGTATGTGTTGATAGTTGTGACTATATTCCCAACCGTTTTATTTATTCATTATTAATAAATTGTTAATTTTTTTTTTTTTATTAATCCATTTAGTTTGTTTTTGTAACTTAATCCAAATATGTTTTTTACACTCTTATGCTAGTTGAAATCTACAGTCCTGAGATCATATAATTCACTGGAGAATGGTGACAATATCTGATGATGATCATTCGTTTTAAAAAAAAGTTTCTAAAAATAAACTTCTTTTTAGGTTTTATGCCTTGGAGTTTCTTCCTACTGAAATTGAAAAACAAATAAAATACTTTTAGGAGTATTTGTATTTTTAAATTATGTCATCATCATCACATTTGTTAATATTATTATACATTTGAATGAAAATTTTTACTTGAATTTTATTAAGCATTCAGCTTATTATTTAGTACACCTTTTGAAGATCTTATTATAAATCTGTGATATTATATATTCTAGGTTCAAAACCATCTATTTTTATATACTGGATTTTTTTTCCATTATTACCATATACAGTATAATTCTTTTTAATTAATTATATGCAGTACTTTTTAGAATTAATACAAGTATTTATATTTATATAGCTTCAGCCATACAGAAAATACTTTTTTTTTACGACTGCATACAGAAGTTTTACTAGTCAATTTACCAACTCCGGATTTTAGTATGCCATATAATGTAATCTGCTTAGCTTGTACAGTTGTGGCTTTAGCATTTGGACCTCTTCACAACTTAACTACCAAAAGGTAAGTTGTGTTTCCATGTATATAAGATTTTTTTTTTTATCCATATAAAATAAAATAGTATAGCTTTCAATTAATTTTTATAAAAACAAAACAATTTTTCAAGTACTTATTATCAATTTTCTATGCCTTCATACCATTTTTTTTTACCTGTTAATCCCCCCCCCCCATCTCTTTTTATTTAAGAGCATAGTTTCTTCTAACATATTTTCATAATTTCACTTCTTTTCCAATCCATTTTTTCCTCTTATAATTTTATATATTTGTTTTTTTTTAGTTAATTTTTTAATACAGTAATGCCTCAGAATAATGATATGATTGACCCCCCCCCCCATCTACTGTTAAATGAATGATGTGTCCCCGTCCCCCCCATTAAGTATATATGAAGCATTAAACTCGCAAGTTATTATTATTATACAGTAAAAACAAATTGGCCAAAATGTTGACTAAAGAAAAGATTTATTATATGTATTTATTTTTATTAAATGTAACCGAAAAAGCATGTTCACTTTTGTTTAATAAAAATAAATAAACCTTTTCTTTAGTCAACATTCAAAACGTTTAGGCCAATTTATTATGATTATACATAATGGGCTAAAAATTACTTTAACGCACTATAGTTATAATTCATTATTTTTATTTCATTTATTACTGTATTTTATTATCACAATTAATTAAGCATTTATAAATAAACCAACAAAAAAATAATAATAAAATGAAATCTGTTCTATAACTTTTTGCAAATCAGATTAAGCATTTATAAATAAACCAACAAAAAAATAATAATAAAATGAAATCTGTTCTATAACTTTTTGCAAATCAGATTATATAGAGATGTAATGCCCAAGAGACAAAGATTCTACTAAATATTAAATAAATTCAAATTTGTAAAAGATTTAAAATAAGTTAAATGAAAATACATTTAGTTCCTCAACTCTAATCTATCTAATACAATCTTAAAATAGATATGAAATAATAAAGAATATTAACTTTTATGGACTTGATGAAAATTTAAAAGGTATTAATGATTTAATTATTAATTAGAAAAAAATGTGTTTAAAAGGATAATGTTTAAATTACATCTTAATCGAAGTTTATTTATTTATATATAACTTTTTACACGATTGTAATTATTACTCTTTGATCAAGTAAATTAAATAAAATTCAAGACTTATATTTTAGTAAATAATAAGAATAATTTATTTACATCAGATAATAATAAATAATAAATGAAATTAATGAGATGTCAAGGAATAAACTCAATTATATAAATGTTAATTAATTTTCATAACCAAAGAAAAATCTATATTTACATTTATTTATCAAGTACATGAAATTTATAAGAATTCACATCTTATTACAATTTAGAATTATCAAGCAATACTAAAAAAAAAGTCTAAATAAGTTATTTAAATGAAATTAAATTATTGGTTAATTACAGTTTTGAATAATCAATATGATTTTCCTCTAATTGTGTGTATATCTGAACATTTATTCTTCAACAAGCACATATGCATTAAATATCTCTCCAAAATAAACATATAGTAAAATAAAGTGAGGCTGAACAATTGTAAAGATGACGAGTTATTCAATATCCATAGTTTAGATGCATTTTAAAGTCCATAATTCATTAGACTATCCAATATTTATGCAAGAATAATGATCCAAACATATTGCTTAAAATTCATTCACATTAGATCACTAATATTTTATCCAAGAGTATTTAGTATCTTAATCCATTTTTAGAGTTATCACAACACACTATTCTGTAGCATAGGTCTCCTTAGCAACTTATATAAAATATTACAAACCACTAAATATTAATCTCCAAAGGATTATCTGATTTTATTGTCATAATCATCTTGAGAGTAATGGTTATTCGATCCATTAAGATAATTTAATCCTCAGGAATTGGAATATATGTAAGCACTACACAAATTTATTAAAGGTCTTGATAACATAAAAAAAAAAAGACTAATATGTATATCATTGAGATATAGTAATAGGAACATATGAAGTATATAAATTTTGACTTAATACAATATATAACTGTCCAGTTTTTTAAGCATTGATATTATATCTTAATTTAATTAATAATATTAGTGCACTTTTTTCCATAAGCTTTTGTATTGCACTTCAAATACATACATATATTATCAAATTTACCACTTCGTTTATTTTGCTATATCTTATATAAATGCAATTTATTCACTGTAATTTAAACACTTTTTAGCAAAAACCTTTTATTTTATATATATATGCATACACAATCTTACGTTTCAACTGGCCTACAGTCTTCTTCAGAGTTATGATGTAATGAACAAAATAAAATAAAATACATAACTATGTAAATAATACCATAAAAAATGTAAACAATAAAAAAAAACATAAAATATAATTAAAATAAATATAATCAAACCCAAATAAATTATACAATATAAAATAAATTACACATGTGTATTCCTGACTATATATATGCATACTTATGAACAACTATTAATTTAAATATATTATTCATTTTTAATAATATATTTAAATTAATAGTTGTCCATGAGTATGTATATATTCAGTCAGGAATACACATGTATAATTTATATTGTATATTTTATTTATATTAACTGGATTATTTTATTTGGGTTTGATTATATTTATTTCAGTTTTATTATGTTATGTTACATTTTATGTTTTTTTTTATTGTTTACATTTTTTTATGATATTATTTATATAGTTAAGTACTGTATTTTATTTTATTTTGTTCATTATATCATAGCTCTGAAAAAGACTGTAGGACAGTCAAAATGTAAGATTTTGCTAAGTGTTTAAAGTATAGTGAATAAATTGTATTTATACATGTATATATATTTACTTAAATTCAAATGTGTGTTTTGAAATTTCCGATGACAGCAAAATAAATTTTCCATAGTACATCATTAATTGCATTTTTACTTCAATTTACCTTTTAGCTTGCCCTTGGAAGTAGATGTTAGCTTTTCTTTTTAGCCAATCATGTTGTATTCTTTTAATAGAGATCATCCGGATTATGTACCTTTTCTTTTTTATATAAGAGCAATGTTTATTAAAATACTACTTTTTCCAAAATAAGCAATATTTATGTGAAAAGAACACACTTCAAAAGAAAAAAGAATAAAAGCAAAAGATTTTTTCTTAATGACATGGACTGTTGTATATGTTGTTTCTTAATGACGTAATATCCTTTGCTGTTGTTTTGCACTATGCTTGAGGTATTTGTCTTATAAAATTTATCAAGCAATCATTATTATAAACAAACTAATTTTAAATGTCAATTATAGTACATATATACAAATAGATTCATATACATATAAATATAACTCTTTTTTTTTAATATCTCTACTGAAATATATATTTGTAAAGGAAAGTAATATTGTGTTAGCAAAGTTTTTTTCTTTTTTTTTTAGAAATGGAAAATAAATCAAGAATATAATATGATGTTAGGCAAAATATCATTTTTAATCACTATTGATATGAAACACATTTCCTTTAAAATCAAACAACTCTTGAAAAGAATATGTCAAAATAGGATTATATATGATTCTTTTAAGACAATAAAAAATCATACTAAAGTTTTATCTTCTATATTTATATTTACAACTATTTTAAAATATATTATGTAGTGAGATAAAATTATCTAAGACATCGACTAATGATATCTAATGATTAAAAATCATATATGCAAAAAAAAATTTTATAGTATGTGGTTGGAGTGTATATCTCTATGGCACAATATGTATAAAGCTTTATTGCTATGATTTATTAAAGCATGTCTTCATTGAAATTTACAGAATGTTAGCTGCTTGCAATTAGCAATTTTTAAATAAATCATATTTCTGTTATTTAAATATAAAAGAGAAATATTTTAACATACTTTTTTGCTAAAGAATTGTAAACAAAAAATACTCTTATTTTATAAGCTAAAACAATAATAATCATTAATATACAACTAAATCTAATTAAAGTCTAATAAAAAAATATTTTTAAACATTTATTCCTATTTCTGAGGAAAGTAATCTTTTTTATAAAAAGAAAATCATGGAATATAAAACAGTGTTTCTCAAAATTTTTTATATCAGTTTAATTAATATTTACTGAGGCTATAACCTCGATAATATGCGTATAAAATGCGATAGTAGGGACCTCTACAGGTGTTTTAACCACAAGCTTATAGCCTCAGTAAATATTACTTACGTAATCAATGTGCGTTTAATAAATTTATAATATCACTTTAATGAAAAACCAAAATAGTTTTATTGCCCTTCAATAATACATACTTTAGGTAAATTGAACTTTATAAAAGTATATATATTGTAACGTTTTTCGTATTACTAGGCCCTTATACGCCTCAAATTTATATTTGAGCGTGAGTTGATCAAACTGAATCAAAAAGAAAAAAGAAAGTCGTATTTCTATTCTAAAAACACAGCTATTTTTCCTGATCAACTTCAGCCTATTAATTGTTACGAATTGTGCTATTGACAAAATCAACTTTTAATTTTATTTACTATGGGCGCCAGAATTCCTAAGAATCCGCTGAAATATGTCGCCAGCACCTCTCGCAAGTTGTAAAACAAAACAAATAACAAGATTTTTATTATATATATTTTTTTTAAGGGGCGGTAATTCTACCGTAATGAGAATTAATGATTTTTACGATTATTAGTCCTGGGAGTATTGAAACATATTGGCAAAGGTAACTTAAACGTTTAAATCTTATTACACTAAAAATAAATTTAATAATAAAAAAATAATAATTACTATTAATAACGCACAAATGAAAATTGGTATTAGAAATATTTTTATTCTAATAGACTAAAAAAATGTTTGAAATAAATTATTTATCAAATAAATTGGAGAGGATACACTTAATTCTGACGTGAAACATTAATAATAAAAAAATAACTGCTGAAGAATTAATTACAAAGTTCTTGGTGAAATAAGAGTCTCTCATATAGAAAAATTAAAGTCACTATCGGGATTCTTTTATACGTATATTTTTACGAGTAGTTTTAAATAGTTAACTTTGTCACAATCAGGATAATTATTCTTACCGGTAAGTTTCATGAATTCAGTAGTAGATAACTATGCATAGTTTTTTGTTGGTTATAATGAGCTCGGCCTTTTGGTTATTGCTTGATCTTGTGGTCCATTTCCCCAGTCGGTCATGAAGGCTTTTCCTGGTGTACATCCTTAGGTCCGATGTCTTCAGGAGCTCCGGTTCACTGCGACATGCCGAATTCCTTCAGCGAAGAGCGATCTTGGACATATCAATGTTATCCAAGACCAACTAGAGAAACAAAACGAACAAGATGTCCTTCAAACTGATCTCTGCCTTTTATACTCTCTAGAGGCCCAGTTTTCCGACTTCTGCGCATATCTTTTGTTTGTCCAAATATCCGTTGATAATCTTATATATTCTTTATAAAATTTATGTTACAAAAGTCTCTATTTTTTTCAGCATAATTCTGCCATCTTTAATTAGTTGAAATATTTTTACTTTCTCTTATCTAGATTGGTAATTTTGTGTCTTTTGTTCTCTCCAATTCTAACTTTTATTTCTAATTACATAAAAAAAACCGAAAGAATAATTTAACTTTCATTGTACGTTATTTTTTTTTTAAAAAAAAATTAGTCAAAAAAAAAATCTAAATCTACTTTTATTTTTTTAGCTTCTACCAAATGCCAATATATTTGCAACGTATATAAATAAACGTTACAATATATATATATTGTATTTGTTTATATTTTGTACAGTGTGGATATGTTTTAACTTATTAAATGCATATAATTAATAAACGTACTTAAAAATGTGATTTTGTTCCCATTCAACAATTAAATCAATGTTTTATTAAAAAGTTATTTTGTGATTCTATCAAATTTCTTTATAGGCCAGTATTTAATGAATTGCTGAAAAAGAAATTAAGGTATCAAGTTTTATACTTTCTTTAAACTAAACAGTCTAAATTTCATAATATAATGTGCTTAAAAAAATACTTCTAATTTAACATTTAACTACAAATTTTCAACAAATGAAAATGGTAATCTTAACTGAGATCATATGGACAATGATAGACAATCATTTTATGCTAATAAATCGCCATCTTAGTGGCAGTAAATTTAAGACCAAATTTAAAAAAATAATAATAATAATAATAAAAATGTTAAGACTGTTTAAAACTAAAAGAATTTAAGTAAATGTTTGGGTAAAGATTTACTTTAGCGACCAGAGCATATTCGCCATCTAGTTTTTAAAATTAGAACTAAAATATTCTAAAATCTTACATATCTGCTCCTATATTACAATTACAGTAATATTTATTAATTAAAACGTAAAAGATAATATAAAAAAAAGCATTTACCTTTTTAAGCATAATTATGCCCTATGCAAAAAAAGAAAAAGGCGGCAGTGCTATATCTACTGCGGAAGGCAAATTCTTGGAGGTACGATGAAAATAAAGCTCTGCTGGTACCAGATTGGAATTTCAGCTTACGCTTCACTCTCATCCACATATTCTCAATATTCTGGGTGTGTATGTCTTGGTCTTCGGGATTCATGAAGTTGTCCTGGTGGATGACAACCGAATGCATATATACCCCATTGCTGAGTCTGCTGATATTATTGTATGCAACCCAGCCATCTGAAATTATGTGAGTACCTGATAAAATGTACCGCTGGATTCATCCATTCTGCCGAGAACCATCGGATTTGTGTCTAAATATTTGGCACATTTTTCACGACAAAATGCCGATGTTTTTTTTAGTTTAAATTGTTAAGTTATAAATGTAGATAGTTTAAATTCTTAAGTTTCAAATAATTTAAACTAATTATTTTAATTAATTTACTGTAATTATTTCAATTTAAAATGGTAAATATTTTTTTTATCTTTTACATTTTAATAAATTTTAATATAATTGTAATATAGTAGCATATACGTAATATTTACGTATAATTATTTACTTCTAATTTTGAAAACTAGAGGGTGAACATGATTTTTATGTTGTGGTCGCTAAAGTAAACCTTTACCAATGTTGGATCTTAATTATTAACTTTAAAAAACCAACAAATGTCTAAATGAAAAAAAAAACATAAATTGAATACTGCATTTGAAAGTTAAAATTTATTAACGAAAATTGGCATATTTTATTTTATGACGGAAATGTTTCTTTATCATCTGCTTCTCCAGAAAGAGTGGAAAAAACTGTTAATAAAATATTTTTCAGGGAAACCACGGATAACTAATAAATTTTTACAGTTAATAATAATTATAGATAATTGTCATATTTTAAAACTAGCTAGTTAATATTAAATTGTGTCATATACTGGATTCATACCTGTTCATGTTTAACGTAGTATATCGTATTCTGTGCTTGTCTACTATCTTAGTGAAGTTGTAGCTGCTTTGTTGTTTTTTATACAAAATAAATAAGTAAATATATTGGTTTGAAAAATACTAATGCGTTGATATTATTCCCATAGCTAACGACGTGGGACCTCGCACCGTAAATTATCTGCCTACTGTCGAGGAAACTTTACTAATGAACTGAATTTATCATCATCATCATTACTATTGTAATTTTTATTTTTTTTAAAAAAAAAAAAAAAGGTTATATATTTTATGCTTTATTTTACATGTCAATGTATCTTACTGTACCATCTGAAATTGTCTCAAGGAGTTTACAATAAAGTGTGTAGAGATTTTTATTACACACACGTAATTTTAAATATATTGGCAAAGGGTTCAAATTTAAAATTGCCTATTCTTTATAACTTAGGACAAATAATCATTACAGGTGTGTTTATCAGAAGTTTTAATAATTTTTCTGAATCTCATTGGTAGCAGAAATTATATTTTGAATTTTTCCGAGAACAAATTTATTTCGTTAACCATCTAATTAATAGTATCTATTGCATCAATCTGTCCACTTAATTTCATAAATATTTATTATGCTCATTGTTTTTAATGTGTTTATAGTCGTTTTGACTAATACTTTCCTGTGGGTTTCGAATATTATTTAATGCGTGGATTTAATGATGGTACAAGCTTTATCATTAGGAATAAATTTGTATCTTGCCATTGTGAGAAATAGTTAGGCTTTATACCTCTAGATTTATCAAATAGTATATTATTTATGATGTTTATGGGATGGAAATGATATCCCATTATTATTATATGTATTTGCCATGAGAAGACAGTGTTCCAAAATATTTTATATAGTTTATTTAGTTAGATTCCATGGAGAGAATCATGTCTTTGGTGTGTTTTCCCTTTTCTAGGTGGTAAGACTGTGTCTTCGCCTACACTTATGCTTGATAGATAAGCATGGGAGCCACCATTAGTATAGTCAGGTTGTCTTACTCTAAAGAGCTTATTTAGTGATGTTGTCCCTCATATGCTATTTAAAAGACTAGATTGTCCACCACAGAAGGTGTAGACTACTGTATTTATAAATGTTATGGCAATGATAGCTAGTTATTGAGGTAGTAATTTTCAGTGCTTTGGTTAGTCATAATAATATCCGTATGGTGCTACTGTGCTTTGCCAGTAGTATACAAGTAAATCACGAGATTTAATAATTTAATTCCTCAATTTAAAGCATGGCATGATAGGAATACACAGACACAATGTTATTTATATACATCATATGGAGCAATTCGCCGAGGGGTTTTGTAAGTTTCATAAATTTTTAAATTTAATATTATTATGTGGACATTAAATAAGTTAAATATCAATGTATATGTGACTTCTGATGAATGCTTTTTATTTACCATTTAGTTTTAAATTTAACATAGTGTGAGGCAGTTGTAATGTAATGATGACAGTTATCATCATATTAGCCAGCTAATTTAGAAGCAGCAGTAGAATATATTGAAGTTAATTTTCATAATTTTGTTATATTATTTTAATAGTAAGATATCATAAAGGCACTAAGATGTAAAATATATGGAAAATGTTAAGTAGCTTATGGTGCAAGCTAGCCAACTATTGTAATTATTATTTTCAAGTTCATTAATGTTTGTTTAATGCCTTAGTTGAAAGTAGAATAAATTGTGATTTCAAATAAATATTTAGCCAGGAATCATAATCATTTATGATCATAGATTTTATTGTGCAGTTTTGAAAACCAAGAAGTACTAGTTTTGACATAAAATGAACTTAAATTGGTAACTGCTCAGAGTTAAAATGGACAGGATCTAGTAGCTATGATGTGTAAGCTGTGATTATATTAGTGTGCTGTAAATAATTTTTTTTAATGTCTAAATGTAATAAATGTATTTTTAAAATTTAGTTTTTAAGTATTTTTCTGTATGAAATTCTTCTCTTTGGTACACAAAATGAAATAAAATGTATCTTTTCAAATCGGATAATTATAATTCTCATGATCCAAAATTTACTAATAATTAATAATAAAAAAAGTGATATCATTTTGTTTTAATTTTAAAAAAAAATTAGATTGACAACTGTTCATTTAAGTATTGCAGTGGATGTATCCATCCGTAATGCAGACTGCACATTATTAACCTATTGTCAGAATTTAAATATTGTAAATGAAGTATTTTATCTGTGTTGTTTGGGATAATAGAGGGAAATGAAATGTGCCCTTTTCCTTCTATTATTTGAATGCCATTCTAGGTAAAAGGCTATAAATATTCTAAATTTATTTACATGTTTTTTTTTATTTATTAGATATTTGTTGAATAAAGTAAGCATTTTCTTTGGTAATCTATGTGATTATCATTATGATATTAATCAGATGCATTAGCTTGTTAGGAAGTGTATGTTCTTAAAGCCTGCTAGAATGTCAGTCATTTGCCTTGCAACACTATACCATTAAAATATTTGATAAAATACCAGAAAGAAAACCCCGAGATCTTTATTTGGCATTATAAGAAAAGATTATTTCTTTATTCTACAAAATGTAAAGGAGGTCAAATCATATCATTGGATAATATTAAACTATACAATAGAGTTGGTTAATCATGAGCCTATTAAGAGAATACGTTTGAAAGTGCAAATATTTATAGCTCAGAGTTTGATTGAGATGAAGGTGGAAATTTACTGTATTCTAAATTATTTACTAGGGAATGATTGAGGTTTTATCTCTTCCTAAAATTATATGTTTTATTTGGAATAATTTATTCTATCAGAGTTAAGTTCTTCCTTGGTCTTAATTATATATCTCTGTAGCTAATTATTTATATGTAACCGACCACTGAGCTTAGTCTACTTTATAATCCTTATTGTTATCTGTAAGAATCTCAACCCAACCCAGATATTGTGTAAAAGATATGTGTCCAACAATCAGAACTTGTTAGAGTTTTGTTTGAAATATTTCTATAAGAGATAAAAGGTCTCAAATTAGAGATAGGACAGAGAGGGTGATTGTTGATGGGAGGATCTTCTTCTTCAATTTTCTTTAGGTTACAATATATAACTTCAAATTTAGCGACTCACAAAAATAATTAGTTATTTTCAATTGGGTGAAATATTTTCAAAGATTTGTTCACTAATTCCAATCCATATCCCATGTGATCTCTTTCTGGATATTTTAATTTCTTGGATTTTACATTAGAATTTCTCTTATTCAGCTTGTCACTTCTAGTCAATACCACCAGACATGTACCATTTCAATTCCTTTTACTTATGTAATTAATATTTTTTGGTTCTCATCCAGATATTTGTGATTTCATCTTACAGTGAAATATATTCATTTTACTGCATTTTACATATTGCATCTCTATTTAGACCCAAAAGCTTAAAATCTATAAATAAGTACTGATAGAATTTTTTTCTTTGACTAATTTCATCCATTATGATTTTATTTCCTATGTATAATCTTATTCTTTTATAAAAAGTTTATTTTTAGCTAATGTGATTTTCAATATTTTAACTACTCCTTAAGACTTCTAAATATTTCATAAATTTAATTTTCCTTGCATTTATTAGAAATTTAATCATTTAGATTTATTATTTTATTTCAATAGTTACAATAATTATGATCATATAGAATATGGATTTAACATTTAATTATATCTCCTACGTAAATATTAAATAAAACATAGAATAATAAATACTTTTATTTATTTTGCTATTCCACTGAGTAAAAAAAATTTTTAATTTTTATTAACCAATATGATGAATGCTATACATATTAATGACATATGAAATGTTATATAAATAGAATAAAAATTTATATTTTATAAAGATATATAGCTTCTAAAAATTGAATTTACAGAAATTAGAATATTCTTGGTAATAATAAAATAAATGGTATAATATTTTTAGCTCAACTTTCTACCATCTCAGGATATAAGCCTCTAATGAACAGAATTTCAGCTGAGTAAATGAACAATGGATCATTCTATTACATCTAATATTAAAATTAACAAAGAACTATATACATTCACAAAGCTAATAATGAAAATATGCTTTGGATGTTATTACTAACATATTTTAGGGGGAAAAAAAATTTAGGGTAATTCTTTCTCATTAGATTTTTTTCAAATGTCACTTTTTCCTTCATCAAAAATAAGATAAAAATAGTGACAATATCAACAATTGTTACTCGATAAAAAAATAGCATATCAATTTTATTTCTTGTAGAATCTTTATCTGCAAAGGATATTTATATTATAGAAATTATATTTTCCAAGACATATTATAGCAACATTTGGAGGGCAAATTATTGATAAAAATATTATTTCATGAATAAATTGAGATTTTATTTGAAATAATGCCAATTGTAGGAATGGCATTTTTCTTCAGAATGATGTAAATTCATTGGACCATTGTGATCCCAAAACTTCTGTTATCATCAAATTTATCAAACATTACACATTTCTCTAATAAATTATACCATTCAAAAGTCTTTACTGAAGTAATAGTTGAAAAGCATCAATATGTTTTTACTTCAATATCCAGTTTTTATGGAGAGTTATAGGAATTACTATAGCTTAAATAATTCTGACTTTCATTTGTAAAGATATATCCTAAAATGTAAAGATTTCTTCTAATCTTTTTATTGGCAACTCTTCCTTATGTTGATCTAGTTAATGTTCTGACATCTGGATCCTTTGTTACAGAGTATATCCTAAAATGTAAAGATTTCTTTTAAGCTTTTTATTTGCCACTCTTCCCCATGTTGATCTACATTTAATTTTCTGACAATTGGATCCTTTGTTAGTGAGTATAGGATTGTTTTCCAGATTAATGGTTTGAATTTGTCAATACTTTTATTGTTATTTTGTTTTATCCAGTAGTACTATTAATTTTTGTAATCTTATATTTTGATGACAATATTTCAAAACTAATTTGACATTGTCTTACTATATGCGACCAGATATTCTTTTTGAAATCTTTTCCAATACTTTAAAAAATAAATAAATAAACTGAATGGCTAATTTTCTGTACAAACTAAATGTTTTTCAAGAGATGAAATAGATTTTGAAAGGTACATTATCAGCGTGATTGTTTCAAATTCATTCAAAAATCGAATTTCTAAGATAATAATAAAAATATCTTACTGATAAATTTCAACATTTTTTTTTTTATTGACTTTGATATTACTATCCCTGAAAATTTTTTGTACTGTATAATATTCATGTTACGAAGGGAGACCAATTTGCATTCTACAATAAAAATGTTTACAATTTTTTTTTAATAAGCCATATTGCTTTATCTAATATCAATGAATCATGAAATTGTGATTATGTAATAATGCAATTTTAATGCAAAATGATTGGCAATCATTTATAAGAAGTTCATTAATAAATGCATCCAAATTTGCATTATTAAGGATCTAAGCAATTTAAACTGTTTAAAGTTTTTGAATTAATTATTGCACTAGCAAAACTAAATGACACTGTAAAAGCTTTTTAACTACTCATATTATTGTAAAATATACAAATTCCATTTTAATTCAAAGTAAATTGGGAGAGGGGAGGGTGATAGTTATCGCTGAATAATTTGTAGTATAATTGTTATAAAATTTATTCATTAAATTATTGAATAATTTCGGGCTTTGTCAGGATTGTCTTATATTAAAACAGCAAAACTCTCCATACAGTAGTGCTACTCAGTGCAAGCCAGAGTAATCAATGGATGCCAGAAGGCTTGTGCGTAAAATCCCTATCTAGTGTCTACTCATCCAATATCCCCAGACTAGTTTCTAGGTTGTGGTTTCGTCAGCGAGGAGCCTTGGATCTGAGAGCATTGTACTAAGTGGAGAGTTTTGCCTGTTTTAATAACAGTTATGAGCAAGCATAAGAAATAGTGATCATGTGATTGTCTTATATTCCAGCAAATATATTCATCCAGCTCATTGAGTTCACCATGTACTTATTGAGAAAAGAATGATCAAACTATTATAATCAGGATAACCATTTTTAATGAAAGTGTCTTTTCAAACTATTGCGATATCTTGCAACTACATTTAAAATTATATCAAAATGTTATAAAATGTATTGTCATTTTAAGATTTTTATTTTAAAAAGATTAGTAGATATCTTAAAACACAATTATCCAGAGTTCTGCAGCTTCAGAAGTACAGCATTTCCTCTGAAAGAGGAACTCCAATCTTAATTCCCATTAAATTGTTAAAAAAATATATCAAGTAATTTTCTACCTAAAAATTTGTAAAATAATCATTAAACAAGCAAAAAGATTTGTTAAAAAGGAATGAAGAGATATTGAGGAATCACAAAAGAAATGATATTTAATATATAGTAGAATAAAACTGTTTGATAGAGAAAGCATCATGGCTGGAATGAAGCAATAATTAGATGTTTAGATTATTAATAGAGAGCAGTGGATCTTAAAGAGATAGGGCAAATATATAAACTAGTATATTAGAAATAACAAGAACTAAAAAGATTATGAGGTGAAAGCTATAAAAATCACGATAAAAAATAATAAATCAAAAGATTTGGAAAGATTAATTTTGAATTATTAGAGACCTAATATAATTTATAACTTAGGACTGTGGCAACTAATTTCTTTTCAATGGTTACAATTCTTTCAAAGATATATAAAAATAAAAAAACAAATGCTGTAAAATATAAGAATTTTAAAAGTTAGTTTAATCTCATCTGTAACTAGAGGTTTGATGAAAATCTTTTAACATTTCCCATAAATTAAGACATATCTATAGCTGAAGAGCAGTTTGTGTCTAAAAAAAATAAAAAGGCAAAAGACACAATTGGAATAATAACTACTCTGAGATAAATTGAGAATTAAGAAAATATTTTTAGTATTTTTAAAAAAATATTTGGTGGAATGAATGGGATATTTTGAAAAATGATTAAAGACATATGATAGAAATTTGTATTTTAATCAGTCTTCATGCAGAAAATATAAATGAGAATGATATAAGGGCTATTTGGGGTGGGGGGTTGATTAAATGATTATTTGTAACAATTGTGGAAATCAAGTTGAGCTTAATCAAATGTAATAATTGATTAGATTATGTGGGTTTGTAGTAGAAATAAAACTTAAGTAATGAAAATAGAAATGTAAAGATTACGAATAAGCATGCAATAGAAAAGTGTAAATAATTGTTAACTTGAATCTGGTGATGGAAAACTAAGCTTTTAATGAAGATAGCTTATTTTATGATTGAAATCAGTTTTAAGAAAAATGTTTTGTTTGGAGTGTACTTTTTATATAGAGAATATTATTCTAGGTAATGGAAGTTTTAAAGATATTTGGAGAACAAAAGATATGAATGAAAGTTTGAGATTAGCAATGTAAAATGGGGGGAAATTAGTTGAGAAAATTAACATACAGGATTCAGCATTTTTTAGGCAGGAGTGACTGAACAGAAAAAGAAGTATATGGTTATAAAGAAGCAAGCAGCCATGATTTTTTAAGAGTAGAGAACAGAAAATCTTGGAAAGTGTTTTGACTAGGCATAAAGAATCTGACTTTTTGGCATATTAATGAAAAAGAAATATGTATTTGAATTAACAATAGACAATTAAGAGGATACAATAACATAATGGGTTTCTTTATGGATAAAAAAATATTGAAAATGTATGTGTTTTGAATGAAGATACAATAGATAATAAACCAATATATATTTATTATTAAAGGATTTAGTAACATATTGGATTTCTTTAGGGATAAAAAAAATATTGAAAATGTAAACTATTTCTATAAACTGTGATTTAAAAAATGGCTAGTCATTTTGAAGATTTCTAAAAATTTTAAATTCTACCTATTTATATAATGTTACATCTATATTAAAATAGAATCTTTATCATTTATTATAGAGTTAGAAGCTGTGATAAGAAATCAGTTTCTAAAAACTATAAATTGTCCCAAATTTGTTGTGGACAAGTGATGAATCCTTTGAGAAATTTATTCGCTGCTTAAAATTTAGAAGTTTTCTTTGTTCCTGATAATTATTTGATATTGAAAAAGTACACTCTGATGTACTTTATTACTATTAAAAAATGTAATAAAATAATTTTTAATATAATAGTAATTTGATTAATGATTATAGTTTTTTTTTTTTTTAGATTAGTTGCTGTTGATGTCTCTCAACCTTCAGGTCCATTAGGATATATTAAAAAATGGCTTAAACAATTTTTTAACAAAAAAAGTGGGAAAAAAGAAAAAGAAGATTAAATTGTATTTCACTATTGCAATTCCAAGTGTGCATTTCTGATACTGCATTTTAATGTGACCTTTATAAGTGAAAAATTTTACCTATAATGGCAGTTGTTTGAAATTCTTGACATAAAGAACAGAGAAAAACATGTCTGTTCATGAAAGCATGATTACTTTTATGCTATTAAAAAGATCCCCCGAAGAGAATTATTTGTAAATAATTTTTTGTTGTTGCAAATTCTCAGTTGCGTAGAACGTGGAAGTATTTTGTTTTTTTGCAATGAATGAACACATCTGGTTAGAAATTAGGATAATTACTAATAATGGAATGACATAAATGCAGTTATAATATTAGAGCTTGACTTTTAAAAATTTATGAAGACTTAAAATATTGTCATCTTCGTTAACTTTTTTCTTTTGTTATTTTTGAAAGACAAATGTTTCTTAGATTTTATAATAAATTGTTTTGTTTTTTTTTGTAAATAGATCTGTTTATATATATACTGTATATCACATTTATAAATAAAGTTTTTATAAATAAAGTTCTGAATCTGAATTTATTGTTGTGGCATTAAGTAATCATAGTGTAAAACTTAACTGCTGTTATAAATTATAGTGTGGGACTCTGGATTTCAAGATGCATGGATTGCAGCCCAGACCTATCACAATTATCAAACTTTTTTTTTTTTTTTAAAAAAAAAAAAGGCATTTAGCGTGAAGTGAACAGAATTTATTTTATTTAGTTTCAAGCTTTTTAATTTGATACTAATTGAATTTAAAAAGTTATTTTAAAATTAAGTAATATATGTCAAAATTACACTAAAAATTATATCCTGTATTGCAGAACAAACATGAAATAAAGAAAACAGAAAGGCACCACTTGAAAATTAAAAAAATTGTCAAAGAGCAGCTCTTAAGATGAAAATGAACTGCATTAATGTATGATAATTGTTGAATCTGTATAGAAATTTGATTCTTTCAAATAGCTTATAGGACACAATAATGATATTGGATATTTTTTTTGTATTACTATTGTTATAATTTTGCCAACCATGATTTAGCTTAAATTTTTTAGAAACCCTGGAAGCAGAACCTTTTGCGGTAATCAAGAGAAAAGTTAAGTTCATAATATCTACTGGTTTTATTAGCTTGAAATTAGAGAAACGATTTAAGAGAATCTAGTAATTCTGCCCTAATGATGCTGTTCTGTTTCTGTCAAACTTGGATTTAAGATATATATTTCTTTTAGAGGTAATGCTATAACTATCAAAACTATGTAAAAGTGACTAGCTCTCATAAAATTGTTTTCTATAAACTCTCCTTTTTAGCTCTATCTAGAGATTTTATAAGTTGGTCAGCAATTTTTGATCTTTGTTAGACATATTATAGGCCACAAAGTTTATTCTCAAGAAATGGACACTTTGGCAGTTGTAGTCATCTTATCTTAAATTCCATCCCTGCACAGAGTGATAAAACTTTATTTATTCTGGCTATGAAGAGAAAAGATCTAGCATTAATAATTAGATCAGCAATTAATGATTTATCATTTTTTTGTTGAAACAAAACAAAATAGAGCTGAATGAAATGTTTCTCTGTTTGATATAGTAAAATAAATGCATGTTTAATGCTATTCATTCTAACACTGACAATCTGTTTTATCCTCAAAAAGTATAGGAAGATGAGAGGTATGACTAGTTTGTGTTAGGTTTCTAAACATTGCATGTATAAAAATTATCCAAATGGTGGTTGCTGTATCATTTAGAATTATCTTCAGCAGAAATTGCTTTGCAAAATAATCTAAAATAAAGTTACAACATGTGAAGTATGCATTTTGTTGAACTAATACTGAAACAAAGAATTTCAAATGATAGGTCTTAACAATACGGTAGTGAACAACTAATTTATAGAGCTTCATTTTTGAAATATCCTCAATATTAAGTTGAAGTAATTTTAGGTTTTTAGTTGGAAGAAATCATTCTGTCAAGGACAGATTTGGTAATCTGAGATGTTTCAGAATGGTTATCACTATAATTTTCTAGTTATTATAACTCACCAAAGATCACGCATCATGTAAGAATAATAGATCATAATTCAAATTGTTATATATATATATCTTTTAGATTAGTAGTGCAGGTTGCTGCAAGAAAACCAGATATCACAAACTGGATTATATCTTCCAAATAAGTATATACTTATTTATTCAGTTTATTTTGCCATTAATAATATTGACTAATTTTGGTTAATTATACATTTAACATAGCTGAAATTGATAGCAAGTGGCATTACATTTTTATACACATTATATTATTTATAATTCACAATTGCAATATAGTAATTATTTGTATTGAAACTTAACAATTTGCAATGAAGTCAAATTTTAAGGGTTATTTTTATTTTGACATTGTTTTGTGAAGTTCTTTTAATAATCATTGTCAAGCATACATATCAATGTCTGTAATAGTATTCATTTAGGATATTGGGTTGTCTAATATTTTCTGTTTATGCTACATTAGAAATAAGTTCTATTTTTTCCATTAACTTTATTTAATTTCAATGTACTCTGACCCTTTTGATTATATAAATATTGAAGTCAGGATTGATAGCTTATCAGAGAATACATTGATCTTTTCTTAGGTGTTTTAAATTACATTAACAATAATAATCAAATGATTTTTTTGCTGTAGTTTATAATAAGTTCAAGTATTAGAAGTGACATGGCTGAACTACTTACTGTAGATCTTAAACTCCAAAATTTACTACTATACCATTGCCCTAATGCTGGTATTGAAAGCACAGATCCAAAATGAATTTTCTTTTATAAATCCTATTTGAATTTGATTTTATGATTAACATATCTTGCCATATAAAAAAGATGGTATAAAAGTTAATGCAGATAATAAAATTAAACGAAAATTATGATCAGGAATTAAATGACAAAAAACATGTCTTTTTTTTTTTTTGTCAGAATTATTCACTAATTTCTTTTCTCTATGTAGTTTTTTACTGGTTAAGTAGGTCTTGTACAGCAATTCTACAATTTTGTCCAAGCCTATCCTTTATTCTATTCTTCAAACATACATAAATACTTTTCTTTCCCTTCCAGAGAGACGGATCCAATAATTATATCAATAGTCTAGAACCATATATCTTTAGAGCAGACTACATTTAGATCAGCAAGAAACTGCTATAAACAAATTTTATCTTTTACAGCTCATACTGAACTAAAAATAACTAATGTTATCTTAATTGTAATATCAGCTTATGATTATTGGGAAAAATAGTCTCCAACAGAAAAAACTGAAATGACATTAAATGGTAATTGTATCAAATATAAATTTTACAGAGGGAACAATCTCTCACAAAATTTAGTTCACTCATCTATTTATTTAATATATTCATTAAATATATATATATCTTCCAGAAATAGAATGCAGAAAATTCACTTCGAAAAGAGATCTTCATGAAATAGAAGTTTCTTAATAAAAATATAAGTTTGAGATCTTTTTCAAAGACTAAGGTCTTAGATTTCCCAAATATAATACACCTGGGTCTTTTTATGCGGAAGATAGGTTCCACAGAAAACCTGCAGTAAAAAAATCGCACAAAAATAGACTTACCTTGAAAAATGTGGAATATATTCTGTAATTTTCAAAAATTTGCATAAAAAAATTAAGGAAATAAAGTATGACTAATAAAAAATTTCAAATATTTGAAAAAAATTGATACAATACAAACTTTTTTTTATTAACTATTTAATTTTATTCAAAACAATGTTTTTATGTGTAATCTATTTTATATTTTTTCACACATATTTTTAATCATTATCACTATTTGACAATATGCAGTTCATTTGTGAATTGGTAAGACATCAGATTCGTAACAAGAGGAAATAAAATTAACGCCAATTTCAGTCTCGTGCTGTGTTAATGGTCTTATATCGACAATGTAATTGGTAATTAAACTTTGAGACAATTTTACTAATTGTTTATGAAGCTCGCGATATCCAGATTGCTATGTCTATCTGTTAGAGAATGCACTTCCACAAGTATGTTAATAATGACTAACGGTTAAATTTTCTTTTATACACGTATATACATGGAGAAACTTTTAGACAGAAAAAAGTTACAAGTAAAAATAATTAAAAACTTTTAAAGATACATTCTTTTTAAGTAGAAATTAATTTACTTGTAACTTTTCTGTCTAAAAGTTTGCCCTTGTTTATATGTGTATAAAAGAAAATATACATAATACAGACATACAACTATTTAGCTCTTGTTGGAATTTTGTTCATAATTCATGTCATTAACAAGAAAATGATTTTCCAATTGATTAGAAAGTTGAAGACTTTCTCGAATCATTTTTGCTGTGAAATGAACAGGTTCCACTTCTGTTTCATCATCTTTTTCTAAATCTTCTATGGTATCTAAATTTATTGCGAAACCTTTTTCCAACAGGCATTTAAAGTATGTAAAATTTAATGCATGTAGGTAAAACAGGAAAATCCTGATTTTTAAGTGAAATATGAATTTATCGCATAAAAGAAAACTGCATAAAAAGATATTAAGAAGAAACATGAATCGCATAACTTCAAAATAGCATTTAAAAAATCACAAAAAGAGACCCAGATGTGCACTCAATTACACACACTAATGAAATAATCTGAAAATAACGTTGCTCCAACTGCTATGGCAATACCTAAAATAAACTTATAAGTTTAACTTTCTTGAAAAATCTGGTTGGCACTTTGAGAGATTGTGATGCGAATATTCTATGGGCAGCTGCCTTAGCATCAGCATATGTACTTAGTAAGCAATGTACACCCATGTTTTGTAGAAAAATTGCCCGGAATAAATTTCTGAATATGCAATTAAATATCGGAGGAATATTACTTACATACTTAAGTCTACCCAATGATTTTCTGCTTTCGGATATACCTTTTTCCATCAAATATCGAAAGTAACGTTGCCTTACAGAAAATACAATATGAAGTAGATCAGACTTAATATTAACTCTCAAAACATAATTTCACCAGCTACGATACGTCACAAATTAAGATCCTTTATTCTAAATTCTCAAAGAAAAATCCCTTAAAATGAATTATGGCATTTTAAAAAATGTACTTCTTGTGAAGTTCTAAATAAATTTCTAAATCCAACAGTTCATAATACATGGTGATCCAAATTCAGTCCACAAGCTGAGTTTGCTGATGCTACTTTATACAAAATCAAAATTTGTGCTCATTCCAGCCTTTTTTTTTAAAAAAAAAAAGAGGTTGGTCCTTATTTGTAATTCAAAAAGCTAAATCA
The DNA here is from genome assembly GCA_028023455.1 of Epiperipatus broadwayi. NCBI lineage: Eukaryota > Metazoa > Onychophora > Udeonychophora > Euonychophora > Peripatidae > Epiperipatus > Epiperipatus broadwayi. Next base: position 18,615,802 of record JAQFVV010000004.1, read on the forward strand.
GTAATAGAATGAATCACTCACTGAAATTTGACACCCCTACTCCTCATCATTTTATGAAATGACTAATTATTGAGATATATTATTATTGGAATCTAAATATAGTAAATGCATATATACAGGATAGCAAAAAAATAATTGAAATCTAGCAGACATCTAATGAAATGACTTTACTAAACACTCATCAAACTATTAATATTATGCATATTCAAAACTTTTAAATCACATCTTAAAAAATGGTTTTTATAGGAATTGTTCAACCCAGCATAATGATTACCAATTATAAGATAGTTCATCAATTATCTTTTGAATCATGCACAAATTAGTATATAAATGTCACCAATGAGTGGGAAAATAATGAAATTTAAATATTTATTATTAAGAAAAGTGAAAAGCTAAGTATTATACCAACAAAATAGTTTTAAAGACTATAATTAAATCAACATAAATTTCAAACTAATCTAATGATGCCGAAAAAAGAACATTATTTATTTATTTATCCGTTTATTAAAAAAAAAATCATGTATATTTCAAAATTGTGCATATTAGAAGAAAAAAAATCTTTATTGATTTATTCATTTATAAATATTTATTTACTTGTAAGTAAATCAGTTGTTTCACAGTTTTTAACTTAGATGTTTGCCAAAACCAAATTCAAAATAATCTACAGGCTTTTTTTTTTAAAGTGATAAATAGTTAAACTAAAGTGTTATTATTTATCAGATAATTTAATAATATTAAATGTAAAAAGTGGATTACTTTCAAATATATATAAATTATCCAATATTTTCATAATTCTTTTGAAGTTTTTTTTTTAAAAAAAAAGTGATAAAATAGCATATAAACGTAAATGAGAAAAAACATCAAGATGTAATTATCACAATTTTGATAAAAAGTAATAAATCAAAAAACTTTAACTCATATTAAACATTTGTTAACAATGCCCATAAAATTTCTGGAACTTTCTCCAACATTTTATTATCACAAAACTGCAAAGAAATAGAAAAAAAAAAGGAAGCCATTTAATGAATTTAAAATTTTTTTATTAAAGAGTTCAAGCTGAACATACATTCATTACATAGTTGGATTAAGATTCAACCAAGGAAAAGAATACACCAAAACTGGAAAAAAAAAATTTTTTTTTTGCATTCCACCTGAAATCTATAAATAAAAATTAAAGCAGCAAACACTATTTAAAAAAAAAAATATTGAAAGGAAAAAATCTTCAGTTTTATACATTTCTTTAACTTGTCTGTTGAAAATTAAAAATAATTTTAAAAAAAGGAAATGTTGAGACAACACAAAACATGGGAGACATCAAAATTAATAGTGCACTCTGGTGTTGAAGCTGGGCAGTTGATGTTCTCCCTACCAGTCTTTTGCAACTATTTTTAAGGAAAGTGGAAAACTAGGGATCGAACAATACCCGCATTGATGAATAGCCGATACAGTGATACCAGTGTCGATTATTACCGACACAAATATTACCTATACGTGGCTGTTTTTGTTGTGCCTGGGCTCAATCCAGCACGCTCAGAAGTGCATTAATTATAATGTGGAATTATGGAAGTAGTTCCTTCTGAGCAAATTTGATAAAATATTCATATGCAACTTATAAAAAGAAAAAACAAATATATAATGTCCCTTCTCTCTGAGAATGCTGGATTTTTCAAATTCGATGATTATATTTATACATATACATATTTCATGAAGATTCTTAATGATTAACATAAAAAAAGACTATACACAATAATATACAGAGCACTCAATAAGAGTGATTAATATAAAGCCTATGCCTGTAGGCATTTAAATACAAAAATATTGCCACGTTCGTATCGGTTAGATAAGATGTAAATCTTTATGGTAGCAATCATTTATCAGCAATGAACAAGCATCGGCCAACCCCCAATTCAGAATCCAGACAATATTACAGCTTGTATTTTATTTTTTACTTTATAAGTATTTAAATGATTTTTTTATCTTTTATAAAAAAATTACGTAAAAATTCCAACAAAAAAGTGCATCTTATGAAATTATATATAAATATGACATAAAATTTCATTAAATAATAATTCTTGACCTTTGAAAATAAAATTACACCATAATTAATTACTACAAAATGCTAAAAAAATCAAAAATAATAAAAAAACTGAAAATATTCACTATTATAAAAAAACTTACAATCTACCCTGGGTAATGTGAAAAAAGAACTGAAGCTTACTCACAATATAATTCCAATAAATTATCCAAATAGATTTTCTTTCTAAAAAAAAGTCATTACTGGACACAGTCCAGCAAAAATAAAAATAAATAATGTTTTGTCCTCAAAACAGTGTTGGACTGGCTTGGAGACAAACAACAATATGAATTTCTTCAATCCAAATTATACTGTCACCATCTGTATTGCTATATTACATTTTCTTTTTAAAGGAATGTTCAAGAAATCAGGCCAATATTTGTTTTTTTTTTTTTTGTTTCATTTTGGTAATCTGTACAAAAGATTCAATCAGTCCCATTCCATTGGAACTAATTACCTAATCATATGAAGAAAAATAAGAGACTAAAATGGCTTTTTTCTAACAAACAAAATAAAATAAAAACCCCAGGGTTTCTCTAAAGGAGGATTTGTTGAATACTAAACTTCTTGGTCCAATTTTTTTCTACGTGTAATGCTGTCTTTGAAGTTCAAGGGTGATTGTAGATTTTTTTTTTCTTCATAATTGTTGGCATCAGTTGATAAAAATGGTTGGAAATTAAAAAAAACATGATGAATGAAAAGATAAATAAACAGCGAAGTGTTTGCTTCCCTCCTTGAAAAGCAAAGAAGGAAGTACTTCAGTTTTTTGTAAAAATGCCTTCAATCTTAGATAATTTTTTCCACTATTGTTTTGGAGCTGCCGGCGAGATTATTCATCTTCCTCACCCTGGCCATACATGTCAGCCAATTTCTGAAACCTAGGTCCCCAGTCAGTGAGATAGTCAAAGTCCTGAGGATCATCATCTGTACCTGAGGCCAGAGAACTGAGGGAACCAGCTGTACTGCCTCCCCCTTCATAAGCATAGTTCCGGTAATCATCATGAGGGGGCATGTTAGGATCATTGTCTGCATCATTGAGACGATCATTAATAAAATCACCCACATCAGGTTGGTCTCCAGGACCTGCAATATAAACAAGAATTATTACAAGAATTAAGATTAGCGGGAATATTTTTCTAATTATTTTATACATAGTGCCATCAATCTATCCACATGCATACATGTATGCAATTTCCCATCTTGTCTAATCTTTCAGCATCCTTGTACTTATTAAAATGTTATGCCAATGCAAAGTAGCCAATTGCAATAGCTGCCCCAGATATATATACAAGTAAGCAAATTATCAAGTTTCTAATCAAGGATTGTTATAAATTTCATTTTTGTTTGGAAACTTGTTACAGTTGCTAATCTTTAATACACATTTGGAATAGCTAATACAAATAGTCATTTTGCTTGGCATTGTAATCTAATAAGTTTAGGTCTTCTCAAATATTTATTGACAATTTGGTCAAATAATTAAGATTAGAAATTACAAATATTAGGAAATGATTGCATTTAATTACATATGCATATGTATTTAAATAAATATATACAGATACATCCAAAGATATTTAGACAAAATAAGTAATATTTGATTTATAGATATGGAAATATGTGAATTATAAACTGTTTCAAAAAATACAATGTGATAACTGTATAAGAGTCAAAAAATATTTATTAAGTAAAAGATATTTAAAAAAATAAGATTTAACAAGAAGTACTTAAAAGATTAAATTGTAATTAATAAAAAGCAAGAAAGAATATTTTTGAAAATTTGGTAACTGATTATAGCCAGAATAACAATTTTTAAACAACAAATTCTTTATATCCTAATAAATAATGACTAATTCTTCAAATTGCCTTTTCTTAAATTTTATGCATAATTTTATTATTCTTGATCATCTTCACTGAAAATTTTTATTTCATATATCATTAATTCTTAAACAAGCTTTTAATAATATAAAAATTGTTCTGGATTGAGATGGGATATTCCAAAGCATTACTAAGAACATAAATATTATAAAGGTTTTCTAGCTGCAGATACAATAATCATAAGATTAAATTGGGAATGGAAAAAGATCTCAATATTTAAATAGGGAGAAGAGTGAGTCAATCATTATTTAGGAAATCTAAAAAAAAAAAGCAGCTTTAGTGGAAAGTCACATATTGCAAGAAAGCAATATTTAAAAAAAATATTACAATAATTTGCAAAATAAGAATGGAAAACAGATAATTTTAAGAAAAAAGAATTATGTAAATGTATTTAAAATAAAGAACAAAAGAAACATAAGAATTTTTTCTATAATAGGGAAGTATATAATATTAATCAGAAAATACAATAAATTTACATATTTATAGCTGACCTTGGTTTAGATAATTCTAGCTAATGATCAGAATACTTTTGTTAGATATATAATATTTAAAGTTCATTCATAGTTTTGCAAAAATGTTTGAATACAAAAGTCTGTTAATCAGTGGATCTAGATGTGCCTTGATTATATACTTCTCTATTATAGGAAAAATTCTCATGTTTCTTTTGTTCTTTATTTTAAATATATTTACATAATTCATTTTTCTTAAAATTATCTGTTTTCCATTCTTATTTTGCAAATTATTGTAATAATTTTTTAAAATATATATATACTCAAAATATCAACTTATGCTTCAATGAATAATAGATGGCAGTGGAATCAGTCTTATAATTGATTTTCTGATTATTTTGCCTTTAGGTAGGAGCAATGATATGCTGCATTCATCTAATAACTAATATTCTTATCTTATTATCCAAGCTATGGATAGAATTAGTATAAAAAAGGTCAATGGACAGTTATAGTATGAACAATGGCTGCAATAACAATGGTAATAAACTTTTTACATGTACAATCATTTTTATGTCAACTTAATTAAAAGATTCGATAACAAGTTGTTAGTTAAATGATAGATTACAAGAAAATTCTAAAGTAGTAGTAATGAAATACAATTATACAATTAATTGATTACATTAATACTAAATGGTGTTTAATAAATCTAAGTATTATTAATTTTCAAGGTACCATCCACAGCTGTACAATATTTTATCTACTGATGAAAAAAATTGAATGAATCGGCAGGACATACAGCAACTTCATTTCTATTTGAATGTTTTGATTAATATGATATAAAAAGTGTTTAATTAGAATGATTAATTGGTAAATCATTATTGTTTTTGATTAGTACCTTATACAGCATAAATTTTTAACAGTTTAATATTGTTCTGAATATAATTTTCAGGAGTATATAGATGATGTATTACAAACATAAGAGGTTTATAATGAGAATGTAAAAGGTAAATTGATAAATTTATTATTACATTTCCATTTAATTAAAAAAAATCATTAAACAAAAAAAAAGTCTGGAATTGCTAAATGATAAAACCTATATTTAGTACATTACAAATATATAGCACATGAACTTTATGAAAGACTGAAGCGTAAAACCTAATCCGTTTTATCATCAGAAAAACAATGAATATGTATTGCCTCTGACCAATAATATAGGCAGGGTAATTCCATCAATTGGATGACAAAAAATGAAGAATCACTTTGATGTATCAATATAGCACTTGTTCAGATTATTCTTTCATTCACATGATTTATTATTCTGAAGTGTAGATTTCTAACAGTACATACTAATGTACAGTTGATGGAAGTGAGGAAATCATTATTTCTCCCTATATCTTTTTTTAATATAATAATTTTACATTTATGATATTTTATTAGTTTTCTTAAAACTTCCATAAAAGTAACAAAATCAAGCATTTATTTATCCTAGCTAGTCCATTGAATAAAGTGTATCTGTTTTTGCATTACTATGTCTTTATAATTTGTATAAATACTTTATGTAGCAATTTTGAATTAGCTCATATTATAAAATACAAAGTTGTGTCATTGCGTCTATGGCATGATTGTAGTTCCAATATAATTACAATTGCTATATAATATTTTATCCCAACACAAGTAATTTTTGAATTAAATCCATATTGTAGTACAAAGTTACAGTAATTCAAAGACATTCATAATGACCATATTCAAAAATTTGATTCATATTGTTTTAAATATCTATCTCTTTCAAAAAGTACACTATGAAGAATGTGTAATATATATCAAAATAAATTTTTGTATTGTGTTTTATTTTTCAAATTATAACTTTTAGGTATTAAATGTTTTACTTCCTTATTGTTTTTTATACTCTTTCATATAAAACGTTACAGTCATTTTAAAATATTTAATTTCTTTTACCTTACACAAATTGTGTTTTATTGATAAGTATTAGAAAATAAATATGTATCAATGTATTGTTTAAGTGAATAGCATAATGTTGACTGCTGTCTTTTATCGCTAATGGTATTAAATCTCATTTTATATGACAAAAATAGAAATAATAATATAAAAAAGTGTATAACTTAAAAGTGCTGCTGAGTTTGATATTTGCCATGCATATATTGAATCCTTTCTCTTACTGAATGCCTCAAGTTATTATATATAAATTCAGTTTAAAATGTTTTGAATTAGTAATATCATTTTTAATTTTGGTAATTTTCTATACACCCAGTACTTATTTTCTGCAATTGTATCTACTAAATGATTACAAAAAGAAACTCTTCCATACTTCTATTAATATACATTTCATGGAAATTTAATTTTTTTATTAAATTAAAATAGTGCATAATAAATTCAAAATACAGTCACTATGCTTTAAAGGGAAAAAATATTATAATTTGTTTAAATACAGCTAATTTAACATTACATGAGATATCAATTATTGCTGGGTTTTATTCTAAGAATAGGTGTTTTTGTTAAAAGAAACGAAACTGAATTTATTTCACCTATTTTCAGCAACAGCAATTTTTCTGAAAAAAAAATTATTTTTTGAAAATTTCTATAAATATAAATTATGAGATCAATATCAGGAAATGATCTAATCTGAAGCTAAATATATATTAAATAACTTACGTCTGGGTGGGGCTTTAGAAACAGGCTGAGCTTGATTAGGCAAAGGTGGCTTTCTTGTACTTTCATTGCTTCTTCTATCAGGATCTACAGGAATTCGTAATGGTCCGATATCATACGCATTGGTGTCATCTTCTCCCGCTCCTTCATCATCATAATTTATAATATTTTCTCTGATATCATCATCAGGATCAACAACCATGGCGTATTTCTCGTTACGTCGTGAACGTGTATAAATCACCAGCACCAAAACAAGCACTATTAAAAGTATAATTTGATAAACAAATTTAAAAAATGTTTCATAGCAAATTACAATAAAAATTAAAAGAAATATCTTGGATTACTTACTCAATAAGAAAAAGATACACACAAGAATTGCAGCCAGTGCGCCGACACTGAGCCGGAGGACTTGGGCTAGGGCAGGGTTACATTCCAAGCCTTGGCTGCCATCAGGGCACTTGCAGATGTAGCCCTGGCCGCTAGGCAGATTCACGCACTCTGCATCAACTGGACATGGCAAGTTTTCACATTCGTCCTCATCAATACAAGCAGAACCATTTCGGTTCTTAATAAATCGTGGTGGACACCTTAAAAAAAAAAAAAAAAAAATTATTGCGTAATATATATAAATACAAGTTTAAAAAAATGTAATGAGAACGTAAGTTAGCAACTATAAATATCAGAAATATCAATATAAAACTTTTTATAAATAAAGAAGAATAATCTACTGGACAAAGTTAAAGTAATTGGATTGGCAGAGAGAGAGATCTTTATTAAAATGCCCATTCTTTTAAAATATATATACATATTACAGAATGAAAATATTCAATCAATTCAGTCAGTCCCAACTTGTCATTTTTGTTAGGATTTATTTGTTTATACCAGTTTTCTTCAAATTATTTTATTAACTAATTTAAATTACTAAAAAAATAGTAATTCAACTTTACATTTATGTACACAATCATATTCTAGAAGCATATATTTATATATTAATTATCAATTAGTTGATCAAACTTGTATTTCTGGTAATTCCATGAATAAAACTTTTAGTGCGAGTAAAATAGTATATTTGTGGTGATTCCGCTAATAATGAGCTTGGCTAATTTTAGAACTTCACTGCTTATAAAAATATTTTATGTTCAATGTTTGTTTGACCTTATAAAAAAAAAAAATTAGAAAAATATATGTAAACAATTCAAAAATTCTATTTTCTTGTTCCACTTTTATAATATATATGTATATTCGAAAAGTATGATTTCATCTTTATGAATAATTCACTGATTATAATAATATACATCTGGGTCTCGTTTTATGAGGATTTTTTTAATTAGATATAACAGAAACAAATAAATATTCTTTTAGATTTTTAAAAATAATCAGAAATAACAAAAATTTTGTTGATTTTGTAAACTGAAAATAATCTTTTAGAAATGATAACGTATAATCTTTTTGTTTGGATTGCGATCTCATTTTTTTAATATTAAAAGAAACAAAATGTGACTTTTAGACAGAAAAAAGTTATAATAACTTTTATTTTCTACTTAAAAAGAATGTATCTTTAAAATGTGTTTATATTTTCTTTTATACACAAATGTAAATGGAGAAGCTTTTAGACAGAAAAAAGTTACAAATAAAAATATTTAAGAACTTTTAATTTCTACTTAAAAAGAACGTATCTTTAAAGGTTTTTAAATATTTGTACTTGTAACTTTTTTCTGTCTAAAAGTTTCTCCATGTATATACATATATAAAAGAAACTTTTTTCTGTCTAAAAGTTTCTCCATGTATATACATATATAAAAGATAATTTAACTGTTAGTCATTATTAACACACTCATAAAAGCGTGTTATATATAGAGTTGCACTAGTGGAAGTGCATTCTCTAACAGATAGACATAGCAATCTGGATATTGCAAGTTTCATAAACAATTAGTAAAATCATCGTCTCAAAGTTTAATCACCGACATTGGTGATAGAAAACCATTAACACAGCACAAGACTGAAGGCAGCGCTAATTGTACTTCCTCTTGTGACGAATCTAATTTCTTACCAGTTCACAAACGAACTGCATATTGTCAAATAGTGATAATGATTAAAATATGTGTGAAAAAATGTAAAATAAATTACACATAAAAACATTGTTTTGAATAAAATTAAATACTGTAGTTAATAAAAAAAGTTTGTCTCGTATCAATTTTTTTCAAATATTTGAAATTTTTTATTAGTCATACTTTATTTCCTTTTTTTTTTTTATGCGAATTTTAAAGTAATTTTTCCTTGTTGCTTTGCTTTTATGCAATTTCTGAAAATTACTGAACATATCCTCTATTTTTCAAGGTAAGTTAAGTCTATTTTTGTGCAATTTTTTTTAATGCAGGTTTTCTGCAGAACCTATCTACCGTATAAAATGAGACCCAGGTGTATTCTATTTTCTCTTCTTTTTATATTATGTAATTACTATCTAAATGAAGAAAACATCTCTTTCATTTTCTGCAATAGATATAATGATCAGGAGTAATAATTTGCATTGCTTGCAATAATAAAATATTGTGCATCCCAAGCGTCTTAGAGCAAATGAGCAATTTTAATGACACATTGAGAAACATTTAGCCTTTCATTATTTTCAATTATATATTTTCCTAGTATGCAGAGTAATTAAATTCTTTAAATCTGAACCTGCACTGAAATCAAATTTGAGCATATTTAAATAACATTATCAATTAATTATCTATAAATTGTGGATGAAAATAAAGGCAAGAAAAATGACATATTTTATTGGCAAGGTTCACTAAGCCTGTTTATTGCTTTAATCTCTCTTCTCAATTCATTAATCACTTCTTTTTTTCTTCTAGTATTCTTTCTCTTATCTTTTAAAGATTATTTCAAAACAACTTTCACATTTTCCATTTCTACTCCACTCATAATTTCCTCAACAAATAATCTCTTTTCATTAACTCTAATATTTCAACTCTAAAATCCTATCCTACCATCCTAATTTTTCCTTCTCCACACCCATAACTTCATCTTTTTTTTAATTCCCCAGATCTCTGCACATATAATGCAACATTTTAAATAGAACATTTAAAAGCTTTTTTCTTAATTCCAATCTCAATGGATCATAAAATAGCTTTTATTAATATTCTGTTTCGGCAATACATTTCGTTATAATACACATCAAAATCATTACCAGTCAGGCAACTTCTAAATATTTAGAATCTCTGATTTACTCTAAAATTTACAGGTTAATTGTCATTTTTAATCTTTGTCACTTTCAACTATAATATAATCTTCAATACTTTCTCTTCCTCTTTCCTTCTTTATTTTTGCTTTTTTTTATATAACATATAATAACAACATTTCACTCTTCTTACACTTTAAAGCAAAATATATTTATTTATTCTTTACAGTTTCGACTGTTCCCAGCAGTCTTCATCACATCTACAAAATTTAAACATTATATCAATACAACCATATTTCATACATATACATATCTATTATAATCTTACAATTTCAACTTAATTATTAACATCACTTTATTCATTAAACTTACTATTCTATAACTTTTAACTTTTTAATTCTATTTTAACCTTTTTTTTTTTTTCTTAATTATTATCATATTGATATTTATTCACCTTTGCCATAATTTTAGAAATTCAATAAAAAATACATATAATAAAAATATTTTTTTAAAAATTAAGTAAATGAAAGAAGCAGGAATAAAATATGAATAAAAAAGAAATTAAGGAATGGAATAAGATAATAAAAAATTAAGATAATATGTACAAGTAAGTGAAATGAAAAATAAAGTTAAATATATGAAAATAGTAATATAAGAAAGATTTTATAAATATTACATTGAATTTCTAAAATTATGGCAAAAGTAAAAGGTGAATAAATATAAATATGATAATAATTAAGAATAAAAATAAATAAGAAAAATCAAAGATAAAATAGAATTAAAAAGTTATAGAATAGTAAGTTTAATGAATAAAGTGATGTTAATAATTAAGTTGATAAAACTGTATATATGTATGAAATATGGTTGTATTGATATAATGTTTAAATTTTGTAGATCTGACTAAGACTGCTAGGGACAGTTGAAACTGTAAAGAATAAATAAATATATTTTGCTTTAAAATGTAAGAAGACTGAAATGTTGTTATTATATGTTTCAACTATAATCCTATTTATATACTTAAATGTATTAAATTTCCAAACTTTCTAAAAATATGTCACTCTCAATATCCAAAAACATTCATATCATCAACAAAATTTCACTAACTACCAACCTTTATTATAAACTTTATTTATATATTAAGCTAAACAGGAAATAAACAATACTCCTCTCTTAAAAAAAAACCATCCTATTTAATCTTAGAAATGTTTTTTTGATTCATGTATAAACTTCTTAATAGTCTTTTTTCTTTCAACATATACCATCTATACAATTGCCAATAAAATAATCTACTTCACTCTATCAAAAGCCGGTAACTGAATTTTTAGATGATAAAGGCTGCTTGATGGCATTTTACAGTGTTTAATACACATAAATATAACGTTATCTGACATTTTTTCTGATGTTATTTACTTTTTTTAATTAATGTATTTTAGTTAAATGAAATAAATAATAATATCTTAACAAAAAAATTTTTTTATTATTTCAACCAAATAAATAAGAAATCTTTATTTTAATATTTATAAACATTCAATAGCAATCAAATTATTAACAAACAACATTTCCAACTTGTTGAAAATTTTGGTGAAAAAAATGGTTTTTTTTTTTTTTGGAATTAAAAACCAAAAAAAATCCAAACATTTAAACAAAAGCACTAACAGATAACTCATTTATTACTTGTCATTTCTTTTATAATCGTCAAGAATAGATCTTCTCCCTTGTGGAGATGCCTCCACATAAATTCAGACAAGAAGTCGTTGACTAGTTTACATAGCACGCCGCGCTGTTTTTTATTTCTCCACTTAAGCAACCTCCATAGTCGCTCGATGTTTTGAGTGTGAGTGCCTGTTGTGGGTCCATGAAATTGTATCTGTTATCCCTCAGTTAATGTCTAAGAGAATTAATTTCAAATGCATATTTTAAAATAACAGCTTTAAATACAGACACGCTTAAATGATATGGTAAAGCATTAAAAAATGCAAGTTTTCGCAGCAAGACTGTAACAATACGTCCAAGACATATTACACTAGCCAAATGAGGATTGAGAGAAATTCACAAACCGCATTAAACAGCTGTTTTACATGCCACTTAAAGGGCCTCGTAAACAACATTAATGTGGTTTTGACTAGCAACAATGCCATCAGGCGACTTGTATCATCTAAATATAAAGTAGCCTTCTCAAAATTAATGAATTAAATTTTCCTTCCTATTGCTATATACTTCCCAATAAGTCTTCTATTATTCTCATTAAATTTCTTGCTTATTTAGCTTTTATAAATCCAAGCTTATCTAATGTGTGTGTTTAATACTATCAGTAATATTTTATTATGAGAAAATATAATTTGTTTTAAAAGCCTCAAATTTTATTATATTTGATATTATCCAATCATAAATTATTTTACAAATACTAATTCTCTTAGAGCTTTCATAAATTTTGTTTTATCAATTTTTTTAATTTTACCTGACTTCAGTTGAAGCTTTTACAATCTAATCTGCTTTTTCAGCTCAGCTCCTTATTCCATTACTTACCACACTTTTTTCAATTAATAGTGAAGTCTATTTCTATCGTACAAATTATAAGCTCTTAACTTTTTTTCAATACATCTATCCTCTATACTAATAACGTGTGATTCTTTGTTTCAATAGTTTCATTTCTGCAAATGATCAAAGTCTTTCATTCTACTAAATGTTAAATTAAACCCTAATATTAATTATAATTTCTTTATCTCACTACATTATTATTCATAATATGTCTCTATTTACTTTTAAGCCACAGTTACATATAATAAAAACGTTTGTACACTTGTCTGCTTTTTTCTCTTGACTATCATTCTATTCATTTCATTGTTAATACTAGACTTTTGCTTTTTTTTTTTTGTCCTTTTTACATATTTTGTTATTAAATATTTGAAAACCAGGCACTCTTCACAAACCTGGGAGCTTAATTGTAAGTATAGAGGATTTGAACTCAGATTTTCAAGCACCCTTCAACTATCCACACTAACTCATACAACTTATACACATAACCACACACATGTAGAAAAGATTTATAATCACCAATATAAGTATTTCATGCTAAACCAGCACTCATCAGTTGGTCCAGATTATCATCTCTCACACATATATATAATCAATGCTCAGTTTATATTAAGATAGCAAATCTTCATACTTTAATGGACAGGCTTCAATCCACTGCAACCTCCAACTTTTCAGCCATATATATCATCAGTATGGGATTTGAGTTTTCATCATCAGATTTTCAATGATATGGATGGCTGAAAAGTTGGAGGTTGCAGTGAAGCCTGTCCATTAAAGTATGAAGATTTGCTATCTTAATATAAACTGAGCATTGATTATATATATATGTGTGTGAGAGATGATAATCTGGACCAACTGATGAGTGTTGGTTTAGCATGAAATACGTATATTGGTGATTATAAATCTTTTCTACATGTGTGTGGTCATGTGTATCAGTTGTATGAGATAGTGTGGATAGTTGAAGGGTGCTTGAAAATCTGAGTTCAAATCCTCTATACTTAACAATTAAGCTCCCAGGTTTGTGAAGAGTGCCTGGTTTTCAAATATTTACATATCAAGCTTGTATCCTGTCCATCCCTCTTATATGTATTTAATGGATACTGTCCTATACATGAGGGGTCAGAGTGACTTCAGGTCAACATGGGCATGGCAATAATATTAGCATCAGCATGGGATTTGAGTTATCATCATCAGATTTTCAATGATATGGATGGCTGAAAAGTTGGAGGTTGCAGTGGACTGAAGCCTGTCCATTAAAGTATGAAGATTTGCTATCTTAATATAAACTGAGCATTGATTATATATACATGTGTGTGAGAGATGATAATCTGGACCAACTGATGAGTGCTGGTTTAGCATGAAATACGTATATTGGTGATTATAAATCTTTTCTACATGTGTGTCGTCATGTGTATCAGTTGTATGAGATAGTGTGGATAGTTGAAGAGTGCTTGAAAATCTGAGTTCAAATCCTCTATACTTATATTTTGTTATTGTAATAAAACTTTTTAAAAAAAAAATTTTTTTTTTTTAATATTTCAAATCTTTCATTGGAATTTTCATTAAAAATTTAATATCATTATTCTGAAATCCTGTTTCTTGACCTTTTTCAAATTATGAAATTTTATAGATTTGAACAAAATCATTCAGATAATTATTACAATAGAAATGGAAAACACTAAGAAATAAACTATACTTATTGTTTAAAAATATTAATTACAAATTAAATAATAGTAATTGAACAAAGTTAAATATAATTTAAATGTAATTTAATAGTAAATATTGCTTTTAAAAAAAAAAATTTTAACCATTACTCACATTTATTTGATTATAAAAAAATTTTGCATTGCATATGTGGAGAAAATATAATAAAAGTTGTGTTATTTTGTCAAAAGGGCTAATTTGTTCTTTCACACACAATGTGGACTCATTAGACTTGCATATTCTTAAGTTATCAGATGTTAGACAATTTATTATTACTGCTTTTAGATTGATATTTCTTTTAAGGACAAATTTTTAGCAGAATTGCCAATATTTTTGATTTTATATTTCATATATTGAAGCAATGGATCTGAAGTCCAATCCATGCTTCACATCTTCCTATAAACTTGATTAATATTGTAAACCTAAATTAAGTTTATAGGCCAATATCAGCAGGGTTTTGCATTACAGCTAAAATTAATTACGTTTATTAAATTTGTATTTGCTTGTTCTTTTAAATAAATTCCATTGTAACATTAAATTGCTGTTAAAAATATTACTTGTGAAAACCGTTTAGTCAAACATATATATACGTCAAGCATATATATATATGAGTTAATGCAAAATTCTGCTGAAATAAAACGCTTATTGTATTAAAAGAAATAGGAATGTATTTTACTTTTAAATCTTGTTCAAATATTTGGTATGATTTGATTTTGAGATAAGCCCACCAACATTTTCTAAAAGAATGTATATTTTTAATTAGTTAAGCCCATTCAAGTCAAATTAAAGATGGCCTTCTCTTTCTTTTTTTAATTAATAAAATCCCAAAGTTTAAAGAAAGAAATTTAGAGTAAAAAAGTAAAAGTTATTTTTAGAAGGTGTTACTTTGAAACAAAGGAGCATGGGGAGGCTTATCAAGATCTCAGGTCATACAAACAATAGAAGGTAGCTGACAGAGAGGGTATAAATAAATGGGAGAACAAAAGACAAGGCATTTCAGATTTGCCCTTTTGAAAAAGATCAGTCAATCAGAGTTTCCTTTTGGAACAAGTCAAGCAGATTTTCCTTTTGGAAAAGATCAGTCATTCAGATTTTCCTTTTGGAAAAGATTATTCATTCAGAGTATTCTTGCGGGCGGTCAGATTGCTCCGTGGAGAACTTTAGAAATTTTGCTGTTGCCTGTTGTGATTTTATTATATGAATTCGATGGAGTCTACCATGCTTGGCTAGGCAAATAAATAACTTTGTCTACCGCCGAGGGTTCCTCAATACCAGAAAAATGCCGTAGTATTTACTCAATCGTCATCTGAACTCTGTGCCGTGTCTGGAGGACTTTTTGTGAAACCATGCGACCGATTTCCACTTTCCTTGTCCGGACAAACACATCTCATCAGACGGATCAAGCTACGCCCGTCGATGGAACATGACCAAGGAATAAGGACGGTAATCATATCTCTCCTCATGAACTATTTATTATGCTACCCTTTTTGTCCATACTTTTTATAATTGCTTTCTGGAATATTTATGAAATGTGTGCTTAATGATATTTATAATGTAACTATTTTTATTAGACTAGTTAGATATATGTATATGTGATCATCTATCTAGATAGTTAACCCCTTTTTCTTCGCTATTCTTCATTACTCCCATGTGTAAATATTTTAATTCTATTGCGGTTAAGTTTATTAGTTAATTGTTCATATAAAAATCCCTTTCCAGTTTTATTCATACTTGTAAAATTTAGTACGAGTAAGTTTCCTTTTTTTTTTGTTTGCCAACTTGATCTCCTCGATAACGCTTCTTTTGTCCGCCATTAGCTTCTTACGTATGTCAGATTTAGCGATATACATCTTAAATGATATTAAACTCTGTTTTAGTGCAAAGCAATTAGAAACTGCTTTGCGAAAGATTTTTATTATTGCACTTTATCGAGCAGATTCGAGTTGACAATGTTTAATAAAACTGGGAAGGAAAGATTTTGACCGCAAGCATATTAATCGGGTTTTCATTGTCTCATTAGTATTCACAAATTTCGGGGAATAGCGAAGGCCATTAAATTATTAAAAATATTTCAAATGTCATTTATTAAAGATATTTATTTAACTAAAAAAAGCTTGAGTTTGCTAGTTATATTTCAATGCTTTGTTTCACTTTTAAATGATCCAGGCACGCAGAACACATATTTCTAAGTATTTTTGCACATTTTAACTATGTTAGCTCCGTAGGTGGTTCTGTCCATGTCTCCCGCTGATGCTAAGCTCATGGCTCGGGAAGAAAATATCTATGCGTGTCTCAGATAGTGTTGTTCGGTTCATGATAGCTTCGAGACTAGACGAATAGGGCAGAGGTCATAGTATTCTTGGTTTAATATCTCGCATATGGGTGGCCTCGAGGTACTTTTGCCTAGTATTCGAGCTGGGTTAAATCAACATACATCATCTGACTGTTACAATATAGTAGAAAAACAGTTATACGTAAACTGATTTGAATTTTTTAATCAATTCAATTTTATGGACATTTTATTTAGTATAGAACTGCAATTTTTTTTTTGTTGTTGTTGTTTTTATTATTTTATATGCAGTTGAGAATCAATATCAGATACATTAAATTGATATGATTTTTAACATTTTTTTCTTAATGAGTTCGACTCTGTGCACATGTTTGCTAAATTATGATGATAGGTTTAAAAGTAAATGGATATTAGAAGTTTACTTTATTTGTTTTAAGAATAAGTATTTGGCACAGCATTGAGAATCAAAACACTTATGTAGAAAATAATTAAATATGTTCTAATCTGGGGTTTGTTTTTTTTTTAGTAACTTAATTTTCTCAAAAATTAGTGTATTATAGAACTTGCAATTGTTAGATATAAAAGTGAATATTAAATTTTTCAAATTTGTCGGTTTTGAATAATGATATTCAATCTGTATTCATACTATTTTCTTATTTAACAAATTTACATTTTTCCCCTTTATGTCCTCCTTTAATTTAATAATAATAGTACAATTTCTTTTATGACTTAAAACTTGCAATATTTGAAAAAATTAACTTCAATTATTCACTATCAAACTGTGATCAGCTATAGGATAAACTCAGCCATTCTTAATACTATTTTAAAATTATTTCTTATCTTATGGTAAGCAAAGTATGTTATTATCATCTGGAATATCATGTATTCATTACTAATTTTAATTTCTCTACAAAATCTCATCAATATTTCACCATTTTTACTTAATGCCCTTACACTATAATAATCTACAATATTGCTATTTCAATGATCTACCACAGAACCAATGTCATTATACAACAAATTTTGTATCCATTTTCAATTATTTCTTTATATAATGTCCTGTCCCTACACATCATGTGTGATGGATAGCAAATACATCTAAATAAATCACCAGATTCATTCTCAGAACATTCCTCAGCTTTGTCAATAATAATCTACTTTACTAGACTAGTAAAATAAAATTATCTCATTCCTAAAACAATGTGCACCACTACATTTACTTTTAAAATAAAAATAAATGTTCACTCTTCTATAACTTTCTTTTCACAACACAACAATTTTATTTTACAGACCTATAGCATCTTACTTTTTCCTTCATGACTTTAACATTTTGTATCCCAATTCTAAACATTAGTTGTTGTTTTTTTAATTAAAAGCTGTAAATCGGAATAATATGCTTAATACTAGGCATCAACTACTCTCCCTTTGGAGATATTTTAATTGTTTCCCAGTATATATTGCATCACTTAATTAATATCTACAACATAAGATTTAAATAACACATAATCAACATGACCAAATTATTTATATATATATATAGTTATTACAATTTTATTTTAAAGATGGCGAACTTTTTGCATTCACAACTATGATTCCATTGTCCCCAGAAAAATACCTTAATAATTTTTTTTTTTTTTTTAAAGCTGGAAATTATATGATTTTTAGCCCAGATACATTTTTAAACTTTTTTTTCCATATATAATTTCTGAAACATGCTTGTATTTTCCATTTGTCACATATTTTAATCATGTAATTAAAATATATGTAATAAAATAGATATTTACAATTTAAATAGAAGATTTTATCAGAGTTTGTACATTTAAATGTTAGAATTTAACAGGAATTTTACATGTGTTTCAGCTTGCAATGCCTGTTTTTAATTAGTATTTTGCTAATAAAGCAAAGTGTATTACATCATAAATGAAAATTTATTTATAAAAATACACAGAGAAATCCATTCAATTTCTAACATTTAAATATATGTATATGCAATAAAAAATTTACATACATTATTAAAACAATCTGCAACTAAACAAATCAATATATATAAATGAGATCTATGTAAATATGTAATATATATCTTTATAAACTATCATTTGAAAATTATTACATTTAAAATGTTGCAACATATAACATTCTTCTAATAATTAACAATAGTATTTTTAAGAATGGTTTCCCTACAAACTCAAAATATCATTTAGAAATATAACTCTACAGCAAAATAAAAATAAATGATAAGAAATGACAATATTGAGAATAGTACCAATACATATAAGAATATTATTAGAATACAGAAGTCAGAGATTAGTGTTTATTTCAAGTCTACATTGCACTTTGATTAGACAGTTGCTTGCATTAAATTTTACTCAGATAAAATTATATATATAAAGTTATTTGTTTTTAAAAAATAAAATAAAATGAAAATATTAAAATACAAATAGAATAAACAAGCAGTAGTCATTTCACTATTTCAACAGGTATTGGTATTATTATTTTTTTAATTTGATTAGGTGTTAATATATACAACTGGGTTTCTTTTTATGTGGTAGATAGGTTCCACAGAAAACCCGCATTAAAAAAATCACATAAAAATAGACTTAACTTACATTGAAAAATGTGGGATATGTTCCTTAATTTTCAGAAATCACGTAAAACCAAAGCAAAAAGGTAAAATTACTTTAAAATTCGCATAAAAAAAAATAAGGAAATTAAGTATGACTAATAAAAAATTTCAAATATTTGAAAAAAATTGATGGAAGACAAACTTTTTTTATTAGCTATATAATTTTATTCAAAACAATATATTTTTATGTTGTAATTTATTTTACATTTTTTCATACATATTTTAATCATTATCGCTATTTGACAATATGCGGAGTTCGTTTGTGAACTGGTAAGAAATCAAATTTGTCACCAGAGGAAATACAATTAGCACCAACTTCAATCTCGTGCTGTGTTAATGGTTTTCTGTCGACAATGTAATCGGTAATTAAACTTTCAGACGATGATTTTACTAATTGTTTATGAAGCTCGCAATATCCAGACTTCTATGTCTAGCTGTTAGAGAATGCACTTCCATGAGTGCAACTATATATATATAACATGCTTCCACGAGGGTGTTAATAATGACTAACAGTTAAATTTTCTTTTATACACATATATATATGGAGAAACTTTTAGACAGAAAAAAGTTACAAGTAAAAATATTTAAAAACTTTTAAAGATACATTCTTTTTAAGTAAAAATTATAAATTGTAACTTTTTTCTGTCTAAAAGTTTCTCCATGTATATATATGTATAAAAGGAAATATAAATATATGCAAACATAATACAGACACAACTATTTAGCTCTCGTTGAAATTTAAAAGTTCATTCATAATTCGTGTCATTAAAAAAGAAAATGATTTTCCAATTGATTAGAAAGATGCAGACTTTCTCCAATCATTTCTGCTGTGAAACGAGGGTCCCCTTCTGTTTATATTTTTCTAAATCTTCTAAGGTATCTAAACTTATTGCCAAACCTTTTTCCAACAGGCATTTAAAGTATGTAAAATTTAATGCGTGTATATAAAATGGGAAAAATCCCAATTTTAAGTGCAATATGAACTTCTTTATCGCATAAAAGAAAACCGCATAAAAAGATATTAAGAAACATGAATCGCATAACTTCAAAATCGCATTAAAAAAATCATCACAAAAAAAGACCCAGGTGTAATTACATTAAAAAGTGTTTACTTGAATGCATATTTTTCTACAATAGAAATAGCCTTATTGTTTGATTCAGACTAAACAAGTTCAAAGATGCTGCAGCATTATTTATCATTAAATAAATATTTTGTCGAATTCTAGGTTTATTTCTGTAATAATCCTTGCCCAGTTAAAATAGATATATGAATAAATAATTTTTAAACTCTTAATCTGACATCAATTTGATGTTTGTAAAAAATTCACTAATTTTTACAACATTGCCTTTCATTAAAAAGAGGTTACCAAATAAAATTTTTAATAATCTCAAATTTGATTGAGATTTCATGAAATATAAATGAAGTTAACGTTAAATTTAAATAAGCTTTTGAAAAGGTCCTTAAAATTAATTCTCTTTACAACTGCCAATATGCCTAAAATAAAGAGTTATTCAATAATCTTATATGACTTATTTTTAAAATACACATAATTTAACTTACATACAAAAGGCCTGCCTCCACATGTCCACACAAATAAAGTTTTCTGGGCAAATAAAGTTGAAACATGGATCCAATGAAGAACATCCATTTATGATATGTTGGTCAATAAGAATTTCTGCTTTTTTACTTCCCTCTGTGCGATCCAATGGTAAATATTCATTATCAAAGCGAATATCTTGCAAACAGCCTTAAAAAGAAAGAAAACACTTTAATTGTATTAATATAGGTAATCTCAATCAACTTCATTAGTTCAATTAATTGTAAAATTGCTCTGTAGGGTTTAGTTCAAAAATAAAGTGATGATTTTAGTGCTAAATGTTCCTAAATTGAAATCTGTTAGTCAAACATCACATGATCTCTTATGTAACAAATCACTTTTGATTTTTTTTTTTTACTACTAAATTAAAAGATTGTAATTTATTGTCATTTTAAATTAGCTAAAAGAACTTTTTTAAAAAAAAATAGCATGTACATGCTACTAATTATAAAAACAATTCATTTAATCTTTTGTAATCAAACATGAATTTCTAATTAGATACACAACTCATTCAAAATTAGTAGTTGATAAATAGAAAGGAGGAGAGGTTTCTTTTTCACACTCCATGGTTCCAAAAAATCATTTGACTATTGAATCTAAATAAAAGGAATCAAATTATCCATAAAAAAAATAGTATCAATAATATTTAACCATTACTGTGGCACAATAAAAGTGTGTAGTGAGCCACATGAGACATCTGCTGTAGAATATATTCTACTTCAATTAATATTCCGCTCTCCCCAAAAAAACCTTGAATAAATAAAAATATTAAACTCAAAAATATAAATTTTACAAGTAAATCTCTATTATTTATGGTATGACTGCAACTATTTTCCATATCCTTCACTAAATCTAGTTTTCAAATGTTGCAGTGTTAAAAATTTAAATGAACTTATTTATTGACGATATTTTACTCATGTAAGTAAAATGAATTTTGTTTTCATCAAAAAATTAATTATAGTACAGTATTTCATTAAATGAAATCTTTTCTTATCATAACGCTAGCAATTTTACATAATTTAAAAAAATTCATCTAATACTTTCTTTAAGCATAAAATAAATGTTATCCATTTAATAATGAAAGAAAAAAAACATTTTCCAAATTAGGTTCAAAAAGAATAAATCATCTATAAAAAAAAAAAAACAGAATGAAAAAAAAAAAACAAATTTGTGCCACAAGCATTGAATTTATATACAGAAGATAGGAACCAGTAAAGTATTTCTGTAGCTAGACTGCTTTGTATTGCATCAGAAATTTTTAAAATTTGTATGCAAAGTTTAGAAAGAAATCTGAAATTCCAAGCAAATAATTTCTAAATAATTAGTGCGAAATATCTGGTAATACTTTTCAAGAATATCATATTTACAAATTAAAAACAGCTTTTATTATATATATATCACTATAACACACATCACCAGAAGATTAACATGGCATAAATACCTATAGAAAAGGGCTAAAGACCAATACAGCATATATGTCAGTATTCTTAGATCATGAAAAAAAACAGCCACCATTTTGATCCACAGAATGTCAAACTGGTATGTGTAGAGCGAGATGATAGAAAGATAAAGGAGGCTTGGTACATAGCAAATAATAATACAGCATTCAATTATCAAATTGCTAAAATATGTAAATCAGATCATTTCATATTAATCTCAGTGGCTATAAAACAATACACAGAATTAAAAAAGATGGGTATGATTATGATGCCCAGCACCAAAAATGGAAAGAAACATCACAGAAAGAAAAGGTACACTTCACAAAGCATATCAACATATATACGCAAAACTTATTACATATAATTAACAAAAGTTTAGAAGTATATGTACACTTAATACTTTAAAACTGGTAAATAAAAAAAACCTTTTTTTTTCTAGCACGTATTTAAAATCTATTTTAGAATATAATTCTCTGTTCTTATGAATAAACTAGTATTAAAATTTTATTTATTCTATGTTTTTTATAATTTTAAATATGTCTTATGTTTTCTAATGATTACAGATTATTTTTTACAATAAATTCTAAGAATGATTTCAAAAATAGAATTACATTTTAAAAACAAGTAATATTATATGTTTTACAGCAATTTAAGTTTAGAAAATAGCGATGTCATATTACAACAACTATGAAAACACACTAAATAATATTGAAAATTATCATTACATTTTTAGATCTTTTTATAATTTTGTGCACTGTAAAAAGGGTTTTATATGTAAGTTTTCTATTCATAAAATGGTACATTGTTCTACAAAAATTCAATCATGATGGTCCAAAATTATATTCCACGAAATGTAAAGTGCATTCATTATATATATCAAGAATGATTATTAAGCAAGAAATATAGAAAGTTATGTCCACGCACATATATCTAATCTGATATAAGAACTGGGAGTTATTTATAGTAATCTAATTATAATATTTATGCACAAATTGTTAAACATATAGCACTAAAAATTTTTTTGAAAATAAACTATTTCTAAATTATGTTATATTTATACACTTATACACCCCTGCATGAGAAAGATATAAAATTTGCAAAAAAAAAAAAATCTATTATATATATAATTGTAATTTATATTACAGAAACATGTTTATGAATAAAAAAATTTTGAATTTGTAATAATTAATTTATATAAGAAAAAATTTTGCATAAAAAATTTGCTATAATTTGATTAACAAGTGTCAAACATACCCCACCCATTAACCTTGACACAAATAACTCAAATACAAATACAGTAATGATTATCACTAATCATTTACTAAACTAGAGATTAGTTCTAGTCCAGATATATAAATTTTAAAACTTCAGTTAAGGATTAATATATCTGATTTTTTTAATTAAGCACACACACAAAGTCAAAATGTAACAATTTATTATTAATAAATATTAATACATAGAGACAAACAACTGTGAAAGAAAAATAAAAGAGGCGTATTTTATCAACAGCAATAAACAGACGCGACATCTGCTTTGATATTTCCAAAAAATGGACAACCTGAATCATTTGCATTTAATTTGCATAGCTTATATCTAAGACAATCTATTTCGCAGTTTCCAATATGGCTATGATTATGAGGCAGAGAACCTCGAAAGTACTAAGCCATAACTAAATTATTGATTATTTTCGTTTTATAACGTCTGCCCTTTGTAAATTATTACTAATACATATAATAAATATATATAAGACATAGTGATCTGGGCCAACTGATGAGTGTTGGTTCAAAACAAAATGCATCTTGGGGTTCAAATAATGTCTCTATCTATCTTATATGTTTTCAAAAGAATGTCTGTTGATGTGGAGATTAGGTAATCTATATCTTCTATATAATATATATAATAAGCTTGTTTATTTGGACTTTTACAATTCAACAAAAGTTGCACCAATCCAGCAATTTATTTATTTATTTTTTTGTTTTACATAGAATTTTACTAGCATATAAATTTTTGCTTCAATTGTTCTAAATTTTTTTGTAAATTTGCAATATAAAAGTGCATGGAAAATCTATATTGCAATTGTTTTCAAACTATACTATAAATATCCCAATAAGGATAGCACTGATTAGCAGATTACGGAGTTGGAAAAAATTTTAAATGAAAAGTATAGTTTTGGTAAAACAAGATAAAATTTTTGTAAATATATTTTATCACATATTTAAATTTCTCATTTTAATAAAATTTGGATCAGTTATAATAATGAATTTGATAAACTTTTAGGATTTTAATTTAAATATACATTTATTATGTGTTAAAGTAAAATTTAAAATGCCATGAGTACAACAAGAGAATTACTATTGATTTTGATTAACTTCTACCTTTTCCCTTTAAGTATATTCTCATATGATAAAGTAAGTTTCAAATACATTTAATTAATAAGTGAAAAATTAAATTTTATAATGGTGTGGGTATCTGCCTGATTTTAAAAAGCTATTAACTTCCCCTTAATTAACTAAAATACTCATTTATAAATGATAATAAAAAGATAAGCTAAATATAATAAATAAAATAAAAAGTTAACTTTTCTATGGTATTGAAAACATATTTTTTTCTCTATCCTTTATTTATCTACTATCTACCTATTCTTTATATATACACATAGGCTATGGATTTTTGATTTATGGGATTTAGTCATTTTAAGCAATAAACTAATAAAAATAAATGTCTTGCATTAGTTATATTTGAAAAAATATCGACTCATAATAATTAAAAAAAGGCTGACTTTTTTTATAATGCTTTATAAATTATTTTAAACAATATTAAAAATTAACAAATACAATAAATGATTTACTTTTGAAAATAATAGTGTGCATAATAATTTACAATTTTTTATTAAGTGCTTTATAAAAGTATAATACTATTAAAATATTACACTATTAAAAATTATTCAATATAATATTTTAAAGAATCTTTAAAATATATTTGAATTATCCTTTATATAAACAATATTTGCTAATATCTTACAATTTTTGTAGTGAATAGCTAAAATGTCCTTATACAAAACATTCAAAGATTCGAGATGGCACGTCAGGCAGCTTGGAGAGAGTTCCAGCCAATTTTTTATTTTGGATACACATTTCAATTACTGCCATTGTCAATAATAATATTTGTTAATGAAGTTTATTAATCAAACCATACACAAGCATGAAAATGAATAAATTGTTAGCACTTATATTGATGCATAAATGAAAACAAAATATCAAAAATATTTTTACAGTATTTTAGCCAAGAACAGACATAAACAGGTATCTCTGGAAATTAAATCAATCTTATCTCCCCTGCTCATATGTCAACACAATATTTATTAGTTAAATTAGAAATGCATGCTTCTATTCAAGAATATTGAAAAACACATAAATACATATGTATTACATATACAATGCCAAGAACAGTATCTCTTCAAGATTAATTACCATATATAAATGAATATTATATGCAATTTTTCAAATTAAAAATGCATGATTCTGATCAATAGAATAAAATTTAATAATATTAAAACTTAAAAAAAAAATGCATATTTACAATATATTACAACTATTATTTATAATTAATCAACTTCGTTATATTATGTTTTGACATGTCTTGGATATTTTGTATATATAAGACTGTACGCTTAATAATTAATAATACTAATTAGTTTATTACATCAGAAAAATATTTAAGCTAAAAAAACTTAAAGTTGATTATTCAGCAGTATAACTGATCATAAAAAGTTAAATTTTTTGCGATATTGTATTATTATTTCATTTAAATTAGAAGTTGCAGAAACAGTTACACATTTATTTATTTATTTATTTATTTATTTTTTTTTAAAAAAGTAATAATTTTTTGTTTATTTGTAATCAAGTCATGAAAAAACAATGGGGGAAAAAAAGGCTCTTAGAAGAGATGACATAACTACTTCAGTTATATCAACATTTAAAATTTTCTATATATTATTTTATTACAAAAAGATAGTTATATAAAACAATTTAAAAAATACAGAAAAACAGGCAAGATATGATAAGTTAATATAATTGTGCGAGAATCAAAAAGTCAAAATAAACTATCAATAATATTAGACATTAATAAAAAATATTTTTATTGGTTATTAATGATTTTCAGAAGACAATAGAACAGGAAATCACTAAATCTGTAATAATATAAAAGGGTTAAATTCAACAATAATAAAACTCAAACTGAATTTTATATTTTTTATTGTATCCAGATTATTCACCATTTGTTTGTAATACTCCAAAATGAATATTAGTAAGCCACTGTTCAAATAACAAATCACAAAATAAAAAATTATGACTCAAACTAATATTATTATGTCAGTGATATATATGAATTTATATCAAATTTTTGAATTGTTAAAAATGTATTACTCTTAATCTTACCTTCATAATCATTGGATATTTCAAAGTTGGCTTGATCAATAACTTTTACATCTGCTCCAACAAATACATTTTGTACATCAATTTCTATTAGTTTATGTTGGTTAATCATTCCTAAAGTTTCGTTAAACCGACGACCATCACCACCATCTAAGGTCATAACGGCTTCATTTCCATAACGTTCTATCCTGACAACATGCCAGCGACCATCATTTACCATTATCTCACTCAACATAAGAACTTGTTCTTTGGCTTTTCTACCATTCAAATCAAATCGAAAAATAAGGGTCCTGTTTTTGATCTAAAAATTTTAGAAAATATTATTTAAATTTTAAATTTCAATAAGTTTAGTGAAAAATGATTATAATTTAAGTTATTGTATTTATGTTTGTATAAGTTCTAGATTCCTGTTTATTTTTTGACCATTATTATATAAAATTTAAAGCTATTAAACATCAATACATATATACTGTAATATTGTGGGCACTAATTATGACAATATTACAAGCTCTCTAAGTTTAAATTTAAATTCAATTAATAAGGAAATAGCACTTAATTTCCTATATATTTTTTTATTACAATAAGGGATATTTAATTGAATTAAACGTTTTTTTTTCTTTTCATTCCATACCATTACAACTGGAAAATTATAACTGCAAAGAAGAATCCAAATAAAAATAAAATCAAGGTTTTTTTCGATATGTGCCCATTGTATTTCCATTTACAGATAAAAAGGATTTTTTTTAAAGTAATAATTTTACAATTTAAACTTGTAAAATTTATAAAATATTACATAATTTAATATTGTCTAATATTGGCACAAAATAAATGTTAATATTTCAGAAATGCTAATAAAAATATTAAAATAAGAAATGGATGTAGTAAAGTGAATGATTTATATATTCACGCTCTCATTTCTAGATACTTAATTATTGACTCATAAATTCCCATTTGAGTTTGGAAATAAGACTGTCTTCTCTTATTTCCTTAAAAATTTTAGCTTGTGGCTGGGGCGAGAGTATCCTTGCAATTTTAAGATCTTGTTTAATGGTGCTGGTGTGGAGGTTTGATTACCTTCTATATAATTAAAGCAAGAATTAATAATTTTGAATAATTTCAGTAACTTAATATTTTTTGTAAATATAAAATTTTATTTTGATGTTTTTCTTTTCATTCATTTAATTTTCCCTCCAAAATTGAACAATGGGTTAGTTAAGCTAATTTAAAAGATTGTTATCTATAATTTTAAAAATGTTTTCCAACTTTTGGTTATACCATTTCACTTATGTGCCCGTATAATGCGGGCTTGTATTTTCAAATTAGCAATTCTCAGCTTCAACTTATAATAACATAAAAACCCTCCATACTATGCATGCACTCTTTGCATCATTCAATTCACTGTCCATTTTCCTTTCAGACAATGTAATTTTCATTTCTCTATGATAAAAAAATAAAGATTTTATAATGATTTTTCCAAACACTACTTTTTTTTTTTTTTCATTTTTGTTATTCTTACGGTTTAATGTTAACTGAAAACTTTAAAATGAAGAATAATAGTTATTCAACTGATTCAAGCATTGATCATGATTTCTCCTTGTGGGGCTGACAAACTAAGTTACTCTCATAATTTTTGCTAATGGTTTCTTAAAAATAATAATTATAATGTCTTTAAAAAAAAATTAACAAGCTATTTTTGCTCCTAAATATAGAGATTATCTTTATTGCACAATCTTCTTTCCTGATTGAATTATTTACAATTGAATGTTATTACAAGATTTTCAATCACTCATAAGCATTGTTATCTGATTTTAAAAATGATGTTTTTCCAACTTTTGGTTGTTTAAAGAAATAACTTAACGAATTAAAAGTTAATTAATTTAATGAATAGAAATCAACTTATTAATATAATTTTTTATGAAACTATATACATATTTTTGATAAAATGAATATTTAAAATTTCATATCATGTCATTTTTTTGGTTTATTGTTAATCAGTTATTAAATAATTGTTTAAAAATCCTTTCTTAAGAGTTAATATCTTTATTCCTCTAGCTATCAGTTACATAAATTGGCAACATGTGTGACTTGAATTAGTTTAGGGATTTTTAAAATTATTCCAGTAAAGTAGGTTAAACCTATGAATTATTCAAAATGATTTAGAATAAGCTATTTTATTTATTTATCTCTTGCTTCCTGAGCTAGATTAAATCATAATATTTAGTTATAAAGATATCGGGATTGTTTTGGTATTTTGAACATCCAGATGATTAATCCTGGATTGCACAATGGTATCACCATGCATTTTATTTTATTTTTTTAATTAGAAATTAAGGTTTATAGTTGGCCAGTGCATTAAATGTACTATATGGCCAGAGCATTGATGATGATTAGCATGTTTCAGTATCTCAGCATTATTTTTTTAATGTTATATTCTGAAGCATTAGTACTTAAGCCTGTGCATCCAAATTATTGTATATATAATCTACCCTAAGTTTGGCAATGGCTAGATAAATAGCCTGTTTATAGTGGACCCCTTTCAAATCCAGCTATAAGGCTGACTGCTGATTTTATGACATTGACTGTTATTGATTGTTCATGATGATAAATGATTTGATTACTTTTGCTTAATGCGAGGTGAACTTATTATTGTTTTTCTCATGCTGATGCTTATTCCTTTTATTCAGATTTAATTTGATTAGTTATTTTACAGGAATAATGATGGTTTTCCATCTCCCCATATCACCCCTTCTCATTTCATACCGTTAAAATGTATATAATATCGATCTTAATAATGTACAATAAAACAAAACATTAAATTAATTTTACAAAATTTTTAAATATAAATAAATAATTAACAACTATAGCTAGTTTACAGCACAACTATCACCTTAGGCAGCATTTATTATATAATTAGTATATCAATTAATTCTAGTATATTTTTATTATTATATATATATATATATAAAGTTTGAATTCTTACTTTAAATCTCAGCATTTGTCAGAAAACAAACATTACCAGATCATGGTTTCTAGGAGTATACAATCATTTTATTCTTAGGGATTTTATAATAAAGTGGATGTGTTTATATTATTAGTTTGCGGAAACTGATGTTTATTATTATTTAAGTAATTATTGTTACAAAAATAATGATAAAAGTATTTTTATATGTTTAAAATATTTATTTATTTTAGTTTAACCTTCAATGCAAGAAATTTTCATATCTTAATTTCATAATTTTTTTTAATTAAAAAGATGTCTGTATCAGTACTTTCCTAGGTATGCTTGCATTTTACAAAAATCAAATTAGATTGAATTTTGTCGCATAGCAAAAGTTTTATGCCACTTTTTTTGTGGTTTAGAGATATCTCATACTAGATGCAGTGTAAATGCAAATGTAAGTAATTTTATGTCTCCAATTTTTTGCAATCTATGGCTATTTTTTTTTTACTACTTTTTTAAAACAAATATTGTAATAATTTTTTACAATAAAAAAAATCAGATTTACTTCATTATAATAACAGAGTAATTTTACTAAAAGAAATCAATCTTCTTACTTTTTCTTACAAATATTATAATACTTATTATAAATAATGCTTACAATAATAAAAGTCAAGTAGTTATTAAAAAATAGATCATTCTTTTTCTTTAAAAAAAGCAATCAACTGATTCCAGTTGGAATTTATTCTAAACAAAAGTAATTTAATTTCTCAATTTTTTGTGATTTTATGGTTATACCTTTTTAAATTTTTTTATATAAATGTGATAATACTTATTGTAAATAATGTTTACAATAATAAAAAATCAAATGTATTTATTATAAAAATAGATTGTTCTTTTCCTTAAAAAAAAAAAAAAAAAAGCAATCAACCAAGTCCAGTTCTATTCTAAACAAATCATTTTATTTCTCAATTTTTTGCAATTTAATGATTATAATTGTTTTAATTTTTTAAATGAGTACCATATCAAATACTGGTTATAACATTGTAGTCTTATGGGTTAAGTTTTTATTTTAAAATAATAAATAAAAAAAAACAAATTTAGAATACCTGCATCTGAATTTGATTTCCAGATTTATAAAATAAAAATTACCAAAAAAATAAAATTACGATTGATAAGTTGTACTTTTTCCATCAGTAGGTTCTCTATAAAAAATTCACATTTAGCAAAATAAGCAGATATAATTTATAGATTCTAAATATACTTTTTCAATAAATATTCTAAACAAACCATTATTAATTACACACTTTAAAGACAGATAACAAATAGAATTTTCTTGTTTTTATAAATATTAAAATCCTGATGGAATTGATATTTCAGAGCTTCCATGATCTTAGAAGAATTTTGATAGCAGTTTAAATGTATCAGAATAATAAAATTTAGTCATCTTTTGAAAATCAAATTTGCATTGTCTGGGAGAAAATGTGAAAATAAACAAAGACAATATTTTTATAAAAAAAAACACTCTAGAACTATTTCAAATTATACAATTAAAAACCAAAACAATACACTTAATTTTTGAAACCAAATTACATGAATAAATTACAAAAGAAATTTAATAACAACTATGCATAAATTTTACAAGTATAAAAAATATATACTATAGAAATGATACCTATAACAATATTTTTTCCTCATGTGTCATAGCATTAGCCGGGAAGCGAACCCGCTAACCCGGGACAACTACTTGTAAAGCAGCTGTCGCTGACCTCTCGGCCACCAATGCTTGACTATACACAATATTTTCTCATTATATACTTCCAAAGAGCAGTTCTCTCCATACTACTATAAAG
The DNA here is from genome assembly GCA_028023455.1 of Epiperipatus broadwayi. NCBI lineage: Eukaryota > Metazoa > Onychophora > Udeonychophora > Euonychophora > Peripatidae > Epiperipatus > Epiperipatus broadwayi. Next base: position 18,647,455 of record JAQFVV010000004.1, read on the forward strand.
CTTCTGATTATTCAAACTGCCTCTTAAGTAATGCAATGAGAACTATTATGAAATAACAAAAAAAGATTAAAAATGAAATAAAAATAATTTCAGAAAAGATCTTTAAAATGTGAGCTTCAATAAATAAACTCATTTTAATTCAGATTCAAACTATGTCTTCAAATTTTTGATAAAGAAATATTCAGACTATACAATTTAAGATATCATTAATACATAGTATATTCCAAAAACATTGTGCTCTTCATCTATCCATTTTTTCCCATAATTTTACATGCCAGTTTATCTTTGACTGTAATGCATACTTGAATAAATATGAAATTAGCATATGATTATTAACAGCAAAGTTTGAAATCAGATGACTTTAAAATAACATTTGATAAGATAGTTAGTTAATTGACTTTGAATAGCTAAATTATTGCTTTTGTTTTTTATATAGTAATTTAATTTTTTAAAAATTATACAATAAAAATATTAATAATAATTACCTCAAGAATACTGTACTCTCCCCCTCCTAAACTAGCAGCACTAAATAGGAGACCATGATTTTGCCTTGTACGAAACCTAACCTGAATGACATTTGAATACAAGTTGGGTTTAAAGAGCAAGTGATATCTGATGAAACTGTCCCTTTCAAAAGACTTTTCTTTGGCTTCTACAAAAAATATTTCACAGTAAATAACATTGGCTCCACAATACATATATATATATATTCACCAAAAAAAGGCTTTACCTTTATCGCAGCGATCCCCATAATAACCTGGATAACATAAGCAACGCCAATTAAAAAATGTTCCCAGGCATATACCATTTTTACACTGTGGATCTACAGTATTAGTTCCACAGTTTAATTCAGTTGGGGGACAGCCTGAAACACTGTTGACCGCCAGACCAACATAGTCCATATCATACATCTAAAAAAAAAAAAAAACTTTAAGATGTAAAAGATAACATATTAAATAATTCGTTTTCAATAGTACGTGCATCAATTTACCAAGGTGTGCGAATACAAGTGCTTTTTTTTTTTAAAAAAAAATAAAATATTGAGTGTTCCAAAAAAGTAATGTAGTTTTATTCTTTTTTTTTTTTTTTTTAAAAAGGTGGGTTTTTTTTTTTTTTTAGCTAAATTATTGCAGAATGTTTTTATTATTATATCTGATATGAAAGTTTGTACAACCTTAATCTCAAACTATTTATCAACATTTAATTTTTTTAATAAAATTAGAACGTTCCAAAATAAAAAAGATAATAGCTTACAACCAGTTCAAAACTGAAAAAAAAAAAACAGTCAATTTATTTTTAAAAATAATATAATTAAAGATAAAATATAATAACTAATACAAATGACTTTTTAAATATGATTAAAGTTTTGATCAAAATATTTTACAAATTTAAGTTTATGATGCTGATCAGTTGCTATAAACAAAAACAGTACAACCATTTTGTATAATTTGAAAAAAATCATTTTTAGTAAATATTAGTCTCTATTAAATATATATTGTGATCAACAAAATTCTGCTCAGATTTTTTCAAATGCAAAATATTGTATCATACATAATTTTTATCAGAATTATCAGTTCTTAAATTAATCAAAGGACATGGGGTAAGAACATTTTGACAATTATGTTCTGTTAAGATTATGTTTATTTACTAAGTATTTCAATGATCATCACCAAAGTCTTTTGATTATTGACTATAAAAAAAAAAATTTTGGCATTTATATTTATCTATCTCAAATATCTTTTATTTTATATTTAATGTCTTTAAATATTTGATTTCCTTTATATAGTTATCTGGTTAAAGATTAAAAGAATTTATATCCAATCTAATTCACATTTAGATACATTTGCTTCATTTTATGCAGAAATGTGATTTGTTTTCTGCAGAGTCATCAGTTTACAATATCCAAAAAATGGAAATGATGACATGTAAATAATTCTCCGAAAATCACTTCTTTTTTTTTTTGTGAATCATTTGTGATCAGTCCTAAATAACTTAAATGAAAGCATTCAAGAAAATAAATTAATTCCAAATTTCCATGAATTAGAAGGAATCTGAGCAGTGTAACATTCCTTCTTTCCTTTCAATATTCATTAAAAACCATCCTTTGTGACTTAATATCTGGAGTAACTGTATTTTACAATTTTAATGTTAAATGGTCATTCCAAATATATAAAACAAATATTAATGATCACATGAATAAATTACATAAAAATATTTATTAAAATGAGGTTTACTTAAATGGATATATTGACCTTTTACTACTACCATTAAGTTTCAAATGAAATGGTGTCATAACAGATGTGTTACTAATAGAAAATATATGCATTAAAGTTTTTAGTTTTCTATGATTTCATCTAATATATTGTATTTCATTGGTATGAGTAATCAATTGTCTCAGAGAGATAATATTAAAAAACAAATTTTCTTTCATTAATAGAGTTTTATATCTACTGTTTTTATCTGAAAATGATTTTTCCCCTCATTTTGCTTTTTAGAAAATAAATGTCGATAAAAAAAAATATTTTTTGAAGAAATTTTTTAAGTGGATTCTTTCAATTCATTATCTTACCAAGTATAGAAGCAGTGAACCTGAAAATTAAATAATTAACTCTTGGAAACTAGCCTTAATAAATAAAATCTAGTATTCTTCAAATACTGAACTTCTCTTACAAAAATTGTACTATGAGTGTTGCAGCTTAGATTTCGAGTTATACAATCTGGTATTATAAACATTTCTATATAAGATCTTAACTTAGTGAACATATTTCTCATGCATATAGATTTAAACTTATCAAATAAAAGTTGTCATAGCTATTAATCTTACCAAATTCTCAAAAAAATTAAAGGTATCCAAAAATTAAATAATAAAAACTTTAAATTACTTAAAAATAAGGATGAAGCTATTGACATTGGAGTACTGATCTTCCAATTTATCTATAAAACTGAATGGTTAATTAAATTAAGCAAATCAACTGCATGTGCCCAACCAATTTTATCTAGACTGAAAATCTCAGTATAAAAAATTGTGACTTATCAATTCTAATAGTAAATAGATTTGCCATTCTTATCCAAAATACATATACAAACTCAGTAAGAAATTATGTACTTTGTAACTTTATAGCATAACCGATTGTGATTCAGGTTTTGCTATTAACAGACTCCAAAAAATTTCTAGAAGAATCTCTAATGCTAATATTAAGCTCTTAAATTTTTCTAATAGTTCATGATTCCTACTCAGGAAAGAAAATCAATACAATAAATTTTTCATCAACCATTGCTAAGATTAAAGTAATTTCAAAGAAAAAAAAACAAACAAATCATCTTGAAAACCTGATCATCTCTCTTAAGTTTTGGCTGATTCTTGAAAAAAATAACATTATCTTTAATGCCAATTCCGCTTACTATTTATCACATTTATAACTTTTTTTGTAATAGCAAAAATTAGTTTTTAGATTTTGATAAATTTTTCAACAAACAATGATCATACAGTTATAGCTTCCTTTCTCTTTCAATAAAATTTTTAACTGATTATGATTTTAAATACTGTATATTAAATTTGATTAAAACGACTTTTAAAGCCAAATTCAACCATGGCTTTCTCTTTACACTGCCAATAATAAACTTCACTAACGATCTTATAAAAATTAACAGGATCTTTCTTAAAAAATATTATCCACTAGTGCATGTATTTCTTTTTTTTTTTTAACTTATTATGCATGTTATCCTGTTTATTAATACAATAAAACATATAGCTTAATTTTTGTTCGTATCATTCACATCATCATCATCATCAACAGTAATTATGTGGATTCCATAGCACTTTTTATTTCAAACCACTTGTATAAGCCATCATCTTTTGCAAGAATCAACTTGATAACAAATTTCCGAAATATATCATTTCAGCCAATGTAAGATTCATATTATTTTTAGATATTTCATAAAAATAACTTAATTCTGAGCCTTTCTCAATGAAATACTCTTGTATAGTCATGATTTTTTTAAGATGTAAATGTTCACACCTTCTAACAAAATGCAACTAATTTTTATTGAAACAGTCATATCTGAAGCACTTTCTTTTGATATATATATATATAAAAATCCACAAAATCTGTGTGTGCTTCTGCTTAGGAAATAATTTCCCTTCGATTATCAATAGTAAAATAAAATTGAAATCACTCTCATCATAAGATGCTTTCCGACTAATCAATAATAAAATCAAAACTCTTAGTACAGGTAAACTGTCAAAAGCTTGGTAAATACAGACTTCTTCATCAGTTTCTGTGTAAAAAAAAAAAAAAAAAAATGCTGGAGAGGCTTTTGCCTAAAAGTTGATCTTTTAATATATGCATAAACTAACTTTCTTTATAATAGTATTTATATTATAAATTTATTGTGTTCACACAGAAAATTTATTTCTATCATAAAGCATTTAATTTTAAGAATTAATGTTTTTATGTGCCAGCATATATGTAAAATAGTTTGTAAACTAAAAAACATTTTGATAGAAATTCTGAAGTTGATTTCAGTCTGTAGTAGTAATAATTATGTCTCAGTTAATGTCAAAAAACTATTAACAACATCAAAAAAAAAAAAAAAAAGTTTAATTTGAGCTTATTGTATTTGTAATACACAAATTTTAAAGTTGAAAGAAGCTAAATTAATAAATGATTTACAATCAAACAGATAATCTGCTGTGATGCAGAGTATGTCAGAACAATACTAGATTGATATATTTTTATAAAGCATTTAAACTATTATCAATGTACATAATAATTATTGTTGAATATGGTCAGAAATTATAAAATGATCGAATGTTTTATATTTCTTATATTATCGATGGCATCAAAATAAAGAATTTATCGAATTAGAAGCAGCTAAGTCAAAAGATGATTTCCTTTGGATTCTACATTACTCTCTAAAATATACAATTCATTATTCAAAAATTAAAATAATTTGGTTTTAACTTTATCTCATTCTAGAAATGCAGATCTACCAAAATGTAAAAAAATAAGTAATGCATGAAAAACAAATAATGACCATAATGCCAAATAGATGTGAATTCAGTTACTGTATTACATTATGTCTACCAGTACAATAATGTAACATGTTCACAGTTTTTTATGCTGAGACAGGCGGTTAAAACAGTAGCATCCATTAATTCCTATGGCTTGCACTCGGTGGCTGTATAGAGAGAGTTGCTGCTGTTTTACAATAATATAAAATATATGGTGTATGGTCTGTTTATAGAAAAAGTTTTTATTATTATTCTATCATGATAAATGGGTGTTTACTTTTAGTATAGGTGAAAGGTAGATTGTAGCTGAAGTGCATGTAATATAAAAAAAAATCAATCTGTTTATTTTACATTATATTTTATCGGTTGCAAAGCAATAAGTGACCATAAAAGTGATTTTAAATATTGGTTATCTTAGATATAACAATTTTAATAAAAACGATATTAAAAAAAGAATAAACAAATAAGTTAAAAAAAAGATTACAAATTTAAATTTGCTTGTATCATCTCTACGATTTAAAATTCAAAGGTCAGTTATTCAAAATTTAAATAACTGAAATCTGACTTTTTTTTTTTATTTAAAAAATAATAAATATTTAAGTTTTATTTTGTTAGAATATTAATTTATAAAAAATTTATGTTGTGACATATATATATATTGTTGTTTTAAGTAATGAAATTAACTAAAGGAAAATAATCAGAAAAATGATCAATATGGTTTATTTACATTTTAATCAATGACAGTTTAAATATAAACATTAATTTAAAATTTTTATTGAAAGCTCATGTTCATCCTAACGTTTCCAGTCTGTCTTTTGTTTTACAATCGTCATTAGCTGTTAATAAAAACTTTAGTTTTTTTGTTGTTTTTTTTGCGGCCCCAAGTTATGAACAAAAATAAATATTATAAAATAATTATTATAGCTCAAGGTAGCTAATTTCACTGAGTGTGTATCATTCACCTTTTATTAATTATTTATTTTAGCCTGGTATGTAATCAAACTTGAATTGACATTTCTGAGTTGTGCTTAATCTAAGTTCAAAAAAAATTATGCATACAAATAATTGTTAACTGGAAATCCTTTCTTACAGATTATTTATTTTTGGAGAGTGAAGAAATATGATTTAAGAAAATATGATCTGAATAAATTTAAATTAAAACTTGAAGCAGCTAGAGCTAAAAAAAATTAATATCTCTATATTCTCAATGATAGATTTTCAGCGTCTTAAATATCAGAATAGACTCCCTAATATAAAACAAACAAATGGAGAAAAATGTTAAGCTTAACAAAAAGGGAATTTTAAACCGAAGACTTTGATAAAACTTTTAGTGTTTAAAGTGTGTGATCACTTGAAGGGTAGTAATATTTAAGTATTTATTATTATTTTATAACTTTAACTGCTTCCGCTCATTAAGCGGGTAACCCATGCATCTTATTTGATTGGTCGAAATGTTTTCTTTTTTTTAATCACGTAAAAACTATAAGCATGACGTCAACAGAAATACGGCATTTTATACATCTTTTACATAGCTTTCTAAGGCTGTCTTTTAAAAAAAAATCTGATGAAAATTGGATTTTTTTTTTTTCTTCGTAATCGGCACATTTATTTTTTTAGCAAATTTGTAATTTCCACGAAGCGATAAAGACAGAAAACTTTTCACTTTTATCAGATTAAAAATATACTGATTCACAAACAAAGCCTTCAATGGAGTCAAAACGTAATCGCAGAATAACGGCCTCGTAAGTATACAATTTTAATTTTTTATTATTATTTTTTGATTATTTGAAAAAATCAATTTTATTTTTATTAATTTGCATTTATAGTGGTGTGTATCTATATAAATTGTATATTTATTTATGCTCATATGAATTCATAAGTACAGTAATTTTGTGTTCTAATATAATCCACTTATTTTATAAAAATAAATTTTTTATAAAAATAATGATTCTCAAAAGATTTAATAATTTATTATTTGAAAAATGATTTATTGGGTTTTTATTGGTGTGTGTGTATATAAATTCTATATTTATTTATGCTCATATGAATTCATATGTACAGAAATTTTGTGTTCTAATATAATCCACTTATTTATAAAAATAAATTTATTTTATAAAAATAATGATTCTCAAAAGATTTAATAATTTATTATTTGAAAAATGATTTATTGGGTTTGTATTGGTGTGTGAGTATATAAATTCTATATTTATTTATGCTCATATGAATTCATATGTACAGTAATTTTGTGTGTTCTAATATAATCCACTTATTTTATAAAAATAATGATTCTCAAAAGATTTAATAATTTATTATTTGAAAAATGATTTATTGGGTTTGTATTGATGTGTGTGTGTATATAAATTCTATATTTATTTATGCTCATATGAATTCATATGTACAGTAATTTTGTGTGTTCTAATATAATCCACTTATTTTATAAAAATAATGATTCTCAAAAGGTTTAATAATTTATTATTTATTATTATGTTTATATGGTGTGTTTGTGTTTACTCTTGCGTGTTGTATAACAAATAATGATTTACAAAACTAATAATCAAATGTACAGAAAGACTGCATATGCAAGAAAGAATCAAATTCTGTTTCTTGCCTACGCCTTGATACTCATCTGTGGAGTCACTAGTTTTGCCATATCTTTCATCACATTATTTTCAAATCTATAGCTAACAAAGGGACTATATGCAAATAAATTATATCTATGTGATACAATAAATATAACAAGATTGCATCACTGGTGTGCATAAAGAATATAAACATCACTGGTGTACATAAAAAATATAAAATGAAGAAATGAAACTAATTTTATCAGTGATACAGACAGTAGCCTACAATTTCTAGTTTTAGATAGACAAGAAGCCAATTGCTATGATGACAAATGCATATCTACATCTTCTAGAAATGATTTGTTTTTGTATCTTTTATTAGGATGAATTTTATTCTTATAGACGCCTTTGAGTTTTGGTAACTTTTGGGGTACAAGATAAAAATGAAGAATTCTTATGCGAATACTTTTGGAGATTCTGAAGCTATGGATTATCTCAAATAAGACATATTATATATGGTTTGAAAGATAATTTTGTGAGGAATACAAAGAAATTATCACTGAAGATGTAATTTAAACTTAGTTAATGATGAATTAGAAATTATGAACAAACAATAAAGTAATAATTATGTCGGATGTTGAAATTTCTTTTTTTCCTTATTGTTTAAATGGTTATCACTGTTTGTCTTAGACTTATTGTTTTCCTTACTTTTTCTAGTTTCTATTAATGTAATTTTTTTTGCTCTAACATAATTAAAACTGATGTTATTGTGAAAATTGTGTCTCAGGTCAGTTTTTAAAAAAATTCAATATGGCATCTAAAATCTGAAACAGTTAAGGTAATAATGTTTAAACATTTTATATGTCATATTGTATAATAAATATTTTATTTGTTATTTATTAATCCAGCCTCCTGTTTCTTTTCTCATAAATTCTTAACATTTAAATAATAAATCAAATTTTATAATAGCTAGGGAGAAAGAGTTCATATTCTACTGAATTAATCATGGTATTATTTAATAATACTGATGGAGTAGAATATCCTCTTATGGATTTCCCAGTTTTGAGATGGTGCTCTGGTTTTAAATCTAATATAAATTTGTAATCTATAGAGGATTTAATTTCCCTTCAGTTACTTAGGAGTGATTAGTGGTCTGGAAAGGTGACATAGACTACAATATTTTTATTATTATAGCTATGTCTGACCATTCATAGGATTTACGAGTAATTAAATTAAATTATATTTTTACTCCTATCTTTTTTCATTAGTTATTTGAATTTAAGCATAAAATCCTAAGATTATCTTTTATTATTAAGCATTAAATTTTCATATCTATAGGATTATTATAATTTATGCTTAACTTTAACTTTGATGATCTCTTATGCCAAATAGCAGGATCATTATAAATATATTAATCAACAATATGAAGTTTAAATCTTCCTTGTAAGCACTAAAAGTAGCAAACTAATGTAGGTGATATATTATCACCTATTCTTTTTAATTTGGATTTACAAAAAATAATAACAGTGAAACATAATAAAATTATGAGAATATGCAGATAATTACATTTTTTGTCATGGCTATAATAATAATAAATGAATGTGTTACAAATGTAATCAATGCAGTTCTTAATATTACATATGCACACACATTTTTCATTTAAAATCGTATTTAAAATATTAAAAATATATAATGAATATTACTGTAAATATACTTACAATGCCATTATTAATCAAGTTCTTGATACAGCCATTGAAACCTTGAGTTCCATCTAAGATTTCATTTCTTGGATAAGTAGGAAGAGTATTTCTTACACCTCCAAGTTGTAATGGTGTATTGACATTTAGAAAGAAGTTAAAGCCAGGTGTTACTCCTTCAGCTTCGCAGGATAACCTATTTTGTTGAGAATTCACATCTGATTCAATTGGAGAAGCATCTTTGCATCGGTCTACAACTAGACGTATATCCTGCAAAAAAAAAAAAAGAGAGAAAAGAGTTTTTAAAAATGAAGCTGAAGTAGAAAGTTATAAATAAAACAAATCTAATATTATACCTGTTTATTCCAATAAATATCCAGGCGATGCCAATTTCCATCATTTAAATCTTTTGGAGTGTTGACTTCCAACGTTAAAGAACCAGTGCCAAAGTCCAGCTTCAACACAGGTTTTCCCAAATGTAGGAAAAGAGCAATAAAATCTGAAGGTCGCCATTCATTTGTGTCAGGTTGTGTAATAGGGCCGTTATACAATAAAAGCCCATTTGCTGTATGTGTTATAAATTCCAGACTTATATGTGAAATTTCACATTGTTCTAAAGGAGGTAGCCATGCCCATCCTTTACCATTAAAATGCCTTGTTGTTTTTTGGCAATGAGGGCCATCATAACCTCTCTGGCATTCACATCTATATTATTTTTAAAAAAAAAAAAAAAATTAAAATTCATATATGGGAAAACAAAAGTTTTTTTTTTTAATTTTATTATAAAATTACATACTGAACAGTCTGTGGCATCCAAGTATCATTGCAAATTCCATGATTATAGCATTTTGTATTTGCACAACTTTCTGGTCCACTAAAATTCCGTGCTCCGCATATACATTCAGCAAATACTTTAGCTGTGACAGCGACTAGAGCAGTACGCTTAGCGTTGACCAGCGTAGGTTTGATGTCTGGACGGAGTTCATTCTTACAACCATCTTCACATTGCTCTGTTAAACATTCATCTATGCGAACCATTGTAATATTTATGCCAACAGTCTGTTCAACCTATAATAAAAATGTTGCAAAAAAGCAAATCAAATTGCCATAAAATATGACATACACACATACAAACATTATTTCTTAAAAAAAAAAAAGTAATTAACAAATTTAAAAAATAATACTTAGAATGTATGAATAAATTAAAACCTGCACAGAAATGCCAATAAATTAATTTCAATAAAACATGTTAATAGTACTTAGCAATCAAATATATCTTTTTTTTTCAAATCCTAATAATTTTTTTTGATAAAATTAATAAATAAATGAACAATAAAGAAGAAATTTAAATGGAAACATGATTTTAAAAAAGATGTGTAAGTATCAAAGATTTATTAAAAAATTTTATGAGTACTAGAAATTTTATGAATAAAAATGGTACGATACTTCTTTAAATGATAATAGTAAAGAGGTTATACATTGAAATGCTTGGATGTTATTAAAAAGCCTGAAAATAAATTTAAATTTACAAATATAAAAAATAATTAACATCTTTTGATTCATCTAAAAATAACCATGAAAACATATCAACTCTACAAACTTTACCCCACTCTTGTCTCACACCCAAATCACAAAAAAAAATATGAAAACAAAGCAAAAATCTAAAACTACAAAATTAGAAGAGTCAATATTGCAAAAATTGATGGTTTTGATACTTTCTCTTGTGAGCTGCTAATGACTCATCTATTAAGGATTAAAAAAAAAAAGTTTAATAAAAAGTGAAAAATATAAAGAATTAATCTCAAAGATAAAAAAGGGTTATGTATCTGAATATTTAATAATAAGATTAACCAATTAATGCTTTAAAAAACTCCTGAAATAAATAAAATAAAAATGTACCTTAAAAAATAAAATATACAAGTATTTAAATCTAAAACTAGACTCCTATCAAACCACCTCTTTTTTGAATGATCAACCAAAAATCTTTCAAACAGTCAAAGAATTATGCCCTAAAAAATGGATTTCTTATGAAGTTCCAACTAAATTTCTTTTATCAAATCCAACAATAAAGATTACTGGACTCTCATCAACAAATTCAAGACAAACTATGGTTACTGCATTAGTTAGTACAGGGAATTTAACATCCACTGATCTATGTAAGCAGCTTAACATAAACATGGCTCATATAGATAATGACTGCATAATCTATGGATATAAAATGACAGAAATAAAGGACTATAATAGAAATATTAGCAAATCCATTTTCTAGTTAAAATCTCTATAGAATCTTTTATAAATGGGAATTAATAGTCGGGCTATCTTTTAAAAAAAAATCCATATAATAAATTAAATAAGTTATTATACTAAAAAAAAAAATAATGAACAGAAATGGATAGTATATTCTCTATCAACATAGGACTCAACTATATGCTAATAAAATTGAATAATCTACATCTAGATTTTATACAATATTCAACACCTGGCAAAAAACTGCAAAATTAACTTTAAAAAAAAATAATTAAATAATTGGAACTGCATGAACATTTTTTGATGATAAAAATTTGAACTATATTTTTAATAATTCCATCAATTTTTCAATATATTGGCTCACTCTGAAATGTTCTATCCCATTGACATTTTACATTTTTCAATAATAATATCAAAATTTTTAAGCATCACCTAGTCCAAAAATATATCTAAGTGTAATTTATATTGACCCAATCAGAGTAAATGTTCAAATGCCTGTAGGGCATACACGTTGAGAAGTAATTTATTTGATAACATTACATTAATATAAAATAAGATTCAAAAAATATATACTAACTAATTATTATATTATATTTGAAAAGATAACAATCAATAATCTAGCAAAATATACATCACATCTAAAACTCATAAAGATCTACATTATGAATGCGTAAGAATATTATGAGAAGATTTACATAACAATTATATTAAACATATAAAAAAAATATTCCTGAATCTAAAATTCTTAATAGACCTTATCAGTAATTATGCAAAAAAGTTTTGCATTACCAACAGTTCACCATCAATAAACCATCAACCACTATACAATTAATTATGGATCACTTGAAATTGCAAGCATAAAAAAATAATTTGCTGCAATTTCTGACTGGAATGAAATAGAAATGATGAAACACAAAATAAATAAGAGAGGGTGTATATACATCTAATTTAAAATGTACACAATTCGGAACAATATTATACAATATACTTTATAGATAATAGTATTTATAATAATGAGACAGAGAGAGCAAATATAATATAGTTTTGTAATAAATAAAAAAAACAGTACAATACTATATTTACCTAAACTAAAATTATTTTGACATTGAATGGAAAAGATCTTTTATTTTAGATACTAACATACACTGTACATCATTAAATTATTACTTCAATAAACATTATAAATTAATATATATATATGCGCTGTTTGCACAGATAATGAAGCTAGAATAAAGTGAAAATTGTAATTTATTAAAATATAAAGCTATTAAATTAAAGAGCTGAGCATTTTCAAGAGACTACTTGCTCTCACTCATAGCTGTTGTTGTTATAACTGCATTGTAGAAATGGAAATGGAATTTATGCAAATGAGTTATAATTGCCATTTTCGAGACAGAAGGCACCTCCATCTTCTGCGAACACAAAATAGCATCAGGCCATAAATTTGAACCCATCACTGCCAGCGTCGTATGCTCCGAAAGACATGACGCCTGACGCAAAATTAGAAGAGGCGTTTTACATAGCTAGCAACCACAAATCCATCAATAGGAGAGAAGCATGCTTTGCTCTGTCTCTGAAATGGCAATTATATCTCATTTGCATAAATTCCATTTCCATTTCTACAACGCAGTTATAACAACAGCAGCTATGAGTATGAGAGTCTCTTGAAAGCGCTTAGCTCTTTAATTTAATAACTTTATATTTTAATAAATTTAAAATTTCGCTTTATTCTAGCTTCATTATCTGTGCAAACAGTGCATATATATATATTAGTGTACATTATTAATTAAATTATTATTTTTCACTTAAAACTGTGGTTTAATTTCAAAACTAAATTATTTTAATTAAATATTTTACTTGACAATAAAGAAAATTTTATGTAATTAAATATTTCAGTTTATGCTAAAGATAAGAAATCCCTCTCCATTTAAATATGCTAGGAATAAAAAGTTTATAGTTCAAATCACTATACATTAAACAACGTAGTATTAAATCACTTTCTTCCGTTTCAATATAGCAGGGTAAAAAATAAAGCAATGGATAATCTTTGATACTAAAGTTATTGTCATGTATAATTAAGGCAGAGAAAAAGTTCAGACAGTAATAAGCTTAATAAGACCCTTTTATCTCATGATAAATTTATCAAGAGGGCTTAAACAGTTGTCCTTTTCACCTCTTTGTAACATTTTAATAGCATTATCAATTATGCATTGAAAAAGAAGAAACTAAATATTTTGAAGTCTATCCTTTTCTAAAGATTCATAAAAATTATCTAACAATCACATAGATATAAATAATTCTATTAAAGTTGAAGATTACACCCTGATCATCAATTGCAGTAGCGGAAAACAATTCACTTCTAACTACAGATGTCAAATCTACTGGTTTAGCATTGTTTCTTGACTGTATTATTCCAATCTGGACAAAAAGTAATTCCCAAATCTATGTTTTTTTTATTCGAGATTGGAAATGCATTACCATTTAATGTGGTAAAATTTCCAACTGTGATGATAAATAGAGGTTTTTAGCTTGAATGTTCTGGAGCATCCTCCTCAAAAAATAAATACTCCTCTTATTGGAAGCATTGTATCCAGACAATCATTTATAATGTTTAATGAATTCGCAGACAAAAATTAATCCATGATTGAAAAAAATACATTATAGCAAATTTTATGAAGATTTTCACACTATTTATTTCCATCAATAGGGAATACATTAGACACACACACACACACACACACACACACACACAAAGAGTAATCTGAATATACTGTTATTAGACATTATTACAGGTTCGTTCATATCACATTTTTTAACTACAATTATGATCAATATTTAAATATGAACACTATTTAAAAAATGGATATTTTTTTAAAAAAAAAACCAAACTGCTATTATATTAGCATATGACTGACTTTGAAATGAAGCACTTTTTGGAAAACCTTTACCATAAAAATAAACGGTTGTCATCTGATCCTTCGAGGCAGCCGCGGGATGGCGCTATTTCTAACTAAAAACACCTTAATATAATGTTCCCGGGCTAGCGATTCTCTATTAATATTGACTTTTTTTTGTTTTGTTTTGTTTACAAATTTTACTTCCTTTCGTTTTCATAAAATGAGAAACAGACTTTAAAAAATATTTAATTGTAAACCTTTGACAACAAATAAATATGATAAATATATAATAATACTTGATTCTTAATAGATTTGTTGATTTGTAGTAATTACAATTTTTTTGACCTGTTTTAGAAAATGTGTACATTCAAGAATGTAGTACCACATATCAATATTAGGAAGATACTAGCATAAAGAACAAAACTCTTGAGAGTAAACAAGAAAAAGAGAACAATATAAGCAAAATGCTTGTTATGATGTGCTGTTTATACAAAATGGATTGGAATATAAAGAAGGAAGTGTTTAAGCACAAAAGTGATCAGACACACAATGAATTGAGCAGTTTTCATATATTTTTTCAATAGAGTTTAGATATTTTGTTTTTTCAATTAAAAATTTTCATGATCCCCAACAATTTTTCTGTGACTCCTTGTGGAGTCTCCCACAGGTTGCATTGCTGAGTTATAGTATAATATTAGCCTGTTATAATGCAGAAGCATCTTAGACATTAGCATGCTGTCTTCAATTATCAGAAGCACTACTAAGAATAACATTGTTTTTCTTATTTTTGTAAATATTATTATATTTACCATTAATTATAAGATTATTGCAGGTTCTACTGCTATCCTAAATGTTTTTTTTTTAAAAAAAAAATGTAATATTTGATCAATAAAATCCTTTGAAACATATTAAATTTAGTTATAGTATAATTTTTTTTAAATAGAAGATAATATTAAAGTTTCGTTCATCGTTGATGGTAATAAAATTATAAATATAGCATTTTATTTTTTAGAGTTAAAACAGGCAAAACTCTCCATACAGTATTGCAACCCAGTGCAAACCAGAGTAATCAATGGATGCCAGAAGGCTTGTGCATAAAATCCCCATCTAGTGCCTATTCATCCAATATCCCCAAACTAGTTACTGGCTTGTGGAGCCTTGGATTTGAGAGCACTGCACCTAGATTTTAGGATCTAATGCAACCCTCCAGCAGCCATCTTTTATCTCTACTTAACTACAAAACTATGAATCTTAAATTGAAAACACAATAATATTTTCAATCCAAGCTCATTAGCTTATATAGTCATATAGGTCTGAACTCAGTTCAGTACCTATACATTTTGGTGTTTTTGGTTCTTTAATTACCATATCCACCACTATCCTATTAGACAGGATTGGTTTTAAGCCAATAAACATCACATGATTACCATTTCTTATGCTTGTTTATAACTATTGTTAAAACAGGCAAAACTCTCCATATAGTATTTCCACTCAGTGGAAGCCAGAGGGCAAACGAAGGCCACAAGCCAGAAACTAATCTGGGAATATTGGATGAGTAGGCACTAGATAGGGATTTTATGCACGAGCTTTTTAGCATCCATTGATTACTCTGGCTTGCACTGAGTGGCAATACGGTATGGAGAATTTTGCCTGTTTTAACAACAGTTATAAGCAGCATAAGAAATGGTGATCATGTGAGGTTTAGAGTTAGTGATGCCATATTATATGTATATAAAAATGCACTTATAATAATTGTATAAGTGAATTAAAACAGTCTTTTAAATACCCATAGCTCCAAATAAAGAATTCTGAAAATAAATAACATTACTCACCAGGCCTGAAAATTGATTAGTGAATATTTGAATATTCATTTCATGCTTGTTTTATCCTATAACTTAGAAAAGCTACATATAAATATGATCATACTGAAAATAATTATTGCCTTTTTATATTAATAAAGCACTTTTTTTAAGTTTCTGCATTACGAAAATGATTATTTGTGAGCTTCAGATCATGAAACTTTGATTCATGAAACAGCTTGTTATTGGATTAAGAATATGTGAAATCACAGACAATTCAAACAATTATTGAAAAAGACTTCAGTTGAAGTGCATTAAGCTTGTATCAAAATATTTTATGTAAATATATAAGTAAAATTTTAGGTGTTTATAAATATATAATGAGTAACAAGTTATGTTGTCATTATATCTTTTGAATGAAAAAAGCAAAAGAAAGATCCAATGTTATAGTTCATTCTACACACATATATAATAAAAGACAAAGCACTCTAAAACCTTACCAATATCCCTCTAGAGAGAATGTGATGCATAAAATAATACTTATCTGAGTAGATAAATGACAAGTGATAAGGATTTGATGTTTCTTCCCTATGTTATTGTCTAACTAAAAAGGCTAGATATCCTTTTAGCAATAAACAGTTGATAGCTGGATAGATGATTGTAGTTAGATAAAAGTAAAAATTCTACGCTTATTCCAAGATGAATAATTTTTGTAATTTCACCTCGATTTAATCTCGGGTCATGGACACTATCAACAAATAAATAATCACTATGTCATGAGACCCTTCTTTCTATATATATATATATATATATATATATATGCATACACACCCACTGGTTATTATATCTATTTAGAATTTATATAAATTATTCATACATGATGGTCGAGATTATATATGACTGGATTGGTATAAATATTTTTTTGATCTGATTAAAGCAATTATAAAAATAACTTTTACTTTATACACATATAAAATATACATAAAAAATAGTAACTCACATCTTTTCTAGATATTTCCATCAATCCATCTAGTTTTGTGTCTTTGTAGAATGGAGATCCAGAAGCTGCATATCGGACATCAACATAAGGAGGTTTAACTGTTGTATTTCCCAAAACAGTAAATATTAAAACCTTTTCTGAACTTGTTCCAGCCAATCGAGCAATTTCTCGCCTCAATTTATTGTATTTACTTTCTCCCTTTTCATCATCAATAAAATCTTCAGCTGTAGTTCCTAATTAACATTTAAATATAATAATTTGTGAAATACACAGTTATAAATGATATAACATTACTAATAATGATTGTTTATATCAACTTTAGCTAACACTGTAAAAATGATCAATTCAAATATTAGTCACTAACAGACACAGAAATATAATATAGTTACACTCGTATTAATTAGTATATCAGAATATTCAAAATTTTTATAATATTAACTATTTTTTACAATTATAATTAATAATATATTTGAAATAATTAAAATATAATGCTTCAAAGTTCTTTAAAAATAACAAAAAAAAAAAAAACCACATTAACTTTAATAAAAAAACAATAAAAATCATTAACCAAAAAATATATGTGCAGTCCTCTAATTATATAAATCAACTTACATAAATTCAAAAAAGTGAAATATTAAAATAAAAAAACTGATGCATAAGTTAAAATAGCCCTCATTTTTAATTTGTCTCATGTTATAATAAGAACATCTTTTATGATATATTGGAATGTTAATTTTATTTATTAAAAAATATTTTCATTATTTCTGTAAGATGATTAATGATAAATATGCACTAAAAAAAAAAAAGAAAGACTGATATAAAATTTGGCTAACGTAATAAATCAAGAACTTGTCATATGGTAAGTGGTCGTAAATGTGTAATATTTTATCAGATAGTTTAAAACTTGAGGCGCAAAATATCCATTCATAATACTAGTACAAACAACAGTATAATCATCAAATATAAACTGCATAAAAAATATTCTGATGAGATGCAGTAACATTTGAACTTTATTGCTTAGAACTGCATTATTTCTTTAATACTTAATCACAAATCTCAGTTTATATTAGGCAAGTATCCAAAATATCATCAAAAGCAAACAAGAGTTCATAGTTTAGTTCAATTCTTTAAACAATATCCATAACATATGAAGATAATATTATAATCGCAAGTGCTATCTTAATTTGCTTATCAAACAATATCACAAATTATAGAATTAAAAATTAGCAGCATAACAATCAGTTATAGAAATGCTGATACCAACAAACTTTACAGGATCTTCCAGCATATTTTAGTATAGATTTACATAAAATTAAATTTTAAAAAAAAAAAAAAAATTATCTTGCAATTTCCAACAAAATATAGCAAAATTAAAATAGATAATAATTTGTGTCACTTTGACAAATACAGCCTATAGTCATAGCTTTCATGATCTTGTTAAATTATTTTCAACATCCGCAATAATCCATTTTATCATTCTATTATAAAATTGAAATAATCAATAGGCACTAGAGGATAGTACCAACCAAATCACTAGAGTAAATTCTGGTTTTTATGAGTAAAAGAGATTTGGGTTTGCATATACAGACATACAGCAATTATGCTGATGTAAACTATTAACCAGAAATTAGTCTGGGGATTTAATGTAATGTCCACTGATTATTAAGTTTACACTAAATAACTCTGAAATAGATTAAGTAATAAAGTGAATCATTTCCTTTAATGAAAACACCACCATCGGAGGACTACAACTACTTTGTCAAGATTTATTACAAATGAAGCCTTACTAATCTTAAAAATATATTTTCAAATATGAGTTTATCACTCTTTCTTAATAAACTGGCAAGCTTTCTAGAGAATAAAAATTATATCAGTCCTTTCATTACCACATGTGTAACATGCTATCAATTACTTTACCTGAAATTTAAAATTCATTACTACTCTTGTCTCAATTCTTTAAATACAACTTTAAAACATATATTATACTATACTATTAAATATTTCTTAATTGAAAACAATTACTAAAGTTTCAAGGTAAATGAAATAAAAAGAAAAACTTAAAACTTTGACAATTTAAAAATTAAATTAACTCGTGTATTCTAAGTAAAAAAAAAAAAATCAATAAAATTACAGATATCAGAGGAGGGGTGTTAAAATTTTTTAGGATGTAATGTTTTTGTTTTTCTTTTTTTCAATGGATTCAAAAATTATCTTATACATATGCACAATCATTATTGTTCAGTATCAAAATAACTGTCTAGTAACAAATACTTTGTTACAGCATTTTCTTAAAATGTAACAAAAGCAAAAAAAAAAAAGAGAGAGAGAGCAGAATAAAATTTAGACAAAAAATAATAAAAGTTTTGAAAAATAATCATAAATATAGTATTAATATATATATATTTAATATTATCACAGAATATAAAATATTCAAATGTCAAAATATATATGTACCTGTTATTCTCAATGAACCAGAGCTGAATACTGCTTCATCTCTAATTTCTTTGATATACACGTTTACATCCCCTGTGACAGTTTTATCATACTTCTTGTCATATACATTCACTTGGAAGCTATATGGTACCCGCTGAATTGGTGTGTTGGCTTTCATAGTCAACATACCAGAATGTTTGTCCAACAAAAAATATGAGGGTGGAGGTTGAGTCTTCCAAGTGAATTCTTTGTCATCTAAATCGTTGTCATCAGGATCATCAATACTAACCTGACCAATTGGAGTTTCTGGCAATTTCCCTGTTTAAAAAAATTATAAATATATTAAGCAAATGGAAGTAATTAAACAAATCAAAGTGTATTATTATTCAATTGCTTAAAAATTTCCACAAGTCAAAAAAAAAAAATTATATGAAACTATTGACAAAATAACTGGATTAAGTCTGAACCTTTCAAATTTAAACAGAGTCATCAAATTCTTTGTGCCGGGTACAGTGGAGCAGACGTAACCAAAATTATTTAATATTTCAAGATCAATAAATGACTGTATTCACAAAAGACAGAAAAGGAAATTTATTAAATTCAACTAAAATTTAATAAAAAACCAAAAACAATGCTTTCTGATGACATTACAAAGGAGTATAGACAAAACCACAACATACAATTATTATATTACTACTGAAATCAAAACACAACTAAATGCTTCAGTATATATTATATTGTGAGTTTTGCGAAAAAAAATTACAGACAAAATCATCTCCAAGCAACTGATTTTAATATGTAAGCTATTATAATAAATTAATGGATACATGATTACTAGAATATTGGCATATGATTGGCAAATTATTGTTTGCACTTTTCCCAATCAGTGAAATAGCTTAAGTCTATGATTTGAAAAAAAAAAAAAAAACTGCCCATCAAACTGTCTCCAACTATCCACTCAGATAAAAATTGAGTTGAAAAACATGGCATACATAATATATATATCCATTATAGTTTTTCCAATCATCTAATTTTAATATTATTGAACCTCTTAATGGACAAATCTTTAGCAATAAATGAGAAATTGACATTCTCTTATTACTTCCTCACATAAAAAGATACAGTTTTATTATTATTATTATTGTGCTATATTATATTATAGTTTCTCATGTATTCTATCTAGAATTGAATTATATAATTTGAATAGTATTTAAATAAATATTAAGCCATTCTTCATGGAAAAAAGATTCAAGTATTATAAAAGATAACAATGGTAGATATCATTCTCTCATTTGTTATTTAATATGAGCCTACAACTTAATATTTAAATTAAATGACTAATAGGATCCTGTTCTTAATCCAATGTTTAACTGCATGGATTGTATAATATTGGAAGTGGCAATAATATTGAAACAGTCTGCAGCAAGAAATGAATTGGCTCCAAAAACATTCAAATAATAATGTGAAGATATAATGTGTTGTTCCATGCTGAATAAAATTAAAAAAACAAGAAAATATGATATAGCTGTCTAAATTATTAAATACCTTTTTATATTTGAAATATTATGGGGAAAGGGGACATAATTTTATTGACTTAATATTTTAGTCAAAATAAGGTTTTTCAAAAATTAATTCTCAAGAAAAAATTATTCTCACCCAATTCTAATATATATATATACCTGGGTGTCTTTTTACGCAGATTTATTTAACGCAATTTTGAAGTTACGCGATCCACGTTTCTCCGGAAGTCGAACTTCGATAATGCGCTATTACTTTAAATAATAAATTCCGCGTATATTGATAGTCATAGCACATTATTGGAATTCGACTTTCATCTTAGTAATTTCAATATTTTCAGTGCTTTATAATAGTAAGATTTTATGCAATAATGAAATTAAAATCATGATTTCCACATTTTATATATACACACATTAAATTTTACAAGATTATAATGTAAATTTGTTCAAACATTGTGCGTGTTAATTTTGCATTTTAAATCACATTCTGTTTTTGCTTTTTAAAAAAGAACGTAATCAATTATTAATCATTTAGTGTCCCCAAGTTTATTTTTAAAAGGTGAGTAATAACAGTGGGCACAATTAAAATTGAAAATTAAAAAATTAAAGACAAAAATAAGAATTTAATTTTTAGTTGTTAGATTAATTACTAATTACGTTGTCACCAGAAAACCATTAACACAACGTGAGTGACATTGGTGCTAGTTGTATTTCCTCTTGTGAAGAATCTGATTTTTTACCAGTTTGCAAACGAACCTGTTTATCGGCAAATAGTGATAATAATTATAACGTGTATAAAAAAATGTAAATTACTGTAAATTATGCATAAAAATATATTGTTTTGAATAAAATTAAATATTATAGTTAAAAGAAGTTTGTCTTGTATCAATTTTTTTCAAATTTGAAATTTTTTATTAGTCACATTTTATTTCCTTATTTTTTTTTTTTGCGCGAATTTTAAAGTAATTTTACATTGGTGCTTTGCTTTTACGCGATTTTTGAAAAATCACAGTCCGTATCCCCCCTTTTTCAAGGTAAGTTACGTTTATTTTTGCGCGATTTCGTTTGCGCGTGTTTTCTGAGGAACCTATCTATCGCGTAAAACGAGACCCAGGTGTATATATATAGCAGCAATAGCCTTATAGTCCTTGCACTAATCTTTTCACCTGTAAGTTCACATATTCTATGCAACTTTAATGCTACTATTTAATTTTTGTATGAAATAGAGTTTGCTAATAGATACATTATATTTATAACATTTTTTTCTCAATAAAATAATGTACAGGTTCTATAATACATTCTTATATTATGAATAAAAAAATATTCAAATTTAAGTTTAACTATTGATATATTTTGCTTTCATCAGAATTTCAATATTTGGAGTTAACATAGAACATTTTTAAATTTAACGCAATCAGCTGTAACTCCGTTTTATTTTTACCAATTTCACTGATAAAAATAATTTTTGTAAAGAACAAAACTGTCTTACAAAGGAGGAATAATTATAAAATGTTAAAATTACTTATAGACTTGCTCTAGTTTAGTTCTCAAAATTAGACAAATATTTACTTACAGAATCAATACTGATTTTTTTTTTTAAGTTTCACTCGATAAATTTGTAGTTTTTTTTTTTTTATCCCCCTCAATTTTTAATAAAAATTATTTTCAGATTACAGTAATGCTAAACTTCTTGCTTTCTGGTTAACTAAGAAGGAAGTACTACATAAAAGAGTATTTTTATTAAGGTCAATAATCCTTGATTCTTTCCCAGAAACAAATCTATTCAATAAGATTTCATCTTTATGTACACATCAAAATAGATGCTACAAGAGTAGATCAATGCAGTTCATTTTGTGTTCAGAATTAATTATTTTAAATATACATCAAGCAAACAGTTTCCAAAAATTCAAACTATTATGTATTATATTATAAGCCAAATCCTTTTGCTTACTTCACACTACTTATGTCAAAATCTATGACATCAGTGTTTGTATTTTCATATGTCAAGCATTCATGAAAAATATTCTCACTAAAGAGAAATAAATTTGTTTCTCAAAAAAAATTCTATGGCATACAACTCTCTATAGTCTTTGAAAATGCATATCTGCTACATAGTCACCTCGTTATCTGATAAATACATATTAAATACCTGTAATTTCAATTTATTCTGCTTTTATTTGTACCTCGCTTTTTCGTCATGTATATATGAATGTGTGAATGTCCATAAGGAATTTTTCATAAAACAAAAGAAAGAAAAAAATTTTACCTTTATAATTGTAAACAAAAATATCTTTTTTTCCATCAAAGGGCTCATTGTCATTAATGTCACCAATTTCAATGGTCAGAATGCTAGTACCATTCATTGATGTCTCCCCACTATCTTGAATGATTATAGGCATATAGTAAAATTTCTGTTTCTCTCGATCAAATTCACGTAGTGATCGAATTTTGGCACTACCTTCGCCATTAAAACCAGCTAAGAAAAGTACAAAAGAAAAAAAGGATTTTAATTAATATTAAAACTTTAATAAAAATGAAAAAAATAACTTTGTTAACTTGCTTAAAAAATAACTGAATTATTTTCTGATTATAACATATCAGATGAATTCTTGTAATTGTGAAAATAATTAATGTTATTTTATATATCAATTTTTACTATTAATTATGCTTTTTATTTTTAATTTAAACTTAGTGACTAAATAAATTAGCACAAATAAATATATGGGTATAAAATAAATATATATCTAGAAGCAGTTGCAAAACTAATCCTTTGTGAATAATATTCTACAATTTTATATTATATAATACAAAAATATGTACTTTTATATAAAATTTAGAATTTCACAATTACTTGAATATTAACAGTATGCATATCCTTATTACCAATGTAAAATCTCAGATACTATCTAGAGCTTCAAATGCGCATATCACCATCATCACTTCCAATTGTTATCATTCAACAGCTTTCTTATCCATCTAATATACAATTTTTTTTCTAGATCATTCACAATCTATTGGGATCCAGTTTAAAGCTTCAAATGTCCATCTATTGTTATCTCTGCTAGCAATATGTCCATACAGTCTCCTAACTCTTTCAGTAATGTTTAATGACACCTATTTGTTTTCTCATTCATATATTTCATTTTTACTCCCCCCTTGTTACTCCCAAAGAAAATTTCACCATATTTTGTTATGTGGCCTGTGTTGTTGTTCTATTAACTGTTCAAATTTTAAATATGTGTATAAAAGTAATAAAACACATCTACTTTAAACTTATGAAATATTTCCTTTAAATATTAAGTTATTTCAAGCAAAAATGCTCCATCTAAATTTAATTCTATATTTCCATCTGTTTTAATAATTTAATCAAAGTATTTGTAGTTGTTAACTACTTCTAATTCATGATTGCCAAACTTTATTTTTTTCTTTTATGAAATATTATATTAGGGATTTTTTTTTTTTTTGTATTACTTATAGTCCTTTCTTACTTTATGATAACTTCTGCAACCAGTACTGTAAAAATAATCACTTAACAGCAAAATGTAATGACTTAAATAATCTCAATGTACTTTTATTTCCTTAGCTTCCCATTTTAATCCGAAAAATATTTATAAAACCGCTATAAAAAAGTTTTGGAGATATAGAATCAACCTGTCATATATCCTTATCACTATTGATTTACTTAGTATTATCATGTAATCTACTACTGTATTTTGATAAATGTTCTTCAATACTATAGATTTAATATCCTGATGGTCCAAAGCTTTATTCATTGTGGAAATGCTTATAGAATCAAATGCCTTTTCATAATCTACAAATACAATGACAATTTATACTCATTGGTCCTTTCTATAATTTCTCTTGAGGAATCAAGCTTATTCTTTTGAGTGATTTGCATCCAAAGTTCAATATAAATGAATTATAATTGATAGCAGATTGATAGACCTATAAATTTCTAATACCTTTTAAAATATTAATATCACTATTGCAGTCTTTCAACTGCATCTGTTAATGCATCTTCATCATTTAGACATTGGATATATAATATTGGCAACAAGTTTTCTATTTTTTTCACCAACATTTTTTAAGATATCAATAATTCCATTATTTTCTGGGCTTTTCTTCTCCTCAGATTTGATTCCATGTATCATCTCTTCATTTGAAATGCTTAGCAATTTAGATGTTGTAATTGTAGAAGTTGCTTTGGCTTTCTTATTATAATTACTATATAATTCTTTGTAGAACTCTTTCATGTATTTTATGAGGTCAACCTTTTTTTAAGTATTACTTCCATGTTTCAGAATATTGCTGAAATTATTTTCTTCCAAATATCACGATGTTGTTTTAAATTTTTAAGACTTTTTTTCTTTTATAAATTTTCTTGCCAATTTACATGTGCTAATTACTATCTTATAAATAAATAAGATTATTTTATTTCTATAATACTAGTTGTTCTCAGGTGTTATAGTTGCAGTAATAATAGTTATCTAATTTGATATCAAAAGTTATTCTAGAAATCATTTTAGAAAAAACATTAGACAAAAATGTTATAAATATTGTTTGCTTACATAAAGATATGTTTTACTTTCTTATCTGAAATTAACCTATATATACCTACATTTAGATATAGTAATCTTAAGACAGATTTCAATATATTAACAATTTATTTTAGATTCAAAGTCTCTCTTTAATTAATTATGTTTTTGTTCTAAAAGTATCCATTTTTAATAAATTATGATCCAGATAACATCCTAAATAAAAAAGTGCTTAGATATAATTATTAAACAAACACAAAAAAATTTAATTGACTTTAATAAATTAGTGTTAAGATTAGTAATAATGTTCTTAGCTGTGATAACGAAAATTGATGTTTTAAAATAAATATAAAACAAAAAATGCAGATAGTTATCATTTATGAAAAATGATTTCAGAGATTTAACAAAAACTGAAAACAATTATTGGAAATCTAATTAAATTGAAATATATAAACAATATAATTTATCCAAATATATAGTTATAATTACAAAAATCCTGTTAGAAAAACACAACCATTGCAAAACATAACTCTATTGAAAGCTATTAACACAGGCAAAACTCTCTATACTTATTGCCACTCAGTGCAAGCCAGAGTAATCAATGGATGCCAGAAGGCTTGTGCATAAAATCCCCATCTAGTGCCTACTCATGCAATATCCCCAAACTAGTTTCTGGCTTATGGCCTTCATCAGTGAGGAGCCTGGATCTGAAGAGCACTGCAGCTAGATCTTAGGATCTAATGCAACCCTCCAGCAGCCACCTTTTATCTCTTCTTAACTACTAAACTATGAGACTTAAATTGAAAACACTATAATATTTTCAATCCAAGCTCATCGGCTTATATAGTCATGTAGGTCTGAACTCAGTTCAGTAACTATACACTTTGGTGTCTTTAATAACCATAGCCACCACTATTCTATTAGGCAGGATTGGTTTTAAGCCAATAGACATCATATGATCACTATTTCTTATGCTTGCTCTTAACTGTTATTAAAACAGGCAAAACTCTCTATATGTATTGCCACTCAGTGCAAGCCAGAGTAATCAATGGATGCCAGAAGGCTTGTGCATAAAATCTCCATCTAGTGCCTACTCATCCAATATCCTCAGACTAGTTTCAGGCTTGTGGCCTTCGTCAGTGAGGAGCCTTAGATCTGAGAGCACTGCACCTAGATCTTAGGATTTAATGCAACCCTCCAGCAGCTACCTTTTATCTCTACTTAACTACAAAACTATGAGACTTAAATTGAAAATACCATAATATTTTCAATCCAAGCTCATCAGCTTATATATTCATATAGGTCTGAACTCAGTTCAGTACCTATACATTTTGGTGTGGCTTCCACTGTATAGAGAGTTTTGCCTGTTTTAATAACAGTTGAGAACAAGCATAAGAACTAGTGATCATGTGATGACTATTGAAAGCTCTGAATGATTATATTTAAAATCATTTACACAATTTCTTTGACATTGCTGGAAATTTTTTGATCTCAATTATTTTTTCATACCAAATCCTTCTTACACTTTGCATATATACTTTTTTTAATAATTGCTAATGTAAATCTGTATTTTCATAATGACGATGTTCATTAAAAAATAGTTTCTGTGAATCAAATGTAATCAATCAATCTGAATTCTTCTGTCTCTTAATAAAGAAGAATCACTTTTTATGTTTAAATTTTATTAATGTTTTGACTACTTTCAGGAGGTCATCTTTAAGATAATAAATGTTATATATATTGTGACAACATATTCAGTTTGTCAAAAATATATACTGTTGATTAAATTTATATTATATATAAAAAAAAAATCCTCTAATGATTTTAAAATATTTTGGGAGAGTGCCTAAATTCAACAGGTAACACATTTAAAATTAAAAGCTATTTAAATATTAGTTTAATTTAAAAAAATGCATTTCTGTAATTATTTAGTAATTTAATATTTTAATATAATATTTAAATTAGTGTATGTGCATATATCCTTAAATGTGATTACATATACACACATTACAAGGGAATGTTCATTTTAAATAATTGTTTGGTATATTTTATTTTTGTTTAAGCAATGACATAAAGGATTATATAATAAACATCACAAAGTATTAAGAGACAATTAATTAGAACTGAAGTGTCAGAAAATAGTGAGAATTTGTTTGTTTAGTTTTTTTTAAATATGTATATTCACTTAGTAAATAATCTTTATATAACAGCATATCTAAAAGTTAACAATATACAAATGAAATTTAATAGAGTGTTGAATTTGCCACAAAAGAATATTTTTAAAAAACGATC
The DNA here is from genome assembly GCA_028023455.1 of Epiperipatus broadwayi. Taxonomy (NCBI): domain Eukaryota; kingdom Metazoa; phylum Onychophora; class Udeonychophora; order Euonychophora; family Peripatidae; genus Epiperipatus; species Epiperipatus broadwayi. The sequence goes on from JAQFVV010000004.1 coordinate 18,675,447, forward strand.
TCAAAATAACAGGTTACATGTTTTGTCATTTTCTTGAAATCTGTATTAAAATTTGGTCATTTTATTACTTCAACTGATATGAAACAAAAAAATATATATCAATATTAAATAAATTGACAACTTTCAAAATATAGTTGGAAATATTTTTCTATTAGTTAGTTACCTGTAAGAGAAAAGAACAAAAGTATTGTAAAATATTACCATCATTTTCAATCATTATCAATCCACTTCAGAATGAAGGTCTCTCCATAACACATCACCAAACTTTCTTATTTCATATATCCATCTCACGTCTCCTCCTAGGCTTTTCACAATTTCTTGGGATCCAATTCATAATGTCAATAATTCATCTATTCATCTCTTCTAATATGCTTAGACCAGCTCCATTTTAACCTTTTAATTCTTTCAAAGATGTCAGTAAAACTTGTTTGTTCTCCCACCCATATATTTTATCTTTGACCTCTTCTTCCTACTCCTGACATATATCTCTCCATACTTCATTGAGTGGTCTGAAATCTCTGTACTGCTTTTTTGTTAAATGTCCAAGTCCCAGATCAATAAGTAATAACTAATAAAACACATCTATTAATTTTTTTTTTAAATATATAGAAATATTTCCTTTTAATATTAAATTATTTCTACTGAAAGCACTACATCCAAGCTTAAGTCTATGTTGATTTTTGTCATTATCGTTATTATCATCATTATTTATTAATAATGTGACTAAGATATTTGTAGTTCTTAACTTCTAATTCCTGATTATAAATTTTTATTTTCTTCTAAGAAAATCCATTACTACAGTCATTTTAGTCCTACTCCTTTACTTTAATCTGATAGCTTTTGCAATATTTCCTGAAGCACTGTTTCCTAAAATAAACACATCATTTACAAAATCTAGATGATTCCATATTCTAAAATATAAGTTCCATTTCATTAAAAACCCTAATGTTATATTTTATGACTTTTTATATTAATTTATTGAATATTTATTCAGCAAATAGAATATTATTTTAAAATATACTTTAAAAATTTGTTTGCAAATCATCTGCTTATTCAAAATTACTATTTGATAAAATAAATGATGTGAAAATTGGCTCTTTGTGATGTCTTAAAATTAAAATATTTAACATTTAAATAACATTAAATAGATAACAGAACTAAATAAATCAACAAAGTCATGTTGAAAAAAGTACTTAAAAATAAATCATGAAATGTACATTCGAAATTTAATTATTAGATATTATATTGATAGTATTATTAGTTATTTACTTATATATTCAAAATATTGTAATGGGAATCAATTTAATAACCCCCTTATATTTACAAAACAAATATAGGCTAGTTGTTTATGTAACTAGAACCTCATCCACAATACCCAGTTTATATTTCAATCTATGGCAAAAGTGTATTTATCTAACTATGATAACATACGTTAATGATCAAGCCAAACATTTATTGGAAAATAATTCTCTTCAAATACCACTATACTTTTCAAATCATCAGTTTATAGGGCATAATCAATTTTTTGCATATTGAATTTGTAGTCTTTTTATAATGATAGTTTTTTTTTTTTTTTTTAGTAGCTTAAAATTTATTCATCCAGGTGCCAACTTTAAGGAATTGAAATAGCAAAGAAAAAAAAATTTGACGAATAAAGTTATAACCTTGTTTAAATAAACTGGATGGACATGTTTGTTTTAATTTGATTGTTTGATGGCCGGCAAAAGATTAATAAAAAAAATGATATAAAATACATAAAAAAATTATCTTATTATCGATTAAGCTTTTTACATTTTCTATTTTATTCATTATCTGTGAACAGAGAAGGGAGAAAAAAATATATACAATATTCTAGATCACATAAAACATTCTCATTCTCTCTAACTTATAGTCTTACAGGCATATAATAAAATAATTAAAAATAATAATAAACTATTAATATACTTATTATATATACACAAATTAAAAAATATAATTTAACTATTTCCAAAAATGAAAAAGTCACAAAAATTTTAAAGCTAAATAAAAATTTTATAAAACTAAGTCAATAACAGAAAAAAAAAAATGTCTTTAGGTCTAGATCTTTTAAAAGTCCCTTAATTGTACTAAAGTTCTTGATTTTACCATTATACTACATAATTATTCTTTTTGACTACTAAATATAGGCATTGGTATTTATAATAACAGCATGTTAGTAAAGACGAAAGAACGATGTTTCACTGTAACCCTGTACTTTCTTTTTTTTTTTTTATATCATTTTTCTTGGTTAGCAGTCACAATATATTAATTATTTCCAATTTCATTGTTGTAAGGTGTTTCTTGCTTATATGATTAATTTTCAATTGCTTTACCAGGTTTCTGATTTACTTTCATGCTTTAGTCACCTATTTGAGATATGATGTTTTGCTAAAAACTAAGTGTATATTATAGGACAATTTTTAAATAGATCACTTCTCTAAGGAAGTACGACATCTATATTTCTTTTGGACTTGAGACAATCATGGCAACAAAGGGCATTACTTAGTTTGGACACTCAAACATAATATTTTTTCTCTCAATAAACTAAAATAGAATTATTCATTGATTTATCATCTAATGCTGAAAGTATTTTTTTAAACCAATTTCTTCTCATAATTGTATATCCAGAATCCTTTAACAAAAGTTGTGCAGCTGATGTCTGCAAGCAACATTATTTCTAAAGAACAAGCTAAACACAGAACCAACTCAAATCTTTATTTTTTTTTTTATCGTTTTGCCTCAATTTATATATCTTAATTACCTGTTGATACAACAAAGTATGTTATGTTTTTATTAGCATCATGATAATCTATTTTAACCATAGTATATTTCCTTTTAAAATAGTTTTTACACTCAATTAGCTTAGCATACAATGTCATTTGTCTTTTTTAAACAAAATCGTTATCAAATGATTTTTTAATTGATTTTGTACATGTTGTTCTCCTTTTGTCTGTTTTACTATTCATTAAAACAAAACCATTTAGATTATTATACAATGCTAACAAAATTCTCTTTAATTAAGCCAATTTTTACATATTTAAAAATTAACTGGCTGCAAATAAAATCTTACAAAAGAGAAAAAGAAATTTTTTTAAAATTACTAGCTTGTAAGGCTTTACAAATATTAAAATGTGCCCATGTACAGGTATTTTACTTTCATTATTGTTACCCCCCCCCCTCCAATCCCTTCTTGCAAGTCTGTACTTTACTTTTGAATCAAATTTTAATGGGATTTGGGGGGGGGGGGTCATTCTTTCCCCTTTCTCTCATCTACATAAAAACAATTTCTATTTACCCTTCAAATTTAGTTAGTTTCTCATTTTTGGAAATGGTTAAATTATATCACCCTTAATCTATATATATATAGTTTTTTCTAACATTTTGTAATTATTATATTTTTGTACTTTTAACTCTTTGCCTCTAATTGAATATATGCCCTTATCGCTGCACCCATGTATGATGAATGCACAAGTTCCATCATTCACTCGTCTTTTATTCTTTTTTTCATAAAAGATAAGTTTGTTTTTCTATAATAAAAATTAAGGATTTTATCATGACTTTTCCAATTAAAGCATTTTTTTTTTCTCATTTGCAATATTTTGAGTTTAATATTTACAAAGAAATTTACAGGAACATAATTAATTATTCAAGCACATGCTAATTTTCAACAGGAGTTTGGAACGCTACATTTTCTTGTAGTTTATTGCTAATAATTTTTCAGAAGTAGTAGTAGCTATGACAAGCTATTTTTGTCCATAAGTGCAGCAATTTGTCTTTACAACATTATTTTTTTCCCCCGGTAATTTTATAATTTTTCTTAATTTCTCTATTTTTTATGCATTGACTATAAATTTCATAAAATAGCATTTAATACACTTTTCTTCATTCACTTTTTTATTTACACCTTGATAATATTTCGGGGTCCCCAACCCTATGCCCGCGGGCACCATGGCGCCCGCAGACCATTTTACATGTGCCCGCCGCTATCCGAACACGATAAAAAATTATTTATCTGATACAAATAAATTTAATTTTTAAAATTTCTTATAAATTATTGTATTATATTGTAATCAAATTGTAGGGCATACTATATTTTTACAGCGTAAAAGTATAAACCTTAATTATATGTTAAAATTTTATTTTTGAAATAAATATTTTTTTGTACATTATGTGTATTATTAACAATATCCAACTATAAATTTACATTGAAAAAATAAATGGTGCGTGCCCCCTGGTTGAAAAAATAAATGGTGCCCGCCAACTGGCCGGTATTATAGAATATGCTCTTAAGTGCAAAAAGGTTGGGGACCCTGGTTTAGACTGACTGGCAGTCTTCATCAGAGTCTATATGCAATTAAATATGAAATACATAATATTATATAAATCCATATAATAGAATATACATACTACAATTATATTTTAATAAACCCAATATACATTTTTTTAACAATTTTATAAATATTAACTTTTTTTTTTTTTATCTAAATTTTTATATAAAATACTGTATATATTTTATAATTTACATTTATGATATATCATTTAGGTTTCAAAAAGGACATATTATTTATTAGCCATTTTCTGTAATTAATAAGTCTGTTTTTGATTACATTATATTAATAATAAAAAAAAATAGAAAAATTGAAACTATCATAATTAAAAAGATTCCATTAAATTTAAATAAAGATTTAAGCTTGAAAACAGTATTTTTATAAAGTTTAATTTCATAAAACTTAAATAAATATATAAATTTAGGAAATAAATAATAGTTACAAAGACTACTACCAGAGGGAGTTAGTAAATCAAGTTTAAAAATTTATAAAAAAAATGTAAAAAGTTACAAAATTTGGAGAAATTAAAAGAAGATTAAAAATATTAAATTATGTAAGCAATTATAATTCAGTTAACATAAAAATATTTTAATAATAAAAATGTTTAGAAATTACATTAATATAAAATAGAATGTTCTTTTTATATAAAGATTTAGATGAAAATAAAAAAAAAACAGTAAATATTTATAAAGCTGTTAAAAAAATTTATATATTTATTAATATATAATTAATTATATTATGTATCATCTATTATGTAGATATGTAAAATAAATGTTTTACATATTTAATTATATATAGTTATATATTAAAAACTATTAAGTAGTCATACATTTGAAATGTAAAAAAATATTATCAAGGAATAAATCAAATTTACTGCATTATAATCAATGAAAGTGTATTAAATGGGTAATTTTACAAAGTCGCCATAAATACTCATCAAAAAAAAAATTGAGATAGAGAATTTACTTTTTCAAACTACATCTTTGCATAAATGCTTTAACAGTGATCAAAAAAGAATGTGTTATGAATTGCTCCATACATAAATTACAACTGCATTTTTATTCTTTTGCTACATTGTTATAGTAGACCATTATTATTACTAATATTCTGAATTGCATTAAATCTAAATCTTTTTTTTCCGGTTTAATGCACGTGTATTGAATTTAAATCAATTATAGCCTGAAAAATCTGCCAATTTTTCTTGATTATGCATAGACCTTACAAGAAAAAAATACTTATGGGATTTCTAGGAAAAGCAAAACATGCCAATATCTATATTTTGATATTTTAGAAATTTTATAAGGAATGCAATGAATCTGTTAATAAAAATACAATTTTAAAACTTAGAATTTCTGAAGAAATATAAAAAATATTAATTTTTAAACGTGTTAAACATCTTATTTTGTTATATTAACTTGAATGTGTAATGGCAATACTTTTTCCAGTTTTATTACCTTCGTTACTTTTATGATATCATATACTTATTGGATTTTTGCATAGGCCAAACTAAAGTTATTGTAAAAATTGTGTTTTAAACCAATTCTGCAAAAAACCAATATGGCTACTGACTAGACCAGTGGTCCCCAACCTTTTTGCACTTAAGAGCACATTCTATAATATCGGCCAGGTGGCGGGCACCATTTATTTTTTTCAACCAGATGGTGGGCACCATTTATTTTTTCAATGTAAATTTATAGCTGGATATTGTTAATAATACACATAATGTACAAAAAAATATTTATTTCATAAATAAAATTTTAACATATAATTAACGTTTTTTACGCTGTAAAAGTATATAGTATGCCCTACAATTTGATTACAATATAATACAATAATTTATAACAAATTTTAAAAATTAAATTTATTTGTATCAGATAAATAATTTTTTATTGTGTTCGGATAGCGGCGGGCACACGTAAAATGGTCTGCGGGCATAGGGTTGGGGACCCCTGGACTAGATAGTTAAAGAATGTAATAATCAGATATTTTACGGTAATATCTCCGCACTAAACTCTAATATATTTATTTCTATACTTAACGCTTTCGAATGTGCATCACAGAATTAGAAACTTCAAGTGATCAAGAGTAGTATTGTATTTTTTTCTCTGTACTTTTTCTCTCTCTCTTTTCCACCCACAAATGAATAAAAAAGTAATGTAACAAACTTGACAGAAAATAAGATAATTTTTTTACTGTACATATATTTCCTTATTAATCGTTAGCTTCCATTATTGAGTTTCTTAAAAATTATCAAATTAAACCAAAGACACCCACTCACGTTTTTCAATAAAGATTATATTTGGTGGTAAAGAATGATCTCGGATAGATATAACTTTGTTTCTTTTTTTTGCTTAAATGTTATTAATAAATGTGATGTTAATTAAACATGTATGAGGGGGAAGTGTTCTTTTGTGTCACTTCAGTAACATGTATGGTCATATGAGGTTGAAGTATTTATTGCTATCCATAATATTAATATTCTCTGCAAGTTATTAACAAGTAATAGTTTATGGGAAATTTCAAAAAAACAGATTTGAAGTGTCATTTTAAATCATAATATTTCAAGAAACTGAAGCTAGTGCCTGAAAAAGTAAATTTTAAGCTATTCAAAGAAAAAAAAAAAAAAGGCTGTCATTATAAAAGATCATAAGTTTAACACATGCTAATAAGTGACTATAAATTTGAAGAAAATTATTCTTCTACACTCCACGTGATTTAGTACAGTGGTAAAATGTCAAATGGTGAAGTATTAAGATCCTCTGATTAATTCCAGATCTTATGAATTCCTTAATAATAAATCATTCGACTACTTATTTATTCTTCAATGAATGTCTAGCTTGATCATTAGTATACATAATCATAGTTAGATAAATGCACTTTTAGATAGGTGGAAATGTAAACTAGCTATTGCGGATGAGATTCCCATTACATATATTATTATCCTAATTACATAGTAAATCCCAGAAAAAGAGGATTACCTAACAAATTATATCCTGTTGCTCATTAATTGTTACAGTATGGGTTTGAATATAAATTATCATCAGAAGTAAATATAAGTAAAAAAACAACCACATAAGATCACTAACAAGTAATCATCAACAGTCACCCTTTATGACTAGATTTTAAAGTTTCTCTACTAGAAAATTTTAGGTTAATCAAGGAATAGCTTATCATGAAGATATAATATTATATAAATGCAATTGTTAACATTTAAAAAATTATTTTTATTTCTTCGTCAATTCTGCATTTTAATAGAAAAAAAATTAAAATTATATTTTCATTAATAGTTTCCTTACATTTCTTATTAAAGTTCTTAAAATAATTCATTATTCTAACTAGAAACTTTGATACATTTTATTTTTCCAACCCCCTCTTCCCTCCAATGCAAATATTCTTTCTTTGTGTTTGTGTATAATCAAATGAAGAGAAACTGGGCAAATACAAAAACTTTTTACTAATTCAATACACAGTGTGGCTAAATAAAAAAAAATAAGTTCAAATTTAATGCAATGTAAAATATTAATAATTTATTAAAGGATCTTTTTATTATCTGTTGTGGAAAAAATTTCAACATATTAGATAAAATTCACCTAAAATATAAAAACAAGTGATTACTATAAAATAATTGCTTACCTACAATAAAATGTTATTGTAATCATGTTTAGCAAAAGAATAAGCATATAAATAAAAATGCAGTTATAATTTACCCATTAGAACTACTAATATGTCTCATCTTTTCTTATCACAGTCAAAGCATCTACAAAAAAAGATGTGGAGTGAAGCTGGCACATCAATCAACATTTCTGAAGTTTAATGAAGTGGAATATGAAATGGTGCATTGACTACCTCAATTTCAATTGATAAGCAATAAAGAAGACTCAGACAAATCATCATTCCACATAGCCAAATAAACTTTTATGCCTTTTTTGCTTTTTTAGGCAGACATTTTCTTTTTGAATATTATAAAACTACTGAGAGCTCAGCTAAAGTACTCAATCACTGGTCAGCATTAGAAGTTGTATTTTTATCTGTGTTCAACTTCATATGAGAAACGTCATCTATACAGATTCATCATTTGAATCCTCCCTTTATTAGTTTTGAAGGATTTTTTATTTCATGCCATTCAAGTCAATAAATTTTTTAATATCTTTATCAACTATTATCTTTCTATGTATATGATATGCAAATCTAAAATTTATATTGCAATAATATTATATATATATAACTGATCCTAAGTTTATAACTCTGATCGCAATTCTTATTTTTAATATTAGACCATTTTTATTTCTCATTAAAATGTAGACAAAATAATATATGAAAAATTCATAATTTCTGAAAAATAAAAAAATATCTTTGTTTCTTGTTAGAAATCCGGATATCTCTAATCTATACACAGGTGACCTAAATTTACCCACATATTTTTAATGTTAAAAATACTTTTCTATCAAATAATAATTTGCAAAAAAAAAAATTAATATGAACGTGTGATTGAAAACTCAAGCCTTGGAAACTTGGCAAAATTACCCGGCAATACCTGTTAAATCAAAAACATTCAATAGTAAAAATTAATTCCAGTTTGATCAGGAAGACAAAGATGGCCTGTTAATTTTTTTTTTTTTTTTTTTTAAGAATCGTAACTATTAGTATTTCTGAGAAATCATTAGTAGAAAACCAGAAGAAAATAATTTCCAAATATGACAGCTTTGCAATGGTGAAATCAGTCAATGCTTGAATCGGTTGAATAATCTTTTATTATCTACTGTAAATTTCTCTAAAAATATAAACATGATTGAGTAATGACAATGATGGTGCCTGTGCTCAAAAAATAGTTGGAAGTGTTTTGAAGATTGTCATTCATGAGAGCTGTTGCTTAAATATGTACATATCACATAATGACATAAAGTAAATAAGCTTAAAATTATTAGTATATGATAAGCCAATCTAAAAGTTAAAAGATGTATTTTTAATAAATCAAATTCAATAAAGACACATGGGTTGCTATCAGGTAGATAAGATATATATGATATGGAATATCAGTCATTGTCTTAATACTACTAACATTTATATTATATTGATATAGTTCAGATACTCATAAAAAAAAATTAAATGAAGTTATTAATAACAAGCAAAGGATATTTACTTTTTTTATTTGTTTGCATTTTTATTTGCTAATTTTTATTCCTGCTATAATATTAAATAATAAATATTATTTAATTATTAACTGGCTGTGTTGTAAGATTCTCTTTATTTAGAATGAATATAAGTCTTATTGATATAAATCCTTGTTTAGCTCAATTACTTAGTTCAACTCTGCAAAACAAAAAAATGTGCATATGAATTTCATCATGCGGAATGAGAGATTTTAAGATTTTAACATTAGTGAATCGAAAAAATCTCTAATGCAAATAGGTAAGATTCTTCGATTTCATTTTAAAATTATTTTAAGCATTATTAGATATGTCTAATAGACAGATGCATATTAATTAATGGGCAGGCATATTAAAGTGACTTTACAGTCAAGACTATCAAGAGTAAATTTGTATCAGTGACATTCAGCAGAAGTGTAATCATAAAGTCCTTATCTATTTTGGTGAAAGACTAATATTCAAACAATTAGTACTTTAATATAATTATATAGATACTCCTACACAAAATACAACAAAGATTTTTAAATCAAATATAATTCATAATTTTTTTAAAAAAAAAAACACTTCTTTGATCATTAAACTTAGTTTTTATTCAAGTCTAAATCTACCAGTTATATCAAATGATTTTATTACAAGAATGAAAAATCACCTCATCAGTGAAAATTGGGTCCTTTTTTAAAATCACTGCATTTAATTATTTTGATGGATATGTTTTGCAAAATCAAAAAAAAACAAATTTAACAATTTAATTCTTGTGTTTAATGCCAGGATATCTATTCACTCTTTAATAATATAGACAGACATAAATTATAAATATTCTGAATGTTATAATTAGTATAAACTTATAATCAGACTGCAATATATATATATTTAATTTTATCATATATGATGCAAATATCTGCAAATATTTTCTCATTTAGTAATCTTTCACAAATATTTATCAATAATTTTTTAAAATATTGAATAGCATTTCTAAGGACGATATTTCATTTAGAATAATAAATCCTTTATTTATTTTATTAAATTGTTCTGTTTGTTAGATTCTAGGGCAGTGATGGCTAACCTATGACGTGCGTGTCAGCAGTGACGCGCTGAGATGTTTTTGCTCACAAGCATGTCATGGCGCCAAGTTCTGTTTTGATATTCAAAACAAAAATGAATGTTTTAGAGTGTTTTTTCCATATTTTTTTTACATATTATAAATTATTTTGATAAAATATGCTGAAAAGATAATCATTTTAGAAAAATAGTTCAGATTTTAGAAAAAATTCTTTATTTTTACGCGATCGTAAATTGAGAAAAATATCAGCAGCAGCGTTCTCAGTATTTTCTAATAGTAAACAAGCAAAAACTCTCCATATAGTAGTGCCACTTTGTGCTAACCAGAGTAATCAATGGATGCCAGAAGGCTTGTGCATAAATCCCTATCTAGTGCCTACTCATCCAAAATAGGATAATGGTGGCTGTGGGTGTTAAAGAGCCAAAGTCACCAAAATGTATGGGTGCTGAATTGAGTTCAAACCCATATGACTATATAAGCTATTGAGCTCAGATTGAAAATATTATTCATTCTCATAATTTTGTAGTGAAGTAGAGATAAAAGGTGGCTGCTGGAGGGTTGCATTAGATCCTAAGATCTAGGTGCAGTGATCTCAGATCCAAGGCTCCTCACTGATGAAGGCCACAAGCCAGAAACTAGTCTGGGGATATTTGATGAATAGGTACTAGATAGGGAATTTATGCACATGCCTTCTGGCATCCATTGATTACTCTGGTTAGCATAAGGTGGCACTACTATATGGAGAGTTTTTGCCTGTTTACTAACAGTTATGTGCTAGCATGAGATGGTGATCATGTGATATTTTCTAATAGGTTATGATCATTTGTTTGACGTTTTCCGCTACAAATTATTTTTATAATTATAAATAGATATTTATTTTTGAAAAAACTTTCATTCACTTTCATAACCTGACAAATTATTAATTTGTTTTTTATAAATGAAACTAAAACGAATATAATACTAAAAGATGAATATATTTTTACTGCTGATTCTGTAATTGAACCAATCAAAAGTTTTAGATCTTTAACTCACTGGGAAAATAGGAAAATCTAACCATGAAAATGTTAATAGGAAAAGAGAACACCCCATCGGAGATGGTTAACCCTACCAAGATCTCACTGTGCTACCACTGTACCCCAACAGTTACTGCTCAGCAATTCTGGGAGAAGGGAACACCTCATCCGAGACTTTAGTTTAGATACCCCCTAATTGCCTGCAGGGCTAACAGGCTATCAATCTCCTGTCACAGCCCCCCTGATGGAGAGCCCAAAAAATAAAAACCAAGATTAAATAAAGGAAGTGGTAGTAGCAGCAGCCGACCTTTTCAAGAGATATGGACCAAGATGTCATTAATGACAGAAATGGCAGATTATTTTGCATTCTGTGTAATGAAATGGTAGTAAGCAGAACGTGGAATATAAATAGATATTTTGAAACTAATCAATCCCAGCTCTTGAGAAAAAGTGAGGATGAAAGAAAGGAATGCATTTTAAGACAACTACACCTTTATAAGAGTCAATCTAATTCTATCCTTAAATTTTTAAGAGGCTCTATAAATTTAACATCTGCAAGTTTCAGCATTGCTCACTCCATATCAGCATGGGAAAGCTCTCAGTGAATTTATTAAAGAAACTCTTCTAAGATGTGCACCAGTTCTATTTCACGATATTCAGAATAATGAAACTGAATACAAACATACAACATCAATTAAAGATACTTAAATAATTGTAAATATTTTTCGATCTCTCTTGATGAAACTACTGACGTCACATCAAATACTCAGTTGGCTAATATTGGTCAATATTCTGATGATCTCACAATGAGAGAAGAGTTGATAAAGTTAGTATGAGTGCCAACAAATACATCAGGAAGCTAAATATATAAGGTTGTTATACAAACATTCCATGACCTAAGCATTGATATCTCTAAAGTTGTATCAGTGACAACAGATGGGGCACCCAACATGGTGGGGGGAAAAATGGGATTTGTAAAATTGTTTATGGAAGCTATTGGACATCCGATTGTGCCTTTTCATTCTATTATCCATCAGGAGATGTTATGTGCCAAGGTAGGATTCACAGACTTAAACGACTTAATGTCAATTGTTATAGAAATAATGAATTTAATAGCTGCTCGCCCCATTCACAAGTAAGAACTTTCTGCACTTTTACTGGAAGTTGATTCAACCTATAGTGGACTGCTGATGTTCAATAATGTGAGATGGCTCAGCTGAGGCAAAGTTCTGGAGCGTTTTGTGGAGTGCTTTGCAGAAATTAAGGTATTTCTTGAGGATAAGGATCTGGGAAACTTTCCTCAACTCAATGATCATAAGTGGGTCAACACACTAATGTTTTTTTACAGATCTCTCTGTTCATATTAATGAACTAAACTTAAAGTTACAAGGTTTTGGCAAAAGTATTGATGCTATGTTTGGATACATAAAAGCTTTTGAAAGTAAACTTAAAATTTTCAAGCAAGATGTCAAAATTAAAATTTATATGTATTTTCCTCAAGTAAAAAAGTATTTTGAGAAGGCTTAGCGCAACTGTACAAAATGAAATGGAGCCCTTGCATATAAAGTACCAGCATTACTTGACCAAGATTTAATCAATTTAGAAGCCTGAAACAGACAATGAAAACTATCAAGTATCCAGGTGTAATAATCTACAGTAGTTTGGAATTAAATGGTTTCCAATGTATGCAAATTGATGATTTGGAGATGCAACTTGCAGAATTTCAAGACAGCATCTGGGCTCAGGTGTTTGTCGACTTGAGGTCAAAGCTTGAGAATCTAGAAAGGTGTCACTTGAAGTCTGAAGAGGAGTGCTACCACGAACAGGAAAATTTGGATTGCTTGCGACCAATTACCAGACAATTTTAGCACTCTGAAAAATATAGCTATGGCTTTACTCACAATTTTTCCTTCTACGTACTTTTGTGAGACCTTATTCTCAGCATTAATTAATATCTAAACCAATAAAAAAAAACGACTGACAGATGAACTTAGTAGCGCTTGCATGGACTGAAGTGTACGAAATACCAACCTTCAATTGAAGATTTAGCCAATAAAATTCAGCAACAAAAAAGTCACTAAGCAGGTTAGGTAAAGAATTATTTATTTTTGGTTTATTAGTACATATATTAAAATTATAACTTTTTGTTATTAGATCTACAAATATCACAAAATTATGGATTTTTCTTGAAGTGACATAGCACTTGAGTTATGCTGTTTTTTTGGCGAATTTTGACATACCGAGCTCAAAAGATTGGCCATCACTGCTCTAGGGCCATCTATTATAAGCTTGAATCCGAAGGTTGGGATATACAACTACCATATATTGTCCATTGATTACTTAAGTTTACAATAGATAGATTTGAAGAAGAGTTGCTAGGAATGAATTACTGTCGAAATTTAAAAAGTTTATAAATGCCTTATTTACTGTAAGTATATAAAATGTAATTATTTTAATATTTTTTATGATTTATTTCAATAAAGCAAAATCAAATTCTTTATAATTTTAACACATCAGAAATGAAAGATGAAATCTCAAATTTTTTGGTAATATATGGAAAGATCTTTAATTTAAATATTATTCTAAACCCATTGCTCCTGAAAGGAAATTTTTTAATTTAATGAAATATCAAAAACCTCTTAAAATACAACAAAAAATATTTCAAAAGTAAATGATATTCAGTTCTAAAAAAGTATCAACACTTTTATATCTAATTTAAGCCCATCCACCTGCCACTGCAAACATAATTTCATTTTTTTATATTTTGTAAGACATACAACATTAAAGTATTTACTTAAAAATAAAAAAAAAAGGTAACTCTACATTTAAGTCTAGTAAAAATTACATTATCAAATATATTATAAATATAAAAATTGTTCATTTGATAAAGCATATTGCATATAAGCATAAACCAGGTTTTAAAAATGCAATAGCAAAATTAACTTACAAGGATCATAATCCATAGTGAAATCATCCTTAGTGGGGTTTTCATTATCTGGAGGCAGAAAAAACTTAAAGGGTGGACCGTGTCCCATACTAGCATCATCTGGATCTTTTGCACGAATTTCAATGACGAATGCAGGTGGAGTATGCTCCAGAACTACAGGGTGGTAATCTTCATAAAATGTGGGGAAATTATCGTTGACATCACGAAGATTCACGGTCAACGTTCCAGTGGCTGTCTTGGATGGAACACCTACAATTATTTTAAATATATATCTATGGTTATATGTATATATAATAAGTAAACATGTTCACACTCACATACAATTCTAATGTTATATGTAATAGATTATTACTTTCTCCATATGTATGGAGCAAACATTCAATGACAAATAATAAAAAAAGCTATTATATATTTTTATCATTACTTTATATTTATTTGATCCAAGTAAATAAACTATAAAATATTACATAAATATTTATAGTATTAGAAGTTATATTATTTGGAGATGTTTACACTTAAAATTTATTACTAAAATAGTCACTTCTTCACTTCTATACCGAGGGCGCCACTAGGTCACATCATCACATAGACTTGTATAAAAGATGGGATGATTGTGTTAGGAGGATTGTTGAGAGTTATAGTGGTAAGGAATGGGATAAAAGAATAGAAGCATTAATAAAAAATAGGGGAGTTGGAGAGATGGAGAACTAGTATGGAGGGTAAGAAGAGTTTGAATATATATATAGAAGTAAACGGAATATTGCATGCGAGTTAATTTATGATAATAGTAAGGAAAGTAGTTTATTAATTAAGGCTCGAATGGGATCTTTAGCAACAAGAGAATATACATGTAAATGGAAAACCATGGATAATTTAATGTGCAAATTGTGTAAGGAAGGCATAGAAAATATTAGGCACCTGTTGATTGAATGTAAATGCTTGAAAGCAGAAAGGGTACAGATAATGAAGTTATGGGAGAATAGACATGAACAAAGTGACTATACAGAAAGTGAGTTATTAGTTTTTATGTTGAGTTTGCGAAGAGATAAGGGGGGTTTAGATATAAAGGCCATAGAGTTGACAAAGATTATGTTGTGGAAATGGGATGGAGCAGAATATGGGAAGACTTGAGAGTGGGGAATGGAGAATAAAATGGCTAACAGATTTATCTGGGCATAATTGCCGAGATATTCTTGACTTCATTTAAGGAGAAGCCAAAATACATCACATCACATAGAAAATTTAATTTACGGTGATGAAGAGTTGATGATGACCAATGCTACCAGCTAGATCCCAGGAGAGAAGAGATCTTTAACATTGTTCAGACAATTGAGGAAGAACACATAGACAGACGTTAGCCAGAATTAACTATAAACAAGTTTAAAGTTTATTAAATCTAAAATAAATATTAATCAAATAAAGCATGAAAGTTTAACCTAAATTTTCCAGTGGGTTTCTCAGAGTGTACGAGAGTAAGATAACATTAAACACCTTGGCAGATAAGTTCATTTTCTCAGCTAAGAAAGTGATTTATAATGTCTTCCTGCTAGCGATTTATATAAACAAATTCCAGTTTCCTTTATTAAAAGATTTCAAAACAAAACGGTCTTGTATGGAATACAATGAATCAGCGCAAAGCGATCTTTTTCCTATAATCCGGCAAAAACCTCTGGATATTGTAGGAGTGTCATTTGCCACAAACACTCATGAATGGTCACATTTAAAGCCACAAAGGTTGATTCCGACAAAAGAAAAAGAAAAGATTATGGTATTACGTAAGCTGAATTATAGGAAAACCAAATCTCTACTGACTAAGAAAAATAGAACAATACACTACAAAAATCGCTAGCCAAAAGATTTGCGGTCTGCAGGAAATGCAAATCAAGATTGTCTAAATTAATGATAACGCAAAAATAAGGGACAAGTGAGCGAGTTAAAACGAAAATTATTAATATCTGTCCAAACATTTATCAAAGGTTAGTAATATAAAAAGAGAAAACACTAAGCATATAAAATATAAACTCGCAATACATTCTCGGATAAATAAATTTAAAATATGAAATCTTAAAACTAAGACTTCAATACATGTAATAAAAAAAAACACACATAATAAAATAATTAGTGATATTTAAAGGAGTATGCATAACATATTATAGAGACAGGTTTCTTTTTTACATTATGCTGAGACTTTAATTAAAGATTTAAGCCCTGGTTATAAATTAAAATGTTCATTTACCTAGAGGCATAATGTTCTGTCTGGCTGATTTCTTCCAGTAGGGTAATACACAGTTTATTTCTATCTAGAGTTCATCATGCAGGTTTTGATTTCTATTTCGTTGGTCAGGAGTATGAAGGCAATAGTTAGGATCAGTTCTGGATTAGACTTTTAGGTCATGTTCTTGAAGGCACAATTATGGAGCTCTGGGGTTCGTCTTGGGATTGTTTAGCACTGCATATTTTTAGGAAAGTTTCTCATAGCATGTATTTTTGACATGGTGACAGGAAAATCACTACTAGTATGGCAAATAGTAGTCAGTAATTTTCCAATTGCAAAAATATAATATCAGCAATTGTGATATAAGATGCGATCAGCAATCTTCAAAATATAGGGCATCTGCCATCCGCGATTAGCAAATCTAACAGTTAGCACAACAATCCGAATAAGAATAATAAAAAGCAGAATAATAATCCAATCAAAAACCCGGGGCTATTTATGTGAATTGTTATCCTCCGCCTAATCTCTATTTCCTTCCCACTTAATCTTAATTAAAAAAAAAAAAATCCAACCAAGGTTCATCTATTTTCAAATATTAATTAAATTTAAGTAATGAGAAAATAAGTCTCAGCTTTTAAAATAGATTACAATCAACAAAATAAAAAGAAACTTGATCGCATTCCAAACTTTTTTTTTTTAAATTAAAATGCTTTTACAAATGGATTAATACTTTGCTTGCTTTTAATTACTATAGTGAAAAAAAAACAAGCGCCAAAAGAAAATTATTTTAAACTAAAATCTATTGAAAAAGTAAAATTACAGAATTTTAAAATATAAATGAATATGTGTGTTATTAGACCCGAGTCTCTTTTTACACGGACTTATTTAACACGATTTTAAAGTAACGCGATTCGTGTTTCACCGGAAGTCGAACTCTGATAATGTGCTATTACTTTAAATAATAAATTTTGAGCACTTACATTATATTGAAAGTAATTGCACATTATTGGAATTCGACTTTCATCTTAGTAATTTCAATATTTTCAGTGCTTTATAATAGTAAGATTTTATGCAATAATGAAATTAAAATCATGATTTCCACATTTTATGTATACACACATTAAATTTTACAAGATTATAATGTAAATTTGTTCAAACATTGTGCGAGTTAATTTTGCATTTTAAATCACATTCTGTTTTTGCTTTTTAAAAAAGAACATAGTCAATTATTAATCATTTAGTGTCAGCAAGTTTATTTTTAAAAAGTGAGTAATAGCAGTGGGCACAATTAAAATTGAAAATTAAAGACAAAAATAAGAATTTAATTTTTAGTTGTTAGATTAATTACTAATTACGTTGTCACCAGAAAAACATTAACACAACATGAGAGTGACGTTGGCGCTAGTTGTATTTTCTCTTGTGAAGAATCTGTTTTTTTATCAGTTTGCAAACGAACCTGTTTAACGGCAAATAGCGATAATAATTAAAATGTGTATAAAAAAATGTAAATTACTGTAAATTATGCATAAAAATATATTGTTTTGAATAAAATTAAATATTATAATTAAAAAAAGTTAGTCTTGTATCAATTTTTTTCAAATTTGAAATTTTTTATTAGTCATATTTTATTTCCTTATTTTTTTTTTTTTTGGCGCGAATTTTAAAGTAATTTTACGTTGGTGCTTTGCTTTTACGCGAATTTTGAAAAATCACAGACCGGATCCCCCCCTTTTCAATGTAAGATAAGTCTATTTTTGCGCGTGTTTTCTGAGGAACCTACCTATCGCGTAAAACGAGACCCAGGTGTATATAAAAAAAATAACATACAAAACTTTTAAATAAAGTTTCTTTTAAAAACTTTATAAATATAAATGTTAGTTTTAATTTCACGGTAGTTGTCTTTGAAATGGATAAAGCATTTGGTTCAATAATAAATAAACGTGTTCACACACACACAATTCCATGTTATATGTAATAGATTATTACTTTCTCCATATATGGAGCAAACATTCAATGACAAATAATAAAAAAAGCTATTACAATTTTAATCATTACTTTATATTTATATGATCGAAGTAAACAAACTAAAATATTATATAAATATTTATAGTATTAGAAGTTATATTATTTAGAGATGTTTACACTTAAAATTTATTACTAAAATAGTTCGTAGCATATTTAATTAAAGCAATTAAATTGATATAACATTAAAAGAATTTATAGTGTATATTTTTATAAAACTAATAATAATAAAAAAGGACAACAATAATATAAAAATATTATGCATCAAACTAATTACAAAAAAAAATTTTTTTTTCCATTACATGAAATCTATGTCATTAGTTAAAATTAAACACATACCCAAAAAGAATGTTTTAAAATGTTATTTAGTGGTCATAACTATACTAAAAGCTATTTTATTTTTCCTGTTTGGGAAAAGTGGCACCAATTCTGTAAATTTTACCAAAAAAAAAACAAGATCTAACTATCTGAAGTCAAAAAAATACGCTTTTCAATAAAATTTGATATAGTCAGCAAAAGTCAAATTAATCATGAAAATGTTTACAATTTTATTTGCTTAAGAACAACATAAACATAATGGTTTCACTAAAAAGTTCCTTATTCCAATCAGATGTAAAAAAAAAATTTAAAAAAAAACACACACACATTTATAATCAAAAAAAAAAAATTGATGACAAATAATTTAATATATATGCAGTAAATTTATCCTTGTGATTATTTTTAAATAGAATAAAACATTAAAAAATCATTTTACATTTCAGGTAATTAAAATATATCATATTTTTCAATACTGAAACTCAACCGAAAATACTTCATTCATTAGCAACAAAATATGTTGATTACAAAATTATTACTTTCTGAGCATCCATTATAAAAATATTCTCTATTAATACAGAAACATTCTACAAATACAATCACTAAAATATCATAAGATGATTTATAATCTTTTGATTTACACAAAACATCAAGCTATGCAGAAATATGTGAATGGATTACTTACACAAATAGAAAACCATCTATATAAATAAATTTAAAAACTTAAAATAGAGATTCTGTAAACATGTATCTTTTAGTAAAAAAGTGTATAAAATTTTGCACAAAATGGATCACATTTCAGATTAAAATAAATAGTGAGAACATATTCTCTTTTATATTATAGACATTTATTTGTTAAATGATGGTTTATGTTAGTAAATTAACTTTATTCTCTTCTTTAACCAAGCCTTCATTAACGACACCTATAACACATTGATTGTCTTAAATTTTCATTAATCATCTATTGTAAAAATAAAAATACTATAAATTTTATATTTATGAAAAATTTAACATCAATTTTCTTGTGAATTGAATTTAAAAATGTCAATTTTTAGATTTTTTGTACTTGGTCTAATTATAACTATTTCAAACAATAAGTTACTGGATAATACTATCAACATATTTGTTTTTCATTTTTGGTTTATAAAATGAATGACAAATTTCTTAATGACTCTAGATTCTATGCTTTTTTTTTTTTCAATATGTTTGTATTTCAGCCTTGCAAAAAAATACATTTTAAAATTAATTCTTATTTTTGTTTTATGTATTACTACTTATTCAATTGTATCATAAATTTCAGTTTTATTTCTGAATATTCTTAAAAAATATTTATCCAACATACATTTCATAGCATTCCCTACATTTATATAACACCATAAAAATAAATAAGAGTCTAATGTTAAAAAAATACATTTTTATAATTCATTTACTTATTTGTAATATATTATAAATCATTGTATTCACTATCTTAAACATATGAAAGTAGATATTGTAAAAAAAAAAAAATGTTGGTGGCTTCTAGTATACATATCCATGATTCAAGTTTCATCAATTGGGTCAGACACACATTTTGTATTTATTGATGTTTATCACATAAATTTACTTTATTGGTTCTCTTATTTTAGCTTAAATCTATTTATATCAATCACCATCTTTCAATAAATACTTGATTGAGTATTCATCATTTTTTATTTATTTCTGCATAAAAACATTTTATAAACTATATGTAATAATCAGTTTATCATTGTGAATAACAAATAATAACTGTTATTGATATTCCGCTAATATAATTATTAATTATGCACTTCTATTTTTATAATATAATAAACCATGCAATCATCTAAAATTCAGTGTATACATTATACTTGTATTCAAATTTGATTATTTATAACTTTTATGCAGTGGATTGGGTGTGGTATTGTATATGGTGCAGTCAACAATAAATTTTGGTAATGTAAATAAATGTCACTTCAAGTAATTTGAAGTTTATAGATAACTAATAAAAAACGTTTTGGATATTCTTATCAGAATTATTGCTTACTATATGGATTAGCTACAGCTTAAAATGAAGTCACCATAAACCAAGATATAAATACATTATAAAATATTTTTTTAGATTCATATTGAAAAATAGTGATTTGCTAATAAAATCTTCATTATCTGAGAGGGAGAGATAATTAATAAATAAGATAAAACAATTAAATGTTAATAATTTTCATGTTTTATACATTTCTAGTTATCTTTGGTGATAATTTTATATGCTATAAATATATACCTAATTATCATGTTCTTTTGTTTGAGGGGGGGGGGCTATTTAAATTATAAGCCAATCCTCCATTCAGAAGCTGATGAGCCAGGGAAATAATGATTTCTTTGTTCCTCTATGAAGGCTGCTAGTCTTTGCTTTGCAATAGTTATTTAAAAGTTGATTTTACCTATACAAATTGTGTAGCAACTTTTACCTTTAGTCTGATCCAAATTTCAGATGAATTTGAAAAATTTATCAATTTTAAAAAATTTTCATTGAAATACACCTAGCCTATTTTGCAATACTTTTGAGACTGTCAAAGTGCAAAATGTATATATATTTTCAGTTCATAGTTTATTCAATTCATAGTTAACAAAGAAAATAAATTATGGGTAAACCATTTTTCACTATCTTCATAATTTCTTTAACAATAATATCCATATATTTGACATTAAGTTTCTCCTTGCAAACTTGATAGAAACTATTTTTGTAGTTCTATCAATTGTTCCCAAATATACTTTCAGATTCTTGAAGACATAACTTTAATGAAGTTGATGATAGAGGTTATGCTAAATTTCTATTCCCTGGTGTTAGCTGCGGGATGGCGTTGATGCTAATCAAAAACATATACATATAACGATTCCGGGCCGGACCTGTGATTGATTTTATATAAAAAGATCTGATTGAGATTTCTAATAAAATATTATAGTAACTAATACTATATGATGTTAGTCTTTCATTTTTGTAAATGTTTATTAATCTTTTTTTAGTTTGTGTGTGTGTCTTTAAAGTTACGGTGTTTTTCTAAATTTTTTTTACTTTATGTGTGTCTTTTTAAAGTTACGGTATTTTTTTCAAGAGTAAATAAATAATTTTATTAAAAAGCAATACGTAATTATAAATCTATAAAAACTAATGTAATTTATACAATATTTACTATTATTATTTTGTGTGTGTTTTAATTATTCACATACATCACTACAAATGGAAAATAATTCGCGGCAAGAACTAAAAAAGAAAATAAACCCTCCCAAATATTTAAATGATTCTAGTTAAGTTCAAAGACTAACAAATAATTTTCGAACTTAGGGGAAGTATTGTTATGTAGGTGTATAATTAAAATACACACAAAATAATAATAGTAAATGTTGTAAATGGGGATCTTAATATTTAATCGTATATACGTGTATAATTTGTCGAATATACTGAAGCTATACATATATACACATGGAATATATATATATGTTTGCTTCACCATTCACTGTGGTTTAACTAAAGACCCTGAGTTCAACCACAATGAATGTAGACTAAATTTAAAGTAGGAAAAAATTTACGGAATGTTCTTTTAATTTTAGAAAATAAAATGAAAAGATTTTATTTTAGATAAAGAAATAAAAATTTCTAGAACTCATTAGAGAAAAAGATTAATTAGATAAAAAAAAACAATTGATTTAAAAACACTGTAATTAAAATTAAGATAGAGAACAATGGAGATTGGAATGCAAGATGGCCAACAAGTTGTGTAGATAGAGAGAGAATAGTTTAGTTTCTGCACGGCTTTGCCTGAGTCAGTTCAACCGCTAGGACGGAAAAATAGCACAAGATATTTTAGTGAAGAAGAAATATATTTAACTGGTGGGTAAAGGCTCACACAAATAAGAGATATTAGATCCCTGCTGTGGAGTTTAGAACCACAAACAGTCAAAGAAACTTAAAAGAATTTTTCGGGTGTTATAATGGAAATGGCCGAGTAGATTCTTCTCTCTCTCTCTCTCTCTCTCGTCGGTTTTCCTGTTTTTTTTGCTGGAGCTGAAAAAGTATAATATCAGAATGTAGAGTTGGTGATAGAACATTTCTTGCATAACCGAATGCCTGCTGCCATTCATGGATAGTGAAGGACTAAAATCAAAATAAGCCGTTACTTGTGTAGTGCACTGAAATCTCCATAAGACTATCTCATTAAAAGACATACGCATTTCAAAAATTACCAGTAATATAAATCTTTGTATTAGTGTTTGTTTTACTTTAAATATTTTCATTAACAAAACGTATACGTACACGTAGTTCTTTTATATATGTGTGTGTGATTTTATTGGTTTTAAAACGTTTTATTAAAGGTTACTATTAAAACTGTTGATTTCTTTTCTGACACCAGAGTTTGATCGCTTTTGTGTGAATCTCCAAAACGGAATAATAAAATATTCTGTCATTTCTTTCTTTCTTTTTTAAAATATATACAGTAATTTACCTCAGCAGAAGCGCAAAGGTCATTCTCGATTAGATTAATGGTTTTTTTTTATTGAAAGGAAATCAATAGATCATTCTTATTTCGGTTTACTTAAAGAAAAAGCAAAATAATTAAAACTAAACTCAGCTTATAGTTTGTTTTTTTTTGTTTCTCGTTTTTGCTTTTTCGATCCGAATTAGAATTGCAGGGGCGCATATATGTAGTCATTTCAATTAGAGTGGAGTGATTTGAAATAACCCGTACCTTTTAAATGGGAGAGAGAGTGTTTTTATGTAATCTAGTAATGCTAAAGAAGTTTTATTGATAAAGGTGAGTAGAGTTGGTTAAATAGAGTTCTAGTATCCTTTTATTAACCCACTAGTAAAGATATATATATATCTAAACGATTATGTAAAGATCAATAATATAAAGGGATTCCCTTTTTTTTAATCTAATTTTTACCTCAGTTTTTGTGAAAGCTTTGTGGCATGAGAATTTAGATATTCGTATTTAATTTCAGGCTTGATTTTTTTTAAAATGGATTATTATTCCGTCTCAATCTTTCGTTTGTTACTTAGGGAGTCGGAAATATCATTATAAATTGTGTCTTATTTCAATCTCCATATTGGTGGGCTCATCTCACGGACGTCGCCGGATAATTCCGGAAATCGTTATATGTCAACCTATTAGTGACTGGACATAAGCGTTATGCTCCGTTTTTGAACTCAGATCACCCTCTGCGAACGAGTTCCTTCCCACCCTACTATGTTTTAGGGCCGGAGCGCTATCTAGCCTCATTTCGTTATACACTCCTCGTAGAGAGAAATATCTCTGGAAAACTGCTTGCCAAGAAAAGGGAGAAAGCCACCGTATCTCTAATACATTTAGTTAATACATTTGTTTTATTAAGCCTGACTATTTTCTATGCTCAAAGCACTACGCAGAAACTGGTAAAAGGAGGGTTCAAATTTAAGTTACAGGCTATGTTTTTGTTATAGCTCCAAGAACATCTATTTAATGAGTAATTTGTTGTTTTTTATTTATTTTTCTTTCTTTCTCTGCCACCTCTGAATGGTCCCTTTTACTCTCTCTTCCCAAAAATCATTCATCCCATACTAAGTAAATTTAACACAATTTTGTGAACTAAACCGATGTTTACTGCCTATATGTACTTATTGTCAGTCCATTGATGCTTTCAGGTAGACTGAGAAGTCAATGACCGCCTCATTAGATAGTGATCTTGTATCTTTCTTTGTGTATATAATAAACTTTAATTCTTTTGTAAACAATAAATCTTCTGCTTTATTTTAATACATTCACATACCACTTATTCTTATTTGTAAATTCCTCCTTCGAGTCTTATCTCTCCCAGACCACCGGGCATATATTGAGAAAAAATTCTAGTGAGATTATGGAGAGTAAGTCGCTTAGTGGCAATCTGGAGGACTAGGTGAGGCTCGAACCCCCTCAACCTGCATCTCTAGATTGGGTTAAAGCAGCTCTACTTTTCATACCGTTATAATACATAAGCAAGTTATATATATATACGTGAAGATAAAAATACTTCGTTAATTTAAAATCATCTTAGATTTTAATAGCTGTATTATTTTGTAAAACAGCAAAAAAACAAATCCTTTTAGATAGGAAGGTTAATTAACGAAGGAACTTTGCAGATAAACAAAATGAATAATTAAAAAAGTAATCAGGCTGCAAACGGGTAATCAATCAAAGTAAAACGTAAGTCTAAATCTGCTTCTGCAAGTAAACTGGGAGGGATTGGTCCGACCAGGACGGACAGACAAGATTTGACCAATCAAATCCAGAAAAATCAGAACTGGTGAAATGAGTGAAAGTGTAAAGCATCGGGCACTTACAAACTGGGAGTTCTACAGATGCAGATGAACTGTGAAAGGTGCTGAACATCGCTTATTTAGCACGGTAGCCCCAGAGCGGACTGCTGGCCTCCTAACTTCCAAGAGTCAGCATATAGGGACGATAACATATAGGGACAATAAAGTAGGTCGCATAGATCTTTATTCTTATTTTGGTATACCTTCAGGTTTGTTGATATAAATGTATAATGATTGTTTTTAATGTATTCATGTAAATATGTATATATTAGTGTATTGTAATTAAATCTGCTTTTCTTATTCTACCGGCGTTAGTCTCAGGGATTATGATTATTGTATGCATATATAGGCAGGGCAAGGTTGGCTTACTGCATAGATTGTTCGCCAGCGAGTATTATAACTGGTGGACATAACAGATCTTTATGAGTATGAATTCGCATTTCCTCACCACAAAGACACTTTTTCTGTTTCAACTGGATATTTTATTTTGCAAATACGCCACAGCGCTGGCTTCAGTTGATGGCAATTCCCATAGCTTGAAATACTCCGAGTTAGAGGTGGCGGCCATCTTACTTGTTACTGAGCGAATTCTCACACTCGAACATTATTTGTCGCGTGATTGTCAAATAAATGCTGTTGTGTACCCTTTCCAATAACTTTTTGAGGGTTACACATTCGTCATGGAAGCTTCACATCATTATTAATAAACTTACAACACTAAGGTAAGTTACAACACATTAAAAAAAAATATGTCTAATCAAATTTTAAAAAACTACGACTGGCTCAAATACACACACACTCACACGAAACTACAGAGAAAATAGATATTCTACTATTACGATAAAATGAAGAACAAAATCAACTACGGCAGCCAATAAAGGCATTTCTCTTTGCTTTTAGCATAGAAAAAAAAAAGCCATAACCGGCAGCCGTCTGGAACTCTTTCTGTGTTTTATTATAGAAAGAAGTCTCTTTGTGTTGGCTTCTGTCATCGTCCAACATAACATGAGGACTCTTTTTTGCGTTTTAACGTAGAAAATTTCGTCTTTTGTTGGGTGAATGCCGGTGAAACGGTATATTTCTAGGAATTGACCTAGAAATAGCGACATCTCGAGGTCAACACCAGGGAATAGAAAATTACTGAGGTTATTGCTACTATTAACATTTAATTTTTAATCTGTCAAAAACTTTGAAACCATCACTTTTAGAAGATAATACCACAGTTATTTAAATTTCACATTATTTTAGATATTATTGAATTTATAATTTTCTTTTTCTTTATCTTAATCAATATTAATTAATTTTAAGACACAATCTCACATCAGTTTTATGGATACTATTCTTTCAATAATATTTTATAAAAATTTAAAAGGATTAAGACTTTTTTGCTTTTTTTTATTGAATTAGACATACAATTGATAGAAAAATGAATAATAATAGAAAAATTGCCATAAGGTTACATACATTATTGTTTAAAATAAGGTTATATTGTTAATATGTTACAGTTTTATTAATGTCACCTTTCAGGCTAATTATTTTTAACTGTATAAAACAAATAACTTGAATTTACTGGCTGACTAACAAGGGTCTATTTGCAATGAACCACAAACTATGCTTCATCAATATAAACTATTTCAATTATTCACAATCCAAAAAAAAAAAAAGGTAAATAAACAACCAAGCAAAAATAAAGCGTTAATTAAAATTTGTAATTGTAATAAATTTTGCGATAAAGCAGCAGGTATTCTTTCCTCTGAAAGTACTGTGTACGATCATATTTATTAATGTTATTTTGGATTTTGTTGAAAGTAAATACATTTTATTGTTTATTTCATTATCTTTTCCAAATTGGATGTATTATTTCACAATATAAAATATTTTCCAATTGTAAAATTAAAAGTTACACAAAATTTATGACAATTCATAAAATACCTTTCTTCAGTAATAAAATGAAAATTATTGATTTAAATGGCAGAAAAAAGGAATTATAAAATGTTCTTGTATAATATCAGGATTAAATTTTGAAGAAATAATTGACAATATAAAATGGATAATGACAAATGGGAATGAATGTCCAGATTTTGAAGTTAATATGAACTTGAAAACAACTAATCATCATATGCTTTCGTAGAAAAAAAAAATTACTAAAGAAAAAGCATATCATCCAGAACATATGTAATTGCAAGGAAAGTCAGATAATTCACTATTCATTTTATTTTTTGAATGAATGTGAATAAGTTAAGATATACATAGTAAACATATATGTGAATGTAATCATATTAATATTTTTATTTTTTTAATTTTATATTATAATATATGCAAATTATATAAATATAAAAGCATTTGTATTATATATGTGTGTGTGTTGAAAGATACTGCACACCTCTAATTAAAGTTAAACAAATATTAACAAAACATGAGCTATTACATGTGATGTACACACAAAAGAATAGATTCTATTATTAATTTCTCATTAAAAATTGTAAATATAAAATAATATGATTTAAATTTCCAAATATACTGTATTCATTAAGAATCAAAATTCATAAAATGATCTAAGTAATTTAAATTTATATTAATCTATTACAATTTTCTCTATTACAATTACAAATACAATATTCAATTTTTGGAAAATTCAAATAGTATTCATGCACAAGATAATAAGAAATTAATTTTAAAATATTTCTTGCAAAATAATATTTAAAAAGCAAATGATATTAGAAAATTAATCCTAATAAAATATTAAGTTAGTTTAATAATTGTAATACATTTATCATATAGTTAAATATCTAAATTTTAAACCATTAAGCATCACATTATCACTATCTTATACTAGCATATAATTGTTTATAAACAAAGCAAAACTCTCCATACAGTATTGCCACCCTGTGCCAAACAGAGTAATCAATGAATGCCAGAAGGCTTGTGCATAAAATCCCTATCTAATGCCTACTCATCTAATATCCCCAGACTAGTTTCTGGCTTGTGGCTATCATCAGTGAGGAGCTTTGGATCTGAGAGCACTGCACCTAGATCTTAGGATCTAATGCAACCCTCCAGCACTCGCCTTTTATCTCTACTTAACTACAAAACTATGAGAATGAAATTGGAAAACCCAAAAATATTTTCAATCTAAGCTCAATCGCTTATATAGTCATATGGGTCTGAACTCAGTTCAGCACCCATACATTTTGGTGTCTTTGGCTCTTTAACAACCATAGCCACCACTATCCTATTAGGCAGTATTGGTGTTAAGGGTGGCAATACTGTACGGAGAGTTTTGTTTTGTTTATAAACAATTGTGCTAGTATAAGATAGTGATCATGTGATGCTTAATGGTTTAAAACCAATCCTGCCTAATAGGATAGTGGTGGCTATGGTTGTTAAAGAGCCAAAGACACCAAAATGTATGGGTGCTGAATTGAGTTCAGATCCATATGACTATATAAACTATTGAGCTTAGATTGAAAATATTTTTGTGTTTTCAATTTCATTCTCATCGTTTTGTAGTTAAGTAGAGATAAAAGGTGGATGCTGGAGAGTTGCATTAGATCCTAAGATCTAGGTGCAGTGCTCTCAGATCCAAAGCTCCTCACTGATGATGGCCACAAACCAGAAACTAGTCTGGGGATATTGGATGAGTAGGCATTAGATACGGATTTTATGCACAAGCCTTCTGGCATTCATTGATTACTCTGTTTGGCACAGGGTGGCAATACTGTATGGAGAGATTTGCTTTGTTTATATCTAAATTTTAATAGAAAAAATTATTACCATCATCAATAGCAAGAACCATTACTTCATGTCTTCTCTGTGCTTCCCTGTCCAAAGATTGCTGTATCGTCACCACTCCTGATAATTTGTCAACAGCAAACTGACGTTTGGGATCCGATTTGGAATAGATACGATAGCTAAAATAAAATTTTTGAAATATAAAGCACAAATATATACAAATATGCTGACATACACATGAATGTAAGTTTACCTTTCACTCTTTTCTTAAAGATAAATTTCTTGATGATGACTTATTGCACATTAGATCATTTTTTTAATATAACTTTGAAGTTTCCATATTACTCACGTTCAAGTTCAATAACCTTGTATATTTTTTTAATTTCTGAATTCATTTTTGTTATTATATTCTTTCAATTTCTATTATTTCAAAATAAACACCCTCACCTCTGCCCAGATAAAATATATTTGTTGCAAATTTTTTGTAATGTGATAAAAATGAAACTTTTTTTTTTTTAAAAAAAAAAAATCTAATGTTACATAAATAACATTCAAAACTACATTCAAAATATATATAAAATTTGAAGGCTTTCTTTTTATTCAGATGTTTTCTATTTGTATTATTTTGTATAGATTACATTTTTCTTCTGATCTTTAATAATTACATTTTATTTTATTAATTTTTAGTTGTTTTTTTTTTTACTAGAATCAATTCTTGCATAAAAAAGTTCGAATTTTCTACCACTAAGTGCCTTTGATAATATTAACTATTTCTGATAACAAACTACCCTTGGAAAAAATATTAATGAAATTTTTAGACTTCTATTTATTCTATAAAAAATTATGTGCTTTAAATTGTACTGTTCCTAACTAAAATTAAATTTTATAATTATTAACTTTTTTGCACAATAAGATTAAATGTAGTCACAATTGGATACTCTCTTGTGAATTCTTTGAGATGATTACAGAAAGAATATTTTTTTAAATTAAAGCATATTTTATTTATTTTTATAAAAATAAAATCATAAATCTTAAACCTCTACGAATTTGCAATTTTTGTGTGTGTATGTAGGCAGTGGGAGCGGAGGGGGGTATTTTCTTACTAAATATGTATAAATTTCTCTGCCAAAGCTTCTCCAGCATAATATTAATTACATTTAAAAAATTCTTAGCAGACAGAAAAATTCAAAAGTCTTAACAGACATATTAATAACAGTACAAAGACTTTTCATAAAATGAACTCATGACGAGTATTATCCAAACATCCTTCTATCAATGTTAAAATATATTTTTCAGAAATAATGGTTGTGTAGATAATTTAATACCAATAATTGTTCTGGAGGAAAATTAAAAACTGGTGACTTAATGCAAATCTGAATTTAGGTAACTACAAAATTCTTTTTTACAATTCATTATTATTAGTTGAGTAACTCTATAATATATAGAATATTAATTTAAAATGGTTGTCAGATAATTTCTAACCATCAAAATACACTTGCAATTTATTTTTATATCCAAATTTGTGTTTAGATTTGAACTCAAAGGTAATATCTAAATTTGAGTTTTTGAAAGCAGAGTTTTATAACATGAGATCTTTTATAAAAGTATTGTTGATTACTGATCTTCAACAATAAAATCTAATCAGACTAAATCTCAATTATCACATGTACTAAAACAAAATCCTAACACATAAATTACATTTTTATTGTGATCAATTTCAGGCTTGACATTTATTTAAGATATTTAAAAAAATCTCTAAAATAATATTTCAGTAATTAAATTTGAGCATAGATTACTCCAATATATTCTAATTTGTTTTATTTTCTTACTATTCGATCATGGTATCATTATACTTATCAAGAGATATTGAATTTCTTAAAATATATTTTAAGTCTATTATTTTATGTTCTCACACTTCAAATATGCATCAGAAAAAGAACAAATGATTTTAAAGTTATTTTTCTGACTAAATCAGCACTCTTCAGTTGGCCCAAATAACAAACTTTCAATATTTATTTATTATACACTCATTATTCAGTTTACAAGTGCTACAGTTATTAGCACTCAATGATGATATACTTATCTAAAGACAATGACCATTTTTGAGTTAGCACTTATAATTGGAATGTAATAAAATTTTAAGTAACTTAATATTTTTTCCAATATTTATTAATTTATTTTAATTTAGTTTTTGACACCAAATTAACATGTTCTGCTAATTTATATATATATCTATTTTTTTTAAAAAAAAAATATTTACTGGAAAAAATAATATTCTCCAGTCTATATTATTCCACACACTCATTTTTGAATTTATATTTTAGTTATTATCATTGATTATTAATTTATTCCTTCAACTTTTTTGTAATTTTCTCCCTTTAAACTGCTTTCTGAAATTAAAAAAATTACTTACAACACTTTGGACTCTCCGCGATTATCTGGATCTTTTGCTTTAAATTGTTGTAATGTGGTGCCCACTACTGCATTCTCAAGGATTGACACGGTCAGATGTGCCTGGTCAAAGACAGGTGAATTGTCGTTGATGTCCATCAGAGTCACCAGTACCGTGGCATAGTCCTTGGGTCCATTGTCAGCCAATCTATCCGTCACAGAAATATTCAATTTGAAACCATTCCTTTGTTTAGGATCCTCGAAATCGAGAGGCTGTAATTTAAAACATTTAGATAAATATAGCAAAGGAGAAACATAAAAAAATTTCTAAATATAAACAAATAAACTATAGTTTACATATTAAAATATTTACCTTGGCAATCTTCAGTGAACCAGTGCCATCGGGATTTGTAGACATGGCAAAAAAATCACTGCCAAAATTGCCTTGAACAACGCTATAAACAAAGGTATTAACAGAAAAGGTGTCATTGTCATAAACGGAGACAGTAAGAATGGGAGATTCAACAATGTTTTCTCCCTCAGTTTCATCTACACTAATTTGATAAGTGGGTTTAGTGAACTTTGGTGGAGAATCATTTTCATCCATAATATGAATTGTGGCAGTTCCAGTACCTGTAAGTAATTTGTAAAAGAAAAAATAAAATACATAAAAAAATATTTTTTTAAAAACTTATAAAGACACAAAATCCTCATTGATTCTTGATAAACTAGTCGCAGAGAAAGAGCATGAAGAATTATAGGATCAAATTTTTGTTAAATGAATAGTATACTTATTTTTATACAATGACCTAAAAATAAAAACATCTCTAGAATATATATACATATATGAGTGTAGCGGGATGTGTCAAGGGCAGAGATTTTTCTGACTACTCCACAGACAAGATTAAAAACTCATAGAAATTTGTGTGCCTAACTACTAATCAATCAAAATGATTCCCACTTTGCTTGAAATCTCAATAACTTTTATAGAAAATACATTTAGACAACACTAACTATATGAAAATAAAATTTTACTTATTGAAGATATAACCAAAACTTCAGTGAATTTAATTGGACCACTTTAATACTGCCAAAGTAGAATCACTCACGAAATGTTTATTTTAATAACAGTGATTCTTATCTAACTTGGAATATTAAATTAACATTACATTTACAATCTACAATTAGCAAAATTTCATTCTCAACATTAATATTGTCAAAATTTGTCTCTTAAATAAAGCTATTGGGGCTTAACCAAAGTGAAATTCATTTTGGTTGATTGACAGTTAGACATCAGAATTTCTACAATATTTTTAAATATTGTTTGTTATGTAACACAGTTACATAACACTTCACACCATGTATGTTCTCATATTACATATATGTATGAAAAATAGAAATGAGATATCTATGTGAATAGAAATAACCTTTAATCTTTGGTTCTCCTCATTTCTATTTTTTATTATAACAATCCATGGAATTATTTAATTCAATATAAGACAATTCTCTGGAGAAGTTTAAAGTAATATATGCAGAATGTCAAGAAAGATACCAGTCTTCCACATTCTCACACCTATAAAAAATAGTTTACTAAGTTTAAATCCATATAAGAACTTGGGTTTGGAGTAAAAGAGGATCCCTTTTACTTCAACAAAACAACTATTATAGGTTAATAAAAAACTTGTTTAGTTTCAGGGGTTGTCAGTTAATAGTAATTGATAATTTTTTGGAAACACCAAAGGTTAATGATTATCTTTATTTACATGGATATTACCTTCTCATTTCTATTCTATATTATAATAATAATCACGGATGTAATTTATATATACACCCACGCATACATTTTTACATAAGTTTTTAATATAACCATTTCTTTTCTTTTGGTTTTGTAGAAATGCATACAGCATTCACTGATCTATTAAAAATAAGTTTAACAAGTTTTCCAGTTTACAATTAAAAATAAAAACATTAATTAAAGATTTTAGTAGGATATAAAAATTAAAACATCAATTGATATTTAAATAACAATTAGCTAAAATTAATGTATTTCTCATTTTCACTGATGAAAAAAAGATAACTTTGTTTCAAATTTTTACCCTCATAAATGATTTATAACTCATAATATTAAATATACTTTGTTAAAAATAAATATAATTTTATTTAATATTTATAGATTATTAATATTGCTAGTGATCATATTTTATTTAATAATAAGAACAATAAATTTTAAATCTTAAATGTACGCATCTTAATAATATTAATGGTCATTCAAATATATTATGACCTCTAAAATTGAGAAGCTGTGGCAAAACTACTGTTGATAATAATCAATTGCTGTAAGTTATACTATCTATTTTCTGGGGGGGGGGGGGGGACGACTTTATACAGATATATATATTTTTAATCAATTCATGTGACTTTTTTTTGCAAATTTGCCCATTGTGAAATAAATAAAATTTAGTGAACTTTTATGAAATTAAAATTCTTTAACTACTTGATCATAATCCTACATATTTGTTATGAAAATGAATCAATGAAAATCTCTTGTGTAACAAAATGATAAATACAACATATAAAATGTTCCACATGGAGGGTGTTGATATGATTTTGAATATATTTTTTAAAACTAAAATGACAAAATTTAATACCTTTTCTTTTTCCACCATCAGCAGCACTCACAACTATTTGGTAAATGTCGAGCTTTTCGCGATCCAGGCAGCAGATGGCCGTCCTGATGATGCCCGTATCAGGCTCAATTTTGAACACCTCCTTCCCGTTTGTTTCATTGATCGCGTTTCTCTCGATCTTGTATGTTAGCTTAGCATTTGTGCCTTCACTAGGGTCATCATAATCTAAGGCAGTCATCGTCATTACAGACCGACCTGGTAAAACAAGTAATGACGATATTAATAATACATATTATAAATATTTATTATTATTATATATACTTTTTAAAAAAAACCTTTTTTTTAACATATTATTAAATAAAATATATAACCTTGATAATTTTATCAAAACTGTTATAGTATATATAACATTTCTGTATATCTTACATCCCTTAATATTATATATAACACTTTAGTAATACTATATTGGTTTTATGTTATTTTTCTTGAATTAAATATTAATTAATCTCTTGTAAAGTAAAAAATTTGCAATGTTTATTTTTTATATTTCTTATTTAGTTTAAACATAATTTAGGTAATTTTAACATTAAATACAGTTATTTTCCTCATTGATTCCAAAAGCCTCAAAAGCACTTTTATTTTCAAAAAAATAAAAAAAAATTTTTATCATTTATAATTGAACTTTCCCTACATTTATTAGTAACACATTCTTATGCTGTTAACTTACTTTCAAACTATTAATTTCATACTTTCTTTTCTTATCATTCATGAAACTTAATCTGAAATTAGTCATATTCTTTCATAAGTTCTATGTTAAGTAAAAATCACTGAATAAATAAATTCAATAAGTTTAAAAGATTAACAAGAAGAAAAAAAAAGAATACATTTAAAAATTACATTTCTATTATAATAACTTTCAATTCTCCCAAAAGTGGTCTGATTTAAAAAAGCAACAAACACACTCTAAATTTCAACTAAAATATAGTTGTTTGATTTTATTGCTAACATAAATGTTCTTATAAAAAATAATTTTCTTTTTCCAGTAGATTTAGTATGCATTTAGAGACAATAGCTATAATCATTATTAATAAATAATTCCCAAAGCATGATAAGTTCATTTTTTTTTCTTTTTTCTTTTTTTTGTTATAAAAAAAATAAAATTAGTTAATTCAATTTATCCAATAAGTATCACTTAAATCTAAGTCATTTAAATGTTGGCGTCAAACATGAAATGACATAATTAAAACCATCAAGACCCATACAATGGATCAGAATGCTAATTTCTGTTAAAAATTTTTTTGTCAAAATTGATATGATTTAAGTTAGCTCTATGAAAGAATGAAAACTATTTTTCAATAGTCCTTAAAATCCAAGCAAGTTATATATTGAATAGCCTTATCTTTTTAATGTTTAGCGAAATACAATCCGCCATTTTTGAACTGTAAAATGAAAAATCTGATTGATTCAAAATCTCCCAAGACATTTGATACCATTCATGCTGCCAAAATGTTCATTAAGACATTTTATATTATAGATTATTACACTATAGCAATGGTCCAAATAACTGAAATGATATATATCAGTAGCTCTTTATACAAGAATTTAATTTTGAAACTGCCCCCCCCCCTCCATATAATTTTATATTTTTTTAACATAGTTAATTCTGCTGACAATATAACCATCGAAAAAAATCTGCAATAATGGCATTTCTCTTACTAAAATAATTAGTTTTTAGATTCTAATTCATTTCTTAGAGAAAAAAAAAATTATCCTTTATAATATATAACTGACTGAATTCCAATTAATTCAACTATTTTTACAAGATCTGTATTCACCACTAAGCTGATATTAAAATTGTTCTTAGATCTGAATAAGCACTATATCTAATGAGCTTGACTCTAATTTTCATTAGTGATTGTATTTAAGTATTTATCTTTAAAAAAAATTTTCTCCTTTGTAAAATCTTTTCAATTATTTTCTGATAATTACTCCAGAAGTCGTAGCTCTTCCATAAATTATTTATTAGGAGCATATAAACATTATAATTTCAGAATATTCTTTTGTCAGAAATAACATGTTACTGCTATAACCAAATACAGCCTTTTTAAAAAAAACTAAATGGGGAAGGGACTAAATAAAAGATAACTTCAGTAGATATTTGTGCCAATTTCATTGAAATATATAAATTAAAAAGATTATAAATGAATAAACATTTAATTCAAATTGACATGTATGTTTTTGATTTCGAAACTTATTTGAAAATATCAAATAATTTGTTTCAATATTGAAAAAATTGTCATTTATAAAATATTGATATAAAACTAAACATATGCTGAAGATATAATTAAATCTGAAAACAATTATGCTACTGTAAAAACATCAAAATATCTTAATTACAAAATTTACTCTAATCAACTTTACATCACTGTTATTCTGTGTGATCATTTTTTTTGTTACATGTGTTGCCTATAATTAATACCAAAAGTGTCATTCAATGGGAAATTTTTTGAAAAAATATTTGGATCATCATTTCTATATATTAATTACTTTAATAGTTATTACACAATTTGTGATGCCTGACTAGAATAAAATATATAATTTTTAATCATTTTGTGAATTATCACATGGTATAAAGCCCACATTCATTATTGGATAATTCTCCACATTAAATTAATATGATAGTTTTAACCTTCAAAACTTTAACTCACTCATATATTTTTAAATATCATCAAAAATGGAAATTAAGAGGTTATTATGCTGTTCTTTCATACAAATTATAATAAATAATAGAAAAAATAATTAAAATCATATACAACAGCTATATAAATATATTAATAATAATTACATATAAAAAGCCTTTTTCAGCAGGTGTTTTTGTACTATTTTAAATGTTAAGCAACTATTTTAACATTAACCAATTATTGCAAAATAGAAATTATCTAGTGTTACATAATGGAAATAAAATAACGACAATAACAAAATAAAACATCAATAAAAAAGAATAAAATTATCATACTGAGATTTAATATAACTTTAAAAAATTGACTATATAACAACATAACAATATACACAATAAATAATACTTTGTTTAATTAGTTGGGTTTTTTTTTTTTAGAATAGCCATACAATTTGTGTTTTAGTACATATTTCTCTGTTTACATTAAAATATATGTATATAAATAGACAATTATGTACACCCATTTAAAAATTAAAATTAAAGAAATCTAGTTCAACAAATAAATACCAAATTGTAGTTAACTTGCTTGTTTTAATTTTTCTATTTTGATAATATCTCTATTTAATTCACAATCCATGCTATAAGTCATTTCGATTGAAATTATTAACAAATATATAAAATTTCTTTGATATTATAACAAAACAAAAGCTATAACCCCCTCAGGAAATGCAAATTGTCTACCTTTAACTAAATAAGATAATGTTCATTTAAATTTTCATTAGAGTTTGAATGCATATTACAGCAGGTTTATAATAAATATCTAGCACTAAAAAATTAAGATTTAAATTTACTTTTTTTTACTAGCTTCTTGGATAAATAAAAATGGAAATCACAAATATAAGAGAAGGATTGTTACATTTTCATTTACCACTGTCAAACTCCCTCCACTCACAACTTTGACGCCATCCATTTCAGATAAATACACCAATGATTATTACTAATCATTTTCGAAACTAGAGATTATCTCTAGCACAGATATAAACTTTAAACCTCTAGATAAATATTTTGCATATAATAAAGATATATATGAGAGATAGTGACCTGGGCCAACTGATGAGTGCTGGTTCAGCACGAAATGCATCTTGGGGGTCATTTGCTTTTATTATATCTTTATTTATATGAATTTGAAAAGAATGGGGAAGTGTGGAAGTGTTTGTTATATCAATAAGAGAAGGACTGTAGTTGTTTTTTCACATTATTCATCTACTTAGCTTCATATAAATAACATTATTTCCTGGATCCATTCTTCCTTAAGTGTTATTTTATCATATTGATCATTAACAAATCACAATGCATTATTTTTCCACAAAATCCAGTTTTTGATTGATTAGTCAAATAGATTTGTTAGAAAAAATAATTTTATTTCTTTATCTTTTAAAATATCTACATTTAATGTATTTAATGTCTAAATCATGAAAAAAGTTAGTAATAAAATGAATAATTAGAAAAAGGATATTATAAGAATAGCATTGATAAAGGAGACATTTATTAAGAGAAAGAAAATATTTTGTGTTCAAGAGAGAATTGAGGAAAAGAGTAATTGAATGCTATGTGTAGAGAGTACCATTGTATGGTTTTGAAACATGGACAATAAGTAATAAAATTAGGACCAGTTTGGAAACCTTTGAAATATGAACATGGGGAAGAATGGAAAAAATCAGATGAATGGACAAAATAACAAATGATGAAGTTTTGATAAGAGTAAATGAAAAAAGATTGATTGAGGAAATTAGAAATAGAAACTGGATTGGATATATATTAAAAAAAAATTATAGTTTAATGAAAGATGTATTGGAGGAAATGGTGAGTGGAAACAAAAAGGACAAATGATTGATATTGTTGGAAGATATAAGAGATATCAGAGATATGTGGAATTGAAGGGCTGGCTGGGCAATGAGGAGAATGGAATGGAAAAATTGATAAATTGTAATGTTACTACTCTCTGGTCATGTCCATGGGACAGAATTCTACTGATGATGATATTATACTAAATAATTGAAATCAAATAATATTTTTAAAAAAGCCTCATGTTCCTTGTTTATGTAGAAAATTTTAATTCAACTTTATATGTTCAATATGGTGTATGTCATAAAAGTATATTTGATAAGGCTTCTGCAATCTTTTTGCAATTAATGAAAAAAATGAAGGAAATATTTTTGATTCAATATTATAAATCTGAATCTATTAATTTGATAAAAACATCTTTTAGCTTTATAGGTAGTTGGAATATTGCTATGAAATGTGAATAAGATAGAATGATTGCTTTAAATTATGGGTAATATGTTATGATTATTTAAATGTCATGTTTTTATTTATTTTATTTTCAATTTTGTTTGATTTAACGTTTGTATGTGATATCAAAACTAATTTGAATTTGATAGTCCAATAATTACAAATTTGTCTAGAAGTTCTAATTAAAATAGTTGATTTTGTTATTTAAGTAATTACAATGACATCAAAATTATATAGACACATGCATTTTGAAGATTTTCATTATGAATATATTTTCATTATAAAATATAAATTTTATTTAATACATTAGTGAATAATCATTGAATTGCTCATAACTATAATTTTTAACAGATTCTGGAAAATATTTATATTCTCCATCCTTTGAAAATTGATAAAGATTGTTTTTGACTACGAGTGTATAAATTTGTATTACTAACTCTTTATTTGTATAAATTTGTATTACTAACTCTTTATTTTTCTATTGCAGAAAAGACAATAAACTTAAATCCAGTATACATAAAAATATCTATTAAATATTCTTTAAAAAATACATACACACAAGTTATGGATTGATTCAGGGCCAAATGCATGCAAAGTTTTTTTTTTTGTATAAATTTTATCATTTCTAAACATTATGTAAGAATGCTATTAAAATATGGTAATAGAAAAAATGACAAAATTCATATGAAAACACTGGCGATGTAATTAACCTTCACTAACAAAAGCAAGAGAGACAGAAGAACAAAAATAAGGACAGAATTCATTTAACAGCATGTTTATGCATTTCTGCTGCTAATAAATAATATCAAATATTTAAAATTGTAATTATTTAAAATTAAATTTAAAAACATACTATTACTATAACTTATTAATAGAAGGTGAAAATATTAACAGAATTGATAAAATTTCAAAATACAAAAAACATGTATAGAAATTTATTTATTTTTTCTTAAATAAGAAAACTGAAATAATCATATTCTTAAAAGCAAAAAAATAATGAAGAATATTTGGAATAAACTGAAAGAAAAAATATATATTTTAATATGAACTGAGCAAAATATAATAAGACTTGGAAGAAAACAAATTTGGTTTGATTTATAGAATCTGTCTTAGTTGATGACTAATAATAACATAAAATAACCAAATAAATTATCACATCTATAATAATAAAATATGAAATATACAGCAATGTGTATTAAGATATTAGTAACAAAATTTCCTTCTTATAAAAATCTGACAAAAAACATTTTAATAAATTTTAATTTAACTTTCTTTAACTCATAACACAGCAAATGATAACATTTATTATTATTCCAAGTATTTATGAACAAAAACTGTTTTCATAAATGTGTGTATGTTTTACATGTCCACTCTCATTCCAAAACTTTTTAAATAATGATACATCATAAAACATTTAAAATATTTATAAAATAAAATGATGACAACTGATAAAACATTAGTATCACTTTATAATTAAAATAAAATCAGTCTGAATTTTGCATTTTACCAATACTATGATAATATTAGTTATTTACAAATAATTTATATTATTCATAAAGGACAAGTAACATGTTTTTCTAAATTTAAACTATAAAAATAATAATAACTAGAATCTAAATTTTTTGGAAATATTAGCAAGTTATAAAGTATTAGTTTTCAAAGGGTTCAAAATACTTATAGGCATCTTCCCATATTAAAAAAATTTTGAATTGTATAAAAAATTAAATGTATAAATATATTAAGCTATGCTAAAAATGTTCTATATTTTCTTCAAATAAATGACTATAAAATATTTAAGATAATACAATGTTCATTTTTCACAATTACCAGTGAAACATCAATAAAAAGTGTCTCACAAACCAAACTATCACTTGTATCAACACATACTCTTCATATTAGGAGTAAAATTATTCTTAATGTGTTCATTAATCAGAAATAAAAGTACCAATTTAAATTAGTATATAATAAAATATATAGTGATAAATATTTTTTCAGGAAATATCTGATTGAACTATTATTTAAGTTAGCATTATTTCTCACTAACTCAACATACTTACTAATACACATTATTAAATATTATTCATAAAAAAAAGGTATAAAAAAAAACTTTCAAAAATATTTCATCTATTAGGAGATGTCTGTAGAAAATAAACCAATTTTAATACAGTGAATTCTTGATCTATAGTTTACACACATCATTTTTCTCTGCATTCATAATCTACTGGCTATGATCAGAAATTACTGTCATAGAAATATGTTTATATAGAGAGAGTTACATCATTTTCCACATCCATCATAACAAATCATAGTCCTGAAGTAATATTTTTCCATATGGAGTTTTTTTTAAAAAAAAATATGCAAAAATTATTACTGTGTGTGTAGATATATATATTTAAAAATAATCAATTTTATTTTATAAATTGATTATTTTTAAATTTTAAAATTTGCCGAAAACAGCTTTTATATGTTATTTTTATTTATGATGATTATATGACTATATTACAGCTATTGTTATATATCATTTTGTTGTTAGTAAAGATATTTTATTATATCTATGATTTATTTTTTAAATTTTATATATATAAATGGCAACATTATGAACAAATGTTAAAATTGAAATTTGATCATTTAAAGTATATATATACAAATATTATATAATTAAATTTTCATCAATTCTACAATATACATAAACTAATCTTATAATTTTCCTGCAACATTTTTATGTTTTCATTACTAATAAAATTAATTTTTCTTCTAAAATTTTAATAACTTGTAGTCACAAATTGCCTATCAGTTCACTATATCCCCAAATCAATAACGCTTTAAATAATATTAAATCCCTCTAGACTGAATCATCTATAAGCAGATTAACCTGTAAGAGTTCCAATGTTTTATAGTAACTAAATGCTACAAGTGGTATCTCATTATGCTGCTAAAAAGTTTTTGTTTTATATATATATATTTCAAATTTGATTTTTTATTGTTATTATAAGCATTATTTACAACAGATATTAAAATATTTGTATAAAAAACTTAAAAAAATTTAACAATAAAATCGCAAAAATGAAGAATTAAAATTACTTTTGTCTAACAGGATTCAGTCTATTGCTTTCCATTATAATAAAATAAATTTTCTTGTTATTATTGCAAGCATTTGTTTAATAAGTGTTACAATATTTGTCTTAAAAAGTAGGAAAAAAAATAGCAATCATTTGCAAAAGAATAAAATTTACAGGTTTTAAAACTACAAGCAATATGAAATATCACTAAACCTGAAAAGGGGGGCATAAAATTTATACTATGCAAACTAAATTTCAAATTAATTTAATTTTTGCAAAATAGATATACTTAACTCTTGTTCAATTAAATTAATCATATAAAATTAAGACATTTGAAAATTTATACTAGTCTATTGCGTAGAAAAAAACAGGCAAAACTCACTATATATATATTGCTACACATGCCAGAAGGCTTGTGCATATAAACCCCATCTAGTGCCTACTCATCCAATATCCCCTGACTAGTTTCTGGCTTATGGCTTTTGTCAGTGAAGAGCCTGGATCTGAGAGCACAGCATCTAGATCTTAGGATCCAATGCAACCCTCCAGCAACCACCTTTTATCTCCATTTAACTACAAAACTACGAGTCTTAAACTGAAAACACCTTAATGTTTTCAATCCAAGCCCATTAGCTTATATAGTCATATGGGTCTGAACCCAGTTCAGTACCGATACATTTTGGTATCTTTGGTTCTTTAATAACCATAGCCACCACTATCCTATTAGGCAGGATTGGTTTTAAGCCAATAAACATCACATGACCACCTCCTCTTATGCTTGTGTATAACTGTTGTTAAAACAAGCAAAACTCACTATATATATTGCCACACACAGCAAGCTAGAGTAATCAATGGATACCAGAAGGCTTGTGCATAAAATCCCCATCTAGTGCCTACTCATCCAATATCCCCAGACTAGTTTCTGGCTTATGGCCTTTGTCAATGAGGAGCCTTGAATCTGAGAGCACTGCATCTAGATCTTAAGATCCAATGCAACCCTCCAGCAACCACCTTTTATCTCTATTTAACTACAAAACTATGAGTCTTAAACTGAAAACACCTTAATGTTTTCAATCCAAGCATTGTAGACATTTCAGGTTATTGCAAAATAAACATAAAAGTCTTTTAACTTTCAATTAAAAGACCTTTAATTAAAATAAAATGTTTCTTAGGAGAAAAAGCACTGTATTCATATTTAATTAATCAGTAGAATATTAATTTATTTTTTTTATATAAATATAAGTTATTACAGTGAGAATAAAATTGTATATAAATATTTATACTATGAATGATCAAATTTCAATGTTAAGATTTGTCTTTTAATGTTGCCTTTTATGTATAAAATTTAAAATAATTTAAAACAAAATTGAAACAGACAACTCACTATAAATTAAAAAAATTATTTAATACATCAACCCAGCTTTCATTCTTTAGTGGAACCTTATGAAGATGGTTTTTTTACAAAATTACATGGCCAGCAATTCTACTGCAATTCCATCCAAACAAATATTTAAACATAGGTAAAGATCAAGCACACCTTTGGGGGGGGGGGGCATTGTTAGATTATTGAAAGCTTTACTTATAATTTAAAATATTTTTAGATTGTTTTGTAAATATATATTGTAACTCTCACTTCTGAGTTTACAGGTGTTGCTTTAATATTAATATTTTTCGTTATTATATATAACAAAATATAAAGTCATGTATAAAGAATAAATTTTAAAATGTTAAAAAAAAACAAGTGTAAAGATAAAATGAATTATTACTTTATTATTTTAAAAATATTACGATTTTAAATAAAAAAAAACATTGCTCTAGAAACTAGTTGCAAATGACTGCGGAAAAATAAAAACATTGCTGCGGGAACCAGCAGAAGCTTTCTAAAGTCACCTGCTTTCCAAGAAATTGTGGGAAGAATTAGAGAGCACA
Organism: Epiperipatus broadwayi; assembly: GCA_028023455.1. Lineage (NCBI taxonomy): Eukaryota > Metazoa > Onychophora > Udeonychophora > Euonychophora > Peripatidae > Epiperipatus > Epiperipatus broadwayi. Next base: position 18,719,544 of record JAQFVV010000004.1, read on the forward strand.
CTTTGTCGACTTGTCTTGTACTAGATAAAAGTCAATAAAATTTTGTAAAGATTTTAAGTTTATATCATGTATTTTATGGAGTAGAGAATCATCCAGAATGCTTTCTTTGATCTTTCCAGGATTGTAGCTGAATATAGAGCTAAAGGCAAAAATATGCCTTAAAAATTAACCCAGAATCTGCCGATTTATTCATCATTATTGAATATTGAAGAAATATTTGACAAATACTTGCTATAAAAGGAAAACTAGTCATCTAAAGTGTTTATCTCATAGACTGTTTTTCTATAAAGTAATCTGTGAATCTATCTATTTTAAATGCTCAGAAGAAAAATTGCAATGAAAACTTTCTTAGGAAAAATGCCATGGAGTGAACCAAAAGAAACTAAAATATTATATTGCCAGCAAACATTAAAATTTAATGATTAATGGCCTGTTCCCACATTTATAGAAACAAAATATAGATATGAGCTCACAAAGATATTAACGTTGATCAACTGAACTTTCTATAGCTATCTTCAAAAATATTGTATGATAAAGATTTTTTCCCTCTCACACATGATCGTTAGATAATTTTCTTAATTGTAAATATATAAATACATTTTTTTATTACCATTAATATCAAATAATTCTATTCTTTAATTAAAGATATTTGTTATTAATAATTTTATTGTTTGTCCTTTTTCATCCAAACCAAGCTGATTATTTTAATGTAATAAATTAGGTGGAGTAAAAATCAGGAAATATAATTGAATGTGTATGGAAATTTGTTTTTATTCATATTCAATTTGATCGTTACTTGTGAATAGTATCCACTTATCAATTAGAAATAGTTTGGATATTGTTACTCCATGCACATGGTCACCCTTTAGTTATCTTTAAATTCCCCTAGATGAAAATTAATTTGCAGATATTGTTTTGTTTTTTTTCTAATTTTACTGTTAATTGGATTTATTACCAATTGTTAAAAGGGCACTTACCTTTACAATATATATATTTTTTAAAAAGAGATTGTAATACGTTTAATCATTTTTGTGTATATATATGTATTTTACTAATTATATTTATTGTAATATAAATAATATCCATTAGGTGGAGTTGCAGTAAAATAGCTAATTAGATTATTTAGAAAAAGCTCAAAGGGAAGTAGGAAGACATGCATTGGATGCAGAAGTATGGACAGCAAGGGAGGCAATTCAAGGAGAAATGGGATGGTCAAGTTTTCATATGAGAGATGCAAAAAGTAAAATGAAAATGTTTGGTAGATTGCAGTTTATGGATAATAAAAGAATAACTAAAATAGTATTTAATTGGGTTATGAGTAAAGGGCAGGTAACAAGATGGGTGAGAAAGGTAATGCGCTATGCAAAAGATTTGGATAAAGAATTTATATCAGTATATTTGTACAAAAGATGGGATGATTGTGTTAAGAGGATTATTGAGTGTTATAGTAGTAAGGAATGGGATAAAAGAATAAATTTATTAATAAAGACTAGGAAGTTAGAGAGATGGAGAAATAGTATGGAGAGTAAAAAGAGTTTAAATATATATAGAAATAAACAGAATATTAGGTGTGAGTTAATATATGATAATAGTAAGGAAAGTAGTTTATTGTTTAAGGCTCGAACGGGATCTTTAGCTACAAAAGAATATACATGTAAATGGAAAAATATGGGTGATTTATTTTGTAAATTATGTAAGGAAGGAATTGAAAATATTAGGCATTTGTTAATTGAATGTAAATGTTTGAAAACAGAAAGGGTACATATAATGAAGTTGTGGAAAAATAAATATGAAAAGAGTGATTATACAGAAAGTGAATTATTGGTTTTATGCTGGGTTTGGGAAAAGATAAGGGGGATTTAGATATAAAGGTTATAGAGTTGACAAAAATTATGTTGTGGGAATGGGATAGAGCAGATTATGGGTAAATTTAGAGTGGGGAATGTAAAAGAAAGTGGCTAACAGGTTTATCTGGGCATAATTGCTGAGATATTCTTGACTTCGTTTAAGGAGAAGCCATAATACATCACATCACATCACATAGTCATGTGGTTTTGTAAAAAAACACCTTGATATAGTTCCAGTAAGGAATGAAAGATGGGTTAATGTATTAAATAACTTTTTTTATTTATAGTAAGTTGTCTGATTCAAGTTTCTTTTAAATTGATTGTTTTAACCTTTATAATGTATATATACACTTTTTCCCAAATAATAAATAAGTGTAAAATAATTTGAACTGTAAAATCTGGGTTGCACTGTACTTGCATTTTAGTGATTAATCATTAATTGTTAGAACAGAATCCTTTTAAAAATTATGAATAAGAACATTTATTTTTTCAGGTTCTTTGAGAAATAATGAATCAACAGTTCAATGCAGTTACTAACAAAATATAATGTATATTTTTAAAAAAAAAAAAATTATGTATATATTATTTATTTTAATGAGTGCAAAAATAATTTAATGGATTCATCAAACATATAATACTAAGAATATAAACCTATTTATTGGACTAAGTTCAAATACATTAATAAGATGTCAGATTTTATAGAACGATTTCAATGTTAGGTATATAAATTTAGAACATTTAAGGCAGAAATGGTAGACATATTTTTATGAATTTTAGCTTTTATTAATGCTAAGCATACTTTCAATACATAGAGTATCTTAATCATAGTTCTTTTAAATTTATTATGGATTGTTTCAAATATCTTTTAACTTACAAAACAGATTGGCATTGATGTAGCAAAAGATGGGCTATTTACAGGTTTATTTTTAAGTGATTGTATAAGAAACTGGTTTGTAAAATTGCCTTAATAAAGTATTTAGATGTGTTTGTTCCATGTAATAGGTTTATATCATACATATGTATGCAGAAAGTTTAATAATTTATAGCATAAAATTTTAACTTTAAATAGCTTTTATATTCATTTTCATACATATTAATAAAATGTGTTAAATTTCTCTCAGTTTGTATCCAAACAATGTTGACATTATTGAGCAATTGATAAGTATATTTCACCTAAAATATATATCAATATTGCTGCAAATTTTGTTCCAATAGTTTGCCATAATTCATTAATATCTGATAGCTTTATCTCATAAGCTTTGTCTTTTAAGTACACTATTTGGTATGAATGTAGCCCCAACATTACCCACAACATAAAATCACATACCAATGACTAAAAATAAACTAATTGATAAAAAAAATGTACATATTTATGTGGCATGAAAATAATATAGTAAAGAAATAAAATTCATTTTAATAAATATAATTAAAAAAAACAAGAACATAATAATACAGAATGAATACACTTTATTTCACATTTTGCATAATAAACAAAACCATATTTTTACTTATTACACTTATTGCCAAGCATTTTATTTCTTGGCTAAGCAAATCATTCACATATATTTACATTTTACTTCTTAGTTTACCTTTGAACATTAGTATATAGCTCCATATAGTGAATAGACCTCATACTCAACTACCAAACAATTTTATTATTAAACATCATCCTGTGCAGATTTCTATAAATACCACTAGTAAAATTCAAACACTTGTTCAGGGCCCACTAATCTTAGAACGCAGTTCTGTCATTTTACACACTTTCAAATTTCTTATTTAAAAATCTAAAATGTGTAGATATTTTTCCCAGACTCACTTTCTATATACAGTATATATATTTACTACCTTTTTTTTTTTTTACAAATTATATTTATTATTAATTGGAGTGAAATTATCATGCATGTACATAAAATTCAAATATTTTTAAAAAATGCAAAACACATATATATATATATATATGTCTTAAACTATATATACATTAACAGACAACAAATAAACTTTCAGACAAACTACTAATATTACATTACCTATAATACTGTTACTACATGTGGTTCTCTACTTTCAAACATTCTACTTATGTAAAATTCACTATTTCGTATACATTTCGTATTTTCGATTTTTATCGATGTACATAAAATGTGCATACTTTCATGTAATGATTATCCCTTTCTCATGTCGTCGTTGTCGTCCCCCATCTCTCTGACATTAATCATGTTCATTTTCAGCATGACAGGTTATCTTGAGCAGGGACATTTTGAGTTAGCGCATGTGTTAATAAGCTGTGTCTTGTCAGTTTACGTTAGAATGTCTCCTATAAACTTTATGTACATTTCTGTTTTGGTGAAAAAAATTGCCCTTATTAATTCATAAACATGAGTGAAAAACGAAAAAACAGTAGTATTGATATGGGGAAAAAAAATCAAGGTCTCAATATCCATATGATCGAGACGAAGATGGCAAATCTTTTTGCTTCAATCAATTGTTCATATAATTTAAGCCAATTGAAAATATGTTCTATTGTGAAAAACAAGAACAAAATTAAGGAATATTTCCAAATTCATACACTGTAATTATCACGCTTTTAAACTTTTTTTAATATTATTTGTCTGGATCTTATACATATATGATTGTGTCACGTGTCTATATATTATATTTAGCCTCATTTTTTTCTCAAAATAAAATTTTAGGTAAAAAATATTTTCAAAATATGAAAATTTGTTATATATTAAGAATTATTTGAACTTTTTTTTATAAAAGTAGAAACATAATACTTAGCAGAAATATATATATTGTAACGGGATATATATATATGCGTTACATTTAAATTCTAATACGTAATGTTTTTGTAAATATCTAATGCTGAATTAAAAGCACAAACGTCCAAAATGCACAAATAATGAATTACTAATTTATTAATATGTTTGATTTAAATATTAAAATAAAATAAGCTTTAAAAAAATTATAGAAACGAAACAAAGATTCTATAATTTAAATAAAATATAATAAAAAACCTTTTGATTTTAAAAATAACGAGTTTTTTTTTTTTTTTCATGTGTCATAGCATCGGCCGAACGAGAGTTTTAATCTTAAAAATAAAAATTACAAACAGATCCTTAGGGCAAAATGACCATTGAAAAGATGATTACGAAATAGATAAGAGTTCCCGCCCAAAGATATAGACACAGACCTCAGTGGAAAAATCCAAGTAGCCACAAACTCGAAATTTACTTAGCCACAAACCCAAAATCTACTACAAACTCAATGAACCAATGAAATAAAGATATGGAATATGTTTGATGAATCCTGCATTCCAGAGATAAGGTGCCTGAGGACTATAAAAGGAAAATCAAAAATAATAATTAGAGAGAATTAGAATTTTGAATTCATTTTGTTGTTGCTGAAAAGTTAAAATAAATATTGTCGCTGTTACCAAAAATGTAATCTGTATAATCGCACTTCCCTCGGACCGGCCGGCCGAAGGTAGCTTTCCTATTCACGGATCCCAGGATCGAACCACTGGTGCCGCATGCAGAAATCTTTGTCAAGCTTCATAAATCGTCATCGTCCACAAGAAAAGGGCCCTTGCGTAAATTAGATCTTCGTCGTGAAGGAATAAGCACAGGACAAAGGAAGGTATAAATTTCTAAATGATAAAATTAAATATAAACTCTTTTAAACTTAAAACTTCGATATTTGTCTTTAAAATGAACTATAGACTTTCTCTCTGGAGCAAATCTGAACTTTTATCTTTCTATAAACTTTGCGATTTTAAACTCTTATTTAAAGTCTTAAACGTAATCTCTTAAAAAAAAGATGTATTGTATTTTATTTTTATTTATTCATGCTAAAAAGATCTGTTTGTAATAGGGCAAGGGTTTGCTATCGCAAACGAATTTAAAGATAGAAAACATCGTTATTTGTGCATTATTGAATTTAAAAGAAAAGGAAATTAGTTCAAATAATATTTGTAGTAAAAAAATAAGTTAAAATATAAATGTTATCTTAAAATGATTTTTAAAACCTTAAGCTAAAGATTTTTTTTTTTTTAGAATTAAATTAATAAAATGATCTAAATGTTAATTGAGTGTAGATGGCTGATAGACTCGTTTAAATTAGTTTAAAAGAGGTTTTGATTTCGGACTATTTGTTTCGTAGTTGTGTCAATGCTGATGGAAAGATATATGGACATTTATATCAATGTAATGTGAAGTGTGTTAGCACCTAGGGCGACGAGTCCGACTGAATGCATGACCCCAAAGAGATAGTCATATCATTGAAATGGACGCAGACGTATTTCCTGTGCCATTGACCCATTCCAGCTCTATGGATTGAGAAGATAAGTCGGCAAGATAGGACCGCTCTCCCATCCATACGTAGCGTTTCTCTTTATATTACATGCATGATTCCTTCGCCAGATAGAAGTACCTTCCTATGCTGTTTGAAGCTCATGTTTTCTCCAATAATATCTTGCTGTTCAGATACACATTCCTGTCGGTGTGATTCTATGCTAACATGTTCACATTGCATTGGTTGTTGATATATATCTGAAAGCGAGCATTGGTATGGCTGCGGACTTTTGGCTTGGAATCAAATGTTTGAAAGTCTTTTAAGTGTGTTGTCTGGCTAGCTCATCTATATTCAACATTCCAAAATTTAAAATTAAAAGTTAAAAACAAATAAAATAATAATGAAACAGAATAAAACATAAATTTCTTCTTGTGTTATAAAAATTATTTTTTTTAAAGTTTGTGTTGTCATTTACTTATATAGGTGAATAAAGTCTTTTTGTGTTATCAATACTGACAGTGATCTAGTGATTGTTTTTATTATTATTTATTAAAAGAAATATGTTTAATAAATGTTTTAAACCTCTGCTACTTCATGAGCTAGTGACTTGGGCTAACGGTCGTGATCTTAACAGCGTGTATCTGCCTACTCTATAAATTTTCTAGGTTCAAATGGCCTAGTGGCGCCCTGTACGGGAGATTAGGCAAGACTGGATAAGTTTCACTTCACTTTTCCCGACCGTTATAATATATATACATGTATTTTAAAAACCCTTTTTGATGTTTTGTTACATTGCTCTACTTTCATGCATTCAATTTTCATACACATTTCAAAAACCAATTCGGTACAAAAGTAGAGGACTACCTGTATTTTAATACCTCCCATCCCCAAAATTCATTAACTTTCAAAAAAAATAATGTTTTCATGAAGATTGGTCAATTTTAATAATACATTCCATAAAACTTGATGAATTGTTAATCAAATAAATTTTAGTTAGCTTGCAGAGCCATAATATATTTTTAATTTATTCCATTACAAATTATAACATGATAACATGAATTAAGAACTTATATTCTATATTATGAATTTATTATCCTTTACAAAATAATTTATTTTTTCTATTATATTTTGATCTCCACTTTTCATTACTGCAGTGGCATTTTCTAAAATTCCCTAAAATAATCCAAACTTATTTACATTCATACTATTTAATAACAGTCTTCATTTAATCATAAACTTGGAAGATATATATAATTCATGCCACAAAGAAAACAATTCTAAATTTGATCTTCCATAAGTACACCCTCAAATGACATTTTTACATTCAAAAGTATATGCTAGTTTTAAAGACAGCATTTTAAAGCTTCCTACAAAGTATATTCAAATGTAATGTAAATTTAAACCCCAAAAAGGTATATTATTTCATAAATCAAGAGCAATCTTAAATTTGCTGTATATTAATTCATAAAAATAATATTTAAGTAAAATCTTCAGCCAACTGACCTGGATAGAGTTACATTATTTGTGATAATTGTCTATCTATATTTGTAATGATATTACAAATCATGTAAAATCATGTATATTAATTTTTATAAAATATAATCGACAAATTAAATTTAATAAATTTTAATTTTAGCCCAATTAAGCATATATATACATTTTTTTTATTTTGAGTAAAAAAATTCTTAATATGGATATTCAGATGCTCGTTTACTTAGATTGCACATAAATTTGTTGAGGATTTATGATAATTAGATACTAAGAGTATTTTCTATAAAGTTAATTTTAATGAGACTATATATTCAATTTTCAGATAATATATATTCATAGTTAGAATTAAAGTTAATTTATGATTTTTAAAAAAAAATATTAAAAGCATTTATATAACATTATTTCTATTTTTGAATTAATCTTCTTTTATAATAAATAAGGTTTTATTAATTTTTATGTGTGTGTTTATATATAGAAGATAAATGCATACAAATTTTAAAAAAAATTTTAGTGGGATGTGTATATATGTTTATCAGAATTTTTAAAATATTCACTATCAAAATGAATGAGGTTCTGTCTTTATTTGTGAAAAATACTAAATTGAAAAATTGAATATTGAATAAATTTTGTACTTGTTTATTTATTTTTTTAATTATAAATTTATATCGTTTTCCTTTATCCTTTTCATTAAATTCCAAACATATTACAAATACCAGTAGTTTGCATGAGAGAATAAATAAAAATCAATTGGATTAATTAACTATCATCATTTAATTTAACTCTCAATAAATATTTTTAATATGATTACGATGAAAGTATTATCTACTAGTAACAAATTTTTAATAAATAATATATATTACAAGGAACGCTTCTGTGTAAATTTAAAAAATGTTATTGGAAAAAATAAAAATAAAAAAACTTTAATTTACCATGTGAATTAACTTTATATCAGACATAAACTTGATTTGAGCATTTAAATTGCAAAAATGTTAATAGTTTTTTTTTTTTTTTTAAATAAATAAATAATAACTATGGATAGTATGTTAATACAGACTTTATATAACATAAACAATTAAACAAACAATAATTTTATTAAAAGATAAATTATTAAATAATATATAGAAACTAATATTTTTTATTTATTCTGTAACTATCTGATATATATTATTTATAAACAAAAAATTAAAATGTAAATATATATTTGCCATATATATATATATTCAAATGGGTCTTACAGAACATATGGTTCATACAATGTATAAATCATGCAGCATATGCATGTTTTTATTAAATTACCATTTGAATAATAAAAAAATAAATATTCCAATAGATTTATTGATTGACAACTCATAAGCAAGTTTGAACATCAGAAGTGCAACACCAGAATTGATCTCCACATTTCAGATTCTGTCACTGTACCACTGCAGTAAAGAGCACAGGGTGTGTTTAAACAGACTTTCGCAACTAATACATTTTGCAAGGTTTAACTTCCACTTTAATTTGCCTAATTCAAGTTATCAGATTCACTTTTCAAAGCTTTCCAATCTCTAGATATCGCATTAATGGGCATATCAAATATTAAACAATTAATTAAATTTAAAGATAAATTATTGCAATTTCATAAATTAGAATATTAGAGCGCATAAACTAAGCTTAAAGTATATGATTAAGTTTTCATATAAATAATCTTAAGTGTATATAAAGCTTGTGACAAAATAAAACCACTTTTAGCCTAATTATGATTAAAACAAGAAATTTTTTTTTTTAAAAAAAAAAAAAACAACTTAACTTTATATTTTAATAATGTAATAAAAATGAAATTGCTAAATTAACAGCACCTATTATGATGTCATTGACTGGCATAATATGCATCCCCTAAGTATTTCAAGCTGTTTCAACTTGTTTATCAGACATTTTTTAAGGTGTTTTGTTGTCAATTTAGTTCTATTATCTATTTACTGGTAACTTTAGCAATGAAAATTTTTATAATTATTCTTAGTACATAATTTTTAGTCATAAACTAGAAAAAATATGACCATATAGAATTTTCCAAGCTAAAAAACAATAAAACAATCAGAGATTTAAGTACTGCAAATAAAATGCCTTTTTAAAAATAAAGTTGAAATACAAATCCCTAAAATAAATAAAGGGAATTACTGTATCAAGCAGTTCATAATATAATATCATGTAATAGAAGGAAAACTAACTAACGTGGATTAGATGATAGTATTAATATACATCTTTTTAAATTTTAAAAGCTAAATTTTAGTTATGAGGACAATGTATTAAAGTTGAATACAGTAAACTAATTTTACATATATTTTTATAATATATTTTTGATTTTGTATTGAATTTTTGCTGTTTAAATGGATATAGCTTTGTTCTAAAAGGTAGGGTTTGGAACAGGTTGATCCTAAATGTTTAAATTTCAATGTACTGAGATATATTATTTAGTGAAAAGCTGTAGGAACCAATTATGTTCACTTTACGTGATCATGTATATTATTCTAAATGTATTGACTTGAAATAAATATGTGCTTGGACATTTGTTTGATATTTATAATCTAAAAAAGTATTTTAAATGCAAGCAGTCTATTAAAGAAATATATGCATATATTTAGATGAGTATTGTTGTTGGTAATACTGGTGTGTATATAATTTACATTATAGCTTGAAATTGGATATTTTTATTTTGTTGTTAAATTGAAATAGTAAAAAATATTTCTCTAGTATTAATTATTTCTAAAATCAGTAAAGAGTTCTTCTAAGAATCACTTTACTTAGCATATTACTATAATAATATATGATAGAGACATATCTCTCCATATTCATACAGTCAAATAAAATATCAATAATCTTAAAACATGATTAACATGTGTTTTATATATACATATCGTAACAGTCTGGATGAGCCGACAACAGCAAAAGCACCATTAGGGTGAATTAAACCACCACAACACATTCCAACCTACATATTACTTCTTTTTAATTAGGCTCGGTGATTAGGGAGAGATAGAGACTCTTAAAACTAGATCATTAACTATATGATTTCCCTGTGGCAAAAAAGACACCCATGGAATGTATAGATAAAATACAAATACTTTATTAATATTAAATTTACAAATAAATAAACAAAAGAAATGACTACCGCTTAATTGGTTGCTAGACTTATAAGATAGTGGAATTACATTAATTGCTCATCACGTACGTAAAAGTTTCACTGTATAACATATATATAAATAAGGGACCTTGGGTGATATATCTATTTTGATCCTTGGGGCAGATGTCCTTCAAGCAGGTACATAATAATAAATAAAGCGAGGTAAGTTTAATTAACACTAGAAAAATATGGTTGAAATAGATGATCACATAGCTCTCATGATCATGACCCATACATGATAAATGCCAAGCTTTAATATACATAAGGAAGGCAGTACTGAGTTGCCAAAATAATGAACAATTAAATAACAAGGTAGACTGGAATATGATCACCTCCACGATGTCATATCCAAGACTTATAATAAGGCAACAATGGGAATATATTCACTTTTTGCGAAGTTAAATGGGTCATGGAATGAAGGAATAAGCGTCTTCGTATAATCCTTAATAACTCTCATTAACAGGCAGGAATGATCCACTGCACTGGTAACAAGAAATAAGAAGACCCTCTGGATCTGCAAAATAAAAGGAATGTTCCCGCATTTGTGTGGAACTAGACAAACGGAACCCGTCAAATTAAATTTTCCAAAGCAGGGATATACATCTGCTGAAGAACGCAATAAAATAAGCATGAAATTAGCCAACCCAATAATGCTATATTTATATAAAATAATAAATATTCGGAATTAAATCTATATAAAATAAAACGTAAATGGTCATGACATAAGTTTATAATATGCAGACATCTACTCTATAGGCTAAATCAGCTTACACAATTATTGAAATATTTCCGATAAAATTTATTCCCTGCTTAATTAGAGATCGGGTCCATAGGTCTTACATATATAAGGAATTATTGATACGATAACCTACAATGATAATAAGTTAAATTGTATTAAAACTTTTAAAGAATTAAACCAGTGGTCTTCAACCTTTTCACACCTGCGGACTAGCAAAAATAAGGATAAGATTTCGCGGACCGGAAGAAGTCTACAGATAATTGTTCTTAAAGATGTAAACTGCTTAGCCTTAGATGAGGATAATTGTTATAACTGACCAAAACAATGCACTAGTTACTGTGTATTGTAATGGTGTTGCTTACCTTCACATGCTGAACACTCTTTCTCGAAGTGCACAGTCATACTGTTACAGAAAACAGTACAATAACAATCATTCTCATTAATGTGCCTGCATTGCTACGTTTATATATAAACTAAACATGCAAGAATAAAATGTTATTCACCTGAATGTTGAGAAATAGTGTAATTACATGACAATGATAAATGTAATATCTGCATTTAATGTTATATATACAAGATGAAGTTATATATATATATATGGAGTTTGTATAATAAAAAAACTTTTTTTTTTCTTTTAATTTTGAACTTTTTTAGAAAAATAGTAAAAAATTAAATTCTAACCCCTCCTCCCCCATAAACATCAATGATAACTAGAAAAACAAATTAATTTATGTGCGATTGATTAGATTTTGTTTTCGTTGTTTCTTTTTTTTTAATTGGGTAAAATGAGATAAAAAAATAAATATTGTTTATATTAATTAAAAGTTTAAAATCTTATTATTTTGTTATTACAAACTTTCCTGCCAGCTTAGCGCGGACTGGCAAAAAACTTCTGTGGCCCGGTCCTGGTCTGCGGACCAAGGGTTAGGGAATGTGCATCTGACAGCGTGATATTATTTGAAGGATATGATCCGTGTCCAGAATAGGAATGTGCATCTGTCTGACTAAAGAATCATGTATATAATTTTTTTAAAGGTGCTATGTATGGGGGGAGAGCGGTCTTTCTGCCGACATAAATCCCTGTCCATAGAGCTAGAAGGGGTCAATGGCGCAGGAAATACGTCTGCGACCATTTTAACGATATGACTGCCTCTTTGGGGTCATGCATTCAGTTGGGCACGTTGCCTGTATCCCTCAACAAGCATTGTCCTAACTACTAAACAAATAGCCTGAAATTAACCCTTTAAAATAAACATAAACGAATCTATATAGCTATCCACCCCAATTTAAAATTTAATACATTTTAGTTCGAACATAACACACACACAAACAAAAAGAGAAATGGAAATGATTGCTTAAACATATGCATAAAAAAATATTAATAATTGATTTTAAAATTCTTTAGGTCAAATAATAGTTCTTATTTTCAGCTATTAAATGCAAATTTAGGAAAAGTTCCTGTTAGATAAACACAAGAGTTCATACGTTACGGATTGAGCGATTTAGAGATCCATCTTCGTGATCACTTTCGTAGATTTTGTCCTTCTTTAAAACGAAACCGCTACTTGCCATTCATTTGGTCAGGAACTGTCATCCAGAGGCCTCAGCTGTTTGTCCGGAAAATTAAATTAATTGCAGACTTCTACATCGTGAAATCTGCAACAAAGCTAGTTAAAACGGTATATTCATAGTCAGCTCTAAGATAACAATTATTATAATAATTTGGCTTTTATATTTTTATTAGTCTCTTATCATCCAATCTTTGGATTCAACGAACAAGACATCATTAATCCTCTGGTGTTTCAATTACGGTCCGTGCTGACATTTCTGGTGTTTGCATTGGTCATTTAATTTCTTTTTCTCTTACCATTTAATTTATTTTAAGTGCCCCAAGGGCAAGTTTGCTTTAGAACAATCATTTAATTAATAAAACAATCATTTCCATTTTCTACAATTATAGAAATCAACATTATTTCTATTTTTAAAATATCAATCTTTATATTTTTACATTTTTACAAAAAAAAAAAAAAATACTTTCAAATACTTTTTCTTAAAATAGTTTTAGTTTTCCATCTGCGCGACAATATATATATATATTGAACAACTTATATTGAACAACTTTTAATTTTCAGTTTTTAAGTTTTTTTCTTTTTAATAAATCAATTTTTATTTACGATCTTTTTATTTTCATTATAAAATAATGTAACGGCATATTATATTCCGTTATAATATATATATATATATATGTAAATGAAATGGTATAAATATATATATAAATGCAGTAATAACTAAAACAGAGGAATGAAAGATTGATGTATTTTCGTATAGAAAATAGCATAGTAAGATATATAAAGGAGATTAATGATTATAAATATTTGTAAAGTTCAATAATTGAAAAAGAAAGTGATGATTAAAAAAAAAATTAGAAAGAGAATTAGTTGCTAATCAATCTTTTAAAAGAGTTAGACTATTTTGTGATCTATTAAAATCAGATTGACAAAAAAAATTGTTAAATGTTAGTTTACATTGAACAAAATCTGAAAACTTATGAGGGGGGGGGGAGACTGAAAGCTTTAGATGTAAACTTTAATAATAAAAAGTTGGAAAGACTATGAAGAGAAGTCAGATTGGATTTGTAATTTGAGGCAAAAAATTATTAAAAATATATTGGGAAAAAAGCATAATGCATGATTATTTTAAAAAAAAAAACTAATCATAGGAGTATTTAAGAAATGGACCAAAAAATAGAGCTTAGAAAAAATAGTTTGGTATGTGAAATCAGTCCAGTAGTAAATGGCTAATAATGATGATAAAAAAAAAAAAATATCAGGTTACAAAAATTGAAGATGCCCATAATTTATAAAATCTTTAAATATATAATTTTAATCCCTCTGAATTGAAGATTGAAACATGTTAATAATAAATGTAGAATGTTGAGATTTACAATTTAATTTTTAGTATACACATGCATGTACAAAAAAAAAAATAATGCACAAACTAAAAGTATGTTAATAAAGCTTTTTTAGCATTATAATGTACAGGAAATCCTCAATCATCATGCCTACATTGAAGCCAAATATGCACAATCATGAATGAGTAATTGTAAAACAATAATAAAAGTTTGAACTGCTTTAGAGAACAAAAATACTACAAACTAAAAACTTGCAAATAAAATCTTTCATAACATGCAGATTAAAAAAAATGTCCAAGTGATTTAAAAATATAAAGATTATTTTTTATATTTAATATATATATGGTTATCATTCTACATGTTTTATTGTTGTTAAAAAATGTATACAATTTAAGTGTAAAATTAGACATTATTAACTGTATGGTGCACTTATCAATTAATTAATTAATTTATTAATTCTGTTTTTTAAACAACTATAGATATTATGGTAAAATAGTAATATTCATACATTACTACAAGTATTAATCCAATATTTAAGGTAAACAATTACTCATTATAAACATTATTCCTATGGAATATGATTCTCATTGATCAAAAAGTTAATCTTAGTGTTATTTTTTTAGAACCATTCAAGCATTAAGAATGAAGATCCCTGTATATTAATTGAAAAAAGTATGTATCATCAAAGTTCAGTGGCTGATTAAGAAGGCGGAAGAATTTAAATGGCATAAATCAAACTAAATTTAAATTAATTAATTGAGAACAAACCGCCACCACTGGAACAACAACAACTTTCCCAAACAATATTATATATTGGTATAGAAAAGCCGGAACGGGCACATACTGCTGTAAAAATAAAAAAATAAACATATCAAATTTTACTTCATGCTATATGTTAAGAAGAGTAGTTAAATTCAGGCTTGATTAAAGATATTTATTATTATTTTGAATTGTTTAATAACTAAATAAACATATTTTATAAATACTGCACTTTTATATGCCCATTTTAAAATGTGAAAAACAAAAAAAAATCCTATATTTCAGCTAAAAATTGAATTACTGAAACTGGACTATTGTAAACCATAATGACTGAAATAATGGATTTTTTTTTTCGTATTCATTTTAAGTGCATTTAATTTATAACTAAAGATAGATTTACCTATATACCTAAAGGAATATAAAAATATATACGATAGTGATCATATACATACATATATGTAAAAAAAATATTAAAATGACAAAAGTGAATAGCTAATAAGTGATTAAATTCAAACTATAATAATAATAAATAATTATCAGACCAATTAATAAGTAAATATTTAATATTATAATTACTTATAACTAAATTACAAATAAAGTGATGTTGAGTATTGTGAAATTCAGTCATACATAGAGTGATTTTTAAACAGAAAAAATTAATAAATAATATACATTGAATAAGATTTTGGTGATTGTTGCTTTGTTTTTTTTTTTTATATATGTAAAATAGAATTAACGTTTTATTCTACAGTAAAGTTCTAACACAACTAAACATTATTTTCTTTCTTGGCAGATTTCCTAGATAATAACTAAAACATTTTTTATATCATAAAATTTTTATATGAAAAATTTAAAAAATGCATATGTGGCAAAAATTTAAACATGCGCATAAAGAAGTCTATGCAGATAGGTTTTAGGCAACCATATTAAAACAATGCATTTATATAGACTTGAAAATGATATGTATGTTTAAATGCACATGCATATATAATATATAGATATAAACTTATAGAGAGAAAAAGCAATAAATTTAATAAATTAAAGAATTTTAAAAGACTGTTTCTTTTAAAATTAATAAGTAAAAGATTTATAACTTTAAGATTAGAAAAGGATAATTTTTTAAAATGAATAATAGTCTAATTAATGAGAATTGAATACGTTAATGAAATAAAACAAAGGAATTAAATTATAAAAAACACCCATTAATTATTGTCCGAAAAATAACGATGTAAATTCTTGTATGTAGATTAAAAAAATGAAGAATCACCTTAGTGGATGGATAGAAATACTAGCCAATTAACTTCAGGGATTGAACAATAAATGCTTCAGTACTAATTTGATGAACAAGACGACACTTGATTCTTGGAGCTTTATCTGTGCACATGGATATGTATTGGAGCAGAATGTCTCCCTTGGCGTAGTGACTTTAAGTGTGGAGATCTGGCCTCCGAATGTGAGAACAGCCAGCTAGAACTCTTACATGTCGACTTTGGGCAAAGTTCCGTTAGTGCAAAAAGAAAAAGTCGAAAAGGAAATCAATGACATAGTTAAGAAAGAAGTGTTACAACCCACCAAAAATTCTGATCGGGCTACACCATTGGTAATTATAACTAAACCCAACAGAGAAATTTGTTTGTGTGGCAATTATAGGGTATCGGTAAACAAGGCAATCAGTAAAAATGTGCACCCGATCCCTAATGCCAAGGAAATAATAGCATCACTCCAGAGATAAAAATTTTTGATAAATTAGATCTTAATGCAACTTTCCATCAGATACCAGTTAATGAACAGATAGCTGAAATATTAACACTAACCACTCACGTAGGGTTATATAAATGTATGAGGCTTCCGTTTGGAATACCATTGGCTCCTAGTATCTTTTCAAGCAAAAATTAAAACCCTCCTTAATAGATTAGAGGGTGTTATTCCATACTTTGACATTCTTAAAATGCATCTACAGAAAGTCTATAAAAAATTGGATGAATTAGGAGTTAAACTTAATACCCAAAAATGCATATGGAAAGAGTGAAATCAAATTCTTAAATGGCACATCTCCTGCCCCCTAAAAAATTAAAATGGTTGCAGAAGTGCAGAGACCCAACATTGTGAAAAAACTTCAAGCCTCCGAACATGAGAACAGCTAGCAAGGACTCTTACAGGTCGTACTGATCTAAATTATTATTTATGTATGCCTTTAGGCCTTATTATGTTAAATGATTGTATATATGTAAATAGTTAAGACGGTATTAAGGATCATATGTTAAATTATCTAAAGATTAACTATTAGCAGTGATTTGTACTTGTGGGAAGTGCACTCTTAGATTAGCTAGATATAGCAAAATATTATAAAATTGCTTTTATTCAAAATTAAACTTATTACTCACATTATTATTGTAAAGCCATCAAAAATTATTAAGTACAAAACAGGTTCATTTAATAGACCAATGTGTTTATGAAAGCATCAGCCCTTAGTGAAAATTTACATGGGAAATAAATATAGCATTATAGACATATGAAATGATATTTTGATGAAAGAAAGAATAATGTTAATGTTTTTTCATTTGTTTTATGATGAGGATAATAAATGATATTTATTCATTTGAAAGATAATCAATGCAATGATTTCTATTGTCAAAATTCGATATTTATACAGAACATATTATTTTTCCCAGGATAATATTAAGTGTTGAATCATAGATTAAAAAAAGAAATAAAAACATTTAAAAATTGAAACAATTCCATTTATAAAGGGCAGAATAATAGTAATCAGTAAATAAGAACAATAATTAAGGAATCTCCAACAAAATAGTATAATTCTTAACAATTAATCTAGTGCTTAAAAATTAAATAAAATTAGCCTTCCAAAAAATTAAAGCTTGAAATGTCAGGAAATTCTAAAGTGTCTACTCCATTCACAATGCATAAAAAAATATTCTAACATCAATGTACATATGCATTGAATACAATTTTTGCTAATAATATTTAATTTTTGCCAAACTACAATTCTGTTTGCATCATATTCTATACTTGTCATCTTAGTTAGGACAGAATTTTATTGTTTTAGCTTCAAAAAGAGGTTAAAGTAAAAGTGATAAACTGTAAAGAAAATAGTTATAATGTCATCTTTCTATAATTATGCTTATAATTTAATAATCTTTCTATTCTTGTGTAACATTGAAATGTTTGTAAGTAAATTTCCAATATGTTTTTATGTTAACATTTATTTTTGTTAAGTTATCAAAATTACTATGGTTTAACACATACATAGAATTTTTTTAATATTTTTTTAAGATATAGTACATTAGATATATATACAATAATATGTCAACATCTGACAAATGCATTGTTCATTAATATAATAAGTTAGATTTAGTTTACAGCTCTACCAGAATATTATTAAACTAAGAAACACATAGATGTACTTATGAAAAATTTATGTGAGATTTCAAGTGTTAAGAAATTCTTTGAAGTAGACAAATTATTTAAAAGAAATGCTAATTAAAGATAGTACTGTATATTTTAATTATCAGTGTTGGTTGATTTTGGCCATGCATTATGTGAAATGAGTTCAAAGGGCTTTTATGGAAATAAATCTATTCTTGACCTGTGTTAAGTCCCTACACATATATGAGTACCATGAAGATGAATAGGCATTAGGTAATAATACGGTCCATATGATAAAATAATTGCAAGAGTATATAGGTTGTTATTATTAATATTAGTTCCTCATGCATTAGATAATAAGAGCCCTGATGCCTTTTGAGATGAGTTTTCTCAAAAAATATAAGGCATTCATTATAGCATTCAATGTTATTAAATATTATTGCATAATAGTAAGCAAGGATAAGTCTTTCCACTTCTATACAGTCAAGAATAGAATCTTAGCATAATCTTGTTACATAAATATATTTGTTAATCTTTTATTAAAAAAGACTGTCATACACAATCTGCTACAATATATGTAACTTGTTTGTGCTGTGTTCTGTGAACAACAAGTAAATAATTGACAAAAACAGAATTGAGATGATAAGCTAATTTACAAATGTACATAGCCTGTTTAAAGCACATTAAAATAATATAAGGTCATGGTGATCTACACATAATAAGCCCTAGTCCTGCTTTTGGACTTACAGAGGCAGAATTCTCTGGCTTACATTGATACCAGAACATATAAAACAGGTTCTAGAGATTTATATATCCCGCAAGACCTTCTGGAGCCTTTACAAACTTGACCAAATAAAGCGTTTTTTTACATACTCATGGTATTTTTTATACACCACATCATATGTGGCATTTTTTACGGTTCTCTGACCTTATAAGGCCAGGTTTCAATTCTATTACCTAACAACATTGCTACGCATTTATTGTTACAGCTATTTATATAATCATTACATATATAATTATTTCACACAATCATTATACATAATTATTGTACAACGTTATTATTTTTATTCTATACAATTATTATACATTTATTGTTGCACACACACATATAATCCCTGCTTGACCTTGAACACTGCATTCCTCATCCATTCCAGAAGTACGATTCTTCACCTAACCTACTCTTTGAGATGAGAAGGGTTTCTGGTTTTTTCTGGATGATGGTGTTTTTTGTTGTGCCTCGATGGTAATTTCAGTATAACTATCTAATTTTCAGGTGAGTCTCAAACCTTCAACAATTCTTTTTCTTTGGAGTTGTAGATTTCCAGACTGCTTAATATGCTGTAATTCCTGCTTCAATGTTGTTTCCCGTTGCTTCTTCACTATTTCTTTATTTTTGGTTGAGAGATATCATCTTCTCAATCAATTTTTATGCTTTCGCAATTTTATACCCTCTTCAGTTTCAATTTCTGCCAATTGATTTGCAATATTTCTCATGATGGTTGCTTTCTCCCAGTCTTTTTTTATTTATTCAATGACCAAACACCGTCACCTATATCAAACTTTCTCCCTACCATTACTGTCTCATTAATTCCTTGTCGGGTAGTTAACAAGATTGACAATTTATTCCTTATTTTTCTTTGAAACAAAAATTCAGCTGGGGTTTTCCCAGTGGCACTAGATGGTGTACAATGTTGGTGAAATGCTATTTCAAATAAGGCTTCATTTATATTTTCATTTTTAACTTTTCTTAGGCTTTTTTTCATATTTTGGACCACCTTCTTAGTGATTCCATTTGACTTGAGATGATACATTGATTTTATGTTTTATCCCCTATTCATTAATAAAGTCTTCGAGTTTGTCCGAGCAGAAAACAGTATCATTATCTGACAATGAGGATTACTGGTGTTTTGTGTATAGCGAATATCTCTAACTTTCACAATAGTTGAAAATGTACAAATATTTTTTATAACTTGGTATTCAGTCCAACAACTATATGAATCCACCACTACTAAGTAATAAGGTCATTTCTATGTACCGCCATGGAAAATATGGATTATTTCCCAAGCTTTCTCCGCGGTTGATCAGCTGTGATTTGACACTCTTGGCATTTTTTAAAATACAGCTAGAGGTCTCTATTTATTCCTGGCCACCATGCATAGTTGCGTGCCAGGATTTTAGCTCTTTCTGGATGACCCTGATGCAATAATCTAAATACTCTTCCATGACCACAGCTAGATACAAGTACTTTGTCATTTATCAATTTACAGTCTTTATTTATGGACAATCAATTGCATACTTTCCACTATCTTTTATTTGAATAAGGAAGACATCTAAAGGGCCACTTGCTCCATATCCAATAAGAATTCTGTATCTACAGTCTACATTAATCCATTTTGCTAATTGTTCAACTATTAATAGTTTTTGAACTAGCTGATCAATGTTCAGTCTTTGGTGATAGCCTTAAACTTTCGTTCAAAAAAATATTGATGGAACCTTTTTTTTAATTTTGAATAATAGAGCCAGTGCTTCTTTATCCAGCTGACTGTAGTTTCTCTCAGGTAATATTAGTGTTAGGGAAAAGTATGCTATAGGGCATCACCAAGTTTTGCCGGATGACATATTACAGTTCCCAGTCCATATTCTAATGCAACTGTTGTTAGTGTGACTTCTTACTTGTTATTATAATGGATGAGGAGTTATTCAGATGTTAGTAAGACTTTTCAAATGCTTTTTTCTTGATCACATCCCCAGTTCCATACTTCATTTCCCTTTAATAAGTTATAATTAATAATTTGTTAAGCGCATACTGATTATGTAAGTAATATCTATTAAGGCTATAACCTTCAGACTATGCGCCTAGATGCGACAGTAGGGACCTCTACAAATCTCAACCAAAGATTAATGACTTTAAAAGACAAGAGCAGCTGACAATGTGAGCCTTGCCCTTTAAGGTTTCAAAGTAGTTTAATAGTTGAAGGAATGCTAGGAGTTCCTTAACATTTTTCAGGCATGATGCTTCTTTTACAGCTTTCACTTTTTCAGATGTGGGTTTCTTCCCATGCTTATTGATAAGATGTCCATGGACCTTAAGTTCTTTTGTATTCCAAATACATTTCTCAGGATTTAATCTGGCTCAAAATCTCTCAAGCAGTTCACAGGTTTTCATTACTCAGTATTTCAATGCTTTTTCAAAATTTGTCATTATTAAGATATCATCAAAGTATGGGATTACTCCATTCATGCCTCTGAGTAATGAGTCCGTTTTGGCCTGGAATATATTTGGGGGTGATGTAATTCCAAAGGGTCGCCGCCCTATTGTAATTGAACAAACCTCTGTGAGTTGCGACTGTCAAGATCTCTGCTGTTTCCTCGGTAACAGGTACTTGGTGAAATGCACTGTTCAAATCTAGTTTGACAAAATATATACTTTGTTCCATGGAGACCAGGACTTCCCTTAAGATCAGGGCTGGGTATTGACTTTGGTTTAAATACCTATTTACAGTGGTATAATAGTAGCCACATATTTTCCATTTGCTCCTTCCACTATCACTATAGGATTAGCCCACTCTGCATTCTCAACTGGTTTCAAAATTCCTTGTTCTATAAGTTCATCCACTTTTTCCTCAACCTTTCTTTCCTGGCTAATGACATTCCAAGGTTTTGTAATAACAGGTTTTGCTCTGTCGTGTAACTCTATATCAATAGGTGATGTTTTTAGTTTTCCTGGTTCCTTTTTGAATAGATTAGAGTAGTTATTTTTAACTTGTGATTCTATATCGATTTTCTTAAAAATGTATAATCTTGTCTAGAGGCATTCTCAGTCTATGATTGGGTTCATTTCCGTGCTCAATATATGTAGTGGTAGTATTTCTTCACTATTCTTTGTTTCTAACTTTACTTTTACGATCCCTAGAATTATTATGGTATTTTTGTTAGCATCCCAGCTCTTCAGGTGATTTTTTTCAACTTATGGGGGGAATTTTATTAAATTCTTATTTAGGGTTTCCCAATCCCTGCTTTTCATCAGTGATACCCCTGCCCCATTATAATTTCCATGGTTATATGGTTTGCTGACTATTTTTAGATTTAGCATAATTGGTAGCATTTTTTGTAGCTACTTTCCATCGCACTGCAGGTAAATTTTCTGCTCGGCTTCATATAGTAGTGCCATCTTTCAGAGTTATCAGTTATTTTCCTACAACTTTCACTTTCTTACTTATTGCAATCACAGGATTTGTGACAAATTTTTCTGCATCAGTAATATTTAACTTGTTTGTCTATTTTAGATTCAATCCCTGATGCTTTATAAATTCTAGCTGGTCTTGTAAAACTCCTGAACTATCTCAATTGGTCTAGTAATAGTTCGTAAGCTTGTCCACATCTGATTACTTCCTCATAGGTTAGGTCTTTTACTGCTAATAATATTTGCCAAAACTGATCATCTATATTACAGTTGTTCGAAGAGAGCTTCCTCTAAGTATTTGTCGTAAAGGCATGGTTTTGTCATCTCTCTTAGGCCCATGTCATAACCTTTTATTTTTTCATTTTTCCTTTGTCTTCTTCCTCTAAAATGTAATCGAGCAATAAACTTGGAAAGCTAGGAGTTGAAACAATCATTTAGTTTTGTTACAAGCCCATCCTATTTGTGTCTCCAGCCAATCAGATTTGCAGTTTGTTAGCTATCTTGATTACCCTTTGGTCTGCAAAGCAAAGTAAAGAATATTCTTGGTAATACTATTTAATGTAATTTTTTATCCTCTGAATATAGTGTCCAATCATTCGGATTATCTACATTAAATATGCATATACAGACTTGTGATATGACCACCATTTTCCCTGTTAGTTCAAATCCAGTCATGACTGTCCCAATTTGCTGTTCCAACAATTAATTTCAGATTCGACTCCTATGATAATTGTGCCAATTTGGTGTTCAGGTAATTACTTAAGATTCAATTCCTATGATAACTGCGCCAACTTGCTGTTCAGGCAATTACTTCAGATTCAATTCCTGTGAAGACTGGGCCAATTTGCTGTTCAAGCAATTACTTAAAATATTTGATTCCTGTGATGACTGTGCCAATTTGCCTTGAGCAGTAAGTAAATAATTGACTGAGGCAGATTTCAGATGGTAAGCTAATATAATAGTTTAATTTAAATAATGTATGAGCATATTTACAATTGTACATAGCCTATTTAAGAAGCATTAAAATAATAAAAAATCATGGTGATTTGCACATAAGAACTTACAGAGGCAGAATTTTCTGACTTATATTAATATCCAAAACATATATATCAAATTCTGGAGGTTTATATACCCCTCAAGGCTTCTGATATTTTTATAAACTTTACCAAATATGGCTTATTTTTACATACCCATGATATTTTTTACACACCTCACCATATATGGCATTTTTAAAAAGTTCTCTGACCTTATAAGGCCAAGTATCAATTCTATGATCTAATGTTATTGCTATACATAGACAGTTACATTGTTACACATTTATTGTTACACAATTATTCATATAATCATTATAAAATATAATTATTTCATACAATCATTATACATAATTATTGTACAGTTATTATTTTTATTCTATACAATTATTATACATTTATTGTTGCACATATATATATATATATTCCTTGCTTGACATTGAACACTGCACAGGTTGCTACATAGAATAATCAAGAAATGATGAAAATATAAATGATGTTATTCATGAACATAATGTCTTATCTGTATTTAGCAATAGTTGTGCATTTATACCAATGAAAATATATTCATCTATAAACTTTAATAGATAGTTTAAATATTTTATTTAAATTTCTCTCGTAATTGTTAATTATTTAATATAATGATAATAAAATAAGCCTTCTAAATAGAAAACTCAGAAAATGTGATTATTAAGAATGATAAAATAATTTTAATTCTTAAAATCCTTGTCATTATTATGGTTGTATTTATTCTTGTTTATTTATTCTGTATTTTATTTATTAGCTTTATATTTTAGTTGTCTTTTATGCCATCTTAAGCCATTAGTCTCACCGTCAAATTTCTAATAAAGCAGGTTCATGAGCTAGATGTTGGGGAAAGATAGATAGTAACAAGATTATATTGTGAAAAATGGATGGTAGCAAAATGTCAGTGTTCATGTGAAATTAAATTATTTGACCACTATGTTGGCTTGTAAGGTGCTCAAATATTAAGATAATATATTTGTCAACACATTACATACTATATTTTGATTACAGATTTGGATATATCTAATATTGTTTTATGAAGACTAGAACTCTGTGAAATATTTGCTACATAAATGCTGGATATATGCAAAACACTCTAATAAATCATTTAACAAAATTTGTTTTAGTAGAAATAGATTATCTCAACAATAATCAACGTGGCTATAGTTTTATGTTTATAAGCACATTATAAGGACATGTTTTTTAACATGTGTGGCTCGATTTAGATGCCAGATTATTTATATATATGTTGGTTGTTAAGTCAATGTAAAATATACACTTGTGATTGATTTATGCACACATAGTATTTGTTAATCTTTTAGGGAATAAATGGTTATGCATGCATAAACACCTGACTTTTTCTTACATAAAATTTGACACTTCTAACATATTGTAACTAAAACGCACTTTCCCTTATTTACTACACTTTATATTTTATTAATCAGCTAGTTAATAAGATTTGACTTCTTCTGATTGTGCATTTTTTTCCAGAGAGTGAATTGACATGCCTACGCATTCATAGTATTCGTAGCTCCGACCATCCCCTCCCATACGAAATTTTCACATGTTCTGAGTCATCCTTCTCCTTTTGTGAACATTCGGTCATTCAAAGGTGAGGAAAAGGGATTTGGCTGATAAATATAAACATGGATATATGCAAACCAATCCAATTCGATCCCTCCCAAACTTAACCAACTCTCTCATTGCACAAATGTCCGCGTTTATGGGCTACGGCCCAAGCGCCAATCTTGCTATTTAACAAGAATGGCAGAATTCGCTAACAATTAATCAACTCAATAAATTTTAAGCTTTTTGCCCGGTTTATACTAGCGTATGCTCAGGGGTGATGGCGTAATCCGCCAGAGAGAAACGGCAGGTGAATTAAAATCTATCTCTTTCCCTTTCTTTTACCTTAATCTAACACATTTGTTTTTTTAGAATTACCAAACACATATCAACACGCGCTCTTAGGAAAGTATTAATGGAATCTATTTCAAAACATACAATATGTATTCCAAACAAAAAAAAAATATATAATAAAATGTAAAAGAGACAAATAAACAAACAAAAAAATATATAAAGTTTGTTTTGTTAAATTTAAAATCGATTTATGTTTATTTGAAGAAATTATAAAAAGGCACACATGTATATGACATAATATTCTGTTTACAGGATGTTATAGTTAAAGAATAAAATCTATGAAGCAAAATACGTATAGAGTTATTACACTATTTGATTTTTGTGTATTTAAAGATTGGAAATAATAGCAAATATATTTACCACTGTTTTGACGAGTCTTCTGCATTTAAAGTAAATGTTTCTGAATGCACTCTTTGTATTTATCAATTCTTTTACCTTCACTCCAATTCCTTGGGTTAACGTGGATAAATCACGAGTCCATTTGGTCTTTTAATTCAAGATTCTAATTAATAAGTTCATCATTCCATGACAGATCTGTGGAATGGCGGACGTCAGTCGTAGGATTCATTCGTCGTATGTTTTTTTTTTCTTTTTTTTCTATATAATATTTAGGGCAAGCTGTCTCTTAATATCTTGCGTGGCCTCAAAGGTACAGAAGGAGCTGGCATCTAACATAGACCCCCAGCACGATGAGAACTTTACCCCAATGCGTTTCATGGAGTTTCCTTTATATCTTATTCTTTTTTCTGGTCAAAATGATTTTTATAAATCTCTTCTTTTTGCCATGTATTGCCTTCTGCCTTCTCTCTGCAATAATCAATAGCCAACTGCCAAAAACAAAATATCCTCCTTCTCAACAATGTTTTATCTTTTTTTTTTATCTCTAGCCAAAAATCTTTTTACCCAATACGCGAACAAAAGAAAAACCACTTAGCAACTTGGTCTTAACTTTTGCTATTTTTGGAAATTCCCTCTAACTATGCTTTGTTGTTTACCTTGATAATTAGACAATGGGATCCTCAAGAATTTAATTTCTTATTGGACATTCCGCCTGTTCTTTTCTTTTAGCTAAACACAAAAATCATTTCCACAAAGCTTCAAAGCTTGATAATATATTAATCTTATTAATTTAAATGAAACATCCAACTATTAACTATATGTGTTTCAATAACAATACAGTCCATTCGACTAATTGATTCGTGGAAGGTAAACGAAATTCCTTTCTTTCTTTTTTCATATTTTAAAATATTTGAAAATCTCTCGATTTTATTCATTTTTCTTACCCCTTCAACATAATATTTATCAATAGACAGACACGTATGCCACAAAATAAGAATAAAATAAATGAGAGAAAGAAAGTAAAATATATACATTAATATTAGTAACCCATCACAGCTATTATTGTTATTATTTACGTAACTATATGTGTAGCTGCGTGCTCCTTTCCAAATACACAACTCATGAAGCAAAACACACACATATATACATACATAGCCTGATTTACTCTCTCCCTTGTAACAGGGTTCGAACCCAGTTCCTGTTACAATATGGAGGCCATTTTGATGCTAAACTAGAATGGCACTGGCTGTATTATTTTGATTACAATGGTTCTGTTTCTACACTGATGTTATTTTGCATTAATTGCTCATTTGGTACTTGGTAGTGTTTTGTCCCATTTAACTGTTTTTTTAATGACAATAATAATTATATTTTAGTCTACATTTGGGTGTCTAGATAGGAGAAGAAGAGCCCTATTTTCAGGTCACTCCTTGCACAATGTGATAAGAATTATATTTTGTTTGTCGTGATAAAAGATATATTTTTATTTATTTACTTTTTCGTTTATTTCAATATTTTTATTCCCTTCAATTTACACTCTCATATTTTTTCATATAACACTCACTTCTAGTTCACATGTTGAAAAGCGCACACTATTAAAGTGAGGAGATCTTTTTTGAATATCTGTTAAATACTTATTTTTAACAAATGTTTAACAGTTAATTCCAAATTCTAATTCACAATTTTTTTAATAGATAACAATTAGAATCACATGAAAATTAAAACTCTCTCACTTTGAAAATAAAATTACATTCAAGAACTCTGATCTGCTGTCTTTTTCTAATGAGTTTCTAAAAAAACATACTTTAATTGGATTTTTTTTTTTAAATCATGGGCTTCAATAAATTTTAAATAATAATTTCTCATTATACAATAAACCGACAGAAGCAATTATTATTTTTTATAATATATTTTATATGTTGAAATATCTCAATATAACAGGTTTTATGATGGTTTGTATTGAAAGATTTGAAAAATTTAAGCTTTTGATATTATTTATACTTCATTTGTATATTTCATATTTTTTGGTTTCCTTAATATAATTTATTTTCACAGTTGAAACATCTGCTTTCAAATACACTAAGACTATTTTGTAAATTACAGATTTCACATTTCTAATATTAAAAATTTCAAGAAATTAGACTTCCAAATTTAGAGATATATTTCATAGAGGCCTTTTATATTACAAATAGTTAAAAATATAAATATTTATATCACATACATGGAAAGATTATCTGAAAGGAGACCCTTTGATTTGTCTTCGAGGCCTTAAAGAAACCGATCAGGGCAAATTCCTAATATCCACTCCATACGTTTTTGTCGTTGTAGCTGTTATTACTATGTGATTATTCATATAGTATACAAACATGGATGGGCTGCTCATCAATACGCATTACGAGTGTGGTGAGTTTATTGGCTTCTTACCTCCTAGTTTATGATCAAGAAACACCATGGTCTTTCTTCTTAGTTGCCTTATATGGCAGAATAAATGTATATGTAAATGATAAATATTTTTCCAATAGATATATACAATCATAACAGACAAAAATAAATCATGGCCCTTATTCCTGGGAGGCTGTAAAGTCACCAACCATGGCAGCGGTTGGTGGCCGAAGGTGGAGGGTGCTAAGAATCACCTGATTGTGGACCCAGGCTGCCATTTGATGACGACTTTTTATTTAGATACTTACAACTGCAGATCACTTTCAAGTGAAAGAACATTGCAAGAATTAGAAAAAAAAGTTGTCTTATATTATTAAAAGGGACATTATTGGACTTTGTGAAGTTAGAAGAAAAGGTGAAGAGACAATTGATTTAAAAGGTGGACATGTACTCTACTATAACACAAATATTGGAAATAGAAATGGAGTAAGATTTATTATAAATAAAAAGTGGAAAAACAACATTGTGAAAATTGATGGTGTATCAGGCAGAGTGGCAAGATTAGTTATACAACTTAATAGCAGATACCAAATGCAGATAATTCAGGTTGATACCCCAACAAGTTCTCAGTGATGAAGTAGTAGAAGATTTTTATATGGATGTACAAAAGGCTTTTGATCAGAGGAAACAACATTTTAAAATTGTTATGGGAGATTTTAATGCTAGAAATGGTAAATAAATGAAAGATAAAAGTGCTGTAGGTAATTTTGGTTATGGTAATAGAAATGAGCGAGATCATAGATTTGTGGAGTTTGCAAAAAAAGAAAAACGTTATAATTTGAATTCCTTTTTGAGAAAAATGTTAAAAAGGAAATGGACATGGAAGCATTTAACTGAAGGTACAGCAGAATTGGATTATATTTTGACTAGCAAAAAATACATATTTCAAGATTGTAATGTTCTTAATAAATTTAACACATCAATTAGTAAAATGTAAGTTATGTATTAATGCATAACTAGAGAGATAAAAATTATTAAGAAAAACGATATTTACAGTTGATATTCCTAATCTTCAGAAACATTTTAATGAATTTAAATTAGAACTTACAAATCGGTTTCAAGTATTAGTAGATTTTGAACATGATTCAGATTTGAATGAAATTAATATGAAAATAACTGATACACTTTTAAAAACTGCAACAAAGACAGCTGGTAGAAAAAAGCAGCAATTAACCAATAAATTTTTTACTGAGACTAGAGAATTTATGAAGAAAAGAAGAAATATGAAGATATATAAAAATGATGCATTAAAAAAGATTGAATATCTCGAATTTTGTAAAATGGTGCAGAAAAGAGTTGAAAATTATATAAGAAAATATAACTGTGAGCTAGCAAGGAAAGGTGTAGAAGAGAATAAAAGTCTCAAGAGTGTAAAACAATATTTTGGTATTGGTAGGAAATTTATATCTGCAATAAGAAAAAAAGATGGAATTATTACTAAAAAAAGAGATGACATCATGAAATAGATGGAAGACTTCTATCAAGAATTATATATAATGAGATATTATTTTATATAGCGCTGTTTTTTATGTAATAGTAATATTAGCGATTGAGCCAATGTACATGCTCTTTAAAGATAAATTATAAATGAATACTCAATTTTTCCAGACACGAGATATAGTATTTTAGAAAGAATGGAATGAATCCATATACCTCCTACATCTATTCCGAATTGCCCAGAATTTTAAATAAAGAAGTGAGACATGCAATTAAATTTATGAAGAAAGGAAAGGATCCAGGTAATGATGGAATTATAATTGATATATTAAAAGAAGCAGATGAAGAAATAGAAAATTTTTTAGCAAAGTTATATACCAAATGTCTAAATGATAAAGATGTACTAGATGATTGGAAGAATGCAGTA
Source organism: Epiperipatus broadwayi (assembly GCA_028023455.1). NCBI lineage: Eukaryota > Metazoa > Onychophora > Udeonychophora > Euonychophora > Peripatidae > Epiperipatus > Epiperipatus broadwayi. The sequence goes on from JAQFVV010000004.1 coordinate 18,749,928, forward strand.
TAAATATTAATATTTTAAAAAGGTGATAAAGAAGATATTAGAAATTACAGACCTATCAGCCTTTAATCAGTCTTATATAAAAATTTTACCAAGATAATTACAATTCGTCTACAGAGAACAATGGATTTCTACCAACCAAGAGAACAAAGCTGGATTTAAAAGTGGTTTTAGTACAGTAGATCATATCCAGGTATTGAGAGAAGTTATAGAAAGGACAAATGAATATGAGCTGCCATTATGCTTTGGATTTGTAGATTATGAAAAGGCATTTGATTCTATAAACATTTCTTCAGTGATTAATGCATTGGTATAGATCCAGGATATAGTTATAAAAATGCAACAGTAACAATTAGATTACACAACGATAGTAGGAAAGTCAACATCGAGAAGGGTGTAAGACAGAGTGACTCCATATCTCCCAAAACTTTTTACAGCAGTGCTGCAAGAAGTATTTTGTGGATTAAAATGGGAAGTGAAAGCAAATGGAGATTATTTAAGTCATTTAGATTTTTTTTTTCATATGTCATAGCATCGGCCGGGACGCGAACCCACACCCGTCTGCAACCAACTACTTGCTTGCAAGGCGGGTGCGATGACCTCTCGGCTAGCAACACTTGACGTCTTTTAGATTTTACAGATGATGTAGTTGTTTTTGCAAATAATGCTTTAGAGTTGCAGGAAATGTTGCAGAAGTTATCAGATGAAAGTAGGACTAAAGATAAATGTAAAAAAGACTAAAGTAATGTTTAATCGATTTGCTCAAAATATGAAAATAAAGATTGATTATGATGAATTAGGTCAGATTATTAATAGAGATGGAAACATATAATGGAAGAAATTAATCATAGAATTAAACTTGGTTGGAGTGCTTTTGGTAGAAATAACTTAATACTAAAAGGAAATATGCCTATGTGTTTGAAAAGGAAAGTTTTTAATAAATGTGTTTTACCAGTTCTTACTTATGGATCTGAGACTTGGACACTTAATAGAGGAGCAATACAGAGACTTCAGACCACTCAAAGAAATATGGAGAGATGCATGTTGGGAGTAATAAGAAGAGATCGAAAATGCAATATATGGGTAAGAGAACAAAGAGGTGTTACTGACCTCATTGAAAAAATTAAAAGACTGAAGTGAAATTGGGCTGACCTATTGCTAGAAGAGATGATAATAGATGGACAATTGAAATCTTAAACAGGATTCCAAGAGATTGTAAAAGACCCAGAAGGAGACCACATGTGAGATGGATGGATGAAAAAAAAAGTGAGACAGTTAAAGATGGGAGAAGATGGAATGAACTTGAAGAGACCTTCATCCTGCAGTGGATTGATAATGGTTAATGATGATGATGATATTAGATTGCAGACATACCATATTTTTTCTTTTAGAAAAAAATACATTTTTATTAATCAGATAGTTGAACAAATTGCACATTGTAAAAAAATAATCAATATATTTTTTTTATATAATTACTATTTTTTTTTAATTAAAAAATCTTAAGTGTTCATAACATTAGACTATTTTTTAATTTTCAGTGTCATACTAATATTTTAAAATTTTGAAAACCTTTATTATTTTAAGGTAATAGTATGAATACTGAACCCTACTGTTTGATGGCGCTCTTTTTCACCCAATGCACATCAATATACCAATTCATGGGCCATCTGTTTGTTTACATTGTATTACGGCAAAAGATTTTTTTTTTTTCGTCATTGGTCCATTTGTTTGGTTTACATAATATTACGGTAAACCACCAAAGTTTTTTTTTTTATTCCACCCGGGGTTTTTTTTTTTCCGTTTTTTAATAAACAAATACTTTGTTTCTAGATGGTCTAGGGTTGTTAGTTTGTTTTTAAATTATCGACTAACTGTCGGTCGGTTTCTTTACATAATATTACTTCGGTAAACCCAAATTTTTTGTTGTTTTTTCACCCGATTTTCTTTTTTTTTTGGTTTGTTTTTTTAAGAAACACTTTGTTTTTAGATGGTGTTAGAGGGGGTTAATTTGCTTTTAAATTATTGATTAACACTCTGTCAGTTTGTTTACAAAAAAATACAGTAACAAACACTTTGTTGTTTTTAGATGGTGGAGGGGGTTGGTTGTATGCTTTTAACTTATCTTCTTTTTTTGTTGTTGATGTTTTGATTTTGAATTGTCGTTTTTTTTTTTTTGTTAATTTATTACGAGGCTTTTCTATTTTTCAAATCTTTATGCTATAGAAAGCTTTATATGATAGCAAAAAGTTCTTCCTTAATTTGTTGGGCCTTTAATTTTTCAAAAAGACATAAACAGTTAGTTTTTAAAAAACACTTTTTTTTTTAAGCCGGTGGAGGTGGGTGGGGTGGCGAGGAAGGTTTGTTTTGATTTTTAATTATCGACTTCTTTTTGGATTTTCTTTCTGAACATTTTATTATGTTACCGCATAGTTCTTTATTATTATTTTTTTGGGTGGGGCATTTTTAATAAACTCTTAAACACTTCTTTTTTTTTGGTATAATGAAATATTACCTACTTTAACTGTTAATGAAACTTATCAAATATTACCTACCTACTTCATAATCATGTGAACAGCAACAAAAAAAAAAAACCAGTTTCCCATAAAATAATTTATTGAATCCAAAATAAACAAAACTTTGGACATGTTGTGCACCAAAACAAGTAAATAAAAAAGACCATTTTCGGGGACATAAAAAAAAAAACCAAAAATAATATGCAAATAAAATAACAGGGAAGCCTCAAAGCTGTAAGTAACGGGATTTTGGAGCCCTCGAACCAACTTCCCTTACGCAGACCTACACAGGTATGCTTGCAGGGGTGACAACGAAATTGCCCAGATCCCGTGGTTGACTAAAAGCCTGTCTCTCCCGCAAGCGCATACCTTCGTATCCGGAAGGATTTTCTCTTTCTGGGAAAACACAATTTTGTTCATCCATTTGTGTGGCCAGCCGGCAATTCACTCAGCTTCGACCAATTCGGACAACTTGCAGACGACATTTGACGGTTCTCGCAACTCTGCTGAAAAAAAGAATCTTTTCAAGTTGTGTGCAGTTCAAAAACATAGGGAAGCATGTGTGACAACATGACAATTCTTAATAGGGACTACTAATTCCACTACGCTTTCTAAAACATTTCCAACAATGAATTTTTGCAGTTTCGTCTTTTTCAAATACAGCCACCATCAAATCAGACCGTAGCAAGAGTTCAAGAGCACTCACTTGACGAATACTGTTGCAATGCAATGGGCGTAGTATTTTGTTACGTAATCGTAAAATACATCACCCCCAGGCAGCTTGTTACATCTCAAAAAACACCTATTGTACTGCCAGCTGTAAGTTAAGCCCGCTAAAACAATATATTGATGTGCGTTTTGTGAAAAACAATGCCATCAAACAGTAGGGTTCAGTATTCATACTATTACCTATTTTAATAATTTAATTTTGCTATAAACTCTATTCAAACTGATGGCTATATAGGTGATAAAATTAAGCATTTAATTAACTTAGAAAACATTAATGGATCTTTCTATTAAATGTTAAATGTAATACCAGTGTTAAATATACATTTGAATAGTATGAAATTCATTTTATCATTAGTTAGTTTTTTCAAATAAGACATTTATAGATCTCCAATATTTAATTGACCGTATTATAGTTAAAAGATTTTAAAAAAAGGAAATTTATAAATAACAAACTGCATCAAAAAAGCAATGTTATATAAAATCAACAATGCAGATTACATATTATAACTAAACCTTTTTTAACTGTCAATACTGCTAAAAAGATATTGTTTCTTTAATAAAATATCATTAATAGAGAACTATATTAAGTGAAAAGTCAACATAAAATTTATTGCATTGCCACTATAGGTGAATTTTTAAAAAAAATCTATAAGATAGGGAAAGAAAAAAAAAACCAATTACTAATTCAATATTGTCTCATATTAGTTTATTACATTGTTCAATGACCACCCACAATAAGAACATTTTATTTTTTGTAGTTTATTTTTATATTCCGATATATTTTATGAATTCATGTAAATACATTATGATTTTAGAAATCAAGTATGTGAATGTATTTATATGTGTACCAGGAGGGACACAAAAATAACTGGAATTTTACAATAATAAACTATTTATTTATTTTCAAGTGTTATAAATTTAATCACTTTCAAATTACTATCCATTTGGTGCAATACATCAATCTAAACATGTTTTTCATTTTTCAAATAAGTCCTGAAATACTTGTAAAGTGATGCCTTTTAATGTCCATCAGTTTTTTCCACCATTTCTTAAGTATTTATATGTGTACCAGAAGGGACACAAAAATAACTGGAATTTTACAATAATAAACTATTTATTTATTTTCAAATGTTATAAATTTAATCACTTTCAAATTACTATCCATTTGATGCAATATACGAATCTAAACATGTTTTTCATTTTTCAAATAAGTCCTGAAATACTTGTAAAGTGATGCCTTTTAATGTCCAACTGTTTTTTCCACCATTTCTTAAATCAGAAAAAAAAAAAATTGAGACATTTTTTCATTCGATTTTAAAAAAGTAGCACAAAGTGAGATAGAGTGAATATGGCTGATAGATAAGCTGGGTCATGCTGAATTTAAATGAAAAACGTTTCTCACTCAAGACTCTGAGAGATGACCCTTTGTTGGGGTGGGGCTTGTACTGTTTCCTTTGCTATAAAACAGCATGTTTACATTTTACCGCATCATATAAATGTTTCAGAACTTGCAGATAAAATGCCTGACCGTTATAAACTAACTCTGAGAAAAAAATGTTGTTTGCATCAAAGAAAAATCAGCATTGTTTTGACTTTGGACTTGACTCGCCAAGCTCTTTAGGGATGTGGTAAATTTAACATTTCATTTGTGTTTTTACAAGATCAGCTTGCTTATAATCTGTTTCAAGTATTTCCTTTTTCTGTAAACAAAAACAGAATTTCATATTCTTCAATCTTTTCAAAAAGCCATTATAAAGAAAAAAATTGACAAATATGCAAAATGCATTTTACAAAAAAAAATGTGCTACATGGTCCCATGATTTCACTCAGTGATAGCATTTGGCAGATTGATGCAGAAGAATTCCTGCAAGAAGTATGTAACAGCAGAAGTATATACTACAATCAGAAAACGATTCCCATTATTTTTGGGTCATCCCCCCCCCCCCTCATATATATATATTCTCAAATTTTATTCTTATCTCAATGCATCTTAATACATGCAAGAATCTAACATAAAACAGCTTGATATTTGAATAACTTATAAATTTTTTTTTTTTTTGGTTTTAAAAACAGATTTAGAATTTTTCTTTTAGATAACTGACTTATAAACAATGTTGAAAGATAAAATAAGGATGAAAAATGGTTTAAAATCTCTCAATATCCTTAGTAAGCATGATAAATAATGACTTTCTCATTGTTCTTCTGAAGCGAAATTGAAGATTTTATCTTAATTACACTGTTTAAAAGCCATTATCTTTTTGCCTCATACACACATATGCACACTATATATAATACACAAATAAAACAAGTATTATGGTGATATCCAAAGTAATTATTACAAAATTGACTTACCTAAGAAATCAGATATCTTCAGTTATGTTTAAATAAAATAGCAAAATTTATACATTCTAAATCAATACATAAGTTAAATAAAAACTAGCTATACCTAATTCAGTCTTTACATGAACATTTTCACACAGTTTTGATCTTACTTGTAAGAAAGAAATTTTAATTTTCTCCTTGCATGATTTGTTTTGATCTATTTAACTTTAATTCTAAAAAAAAAATATTTCAACTTATTTTTAGTTTTAAAATATTTCTTAAAATTTGCATTGAAGTAAATCTAAGATTTGTCTATTTTTTTATTTAAATATATGAGCAACAAACCTTTTCATTCTGATTTTATCATGAGAATAGAGAAGTTAGAAAAACTGAATTTGAAGTTTTACAATTTTATTTGTATAATTAACTGTATTTCTTCCTCCCCCTGTAAAACCCACCACTTTTTGTACACAAGTTAATGCTAAATCTAATAAAAGTTACTAAGAAAAAAAAATCGAATAAAAATAAAATTTGTGCAATTAAATTTTTGTTAGAAAAGTATGTTTATATTCGTTCAGGTAAATTTTGATGATAACTAAATTACATTCTTTGTTTAATTATTTATTAAACAGAATTGAAGGATAGTGACAAAATCTAGTTATTATGCATCAATCTGGGTCACATAGTAGCAATAGTTTCTTAATAAATATTTAAGTTTATAAATAAAAGTACGTGTAAGTATATAGTTTATTTGAACATATAAACTATATAATTGGTTTGTTGCATTACTTTTATTGATTTTTTAAAGTTTAGAAACAATTTTCTATTTTTCTATATGGTTTGTTTATAGAATTCATTTCTATGCAAATTTTTCAAAAATGTATCTAGTGTGTAAAAATAAAACTGAGTATAATTGTTTTAATCTAAATGATTTTTATATATTTTGTTAATCAGTCAATTCTTATTTAAATGAATAAATTTGAAATGTCGATTGTTTTAAAATTACTTTTTTTAATTTACAATTTTAAATTCAATTAAAACAAATGCAATAAAATCAGGATTTATTTTAGTATTAATTTATGTTGTTTGGAGAATAATTTTATTTTTCCACACTTTTTCACACTTTGAATCGCTGATGACACTCCACTCATTCTTTTGAACTAATCAAAACTAAATATCAAGCCTACCGTGTTGCACCAAAAATAAGACCTAATTAGAAAATAAGCCCTAGCATGATTTTTTCAGGATGCTTATAATATAAGTCCTATCCCAAATATAAGCTCTAGTTAAGATTGTTAGCCAGATAGATTGCTTTTGTTTGTCCAATAAAATACACAATAAATTTATTGAATTATAAAGTAATTAATGTATAAATAAACAATATTATTGATATTAATGTTTTAAATATATGGTAATATAAATTATATGGTTCTTTTGTATTGTCTTGTCGATCATTTTCAGCAAACACAATTCTAGCTGTAAAAAGAAACAATTTATCTACCACAAATCAGTATATCGGACACTTTACAATTTCATTTACGTATTTTTATGCACTTATTTTATTTATATTTAATATTTAGCTTTAGAATGCTTGATTTAGTTTTAAAGTTTCATTGTGGTAACTTTTAAATATTCAAGATAAAACAAAAATTAGTTTGATTTCTTAAACATTTTTTCCCCTCCTAAAAGACTTTATTAAAATAATAGAAGTGATTTTAATAATCAAAATAGTTTAAGTTAAATCATCAAACTTTCTCCTAAAAAAAAGTTTTTAAAAAGAATACCAAATAGGGCTATTACAAGTAATCTGGAAAGTGTTTACAATGTGTGTACGGACACAATTGTATCATATAAGAATCATCATAATTCAATACGCCATATATGTTGTGATGGATGTACTTAATGTACATATGTAAAAATACAGAAACATTTTCTCAATTTTTGTGCTTGCATTTTTTTATTGTTGTTGCTTTTGAGTGGACACTTAACTGTAATCATTTTTGTTACCACTCCTGTCTGACAAGTCTTCAATTATCACTTGATTTAATGGTAAATTTAAACAGAATAATATTCTGATCGTCAAATAAGGTGAGTGAGTACAAGAAAAGAATTGTGGGGGACCTACACAATAAGAATCTTACAGTTTTCTGCAAAGTGAAGTAGATTTTTGTACACGAAAAAATAAAATATCCCCTTTAAATAAGCCCCTCTGTATCTTTTGAAGCAAAAATTAATATAAGACCTGGTCTTTTGTGGGGAAGAAAACACACTATTTAAAATTTATAACTTTTACTTAAAATTGTTATATTTGTTACAAATTTTTTAAAATTATTTTTTATTTATTTTTTTTTTTTTTGAAGTTCATTTTTATCTTATATCTATATAAGCATACCCATTCATACTTTTTTGAGTTTTATATGACAAATTAAATGTTATTAAAACAGGCAAAACTCTCTATACGTATTGCCACTCAGTGCAAGCCAGAGTAATCAATGAATGACAGAAGGCTTGTGCATAAAATCCCCATCTAATGCCTACTCATCCAATATCCCCAGATTAATTTCAGTGAGGAGCCTTGGATCTGAGAGCAATGCAGTGCTCTCTCAAGGCTCCTCACTGATGAAGGCTACAAGACAGAAACTAGTCTGGGGATACTGGATGAGTAGGCACTAGATGGGGGTTTTATGCACAAGCCTTCTGGCATCTATTGATTACTCTGGCTTGCACTGAATGGCAATACATATAGATAGTTTTGCCTGTTTTAATAACAGTTATAAGCAAGCATAGAAATGGTGATCATGTGATGTTTATTGGCTTAAAACAAATTAAATGATATATATTTAAAGCAAAAAAAAATGTGTGTGTGTGTCTGTGTATAAAAAATGAAAATAGTACTTCTTCTATCTACTATATATATATGCTTTAAGCTTAATTTTTTTATGTTTTACCTGCTGGCGCATTCTCCATCACGAAGCCCTCATTAAGTTGTCTAGGAAAAAAAGGATCATTATCATTAATATCACGAAGCTTAATTTTAACATCAGCTGCTCCTGATAATCCGGTTCCGTCCTCGTCCGTTGCCAAAACCAAAAAAGTCCACTCGGGCTGGCCATTGGGTCTGTCACGATCCAGAGGCTGGGTCACATATATTTGGCCCGATGTCCTGTTAATCTGGAAAATGTCATTCTGTTTGTCCGTTCCCTGCCCCTTCAATGAGTACCTAATGACCTGGGGACGGTTGGTATCTCCATCAGATGCATTTACCTAAAAAAATATTGATTTGTTTTTCTTTTTAAAACTGAATAATAATAATAATAATAATAAAAACTACAAATCAACTATCTACATCAAAAATTAAATTTAAAAGAATATAGAGTTTTTATTTATAAGCCAAATAAAATCTGGGAAGAATAGTCAAAAGGAAATTTAATCAAGCTCCATAATAATATTTTATATCTGTCAATTAATAATACAGCTAAAATAACACAAAATTGTTGACAAAACTTTGAAATAAAATGAAATATAAAACTTCAATTAATATTAGTCAATCAAAAAAAATAATAAAATATTGTTGCTGCAAAAGAATTATAATGAAATAATGCATTGTGTAATTTAATTAAAAGTAAATGAGGCAATATTTTAAAACAATATTGTTTCCACATGAAATAATATTTTAATATATATGTGCAAACATATAATTTATTTTTCATCTAGAAAAAGAAAAAAACAACTATTAAATTAAAATCAAGCAATCTCCAACTATGTTCAAAATATTAACATTATAATTTCCTTATTATACATCTAGATTGTCAACTTTAAATAATATTCGCCTAAACTATATGCCATCCAGAGAGAGATGAAAAAATGAATCCATTTTAAATCTATATTATTCAAACTAAAATTAATTTATTTAAAATTACAGTAAAACATTTACTTACAATTTAAAAATCACAAAGTTACAAGATAAAAAAGATATTATGAATTAATATATATTAAATCAGGGATGCCCAACCCATAGCTCGCAAGTCACATGTGGCTCGCATTGCACTCTTCAAGAAAAAATGATAAAATATTTTATGTTCCTTGATGTCACATGCACACACTAAAAAATAAACATTTTTACAATACAAACGATAATGATATGCAGTGTCAGGTTTCACATTAAATAAAATAATTAAAATATACTTTTCCTGTAATTGTAATTTATATGTATGTTACCAAATTTTTAATAAATAAATATAAATAAAATGTATTTTCATTTTTTTTCTTTTTAACATATTACACCAGTTTTTTTTTAGTTTGTGAATTATGTTTATAAATGTGATATGAAAAATTCAATAAATAATTGTGACTCCCCAAATTTTTTTAAATTCTCAACTGGCTCACATCAAGTTAAAGGTTGGGCATCCCTGTATTAAATGGTCATTCAATATGAAAATACATGAATAAATTTATAAGTATACATGGGTTATATATATATTTAAAACAAAAAATGTATGTATTAATTTTTACTAGTGGAATTATTTACAATCTTTTAATATTTTTTTAATACATAGATGATTGAATTTTATTTTGAATTGTTTTAATCTATACTTTATTAAGGAAAAACTAGATTTTTCAGGGAGTTAGTACTAATATTTATAAGCCGGACTAACTAATCACTTGGTCACAGTCAACAATTACTTCATTTGGGCAGAGAATTTAGCATTCAACATGCATACACCTTTTATTTTTAAAATATTTTTATTTATTCAAATATTTACAATTTAAAAGCAACTGGATTTTATTGTTATTTTTATTCTTCATTAAAGATGTGAATTAATGTAATTAATGCTTTCAGAAGAATCATGCAGCTAATATGCAAGAATTATTCTTAATTTTTAAAAACATTTTAACAGTAAAAATTATATTATGTGTAATTTCAAGCAAATACTTTTATGCGTATGTATAAATGCATAATTGATATATATGTTTTAGTGTTATGGTAAAGTGGCTAACTATGGAGCTTAAGAATTGAAGTTCTAGTTCTATCCCTCTTGAGCAATACACAGGTTCTTTTTTCCATGCTTATTTAATCAATTTCTTAGATGCCAAGATCTACTTTCTGATAGTTTAGTCTAGTCTTTTAATATTCTAAACTATGCAAACTCCCATCTATAATAATGTGTAGTGCAGTATCTATTAAAATTCACATTTTATGTACATATAATTTTTCAGGGCATCAAAAATATTCCATAATTCAAACATAATATTTAGATACGAGTCAGTTTTTTTCTATTATAAAACATTCAGATACCATCCAGATGTAAAAAATCTAAAAACAAAATAAATATGCTTAGAATTTAAGAGTAAATAAATAATATGTAGATTATTCAGACTGTGCAGTGATGATGATTATCCTAAACTTACCACTGATATCTAAAATTTCAATAGTTGAGGAATATTTTTTATTATTCTGTAAAAAAATCAAATTTATATCTCTTATATCTAGCAATCAAGAATAAAACTGATTTTTATTTAAGCTATAAAGTTCATTATAAAAGCAGAAGGTATCATTGCCTGAATGCTAAATTCACAACATGTATATTTACTATTAATCTAATATTTTTAAAGCAGTTGCATTTTTAATGGCAGTATATAAAACTTAGCCAACAGTTTAATGACTGTCTTTAGTCATAATTTTTAGAAGATTAAATATGGATTTTCTGTATGTTCATTTTAACAATTACTTAAATTTTCATAACATTTTTTATAAATAAAATGTGAAGCATAAAATGACATTCAGAGATTACTGAATTCTAACAAACACTAAAAAATTATGTGAATTTAAAGATTTATGATAAAACTTCATTTTTAATAATTGTCAAATATTATTCAGAACATTCTTTAATGAAATGTCTAATTACTATGTTATTTTGTAAAATGACTTTAAAAAATATATATAGATTATGAAGAAAAGATACGTTTATTCTACCATATTTGTGGTACAATCGGCATTTTAAATTTAAAAGATTAAATTTCTGAGAAGGATAAAAGTTACTTTTGTAAATTATGTAATTATTTTTAGAATAAAATAGAAAAGAGAATGAAGAAGACATACTTCTAGATTTTACCAAGATAAGAATGTAAATTCCAAACTAAAGCAATTATAATTACTTCCATTAAAAAAATACAGCATTCTTTTTCTGTTAATTAAAGATGGCCACTGAAGGGGGAGGGGAGATAACTTTATAAACAAAAAATGGAAATAATGTGGAAACTAGTGAAAGTTAAATCAGGGAAAGAGAAAGAAAAAGGGTGTAAACAGAATATACGCTCTGGACTTGAATTAGACGGGATATAAAAGATGGGACATCACTGGTCAGATCTTCTTTCCCTCGTGTCACACCAGATAATAAATTGAAATAAATTGCAACTTTTCCTACAAAGCCATGTCAAGATCTTTTATTATATAGTTAACAGCAGGCGCAGCCTTTGCAAAGTGTGTGAGTGGAGCCTATTGGGTCCACCGACACTTTCTTCCTTCCTGGAGTCTCAACAATGCTGTGATTCAATCCTGTCACTTACTTAGACATTAGAACCCTGAACTGCATATCAAGATACTGTAATGAGATCACTTGACGGATCCCAATAAAGACAAAACCATGCGTGGTAATTCATTCAGTGATAGAAATAATTATTTGAAATTTACTGGTAAGAAACTTTATTTTGTGTTATATTTGATCACATTAAGTAAATAAGTATTGTTGAAATGCTATAATAAATCTTGTTGAAGACTGAATCAAGATAAAGTCCGAGAATAGCAATAATTGACTTTCAAGAAACAAGTTAGTTTGATATTATGAACTCAAATATTCGTCATTGTCAGTATTAACTTGTATATTATATATATGTAAAGGGTGTGCTTTTTTTTTTTGTTTATTCTCTTATGTTATTATTACTAATGAATGTGTCATAGAATTATAAAATTAATAAATTATAGAAATATAACTTTTTTGGTTTATTTAATTTAATTGTTATAGTATTATAAGCTAAATCTATTATAATTTTACCAATTATAAATGCCAACGCCTAACCATAAATTACAATTCTCCAGAGGGCAGTAATTCAACACGCAATTGTGATTATTATAGATAGGAAAGGGGAGAGCCAGTGGATTCGCATATAGAATCCTGGCACCTATGAAATAAATAAAAAACTGGCTCTACTCTGACTATTATTAAACCATAGTTATAATAAATTGAGGTTGTTTAACCAGAAAAAATAGTTATGTTATCGAGAATACGTGGCATATTCAAATAAATGAATTAACAGATGCGGGCGTAACTTGGTTAACGAATACGCTAAAATTTACTAGCATATAAAACCCTAAATTACCGATAAATGGTACCACTTTAATACACTTTATTTATTCTTCCATGGCAATATATAAATCTTAGCCAATAGTTTAATGACTGTCTATAGTCATAAGTTTTAGATTTAATATGGATTTTCTGTATGTTCATTTTAACAATTCCTTAAATTTTCATATTTTTTATGAATAAAATGTGAAGCATAAAATGACATTCAGAGATTACTGAATTCTAATAAACACTAGAAAAAAAGAATGTCAATTTAAAGATTTATAATAAAACTCATTTTTAATAATTGTCAAATATTATTCAGAACATTCTTTTAATGAAATGTCTAATTACAATGTTATTTTATTAAAATGACTTTAAAAAAATATAAAGAGTATGAATAGAGGGTATGTTTATATATGCAGGCATCAGACCTATAGACTAGTAGAGAGACCAAGAGACAGACAACAAGTAGATAGAAACATCATGTTTTAAGAAATGAGATTAGAAAATATCTTAATAATTTTATTAAATTAATATCCACTTAATGAATAATATTTCTGTAGTGTAATTTTCACTACACCACTCTTGAGCAAGATAGGGACTGGTTTCTATCCACTTTTAACACCTTTTGGAAAATATCTTTTTTCATTTTTAAAAATCACTAAAAGTATAGATATATCTAAAATTAGATATTTTATGTATTCGTTTTCTTGATTTAAATGTGTCAATTATACTATTATAAAAGTTTAGTAAAAATAAATATATTATTGTTCATCTAATCATTCAAATTGATAACAGATAATTATCTGTATATATTTTAAAATACTGAAACCATAAATAATGAAAGCTGAACTTTACTAATATTTGTTATTATTAGCATTTAACCAAAAAAACCTCATCCCCAATGATTGTAATGAATGAATTCATCTTCAATAAATTATAAATTATTCATCTTCAATAAATTATAAATTATCATATAATCAATATTATAAAATTTAGAATATATATAATAATGATCTAAGTGCACTTACATTTAAGATGTTAGCAGGAAGATCTTTGGGATCCATTTCTTCATAAATTGTTACTTCATAAACAGGCTCACTGAATACAGGGGGAATATCATTTACATCTGTTACTGTGATGCGGACATATGTGTGGTTTTCATTTTTACCATCAGAGGCGACTAACCGAAGGTTGTACACCTGGAAAAAATTCAAATATTTATAAATTTTCTAGTCCTACTTTATACTTACCACAATTTATAAAATTATAAATAATAACTCAATGAATACCATATATATATATTGAACTGGATACTTTATCCGATTCAAGGGTTCTATCATGTAAATTAGAAAGAAAAAAAAACCAAGTTTTATATGTGCAATAACACACATACTTATTTATTTTGAAATCTTATATTTTTAATTCTAAGTTGATTTTAGTATAAAATATTTTTTTTATGACGCTTGTTTTCGTTTAAAATAATTAAAAGCAAACAAAGTTTAATTAGTGCTCTTATATGTATTTTATTTAAACTAAAAAAAAAATTTAATGTTGATGTATTTTAAAGCTGAGATTTAGTTTTGTATTTTTTTTTTTTTATAAAAAAATAATAATCATTTTTGTAAGATTAAGCCCTGTAAGATATTGTTTTTCTAATTAAGATTGCGCGGGAGATAACAAAGGACATAAATAGCTGGGTAATTTATTTTTTTTGATTAGAGAGGAGGATTCAAAGAGACTATTCTGTTCATTCAGTTTTTATTGCTCAGCTTCTTCTTATTGAGGATCGATCCAGATTTTAGCTGTTATTGAACTGTTGCATTGTGAAAGTGACTAAATTTTTTTTTTGATATTGGTGCCACGGGAATCACCAAGTTGAATTTCCGTTGACTGATGATAACTCTATTTGCCGCGATAATAGCAGTCATTCAGACGCCATGCCTGCAATATACGCCACTAAGAATCTCCACAACATGATGGGCTGAGCCTTTCCAAAGATGAACCTCCGAAGCTCCAAATTGTGACTTCCATCATGACCCAACTGTCAAGTCCAGAGTGGATCCCGATAATGCCTCCAGACTTCTGAACCTGTAGTAAATGACATCCGTTGTAGAGGACTCTATAAACCGAACTTTGTGTGAACAACAGAAATTAATATTATCTCGAGGTAATTTACCTTTCCATATCAAAATCAGGGCTAAATCTCTAATTAAGTCTCTCGCAAATCTCAGCTTAATCTTAAAAAGAAATTATATTTACAATGTGTAATTTATCAATTTAAATATTAATGTATTTTTGTTTATTTTACATTACAATATTAGTAGCAAGATTTTCAATCTTAAAATGTTGCTTGTTCGAGAGTGTAGGGCGAGTGATATTTTATATGCTTAATAATTTCTCAGTTTTATGATTAACCCTTGTGAAATGCTCAGACCGACCTTAGTAGTTTTCTTTTATTTTTGTTTGTTTGTTTGCTTCGGCATTAAACTAAATCAAACTTGGCTTTGGCTAGTGATTTCTAGGATATATGATTTATTTATTTTTGGTAGAAATTTACTTGCTATAATTCAGATTGCGTAGTTCGTGTTTCTTTCTTGTGTGAGACTAACCTTGGCTTGTTTCAATGAACTTGTCCATGAGCGTTTTGCAGAATTATGACATTCTTGGTTCCAACATTTCTTTTATGGACTAAGAAAAGCTCGTCTGTGCTGTCCCGTTATTCTCCACAAACATCCATCTTACTAAATCTCTATAGGGAAAAGGGAATTGGTTGGGTGAACCGCTAGCAAAGGGATATAAGCCATTATTGTGTTATAGATAAGAAATGAACTTGTCTGCCTGGGTATTTAACGTAGTTCTGCTCGCATACACTCAATGTTAAGATCTGCTAAGTAAATGTATATCAAGTTTCATGTTTATTTTGTTATTATGTTTAATAAATTTAAAAAGTTCTTATAAGTATTTTGGCTGACATTTGTCTCAGTGTTTTCTCAATTGTCTGAACCACATTCATTAGCTTTTGCTTTCCCTGGGTTTAGTCCGGCACATTCATGTTCGTATATCCTGCCCACCCTTAAAATAAATGTCTAGTTCCGATTTTCGGACTAGTGGCGCCCTCATGGTCAGGATATACAAAACAAAAATCTTTCGTCCGGCACAATATATATATATATATGACAACTAAAGATCATACGAATATAAAAAAAAAAAAATTGAATTTTACTTTATACTCTCATTCAATTATGCAATGCCAAAGATAATATTTTTAAAAATATATAGCTATTATATGAACCATATAAATTTTAAATAGCAGGTAAAGAGAAATTAATATGAAAACTCAAGTTTGTAAGGTTAATGTATTGTAGGCCAATGATGAATAGTAATCATTTATATACAATACCTAACATGACATCATATGCCAAATAATGTTTATCAATATGCACTTCACTTCTATTGCTAATTATATATATATATATTCTTAACAAGTGAAGCACAATAATAAGAGCATTTTAAATAGGAGTAAAAAAAATCAATTATTGAAAATGACTTGATTAACATGCAACTTAAAAAAAAAAAACATTTTTTTAGAAATAAGGAATGAATAGATTTTATATAAATGCCAAAATTTGTGGATAGTAACATCCTCTATTAACTTTTTAATGTAAATATATAGTATTATGCAAATGTTTTTAATATATATATATCCTATTCTTACTTATGTTTCAATTTGATTTAAATATTATATACATTAAAACATCAACAAAAATAATTAACAAAAAATCAGAATAATGCAAAATTGAAAAAAAAAAAAGCACATACATATGAATATAGTGCTCAAATCTAAATTAAGTATGTGTTTTGAATGTATTCATTCAATCAATCTCAAAAAAAAAAAAAAAACTATCCTTTTTCTTCATTCTTCTTATAATAAAATTAATGATAATGAAATTCAAAAACTATAACAATATCAACATAATATTAAATTTATAAAATTCATACTTATTTCATTTTACTGATAGCAGCACTTGTTTCCTTGTATTGTTTTGTGATTACAATAACAGCATTTGCAATGAATTAGGAAATTAATATTTTGTTTAAAATTGTCGCAAAACAAAACATAGAAATTCTTCCGAAACTAAAAAAAAATTGTGACGAGTTCCTAGATTCAAATTCTTATGGATTTCTGAACCTATACAACTATTCCCTATTTACAATAAATAATTTGATGTCCCTTTTGCAATGAATTCTTTTTTAAAATCATTGCTTTCTGATGTTATACATTACTGTTTAATCGAACATTCTTTCTGTTCATATTTGCCACCAATAAATTTAATGCCTTTTTAATCTTCACTAAATAATTATCAAGTACTATGAATGTAACTTTGAAATGTTCAAAAGAATAAATAATCTTAACATGAATTTCTTTTTTGTATTATTTTACAAAATGATGACTAGTTCTTAATGAATATTTGCAGTTTCAGTATATAACTCAAATCCTTTCAAAATTAAATTGATTATTTTATCACATAAAGGAAGTACTTGAGAACTTCTTTTAAGCTTGATAGAATTGTTACCATTATTAATTTTACACTTTGGGTTCATTTTAAATAAAAATTTTAATTTTCAAATTCACAGTAGCAATTTTGACAATGTCACAGAATGACTAAGGAAATAAAATTGACTGCTACTATACTGCATGATTAAGTTCATGAAACATTCCACAATGTCTAATTTTTTTCTTTTATATATTTAATGTTTTCTTTTCCAAATTGCAGGCTAAATTCACGAGTTTTGGAAGAACAGATAGGGCAATAAAACTGTATGAATAATGTTCTAAAACTCAAAAAAAAAAATTTGATCACATAAAAAATATATATCAAAAATAAGTTAAAAATATACTGTAACATTTATTTATATACATTGCAAAAATATTGGCATTTGGTAAAAGCTAAAAAATAAAAGTAAATTTAGATTTTTTTTTTTGACTAATTTTTTTTTAAAAAAATAACGTACAATGAAAGTTAAATGATTCTTCAGTATATTTTTAATGTAATTAGAAATAAAAGTTAGAATTGGAGAGAACAAAAGAATTCCAAACATAAAAAAAAGATAAGAGAAAGTAAAAATATTTTGGCTAATTAAAGATGGCCGAAAAACTTGATAAGGAAAGAGAACTTTATAACGTAAATTTTATAAAGAATCTACAAGATTATGAACCAAAAAACGCCATGATAATAACATGCACAGAAGTCCAAAAACTGGACCTCTAGTATAAAAAGGAGGGATTCGGTTGGAGGAACGTCTTGTTCGTTGGTTTCTCTAGTTGGTCTTGGATTACAATAATATATCCAAGATCGCTCTACGCTGAAGTAATTCGGCATGTCGGAGTGAACCGAAGCTTCTGAAAACATCGTGCCTGAAGATATATACCAGAAAAGCTTTAGTGACCAACTAGGAGAATGGACCGCAAGATCAACTAATAATCAAAGGCCGTGAGCTCATTTTAACCCCGAAAAACTATGCATAGTTATCTACAACCATCGTGAATTCACTAAAACTTACCGGTAAGTTATGCTTCATTATCCTGATTGTGACAAATTTAAGCGTTCACAAACAATTCTTAAAAATATATGTATAAAAGGATCCCGATAGTGACTTTAATTGATCAAGAGACTCTTATTTAACCAAGAACTTTTTAATTGTTTAACTGTTATTTATTTTATTAATATTTCACATCTGAATTATATGTGTTCTCTCTAATTTACTTATAAGGAATTTTCATTTTAACCTAAACAGATTTTTAATCTTAACTTAAACAGATTTTTGGTCTGTTATAATAAAAAAATATTTCTAATATCAATTTTCATTTGTGCGTTATTAATAATAGTTATTAATTATTATTGAATTTATTAATATTATTTTAGTGATGTTTAAATATATAATTTACCTTTGCCAATGTGTTTAATAAATTCCAGGAATAATAATATTTTAAAAAAATAATTCTCGTTACGGTATGATACAATACCGATTAGTTTAAAAGTATTTTCTTTTTTTTATTTGCGAGACGTGCAGCCGACAGATTTCAGCGGTCTCTTTAGAATAAAAGGACCTGGCGCCCATATTGAATAAATTAAAAGCTGATTTCGTCCATAGCATAATTCTCAACAATTAATAGGCAGAGTTTGATCAGGAAATATAGTTATATTTTTTAGAAATAGAAATACAACTTTCTTCTTTTTTGACATAGCTTGATCAACTCGCGCGCAGTTTATATTAGCGTGTAGAGGCCTAACAAAACGGAAAACATTATAATACATTGCATTAATTTAAAAAAAATTTTTTAACTGCTATGAGATTGCAATTATGACAATATGCTAATATTATTTCAAGCAATTTTTGTCTCTCGTATGATGAAGTCTGTTCACAATAACAAAAAAATTTAAAAGTTTTCCATCACTGAATACCAAAAAACTGATTTCATAATAAATTGCACCAAAAATATAGTTTTGAAAATGAATATTATATTAGTTAAAAATATATTACTGTTAATTTTAACTTGTTTTATTTTTTATTTAATGTGCGGATCGCAATATTATTTTGAACAAAACAGTTAACAGATTTGATAAAATGTTCAAAATTTACAGTTAAAAATAAAAACAAAGAAATGCACCAGTGTCTGGCATTATTAATAAAAACATTACGTTCTACTTATATACAGATTAGTCATTTCTTGATTAGTAATATATTTAAACAATTATTCTTAATTACCATTGATTCTCAACTTTAAATTACTTTTTAAAATAAAATATTTTAAAATTTATGGTATACTTTTAAATTATGGTTACAAGTTAAACATTTTATCATAGAAAACTTATATCTGCTTATTTTTATATAAAAAATTTTATTTACAAGCAGTTTTTGAGAAATTAATGTACTCATTATTCAGAGTAAAGATATAATTAAAAAAATTTAATTTTTCTTTTACTTGTATAAGTTAAATTTATTATGCATTAGATTAATAAATTAAAAAAGAAATTGTCATTTTAAGAAAATTCAAATAGTATGTTTAAAATAAACTTACATTTAATGATATAATAAAGTATATGCATAAAAATGCACACATAGATATAAAAATTTAACTTACTTTATTGACCGATTCATAATCTAGAGGGCCGGCTACAATAATGGCACCAGTTTCTGGCTTGACGGTAAACACACCACCGATGTTACCTGTGGTGATCTGATATCGAATAACCGGATCTAGAAATATATATTCATGTACATTAAATAAATAATTAAATATTATATAACCATAAAGATATTTCATAGATAGTCCTAAAAAGGCCCAAAAAAAATCCTAAACACATAAACAATCAAAAAAAACTAAAGAAATAATACTCCAATAAAAATATAAAAATAAATCTGAACTGTAATTCTATCTATTTAAAAAAATTTAAATAAAATATGCAAACAATGAACAATATTGTATAATAATACAAAGTTGAAATGGAAAAGTTTGAATAAATAAATTTTTTTCACTGATTAAATCTCAATTTCTTTTGATATAAAAATGTATAATCTCACAAAATAGATATGAGGTCCCTCAACAGGCATTCATTAGTTAAATATCATTTTGCACACACACTATATATATATACAAGTCTTCCCATATTTATGGATTTGCAGACCCATGGTTTCATTTATTCACAGATAATAATAAAAAAGAAATTTTATTTTAATTTTTTAATTCACATTACATACATAATATATAAGCACTCATATAAGTGAATGTTTAAAATCAAGATTAAATATATTGTGCTAATATCAACAAAGTTTGGAATTGAATGTTTTGAATATAGAAAGACTACTGTGTATCAAAACATACAATAAGTATATACAGGTTGAATATCTCCTGTGTCAACTAAGGGATTACTTTATTGAAATTATTACTTGTTGTGATTATTTACTATTTACATTAAATTTTTATTTTAAATATATTGTAACGATATATAAATATGCCGTTACATTAAATTGAAATAAAAACTTTTAAGTTCGCAAATAAAAATAAATGTATTAAAAAAAAAACTAAACGCTAATATTAAAATGTTTGTTAAACGTATATATTCACACTGATTCAAAACTTTAAAAATATTTTTTTAAAAAAAAAAAAAAAGCAAATAAATAAGTATTTGAACGTACTTTTTTATAAAAAAAGTAAAAGATTAAAGATAATATTTTTGTAGATGGAAATGATTGTTTATTAATTATCCAAAAGCTGTGTAATTAAAAAGTCAGATGAAAAATAGATAAGAGAATAAAGAGATTTTAGCTTGACCAATGGAAGCAAATAAAGGCCCGGACCATAACGCAAAAATGGAACAGTGACGTTTTTGTTCGTGGAATCCATAGAAGGACTATAAAAAGAAAAATATTGAGTTCCAGTCAGTTCCAACTTGATTTGGTGAGATGAACGATGGGACGCACATATCGTTCTCTCTCACTTATTTTAAAAAGGAAAAGACTGTGATTCCAGAATGAACTAGCTAAGGCTACCTCCAGAATATCAGAACGGTCTTCCATGAAAGTCTTCGGGGGAATTGCCAACCGGAACCTGGACTCTTCTACCGTAAGCTATATGAACTAAACAATTTTTAAAATCATAAAAAAAAAAAAGAATAATCAAGAACTTTCGTCAGAGTTTGACAAATTTAATAAACAAACCAACTTAAATGTTAAAGTGGACTCTTATCTGATTTTTGTAAGTTTCAAATCAATTAATAATGTTTAATTTTATATATTTTGCATTTGATAAAAATGATTTCCATTTATGATTTTATTTGTATTAATATTTATTGTTTAAATTTTAAATGAGGAAATTTAAATTGGGTATAGACGTTGCATAGATTTGTTAGCGGTTAATTATGTTGCTGTTTCATAGTCGATTGGAATATATAAGTCATCAATGTCACTGCGGCATCTTACGATGAAAGCTATTGGGTTTTTTTTTGTATTCCCTATGCAATTGACGTTATCGATGATTTTGTATTTTGATCGGTTGTGTTTATTCTGGAATGTTTTAACCGTGGAATCTATGCTGCCAATCTATACTCGACATTATAAAACAAATTGTATAAAATTCATCTGTGCGAATGTATCTAAAGGTTAAATTTAAGTCGGGCATGAATGGCTATATGGATTTGTAAAGTTATATATATAGTTTAAGGGAGGGTAATCTTAGGTTATTCGTTTCGTAGTTGAATTAGCTCAATGGATTGGATATATTTGTGTAATTAGTAGATGTAGTATGAGATCCGCTACGGGCAGGATTGCATATATACGCCACACACCTTCTGTCTGCCTATGGATGGGTTTGTAAGTCGGCAAAAAGGACCGCAGTCCATTCCTATGGAGTTTTTTGTTTACTGTTCTACTCGCCAACAGATGTAGCATTCCTGTTGGTTGAGAGACAATGTCTTCTCTAACTCTACTTACTGTTTAGATGAACATTCCTGACAGTATAGTATTTTGTGTTGTCGTATTTTCATGCTACATTGAATACATAAATGTATCAGATGGATTGGCGCCAGTTTGACTGCGAACTTTTGGCCTAAGGTTAAATAAGGGAAAGAATATTTTCTTGTCAAATGCAGATCTATGTAGTCTATTCATACTCGACTCACAAAATAAATATTAAACTCATTATTGCAATCTATTTAAATGTAAAATTAAAGATTAATATAAAAATCTAAAATGTTAAACTTATTCCTCAAATTAAAATGATTTTATATGTGCGTAAATAAATATTTTTCTGTGTTAATTTCTGGCAGTGGCTTTTATTTTTTATATTTAAGATATAAAGTTATATTTTATAATCTCTGCTGTTCCACTGAGCTAGTGACTTGGGCTAACGATCTGAATATTTAAATAAAGTGGAATCTTAACAGCGCGTATCTGCCTACTTTATAAAATTTTCTAGGATCAAATGCCTAGATGGCGCCCTGGTAGTGCAGATATCGTAGATTCGATCTCCACTTTCTTTTCGATCCTTACAATATATTTACAATACAATATGCATAGTATATTAAAATTTTATTTTTATATCAGTAATGGATTTTAAAATAAACTTCAGGGTTTTGTTTTGTTTTTTGTAGTAATGTATTCATTCATGTCAACTTATTATTTTCTTTCTTTAGCTTTCTTGTAGTAATATGAAAGAAAAATTATTAAAAGTTAGGGGATAACTAAAAGATATATAAGAAGGATATACACTAGTGTCATTCTAATTTTTTTTCTTCCTGATACAGAGAAAAGCCAACTGCAATCATAATAATAAAAAAATATTACTGCTAAATTTTATTAACTATTTCATAACATATTTTCTAATTATTATCAACAATTGTATCGTATTATGATTTAGTATAGATTAATGTAAATAATTTTACTATTCATACAGTCAGATAAATTCAATTTTTTTTTAATTGGTCCAAGAATTATCAATGGAAAGTAGTTACAATATATATAGAAACTATGTCATATTTTTTAAAACATAAATATAACATACATATATCAAGGAAACCCACATTTTAATATAACATATCTTAAATTACATTTTGTAATTATATATAAAAAATAAAATAAAAAATCTATATTTGCCGCTGAAAGACAGATAGCACAATACAGTAGCAACTCCGACTAAAGATTGTCTGCTTAACAGTGATTTGTTATAACTATACTTTTGTTATATAAACACACATTTTTCAACAAGATGTACTCTGTTTTTTTTTTTTTCCAGAGAAATGGTATATTTACAGTATTTGCAAAAATATCTCTAGCAATTTTCAATCTTCGAAAATTATTAAATATTTTGTACTATATAACACCATAATATTATTGTGCTAACTAAGATCAGACAACATTTATCATGTATATAGTAAATTATGACATCATCAACCATTATCAATCCACTGCAGGATGAAGGTCTCTCCAAGTTCAATCCATCTTTTCCTATTTTTAGCTTCTCTTCTCCACATCACCCCTGCACACTTTCTTATTTCATCCATCCATCTCACATGTGGTCTCTTTCTGGGTCTTTTACAATCTCTTGGAATCCAGTTTAAAATTTCAATTGTCCATCTATTATCATCTCTTCTAGCAATATGTCCAACCCAACTCCACTTCAGTCTTTTCATTTTTTCAATGAGATCATAAACACCTGTTTGTTCTCTTACCCATACGTTGAATTTTCAATTTCTTCTTGTTACTCCCAACATGCATATCTCCATACTTCTTTGAGTGGTCTGAGGTCTCTGTATTACTCTTCTATTAAGTGTCCAAGTCTCAGATCCATAAGTAAGAACTGGCAAAACACATTTATTAAAAACCTTCCTTTTTTCAAACACATAGGCATATTTCCTTTTAGTATCAAGTTATTTCTACCAAAAGCACTCCAACCAAATTTAATTCTATGATTAATTTCATCCGTTATGTTTCCATCTGTATTAATAATCTGACCAAGGTATTTGTAACTGTTAACTTCTTCTAATTCATCATAATCAATCTTTATTTTCATATTTTGAGAAAATCTATTAAACATTACTTTAGTCTTTTTAACATTTATCTTTAGTCCTACTTTCATCTGATAACTCCTGCAACATTTCCTGTAACTCTAAAGCATTATTTGCAAAAACAACTACATCATCTGCAAAATCTAAATGACTTAAAAATAATCTCCATTTACTTTCACTCCTTCAGCTTCCCATTTTAATCCACAAAATACTTCTTGCAGCACTGCTGTAAAAAGTTTTGGAGATATGGAGTCACCCTGTCTTACATCCTTCTCAATGTTGATTTTCCTACTATCATTATGTAATCTAATTGTTGCTGTTGCATTTTTATAAATATTCTTTAAAATATGACAATATCCTGGATCTATACCTTGATGATCCAATGCTTTAATCACTGAAGAAATGTTTATAGAATCAAATGCCTTTTCATAATCTACAAATCCTAAGCATAATGGCAACTCATATTCATTTGTCCTTTTTATAACTTCTCTCAATACCTGGATATAATCTACTGTACTAACACCACTTTTAAATCCAGCTTGTTCTCTTGGTTGGTGGAAGTCCAGTGTTCTCTGTAGACGAGTTGTAATTATCTTAGTAAAAATTTTGTATAAAACTAATAAAAGACTGATAAATCTGTAATTTCTAATATCTTAATTATGGCATACTTTCCATTATATTTAATCTTTATAGCATAATAAAGGTTAATAATAATAAAAACTAATGCACTATTTTTATAGCATTTATAGATGTTTATAACATTTACCAATAGAAAAATAACATATTATTTAACTTAAACCATTAATAATGTTTTGACCATTGTTAGAACTTAAAACCATACAAAATATAACACTTCAAATAATATATGCTTTTTTTTTATTTATTTAAAAAATAATAAACAGTCTATAAAAATGTTATTTTTATGCTAACATTTTGTGAATATAGTTATAAAAAAATACACTTTAATACATCACAGCAATAAAGATGAATACTTATTTCAGCATAAATCAAACTAAATAAAAAGTTATGGAGTAGACTCCTACCTATAGTTATTTTAGCACAATATTGTTGTTTTTAAATTTAATTAACTGTATTAACAAAATAAATAATAAAATATGAATAATTAATGAAATGTAATTGTTAATAAAACAATGATGACTCACTCATCCTGTATAACAGTATGCATAGATGAGTGAAAAAAAAACCTAAACTTAACAGGGACTTTATAATCCAATTCTCGTTTTTAACACTAGATAAGCAAACAGAATTAATAACATCATTAACCGATAATGGCTACAACTGGTTTAGTCATGTAAAATGCTATAAGCAATATCTCACACTGCCTAACATGAGTATTTGATTTATATAAATATCATTTTCAATTTTTATTTCTTTTTATTATAAGCATTATTTACAATATGTATTAAAATGTTTGTATAAAAAATTTTAAAAATATAGCCATAAAATCACAAAAATAAAAAATAAAATTACTTTTGTTTAACTGGATTTGATTACTTTTAATGAAATAAATATTCTTTTTATTATTGTTGCCATTATCTGTTTTTAATATAAAAAAATAGGGGAAAAAGGGACATTCGAAAATGATGAAAAAAATTTACAGCTGTTTAAACCAAGTATGATGCTGCTCTTCCTGAAAAGAGGGGTAAAAATTTAAACTACCCAAGCTAAATTCAAATTAATTTGATTTTTGCAAAATAGATACATTCTTAGGATAATACTGAGAGGGGCGGGGCACCTGTTGAATTTAAAAAATAATATGAAATTAAGGTATTTGAAAATTGATAGCAATATAATATAGTTTTTGTAACTCTTGAGGATTAATATAGAGGCAACTAAATAATAAATGTGTATTAGTAAACCTAAAAAAATTTGTATTATTTTCATCTGAATGTCTAAAGATAAAAAACCAAAAAAATGAGATACCATCTCACAAAAATGTGATTGCTTAAATGGATTATCGAAGTTGTTTAAAATTTTAAAACGAACACATTCAAGAAAAAAAAAATAAAACAAAACAAATATAATTTATTTAAGCGATGAAGAATGGATGAAAAAATGACAGTAAGGGAAAATACCAGGAATAGATGCAAAACAATGTTAAAGATTGATAATGTTAAAAAAAATTAGACATTGAAGGAAAATGCTGTATGAAAAAGTACCTAATTAATTAATTTCAGTTTTGCTTATTTTTGATAATACAGATGACCTATATTTGTTTACTCATTTTAATCATCTTTTAAATAAAAATCTTGAAGAAATTTATATATAAATATATATTTATGAAATGTATATATACACATATTTTTTAGATATAATAACTCCAAACATTCTTGAAACATACGAATATATATATGAAAAATACCTACAAATAATGTAAATATTATTGCTTACACTCATCGATATCTTCAGCAGTAACGGTAATAACAGTGTGACCAATAACCTCATTCTCTGGTACCTCAGCCTCGTACAAGTCTTTCGCGAAGTAAGGTGCATTATCGTTCTCATCTCCAATAAGGATGCGGACATTGGCACGATCTGTACAAAAAAAAAAAAAGCACAAAAAAATTGATTCACAAGTTTACATTGCTTCAATTTTTTTTATGTTCTAATATACATTGTAAATACCCGTATTAGGAGCACCAGGTTGCGCCGACGGTCGAGCTGAGGGTGCACCATCTTGAGCTTCAATTTGAAACAAATAAATGCTTTTTTGTTCACGGTCAAACACTGTATTAGATGTGATTACACCAGTATACTTATCAATAAAAAAATGTTGCCAGTCTCCTCCTGCTGGCTCTTTAACTAAGTAATAAGTAACCTATTTATAGAACAAAAAAATTATCAGTTTTTACTTTTTTAAAAAAAGCACATAAAAACAATTTATAATAGAAGTATAATTAATCTTACAAAAACACGCCTGAACATAAGTTATAAATATTTTCAATAAATTCTATTTTATTTATAATGCTTACCTATATAAAGATTAATTATGATATATAAATAGTTTATTGGTTTAACATATAATACCATTGCAAGTTTGCTAAAACAAAAAAATCAAACACATTAACAATCTCTGATAAGTTTTGTAAATGTGTAGAAAAAAAAAAGGACAATTTCTGAATAGACAAACCAAACTTCAACTTAAAAATCAACAAAAATAAAAATAAAAAACTAAGAGTTGACAAAAATAAAAAAACTAAGAGTTGCTATAACAATACAAGCAGACAAAATTATAAATTAATGTCAGTAGAAATAAATGATTTTGTTATTCACATCAAATAAGCACAAATTACACTGTAATCCTCTGAAATAATAAATACCAGATTATAAATATATTTTACTCTACACGCATATATGTAAAACTAGTTTTATTATTATTATTTTAAAAAAGCAACAATTAATATGTAGATTACAAAAAAAATATTTAAAAATTTTTTGATAGAAGCCCAATTAATTTCTTTTTCAGCTTTTGCTTCTGCTGTAATCATTTTAATCTTATATATAAAATAGAAATCTTATTAAAATATTTTATCCTTTAAAACAAAAACCCAATTAGCAATTTTATCATCATCATTTGTTCCTGCTGTAACAATAGAAATCTTACTAAAATAATCTATTTCTCTTTCAAATAAATTTAGTATGAGCGGTAGCTAACAGTGATATATTTACTGGCATGAATTCTTTTGCTATGTAAAAACTGTCTAAATATTAATTTTGTTTGCAATTTAAAAAATTTAAAATTGACGAGTTTTTCGAATAAAACTCTACATGTATTCATTTCTAATGTTTTTAAAAATTCATAATGATCATGCTTTAATTCCATCAATCCAGTTTTTTGTAAAAATTTTCTCACACTATATTATTAAAACTTAAACTTAATCAAAACAATTAAAATAAGACTAAACATTTTAAAGATTGTTATATACAGGAACTTTATTGGATTAATTGCACAAAAAAATTTCATTTTTACTAATTTATAATATTCTAAAAAAATAGTAATCAGTGATTTCATAATATACATCTATGGATACCAATTTCCTTTCCTTGAACTGGCACCTTGATAATAAGCAGCAATTTATTTACAATATAAATCTATTTTTATTTTTTATTACCATATAACTGAGAAATAATTATGATTTGCAAATATTTTGGGAAATCTTATCAATTATGGGGAGAAAAAATACAGAGGTCATAAATTTGTGTCTATGCGATATGTATATAATAAAGTACTTACATTATTGTTTGGCGAAGTGCCATCTCTATCTAAAGCTGTTACCACCGTTACGTTAGTTCCCGGTGGTTGATTTTCTTGTACTATATCTGACGGTTGTCTTGAAAATAAAGGTTGTTCATCATTTACATCTTTTAACTGTATAAAAACTGTTGTCTCACTAGCTAATTGAGGTTGCAAATTATTCTGGGAGAAAAAAGCAAAATGCATTTAAAAATAAATTTACATTTTGTTTTAAAATTTGACATGCAAAATGCACAAAAATTAAAACTACAATTCTTAATATATATATATATTAATATCTTAATCACCTTTGCTTGTATGTGCAATTCATATCGACTTGTACTTTCAAAATCTAGATCATTGTTAACCACAACATCGGAGTAGTACTTGCCGTCCTGTTTGCGTTGCCGGATAATAAAATCTTTTCTGGAATTTCTCTCAGCAGTATTTCCATTTAATAATTCATAAAAGACCTCCGGTCGGTCAGCCACATCAGAAGTTGCTACTAGTGACATTACACTAGTATCTTTGGCCACATTTTCATTAATATGTACTACCGTATTATTGTAGTTCTGGACCCACACCGGCGGTTTATTGGTGATGTCAGTGATTTGTATAATTACCGAGACAGTGGACGACAAAGGTGGACTGCCTTTGTCCGTAGCAATGGCAGTCATGTAATATGATTTTGGAGTCTAGAATATAAATAATGCATTATAACAATGTGATTAAAAACAAGTTTATCTATAAAATAAACAGCTACTTTGATATAAATTATAAATTCATGATAACATTTTTGATTAGTATAAATAACATTCATGCAATAAGTGGATAATATTTTAAAAATTAAAATGAAAATTATAATTATTTTATATAAAAATAACAAACAAAATCAATTTGTAAAAGTAGAATAATATGTTACATATTATATAAAGAATGTTTTATTTTATTTTATAATTAATTACTAATTCAAACAAGTTAACTACATATAACTTTTATGAAACTAAAACCAATAATCGGTATTACATATTTGTGACAGTTTATAGTTACTAAATCAGTATATACAAAACACCAGGTTATTTTAAGTATAATACCAGTATTTTATATATATTAAATAAAAATAAGTTCAGTTCACAATTATAAATTAGTAAATTTAATTATAGGGAGCTGCATTTTTAATTTTTTTTATCTTAGTTTAAGTGGATGTGTGAGAAAAAGGAATCACTGAAGTAGAAAAAGAATATAAAACAGGGAGAGGGTTAATTAGTAAACAATTGTTTAATTATTTTAATTATTGCTGTAGCATATATGGTATTTATTGATATGTTCACAAAATATGTGTATATACATATAAGGCATAAATGTAAAAAGAAAGTATTTATAATATACAATACTACACATATAGATAGTAAAATTAATGCTTATTTTTATTGTCAACAGAGTTTGAAAGCTTTAAAAAAATCATGAAGTTTAAAATGAGAGTGTAAAAAATCTAGTATTGCTATTTGTTACTGATGTTTGTATTGTGAACTAAAAAAAATGCTTAAAATTTCATTCATATTATTTTGAACAAGATTTTTGCATTTATACAGTTTTACAAAGTTTAAACGATTTTGTTCTATATTTTAACAACTAACTATTTTTCTGTTTAGTTTATCAATATAATGAATATGTTGCTATCCTTAAATCTCAGAAAACATGGAGAATCCTTAAATTGTTAATATGAACAGAAGACTTTTTTAAATAAGAAATGCTTGAACTTTGCCCTTCAGTGATCATTTCGATTGATAGCATTATCAGGCTACTATAATCAAAGAAATTTGCAATGCTGCTTTATCAATTAAAAAATTAATTCACTGGCAGATTTTGGATTAATTGCAGTAACAGAAGTCAAAAAAAAAACCTTTTTTTTTTTTTTTTTAAATTAAAAAGTTTGTATCTATAAGGCATATAAAAAGTTTTCCCATTATAGAAACTTTAAATTTCTAAAATACCCTGCCATTTCATTTCTAATAAAAGGTTCTAATCAGAGATAATATTGTAATGTGATAAAAACCATTGCAATAACATTGGGATACTATATGACATCATTTCTTTGAAAAAAAAAAAAGTAATTTGCAAGTCATTGAATGAGGTTCTATAACTGACTTAATTTAGCATACATTTGATTACCATTAGTAATGTCAATTCTTGACTTTTTAGAAATGATCCAAAAACTAATCAGATATAACTTTCCATTACTGAAAAATCATTTCCATCTAGCAAATCCCACAAATAATGCAAAGTATTCCATTAATTGTATATGCAACAATACAAATGCTTCCATTTTCAATGTCTCAGCAAATATTAGTGTAATAATGCTATCCGTATTGTGCAGAAATTTTTTTTTTTCAATTACAATTACATTCCTTTTTTAAAAAATCCTCATCTTCTTTATAATTGGCCCTTTTCATTTTCTTTATTTAATTAACTTTAATGTTACACAAACCTTAATAAAGTGGCATGAATACCAAAGTTAAACCATATTTTTACAGCAGAAAGTTCAGATTAAGTAATGTGTTTTTTTTATTTCTTGTTGAATAGTATAATTTATCAATATTATTTAAAAACTGAATTTGACTTCATAAAAATTTTAGTGTGCATATTAATATATTTGAGTCACAAATTATTGAAAATAATAGTAATGACTCTATGAATTCAAATGGTTTGCTGTTATTGAATTTTTTGCAATATATAAATTTTGTTTAGGCAAAAAATTTCTTACTGGAAGTTACTCAGGAATTATAAGTTGTCTGATAGGTTACAGATGTGGTTCAAAAATTGAAATAACAGTTACATTAAAAAATATGATGGTTAACAATTTAAAGTTCATTTTTTAGAAGCAATTACTATTTGCATTAAATTTTTACAACTGTTATAGACTAAAATTGCAAAACTGAATTATGAGCTTTTCATATTATTGAAGAATGAAATTCCTTTAAGGAATATCTTGTGGAGAGAAATAAGACTTGCTGATTCACTAAAAAAAAAAAGCCTGGACTGATTCAATGAATTAGTGATTTTAATTTTAAAGACAATATCATGCTCTGCTTGGGTTAATAATAAATTTAATATGAGACCTTGAAAGGCATAAGTTTGTGACTGATAAGGTTTAAAAATGACTGGTGGATTCAAAGATACAATCATTAAATTTATCATGGTGGTCATGTGATGGTTAATTCAGATCTCTTTTGAACACATAGACCAGAAAAGTGACATTATTATCTTAGAAATTTTACTGATGGAATCCTTTCATTCATATAATAGTAATGATATTTTGAACAGGCAAAAATAATGTTTTGATTACTTTTTCAGTAAGAATTTAGATCACAACTTTTAATGATATATTCATTTTACTTACTCATTCACATATAGAAAAGAATGTTCGGCTTAGAAAAGTTAAAAATAGCTCTCTGTAAATCTTAAAAATGGGAAGGTTGCAGATCCTGATGAGATATCTGAAAAAGATTCAAAATATAATAATAATATGCTACCTTCAAATACTTGACCTATAAAGTCTGTGCCCCATGTTCTAATGGATGCTTCCATTTGTTCCAATTTGTAAAATTAAGATATAAATGGAGTAATAATTATTTTAGAATACAATAAAAATACTTTCAAATACTTGATTGAATAGCTATTTTCCAGTCATAGATGAATAACTATGAGAAATTCAATTTGGTCACAGAAAAAAAAACACTATGAACATGATTTTTGTACAAGGCAAGCACAAGTCTCATGATATTAGAACTGTATTTGCACTTTTCATGGTTCCAGGCTAGTGCTTAAAGTATCTTCACATAAGTATAGCTCTGATCAGTAATGGTAATATTTATAAAATTATTTGTAATTCATTTGGTTTGTGTTAATGTTTGAAATTATGAAAAAATGAGAGGAGGCTTTTTGAATAAAATAAGACTAAAACAATCAAAGGTATAAAAAACAAATTGTAGAGTAAAATTGGCCAGTTATAAAGCAGTTTAGTGCTTTTACATATTAGTGAAATTGAATAACTAATAATAGAAAATACAAGAAAACTGCAATGGATTAACAGATTTCTTTTTTTAACATGGGGAAAAAAATTATTCTGTAAGAAATTAGATATTTAAAAAAGGCTTGTTAAATGCAATATTTGGAGTAAACTTTATATGCAATAATAACATGAACAGTTAAGATAAGTGAAAAGAAAAAATTGGAAGGTTTGGACCTATGAATTTAATAAAATAAAATAAAATAAGCTAAAAAGATAAGTCAAAGACATGGAAAGAAGATTATTTTTGAGGAAATTATGAAGAGAAAGAGAGGCAGAGAAATAAATGATAAACAAGAAAAACAGAAGAAGAAAAATATGATTAATGATTTCAAAAAGATAAATAACAATACATATTTAAAAATTATATAACTTGAAAATATGAATTGCTTCAATATGTGTGATATGCCTTTTTGGAAGATTATAAATGATGATAATGATCATTTATTAAGTTATCCCAAATAAATAAAATGTACTGTAGCTAATCTTATAAATGACATTTCTCAGTCATAGTAATAACTCTAATTTATATTTCTGCCTTATTAAATATTTTTTTCAAAATCATTTTTAAAAAAAAAAAAAATTTGAATCAATATTAATATATTTCTATTTATATAACTATTGTTATAAATATTCATTTTATAATGTTTTATGAGAGGGAAGGAGTGGTTATATGCAACAAGATTATTCTGATTAATACAATATGCTTCAACATATAAAGGCGAAATTACTAAATTCTAAATCTTAATATTGGCTAAACGCTGTCAATCTGTTTGCTCCATATTCATAGCCTTAATTAATACAATAGGCTTCAACGTATAAAGGCGAAATTACTAAATTCTAAATCTTAATATTGTCTAAGCACTTTCAACGCCTGTTTGCTACATATTCATAGCCTTAAGGCTCTGAAAGCGTTTAGCCAATATTAAAATTTAGAATTTAGTAATTTCGCGTTTATACATTGAAGCATATTGTATTAATTACGAAAAACTGGTGAAATAAATTTATTATTACATAAGATTATTTTAAATAATTTTTATTCGAAATAGATTTTATTTTAAAAATACTTACATCTGGTAATGGGTTTTTAACTGAAATATATCCTGAATCTTGACTGATCTGGAAAAAGTTTAGTGCTTGCGGAGTAAGTCCCGAAGCCGTTAAATTATATAGCACTTCTCCATTGGCATCAGCATCTGCGTCTGTTGCGACTACTCGAAGAGCATTTGAACCTTGTGGAATGTTCTGTTTAACGGTTTCTCGATACTCGGGTCTTTCAAATAGTGGTGCATTATCGTTTACATCTTCTATTTCTATTTGGAATGAACATACTCCTATGAGCGATTTTTGTCCATGGTCAGTAGCAGTAACAGTGATACTGACAAATCGCTCCTTTTCACGGTCAAACGGGACTCGGGTGGTGATTCGTCCAGTGTTCTGATCGATCTTAAATCTTTGCTCTTGACCTGGCTGAGTATCAATGTTATATGATACTCGACCATTGTCTCCCTTGTCCTCATCAATTGCTTGAACCTAAAATTTAAAAAATATATTTTGATTAAAACTCCATGCATACATATAAATATACTTATTGCAATTAATAGCAAACACATACATAAATGAAGATATACCTGTTGCAATTAATTACAAATGCTATGAATTCGATTATTTTTCAAAGCACATGTAAAACAATGCAGATTTTATAATTTTAAATGTTTCACAACTAATGCATATAAATTTTAATATTATAGTAATTACATAAGTATAAAAAAAAAAAAAAAGTTAATATTATTAATGATTAAAAACAAATACTTTTTTTTTCCTAACAATCTTTTTGCTTTCTTTATAGGTCTCTTATTAACATTTATTTCTATTTCATTAAAGTATAAAGTTTAGCATATTTGTTCCTGATTCAAAAAAAAATAATTTAAAATATCAAATACTCCAAGAAGGTAATAAAAATATTAGTCAGGGAATCAGTTTTGATTTTGAATATATTTCAATTAACTATTTTTTGACAGTAAAATTTTTATGTCCTTAAGTAAAATTCTAATACTAAAAAAAAAAAAAAAAATTATGAAGGAATTTATTAGTAAGGGAATCATAAATATATTTTTCAAAAATTGTAATATTATTTTATATTATATTCTTATTGTTTTATAATTAAAATTTATAAAAATGTAATTATTTGAACATTACTCAACAATAAACCAAGCTATTATAATATGAATATATTTTTATATAGTGATAGTACTTATATATTATTTCAAATGAAAAAAAAAAAACTATGTAAAAAAATTGTGTGCCAAGACTGTGATTCGTTAACAATAGCTATGAAAAAATTGCAGTTTGTAAAAATAAATTTGTAAAAAAAAAAATGTAATAGTATTTCTACAACAGTGATTTTGAGGCCCAAAAAAAAAAAGATATAATGAATGGATGCATAAAAATGAAACACGAGAAATAATGGATCAAAAATTGTAAATTGATGTATTTTTTGGCATTCTATTTTGAACAAAAAACAAGAATTGATAGATCATTCAAAGAAGATTAAATAAAATAATAATTTTCAATTAACAGGCTACTATATTTTTAAATAATGGCCTTTATAGTTTATAATTTAATTTGCAATAGATAACTTCCATGGAAAATTGTTATTTTTGTGATGACAAGCATTTTAAAAATTAATTATACTTACTATTTAAGTATTATGAAATGAGTATTAAAATATAATTTACTAATATAAAGTATTTAAACTATAACTAGTAGGTTATTCTTGAGAATTCCCAAGCAAGAATTCTCGGGGGGAAAGATTTTTTTTTTCTCGTTTTCCAAGAAAAAAAAACAAAAAATTTCCTCCAGAAAAAATTTAAAAACAACTATACTAATACCTAGTTTATGGCACACATTATGAAGACTTAAAATTAAAATTTCTTACAAATTTACATATTTTGATATGAACGGTAATGTGTCTTAATAAAATAATATTTTACAAAACAATTAAGCTGTTTGATTATGAAATGCATGTGTGTATATATTACACTTTTTTCTATAAGTCCCGAAAATTATTTTATCTGAGCAACTACTCTGTAGTATACTCAGGCATGGGTGTTATGTGTACTTTAGACTGGTAGCATTTCATTAGTGGATTATTCCAGAAATTCCCATCCAGATTCTCAGTTCGCAATTGCAGTATTGTAATTGAAAATAGAAGTTAGATCACTGCAATTAGCATTGCAATTGATTGTGCTGCCTAGTTTTTATAAAACTTATACTATAAGTTGAATTTATATTTAGGCAAATCATACATACAACAGGTTTGCTACTTTCTTTTCATTTTGAAGGTGAAAAATAAAAAATACATAATACATATTTAAATGGTTTAAATATTATAATAAATATGGGATAATAGTTCATAAAATTAACAATAAAGTTCTCAAACAAATGATAAATAATAAAATAACAATATGCACCTGTAAAAAATATAAAAATATTCTGAAATATTGAATAATTTTATTAGATAGGGACTAGTAAAATTATCATTTTAACGCCAGGTTCGCAAATTTTGAAAAATTTTTGTCTCTTGACTTGATATATCTAATATCATTTATCATAGTAGGTAATAATATTTTAAACATTTTTTAAGTAAAAATATTTTTTATTAAGATTAAATTTAAAAAGCAATTAAAAAATACCCACGGCAGAGTCTGTGGGGATGTACTTTACAAAGGAAAAAGGAAGCAAAAAAGTGAAATGTTTAAAATGTGTAAATAATTTATTATGTTGTAAGGGATCATTAACTAGCAGTCCAATAAGATATTTAGTATTTGCAACATGTTCACAAAATTAATTTACTAAAACAAAATGCAAATGGTTATCAAGTCGGTGTTCTTTTTAAAATGTTATTTGTTAAACAAATAATAAATGAAATACGTCTTTATTGTATGTTTTTGCATTTATGGTATGTTTTTTTTTTTTTAATTTTGAATTAAATTTGATTTTTTGAAAACATTTATTATTTTACTTTTTCCTGAGAATATTTTTAATTTCTTATTTCCTGGGAACAAAAAATTTCCAGGAAATGTTACCCATTAACCTATAATCATCAAATATTTTCATTAAGGAAAACTATTACAATATACATAATAGTAGCTTTCACATTAATTTATTTGATAGCAAATAATAATAATGGAGCAATATTGAACAAAATAATGCACATGCCATAATTTTGGTCATATATTCTTTAAAAGGTCATTTAAAAAATTACAGTAAATTTATCTACTTTATAAAAAATTATACATTTTACTTGCAATAAATTATTTCATTAGAATCTATTATTTGTATGGTTTTTCAGATTAATCAAAGATATATTGTAATTAATAAAGCTTAAAACATATTTCTGGTCTTACTTTTTGCTTTTTATCACCAATCTTTAATAGCATTTTACATTTTATCCTTATAAATTAAATTGATTCATATGACCAAATTAAAAAGTTTCTAACATAAATCAAAAGTGAAGTTCAAATCTAACTGGATCAATTTATCCCTTTATTTCTGCTGTCATTACTGGAAAAAAGTAGAAGTGACTTTTCTCTATACTCAAACAATCCACTAAGGAAGATCAACAAAAATGCTATACACTTTTATTACATCCCTTAACTGAAGCAAATAGAACAGACTGGGTGAAATGTTAATAAATCATTTATTTTTTCTTCACTACAATCCCTCCTTCAAATTACATGTTTTGAAAAAGTTGAAAAAGATGTCACAAATGAATATGATTTCATGGTACATTCTAATATTTTACTTTTATGATATATGCAAATAAACATTGTTCTATTGTTGTCACTCTTCATAAATATCAACCTTTATAACTTTAGCAGAAACAGTCCATACTGACAATAAGCATACTTACAGCTAATAATTCTCTAAAAAAAAATCTACATTAAATAGATAGCTCATCAATTGTTTTCAAGAGATCTTCTCAAACAGTAATTCAATGTATATTTTAAAAGTAATTTTTAATAACTTGTATATTATTATAAGAAAAAATCTTATTTTAACTCTGTGCAAGTTAAACACTACAAATAGAAACAGACTGTTTAAAATTCAATCTATGGAATGCCCAAAACAAGATCCCCCCCCCCCACTTTAGCTAAAAATCAATATTATTGAGTTAAAGAAATAGGTATACATCTTAGAAATTTATAAATTAAAAAGGTATAATAATTTGAATAATTAAAAAATTCATTTAATAATGAAGAAGTGACACAGATTAGCTCAATTCATAGACCTTAAGCACCAATCTGTAATTAGAAAGCTGCACTAAATCATGCAAACCACTTTCAGTATATTAATATAAATTCATATTATTTGCTTTCATGTTTTAGATTTACTATTTAGCACTAACTATATCCTATTCCTAATCATTTTCCAAATGTTTATTACTCTTTTATGTTATATTGTTCCAAAATGTAGAATAGTCCTTGTCATAAATTTTGCATTTCTATAGTGTTTATTAAAGTTGGATAGCATTTATTTAAATACAGCAATGTATGTAATCACTCATAAACCAACACAGCTATTATATAATAATAAATAATAAGTTAATATTATGTGTAATAAAACATAACATAAATTATTAAAAAGTAATACTTTCTTTAAAACTTGTACTTATTAACAGACAATGATTTGTTTTTACCTAAGTAAAAATATAAACAGACTTAAATATTAAACTACGGGATAAAAAAATAACTTTTACAGATTTCTCCACAAAAAATATACCAAGTTATTCTATTTTTTCTTTTTTTTTCCCACCCAAGCTTTCATATGGATATCAAAATCCACAGGTAGTGTATAAATATAAACCTTTTTAACATGTATATATATTTAGAATACAATTTAATTTATAAATTATACAACAAAAATAATTAACAAAAAAAAAGAGAGAGAATAAAATAATGTACTCAACAATATCATATTATATCTACTGAAGTTTGAAATGAGTTTCAGTATGTGATAAAATGTCGGCATACTTTTTTTTAATTTCATTTTGATGGTGGATATTTTAACCTATAAAGCATTGAACTGTGTTACTAGACAATGATAATATCAATATAAAATAAAAATTGTTTATTATTAATTGCATTATATAAGATTGTGAATTGACTTTATTCATTTTTAAATGGATATATGAATAATAAAGCATATAGTTTGGATAAAATTATTATTCTTTTATTATTATATGTATTTTTGTTACTGCATTTACAACAATAAATTATAAATAATATAACTAAATCTCTAATGTCTCAAATATATTTTGACCTTTTTATTTGTATAATATTATACTAAGAAAATATATATAAAAATATATTTCCAGTGTAATATATTGAAAATGTTGTATAAACCGTTCAATTTATGTTAGAATAAAAAATAGTATTTGTATTATGAAACATAAAATTTTCTTGTATATAATAATTCTACAAATATTTACTTTTATTTGTTGTACAATACAATTTTTATTAGAGAGGCTGCATTAAATTCGCCATAATTAACTTGGAGCATTGCTATAGTTTTCTATGATGTAAATAGAAAAGTTATAAATAGAATTGAAGAGAAAAAAACTCTTGTATTAGCTTCAACAACTCGTCTAAATTTCTTTACATGATTTTCTTTTCATTTATTTTAAAAGCATATGGTAGTGAAATGGATAAAAGGATGGGATGAAAAGCAACAATATTCATCCAGAACTGTAATGTAGAGGATTTGTGAAAAGTGATAATTTATTATAAAAATGAAAAGAGAAAATTAAACCCTAGCATTTCCAAACCATGGGAATTTTTCTTCGCTTCAAAAAAAGTTTTATTACCTATTTTTCAATGCTGAAATCTAAATGTTAATAACAAAAAAAATGAATAAAGATTATGGTCACCTACTGATATAATTTTAAACTTGATGTATATTTATTTATACATGGGATAAAAATTGGTTTAATTTCCATAGCATTGTAATGGATGAAACTAGCATCTGTTCACTTGTAATGTTTTATGAATTATTTGCTAAATGAAAGAATATCTGCATTGCATCATCGTGTATATAAATTAGTTTTTCTTTTGAATTTAATGGCAGTTGAGGCAGGTTTAAGAAATTAACCGAAAGTACTTCTGCAGATTTAAAGACAGTTTTTAATAGTTTATTACCATTCAATTTATTATTTTTATTATAATTACAAATTAGTGTTTACACACTTATAACCTTATATGATTCAAATATTTGTTGAATAAAAAGATGATCCGAATATTTGGAAAATATTAGAAAATAACAAAATGTACTTCAAATCTCATAACTATTTGTGATATTTTTACTTTTTCTGAAATAATAAAACAGCATTCCATCATAATTTTTTAAAAAAAAAACACTAATTGTTTTAGAAAGACCGTATTTAAAGGCTATTAATCAGGTCAGTTGCTCATATATTTTTTTTTCTTCATTTAAAATATATTGATATAATTGTGTAGGTTAAGTAATAATCTATTTAGATACCTAAATGTAAGAGAGTTATGTCTTCCTAAGTTTTAAGTTATATCTTGCAGCATAGTAATTATTATTTTAACATCATTAACAGTTCAAAAGGAGTATATTGTAACAAGTATTTATTTTATTGCATTCTCTTAAATTTAGATTAACAAATAAGTAGGTTCAATTTTATATGTTTTATATTTTGATTAACTTTGTATTTTATAGGAAGTATAAAAAGATATATCTTGAACTCTCTTATAATTTGGAAAATATGAATGTTCCACTTTTATTTGTG
The DNA here is from genome assembly GCA_028023455.1 of Epiperipatus broadwayi. Classification (NCBI taxonomy): domain Eukaryota; kingdom Metazoa; phylum Onychophora; class Udeonychophora; order Euonychophora; family Peripatidae; genus Epiperipatus; species Epiperipatus broadwayi. The sequence goes on from JAQFVV010000004.1 coordinate 18,790,536, forward strand.
TGCTACATAAACACAAGCATTTAGATTTAGTATCCAATAAGTAGAGATTGACATATCATCTATTTAAATATGAAGTTAATGTCAATTGAAAACCTTTGGCTTAAAGCATAATCGGGATATATGCATATATTTTTAAATATTTATTTGCTATATACATATATTTGATTTTAATTTACATCAATTTGTGTATAAATTTTGAATTAATTTTAAAAAAATAAATATGCTTGGTTGTCATTCAATTTTATAATGCACATTTATTGCTTAAGACAATATTCACTAATTGATTATACTATATAATTCATTAGAAGCTATCAAAAATAATTCAGAAATCAAAAACATAGAATGAGTGATTGAAATGTTTGTTATTGGTCCAGATATAGATTTTATACAGTAATAAATAAACTTAAGTATTTAATAAGTAATTGGAAGCTTATTGTAATTATTTTGTTAGTAACAGGTAATAGTTATATTAAAATAGAAATTATATATGAATTGATTTGATAATGGTGCAAATAGAATAATTGTTGAAGATGAGTAAAGATAGTTGCAATGAAATGTCCATGTATTTTATTTTAAGTTATTATTGATTAAAAATGTTATATTGAGTCAGTATACAGCCACAAAGATTGTAATCTTGTTATTAATACTCATATATTTTATTCTGTTACAAATTAGAATGATTTGCTTTAATTATATTTAAAATTTGTTAGCATGGATCATAAATTGTTTTAATATTTGATTATAATAAATCTTACAATCTTCCATATGTTTTGACAGTTATAGTCTAAAGTTTTAATAAGACTTAATAAACTGAAAAGTAATTGGATGTGATTTGTCAATTATTGAAATAAGCTTCAAATAAAAATCTTTTATTTTATATATTATGATTGGAAATTGATATCTTAAGGTTATTTAAGTGAAAATGTAAAGATACTTTAGGTTGATCAATTTCATATTATTATTAAATACTTAATATTACAAATTAACTTAATCAATGAGTATGTTGATATTAGAATAACAAGGTTGAGTTAGCAGTATTTTTATTTTATTTAGATATAATTAGAAATCAATTATTGAGATATATTTTGCTAGACAAGGGCATATTAAGATTATTTCATCAATCTATGAATCATTTCGTTTAAATATAAATAATGTATGACTTTTGGCACAAGTTTGTATTATTATAAACAATGGATTAATTCATAAGAAATATTAAAGTTTACCTGTCTAATTCTTTGTCATTATTTTTATTCCATTATAAAGGATCTATATTACAGAAATGTAGTTATTTATAAGACAGTTATGTTTACTTTTATTGCTTTATTTTTGATCTATTGCAAATAATGCTTATATTTAGGGTAGTTTGAAGGTTTTTTTTCCTATCCATTCTAAATGCTATTGAAATTTATAAAGTTATAACATAGATTATTAACATTATTTTTATTAATTTAATTGTGTTAGATTGTTGTATATTGATTGATATTCATTTAAGTTTAGTTTACTATTTTCATTCTGTTACAAATAATGCTACAATTCACAGGCATTAAATTAGGATTGTTCTTCCTTAGTTTATTATTTTTATTCTGTTACAAATGGTGATCAATAATTAGGCTATGATTCAGTATACAGCATGGGCCACATATTTAATCTCTTACAAATAGCTCCCAAATCCATGGGGCATTAAGAGTATATCCTCATATTTATTCTGTTACAAATGTCAACCAACAATTGGGCTATATTTTATTCATGCTATATTAGTTATTTCCCATTGCACATTTTCGATCTGTTGCAAATGGCACAAACCAATTAAGGACTCGATCAAAAACCAAAATCAGAGGTCAGTCTCATATATAGATCTGCAGAGGAATATTAAGTTCTATCATGTATACAGTAATAATATTTGGTATTTGTTAATTATATACTGTACATAGGTTGGTGGCACTGTTTCTCTTTAAAAACAAAGCAATATGTTCCCGAGCCTCTCGACTTTTCAAATATACGATAATTTTCATAGTTTTTTTTTTTTTTTTAATAAGTATTTATTTTTCTTCTCAACTTTTACAAATATACTGTATTTTTTCATATAGCTCTTTTTTCCCCCAACAAAATATACATTATAATGGAGAGTTTTCTGTTTTGTTTTGTTTTGTGTTTTTTTTGTTTTTTTTAAATGCAGGGTTTTTTTGTTAAATAATAAATATGTATTTCTGTTTAAAATGTACCTTCTTTTCTTTTAAATAATTTAAAGTGTTGTTAAATTTATTATTTTGCTATAAAAAATAAGTAATTATGAAAACCAATAATGTTAAAACATTGTCAAATAATGGGTTTGATGTTTTAACTAATATGTTTGATATTCACATTAAAGAATTAAGAGAAGTGGGTAATAAGTTTATGTTTCAAAATAATAAGTTAGAAGAAATGAGTATATTGGATAATCAAAACAGAAAACTTAAAGAAGTAAAAATTGTAAATCATAAAGTGTCCATTCAGGTGCCTTTAGAAACAATAACTATTATTGAAAAGTTTGAAAGGGTAGAGATAAATTGTTCTGATGATGTAATAAAAATAGGTGTATAGGAGAGCAGAAAAGCATAGATAAGAAGCTTCTAAATATTTAATCATTACCGCAAAGTGAAGAAGCAAAGACTAAAGATAATCAGAGAATTATAAATAAAGTATGGTTGGAAAATAAAGTTAGTTCCAAAGGAGTTAAAAATTTGGAGAGCACATTTGATAATATACATTATAGACATGAAACACAAGGATATAAAGCATATATTACAGAACAAAGGAAAGATGGAAAATAATTATTGAAAGAATCATGTCTATAATAATGTGAAGAAAGAAGGGAATATATTCTATAAAAAACAAATTAAGCAATCACTCCAAGAAAAGATTTGAAATGGGGAAAAAAAACCTGAGTAACAATTTAAATTGAGGCTTTATTCCATGACAAAACTTATAATAAGGATGACTATGTGAGAGATGATGATATCAATAGTGAAATTGCTTTATCTTATTCAGAAATATTCATGATAATTGAAAATTACATGGAGAGAAAAAGCTTGATATTAGTTAGAACTGTAATAAGTTTGGATGATTTTCGATCCTCAAAGACCCATGATTGGATTAACAAATTAATGAGCTTATGTATAAATGGAACATAAAATATAATTTTACAAAAAAAAAATTATTATATATATATATAGTGAGACAATAATTTTGAGAAGTAAAGAAAACTATCAGTAAAAGAAATGTTTACAGTTAAGATAGTTTTAAAACTTTAATTGTACATTATGCATATAATTAATTTGCTGTTATAACTTATGAAATTAAGAATCATGATTATTATAGAAGTGAACTTATTGACTTATATGGCTTTACATTCACAGAAAAAAAATAATATTTATAGAATATGATCTCTCTATATACTGTTTTATTATTATTCTGTGTGAAGAGATAAAAAAGAATTGGAGATGCCCATTGTATAAATTTCTCTTCCAGACAGGTATTCTATGCTACATACATAGTTTTGTAGATCATGACCAAAGCAAGATATATATAAATCAAAACAGATCTAAAAATAAATAAGCAGAAAACCTCTAGCCAACCTATTCAGTTAGATGATAAAGTTATGATTCAAATTAATCCTGTAAGTCACCCTAAAAAACATGTATATAAAAATTTCAAGAAATTTATGCTGGTCCATTCACTATTATTTGTCAGTATAAACAATAATGCTTTTGTACTGGGTAATGAAAGAATAAAAAAGAGAACATAAAATGCCCACTCTTTGAAACTTATCAAAAGAAAAACTTAACTAATAGTGAAGAGTAGGTGGTTTGATAAGTTAGAGATGTAGTATCTAAGATTTTAATATTTTGCTAATTGTGAATTGAAAATATTTGTATGATTAAGACTTTTCTTTGAAGGAGTCAGCTGAACTGCAAATGTGTGTTTGTGCTCAAAACCCCACATAAGGTGATAGTGAAGCACCAGTTGAAAGATATCCTGGGTTCACTGCAGAGTAGCTGGTAGAAAAAAAATCTCAGTGAAATGGTAACTACTTAATTATGAACTGTAAGTTAAAAAATCAAATGCTCAGTAGTTTTCCTGACATTTGCAAAAAGCTCCTGATTAGCAACCATGTAGTGCAAAATTTGGTTCCAATGTAGCTGAAGCACCCTTAAGAAATTAAAACAGGGTTTAGTTAACATTTAGTCAGTTTACTTTAGTATTGAAAGTGACTTCAAACTTAGTACCTCTATTATTTTGATCTCTAGCTCATTATCAAGGTTAATTTACATTTAGTTAGTTTATCTCATATGGAAGTGATTTTAATGTTGATACCTTCAATACCAGAAGTTTAAAGCCTATAGCACTACCTAAATAAATGCGATTTATTTAAAATTAAAATATTATTTCCCATATTGTTTTAGTATTGGAATTTAGACCCTATATTAGTTGGTAATAATGTAATTATATATGTTTAAAATGAGAAGATGCAAGACCTTTATTTGACTGAGAATAAGGTACGACATTTTAAACAAATGATATTTAGTATTTTATTATTATTATTGTGGAAGTGTAATGCCAGGACTGAATAACTAAGAAATATATAACAATGTAGAAAATAAATAGTATGGAATATGATAAAAAGAGAAATAGTCTTCATTTGTAAAGCTATGAGTATGAGATTTGAACATTAAATCTCGAAAGCGCTAAGCAGACATATAACACATTATAGTATAATTATAGCTTCACTAACGTATGCGAAAAAAGCAGCATATTTATAATTACAATTTTTACTGGTGAAGAGAAAAACAATTTATTAAATATTTATAGATTCTTGCGTTATTAATAAAATATTATACAATCTTAAAGGCAAGAAAAATCACTTGAAGATGTGAAATATGTAAATGTTTATTTAATAATGTAAATATAATAGGTGATGAAAACATGTAGTTGTTAAATAATTAAGTAGTGATATTTGATTTTAAATAATTTTAACAGGAATGTTAGATAATTTTACTTTATGAACAGAGTTTTGAGAATATAAGTTTAATTTCAAAGCTGATAGTGAATATGATTTTTAGAAGAGAGTACTTACTATATTTGAAAATAAAAAATGCAATATGTATAAAAATAAAAAAGAGAAAACTTTGTCAATGTTTTTTGGTGTTGTAATGAAAACAATGAATTAGTTAAATTCTACAAAAGAAATCTTAAGTGTTAAAGTATTACATTATTTAACTATTATAAATTTTAAAGTTGTGTTATTAAAGAAAAGTTACTGAAAGAAAGATCTAAAGAATGAATTTCAAATTTAGGATAAGACGTTAGCAACTATAATTGATGTTTTATGAAGGACGACAAAAAAATACAGATATATAATTGTACTTTATGATAGTATTAATGAACATTGAATAAGCCAATTTTTTTCCCTAAGTGATGATGCTTTGAAGTGTTATTTATTGGAGATACATAATGAACTGATGGGAATATATTAAGAGAATAAAAGAATAAATAAATTGTCTTGTTTTATTGAGCATATTAACAAAGTATTTAGGATTCATTAGGATTGAATTATTACACAATATATGAAGATGGGGAAGAATGGACATTTGTATATATTTAGATGAAAATGATTTATTGTATATATCTAAAGATAATAGAAAATCATTGTTAGTTTTTTTTTTTAGGGGGGGGGGGGATAGCACACCACCACCATCCCACCAGTAGATGGGAGATGATGTACCTACTACAGTTTTAGATGAGTTTCAAGCATGTGATAAAATGACAGTCATATTTTTTTTTTGTTTGATGGTGGATGTTTTAACCTATACTACTGACAATGATAATACTGATATAAAATAAAAATTGTCTATTATTAACTGGATTGTATAAGATTGTGAATCGACATTATTCATTTTGAAATGAATATATGAATAAAAATGCATATAATTTGGAAAAATTTATTCTTTTCTTATTATATGTATTTTTGTTACCGCATTCACTATAATAAATTATAAACAATACAACTAAATATCTAATGTCCCAAATATATTTGCCCTTTTTATTTGTATGATATTGTATTAAGAAAATATGTATAAAAATATATTTCCAGTGCAATATATTGAAAATGTGGTATAAATTGTTTAATTTGTTAGAATGAAAAATAGTATTTATATTATAAAATCTAAATTTTTCTTATATATAATTCTAAAAATTTATTTAATTTTATTTGTTGACAATACAATTTTTATTAAAGACACTGCATTAAATTATCATAGTTAACTTGAAGCATTACTATAGTTTTCTATGATGTAAATAGAAGTCATAAATAGAACCGAAGGAAAAAAAACTCTTGTTTTAGTTTCAACAGAAGCACATCTAAATTTCTTTGCATGATTTTCTTTTTATTTTTAAAAGCATACAGTGGTAAAATGGATAAAATGATGGGGTGAAAAGCAACAATATTCGCCAAAACTGAAGTGTGTAGAAGATTTGTGAGAAGTGACAATTTATTATAAAAATGAAAAGTAATCGAAAATTAATCCTTAGCATTTCCAAACCATCGGACTGTTTCTTCATTTTAAAAAAAGATATTACCTACATTTCAATAATGATATCTAAATTTTAACAACAAAACAATGTATACAAAGATTATGGTCACCTACTGATATAATTTTATAAACTTGATGTATAATTTATACCCAGAATAAAAATTGGTTTAATTTCGATAGCATCATAATAGATGAAACTAGTGTCTGTTTAATTGTAATGTTTTATAGATTTGTTAAATGAAAGAATAACCACATTGCATCATCGTGTATATAAATTAGTGTTTGCACACGTATAACCTTATGTGATTCAAATATCTACTGAATGAAAAGATGATTTGAATATTTGGGAAATATTAGAATTAACAAAATGTACTTCAAATTTTTTTCTGGAATAATATAGCAATAATTTAATTTTTAAAAAAAACCACTAAAACTGATACTACTTAAGAAAGACCGTATTTAGACTTAATCTGGTCACTTGTTTATATATACATCATTATTGCTATTTTTTTTTTTTCACTTAAAATATATTATTGATATGAATAATCATATAATTATAGGTTAAGTAATAATCTATTTAGATACCTAAATGTTAGTTATGTCTTCCTAAGTTTGAAATTATATCTTGCAGCATATTAATTATTTTGATTTAAAATATTTCTTTTTTTTATTTATTGATTATAAATTAACTTCAGATATACAACGTATCTTAGCAATTCAAAAGTATATCATAATATTTATTTCATTGTGTTGCCTTAAATTTAGATCAAGAAATAAGTAAATTCAATTTTATATATATATTTTATATTTCGATTAACTATGTATTTTATAGGAAGTATAAAAAGAAGTATGAAGGTTCCACAACATTTTTTTTGTGTTACATAAAACAAGTGTTTATATTTAGTATCCAATAAGTGGAGCTTGACATGTAATCACCTGTTTAAATATGAAGTTAATGTCAATTAAAAATCTTTTGCTTAAAGCATAATCAGATATGCATATATTTTAAATGTTTATTTGCCGAATATATATACATATATATGATTTTAATTTAACTTGCTTGGTTGTCATTCAATTTTACAATGCAAATTTATTAGTTAATTGTATTTGGATAGGACGATATTCACTAATTGATTATACCACATAATTCATTAGAAGCAGTCAAAAATAATTCAGAAATCAAAAACATCTAATGGATGATTGAATTTAATGTTTATTATTGGACCAGATATACATTTTATACAGTAATAAATTAACTTCTTAAATATTTAATAAATTAACTTCTTAAATATTTAATAAGTAATTGGAAGCTTATTGTAATTATTTTGTAACAGATGATATACTAAAATAGTAATTATATATTAATTGATTTGATAAGGGTGCAAATAGGATAATCATTGCACATGAGTAAAGGTAGTTGCAATGAAATGTTCATGCATTTTAAGTTATTGTTGATTAAAAATGAATGTTATATTGAGTCAATATACAGCCACAAAGATTGTAATCTTATTCAGTTATAAGACTGATAATGGTAATATAATTTGTTACAAATTAGAATGATTTGCATTAATTATATATAAAATTTGTTAGCGTAGTATTAATATTTGATTATAATAAATCTAGGTACTAGTATGATAGCTGGTACAGGCTGCTTGATGGTGTTGTTGCTAGAACAAAACAAATATATCTGTACTGGGCCTAATTACTTTCTTTTTTTCCTTTAAGTAAACAATTTAGTTTTAAGCAATTTTAAAAATTAAAAAATGTACATTGCTTTTGTTTGAAGCATTTTAAATAACAAGTAAACAAAATTGTTTGTGGTGGATGTTTATAGCTTTAGGCAATTTTTAAAATTAAAAAATGTACATTGCTTTTATTTGAAGCATTTTAAATCACAACAAGTAAACGAAGTTGTTTGTGGCGGGGTTTTTAATAATAACAAGACGCTTTTATTTGAAGAATTTTAGTCAATTCCAAAAATTAATTGTAAAAAACAAAACAGTAAGTAAACGCAGTTGTTTTTGTGGCAGGTTTTTAATAACAAGACGCTTTTATTTGAAAAAAATGTACTCAATTCCAAAAATTAACTATAAAAAATAGAAATCGCCATGAACAGGTCTTCTCCCTGGTATAGGTGAAGCCACATGAATTCTTCCGGGTAATCATTGACTAATTTCCTGAGAGTGCATCGATGCATCTTATTCTGTCACTTCAGAAGACCCCAAAGGTGTTTGATGTTTTGTATGTGCGCGCCTGTTGAGGTGTCCACAAAGTTGTACCGGTGGTTAACCTTCATGTGATGGAAACCAGCAGACTCAAAGTCACACATCCTGTACCCCTTCCAGCAGTCTGAATAGATGCTGAACCCCAGTTTGATGTTGTCATGTATAGCCTGCAGAAGGGTGTCACCTGTCTCATGACACATCTTGCCGAATAGCCATTGCTGCAGGAGAATCCTACCCCAATTCTTTTGACGGCTGAACAAAGTCTCATCAACCTGTGATGAAATCTGGATGGCCAATTTGATGGCAGGGCCAAAACACTATGCTGTCCTTGCAAAGCTCATGCAGAGCAGAGTTCCAGTGAATCGGGGCATCTCTGGAGATGTTCAATTCGTTGCTGGCATGTTCTACTGTCAAGTGATCACGGTTCCAGTAATACACCAGACTTGACGCTTTTACAAAATTGATTCTGGTGACAGTGAACCATGAGTCATTTCAAACAGAAGACCTTCGATGGCAGGATGTTGAGTTGCATTCAAACCGGAACTTCAGAAGGCTTTTCAATGGCATGGATTGTCCACAAAGCCAGCTCTTCACCAAGCCTCACCTTCTGTAGCTGGCAATTCACAAAATCTATAATGCTATTTTTCAGATTCGGCCATAAATCTTTAATGCTATTTTTCAGATTCGGCCATAAATGTTTATCTCGCATCATCTCGTGAATAACGCGACTTTGCACGCACTCGTGTCCAAAATGCACTGAGCAGTACCCTTTCCCTAATTTGCGTGCAGTGAAGCGCGGCAACAATTTGACAAGTAATAGTAGGCAATAATCGCTCACTTTAGTGTAAAAGTCCATTTAAAGTAATAGTTCAATAACTGCATAGACTTAAAATTTAAGACCCGTAAATGATACGACAGCAGTGTCAATAGTGAGCATTCAGAGTAAAAGCAGGTTGCATGATTAAATGCGATAAGAATACATTACCAAAGTGTGAATTGCAAGAAATTAGCATAACACACTTGAGGGCATCACGGGCCCGTAAACGGCATATGGTGCCATCAAGTGGCCTATACCGGCTATCATACTAGTAGTACCTAAATCTAACAATGTTTCATATGCTTTGACAGTTATAGACTAAAGTTTTTAATAACTTTCCTTTAATAAACTGAAAAATTGGATGTGATTTGTCAATTGTTGGAAAAAGCATCAAAGAATATATTATTTTTCTATATTGTTATGATTGGATATTGAAATCTTAGTTATTTAATAGGATGATTTTATTTTAAGCCATCAAACATCATATGATCACCATTATTTATGATTACACATGCTGTTTTTCAGAGACAAAGCTCTCCATATAGTAGCGCCCCTCAGTGCAAGCCAGAGTAATCAATGGATGCAGGAAGATTTGTATATAAAATCCCTATGTAGTGCCTATTCATCCAATATCCCCAGATTAATTTCTAGCTTGTGGCTTTCATCAGTGGGAAGCCTTGTATCTGAGAGCACTGCACCTATATCTTAGGATCTAATGCAAACCTCCAGCAGCCACACCTTTTACTTTTTTCGGTTCACTGTAAAGCTTTGATTCCAAAATGAAAACAAGGTTTTCAAGCTAAACTCATTAGCTTGTATAATCATTTAGATCTCAACTCAGTTCAGCATTCATACATTTTGGTAACTGGGGATATTGGATGAGTAGGCACTAGATAGGGATTTTATGCACAAACCTCCCTGCATTCATTGATTACTGTGGCTTGCACTGAGGGCCACTACTGTATGGAGTGTCTTGCCTCTATGATTTTACTTTGCAATATATTAAGTTGATTGATTTCATATTATTATTAAGTATTTAATCTTATAATTATTATGACTTAGTTAATACAAATATGTTGATAGTGGAATAGCAAGGTTGAATTAACAGTGCTTTTATTTTATTTAGTGGTAATTAGAAATTAATTATTGAGTTATTTATTTTGTTAGATATCATTGATATTGTAAACTTGTGGTGCATATTAAGATCATTATTTCATCAGTCTATGAATCATTTCGTTTAAATATAAACAGAAAAAATGTTTGATTTTTGGTACAAGTTTGTATTATTATAAACAGTGTGTTGATTCATAAGAAATATTAAAGTTTATCTAATTCTTTGTCATTATTTTCATTCTATTATGAGGGATCTACTATTATTTATAAGATAGTGATATTTAGTTTTACTGCTTTATTTTTGATCTATTTGCAAATAATGCTTATATTTTAGAGTAGTTTGAAGTAATGTTGTTTTCTATCTATCTGTTCTAAATACTACTGGAATTTATGAAGTTATAACAAAAATTATTATCGTTTTATTAGCTTAAGTATTAGATTGTTATACTGTATATAGATTGATACTCATTTTGGTTTAGTTTATTATTTTCATTCTGTTACAAATGATGCTATACTTAGGATTGTTCTTCCTTAGTTTATTATTTTTATTCTGTTACAAATGGTGATCAATAATTAGGCTACGACTCAGGGTATAGTATAGTAGGGCTCACATATTTAATCTGTTACAAATGGCTCCCAAATCTGTGAGACATTAAAAGAAGATTATACCCTCATATTTATTGTTACAAATGGTGACCAATGACCGAGCTATATTTTATGCAGGCTATATTAAAGTTATTATTTTCCATTGAACATTTTCGATCTGTTACAATATGTAGATACATATTTTAAACAAGTATATAGAATATGATACATATCTATGATGCAATTTGATTTAAAATTACTTTTAAAAAAAAAGAATTATCCTTCTTCATTCCTCTTGTAACAAAATTTGCTTATACTGATCAAATGCAAACTGCCTAAATAATATTTAATTCATAAGTGGCTGCTACTACAAAAAACTATACCCATTTTCTGTGTGTGTGTGATGTTTACCATATAAATAAATAAATTAAAATTTAGGAAACCAACATTTTGTTTTTTATTAATTTTTAATTTAATTTCTTGGTTAATGTTTTTTTTTCCCAGTTTATTGACTCAGCAGATTTTGAGACTGCTGATATCAGTCATATGTCAATGAAAAAAAAAGCTATTCATCAGGCTAGTCAACTTCCAGATGGTATTAAAAAAAAAAACCCCAGTATTGACTATATTTATCAGCTTCTAGGGGGACAGTTTTTTGTTTCCTTCTTGCTTTACTACTCAGCCAATAATAACTAGATACATACTCATCAATTAATTATTGAACAGTAAGTTGAATTATCTATCTCAAAAAAAAAATAGTTATGTCCTTATCTGTAGATTTTTAACTATATAATCTAAGATTCACTTGAGTCTGAATACTAGTTAGCATGGTGGTTGAGTAATAAACCATTATGCCATAAGATCTTTTCCTGATGAGACCATTATCTTCCACAAATCAAATTGTACTGATCATTAAAGTTTACATTATTCAATCAATTTCTTTTATATTTAAATTTATGCTTATATTGGCTTTTAACTTCTTTAAATCATTTAATTAATTAACCGTGTGGGTTTTCCTCTTCATAATTTTTCTTTTAAATATTTCCCATTTGCTACTAAAATTTACTGTGAAACAATTTATATTTGATTTTATATTCCAAACATTTGTCAGTGAATTACTTTCTCCCCCACCCCAACAAAAAATAACTATAGTTAAGATGCTTCAAAGGGTGTGTGACTTAGAGCTAAGAATTGATCAAATAATCTTTAACTCATAAATCCATCAGATCAATAATTGTCCATAAATGATTAAGAATATTTTTTGATACAGAAAGCAGAAAAAATTTTTTTATATATAAAATTGTTTATTATCTTTTTCTTTGCACTGTATATAATTTGTGTGGATTATTGTATTTGATTTTTAAAATTTAATATAATCTTTTTTTTTTTCTTCCACTGAATATTTACTATGAAATTTAGTATAAGACTGCTAATAATGAAAATATCCACAGAAAGAGTTTGTTTTTTTTTAATATTCTGCTTTATTACTGCAGAGCATGCTTGGATATAACATGTATATCATATTGATGGCTTACTATAAGCCAATAATGATATATATGTTTTATTGAAAACATGCTAGACAATAATAAAGCTGAATATTTTTTTAAAAAACTACTTTTTCTGTGGATGTTTTCATTAACAGGTGCTCAGAAAAGATGGAAACTATTTATAGTTGAATTATAAAATGTAGAATAACTTCTTAATTCATATTTTTATCAAATCTGGTTTTATTATTACCAAATATAAATGCATAATAAATTTTTTTATTATTTTTCCTGTTTCAAATCATTTTCATATGATCATTATGTAAAGATAAACTAAAATATAAAAAGTCATAAAATATTTATGTACTAGATTAAATCCAGTTATAAGAATGAAAGATTTGAAAAGGAAAACTAGATTAAAATATATATTTATTATAAAAGCTAACTAAAATTTGAAAAATAATTGGATTGTGAATGCTTAGAATTTCAATTCTAAGTTTGTAAGCACATACTGTTTTAAATAAAATTTATTTAATTATAACTTGGCTTTCCATATATAATTTGATGCATTTTTGATAAGCAAATGATCAAATTGCATTTTTTTTTTAAAAAAAAATGCTTTATTGCAAACTTGTATTTCAGATTTTTCATCACAATTCTGAATTAATTCCTCCTGGTATCAAGATATTCTAAATTAAAATATTTGCAAAACAACGCATTTTTGATTTCCTGAAAGCGAAAAATCAATCTTGAAATTTCTTATACGAACATAAACAGCAGCCATTGTTAAATGTAATTTTTAAAGATATTTCATTATTATGAATATATATACATTCTGTACCAGTACATCTAATCCTCCATGATCCAATATTTAGATACTTTTCTGCAAATGAATAATATATAATAGAGCACCTAAAATAATTGCAAAATAATATTTATGGATAAAATTATATGCATTTGCAGATCTCAGCTTCTGCGTTATGGAAAAATTGTGCTCAATGCAAAATCTATTCTTTCACATAGAAATTCACATTTTCAAATTGGTCCCCCCCCCCAAATAAATTGGGTTTGCTCCTCCGCCTTTTATAAAATCCCCCCCCCCCATTTTTTTTTTTTTGGGGGGGGATATACACACATACATAGGATTTTTTAAAAAAAAAACAATCTCCTTAACAATACTACGCTGAATTAACACGCATATCAGTAAGATATTAATAATATGTAAGATATCTTTGTCCCATCTCAGCACTTCATCCCTTCACACACACACACCCTCACCACAATCACCTAAAAAAAAAAAACCGAAGTAATTTTTTTTTTTAATTTAGCTCATATTAGTAAGAAACCAAAAATTCATTTGCCAAATTAATATCTTTTTACATTGAGAATTTTATCAGCTCTTACCCCTCCACCTTTCCTCATCCCCATGAAAAATGAGTTTTAGTTCAATTTTCGCCGCAATATATAATTTCTTTATCACCTTTTAAGAATGAAATAGATAGTTCCAAGAATAAGCTTAACATGTATTCCTTTAAGATTCAAGATCTAAAATGGAAACTCGCTATACTGAATATGGAATACTTTTAAATGACAATTATTTTCAAATTCACAAATGAAAGCAGAAAAAAAATCCAAAAAAAATCTATTGAGTAATTAGAGCTGTACAAAAAATAACGTCATCGCGAAATAAAATTAATCTACACTTTTGCTTTAAATTAAAATGAAACATAGCGTCTACATAATTATTCTCTTTTTTTCACATCTAAATACATTAAATATAAATTTCATTAGCACATTCATGTACAATACAAATATTTAAAAAAAAAAATGAAAGAAAAATTATTATAAGTCATCAAACACCGGCAACTCTAAAGAAAAAAATTTAACATCTACAAAACATTGAATGTAAAATATATAAAAATATAACCAATAATTTTTGCAAACACAATACTCATTATTTTATAGAACCTTTTTAAGACTAAAATAACATTTACAGTAAATGAAAAAATTATTTCTACAGCTACAAAACAATCTCCTCCCTCTTAATAAAATGGCTCTTATTTAACTATAGAATAAATTAAACTAAAATAGAAAAAAAAAATGTTACTGTTATTTTACAAAAAATATATGTAATAAATTCCAACCAATGGAACAATATATATGAAACTATTTTGTACAATAGATTTTTTTATCATAATAAAAGAATAAGCTTTTCTTTTTATCATCTTGTGATTAGTAGTTGGGTGTGTCAATGTAAAACACTGAAATAACAGATTAGGTATAGCAATTTTAAGCAATTGATCAGATAGTTTTCCTTTCATTATTTTCATCCAGAAATTATTAGCTTTAAAATAAGTTTCTACAAACAAAATACTCGGAACATTTTTTTAAATATATGTAATATATAGTCATGGATAACAAAAATAGCATTTAATTAAGAGGTAAACATATTACAAATTATCACATATTACAGACTTCCAATTATTAGCTTATATAGGTGAAACATCTCTCTAAGGCTTGTATCAAATTAAGAGCAGATAATGTCACTTCTAAAATTGCAACCTTTTTCATTCACAATCCAGCTCAAATCTTGGCTACTCTCTAAATTTTTTTTTTAACAATGCAAATACTTCAATAGTGTACTAATATTCATGAATTTTAACAAACAAGTAACTTATCTCTAATATATATGTACATGTTTAATTCTTCAACATGACATAATAAATATCACATTTCAATGCAATGAAAATACAGTCATATGATTCAACATCACTTATCCAGCAAAGTTAAAATCATACCACTGGAATTGGTTTTTAAGGTTTTTCCATTCTAATTTTAGAATCTTGTGATACACCATAAAATGTTTTATGTTACATCCATAGAAAATCCATACTCCCATATGACAAATTTATAATAAATCCTATATGCAATTAATTTTAAATAGTTACATTATAATATAGCTTTTCTGCTAATAGCAGAAGCAGTGCAATAGTCTATATGCTTTTGACAACTAAATCAGCCTTTCTATCTATAAAACTACCAAGACATTTAAATAGATTCATATTTTCAAACCAATAATCATCCAAGTTAAAAATGTAACATTTTTCTTCATATGAGTGATAAAGCAACTAAGTTTTTTGAATATTAATTGCAAAACCAAAGTATATTGCGCCAAAATTGAGATTCTAAAACAAAATGCATTAAAAAGGGTAATGGCAAATTAACATCAGTCCCATCGTCAAATGTTATTGCTATGGCATAGTATTCATTTGTCTAGTTAGGCTACTTGATATTCAAAACATTAATATTTCATTTGGCAAGAATTGCACGACAATGGGATATTGTAAAAAAAAAAAAAAATTGTTTTTAATGATTAAAGTTAAAAACTATCACATCTTCATTGCTGCTTCATTGAGTGCAAACTGTTCCAAAAGACAAAAATGAAAAACCTAGTATACAATCATAGTTTCATTTCAAATGCTATAGATTTTCCACCAGCAGTAACATTTTGTTGTATTATAAGATGTGAATAAAATTAAAAAAACACAATTGGCTAATTTCACACATTGCCATAAACTTTTTCAAATTAAATTTGAGTTAAATGCTCTGAACAAATCACATATATAAATGATGCATCATGCACAGTATATATAGCACCTTTTGATTCATTGAAGCCATGAGGTTCTGTTAATTGTTCATGATGATTGGAAGCAATCTATTCAGTTCAATAAAATCTTTGAAAAAACTTTTGTTATGATCAAAAATAATGATATTCCATAATAATTATTGCAGAATTTGTTTATCCCTTTTATTTTTTTGGAATAATAGCAGCATCCTTAAAATCAGATACACCTTTACCCGCTTAACACAGGCAATCGGTCTCCCAAAACTCATCGCTAAACAAGAATATTGGTTTCCTATGGGGAAAAAATTGGCTGGTTCCTCCAGCTAAAAATTATATTATAAGCTGTTAACAAACAACTTAATCTAGTATATTAGTAGTTTAAAAAACCATTAATGTACATTTGCTTATGTAAATTGTGATATGTATATTATGCTAGTACGCACTTAAAATACGTATGTATGTATTATGTATGTATGATAATGCAGCTTAAGTCTATGTAAAAATCATAATTATCTAATTTTCAGAATCATGAATTGCTTATTCCAAGATCCAATGTTGTCTTCTAAATTCTTTGATATTACTTTTGTTTTATTTTGGTTTTTTTGATGGAGTGCACCAGATGATGACTGAGTATCTCAAAAGAAAAGGTTTTGAATGCTGCTTGATGTGCTTCTTGGACTTTTTTTTTAAATATGGGATGACATGATTTCATGATTTTGAAAAATTTTGATACACCTATAATGATTTGAGCACTTTTGTTTTATTTTATCTTAGATTTTAAAAATAGCAGTGACGGTAAATGTGCATAAACCATAGAACAGATATCTCAATTTCCTTCTTTTTCCAGTTGACTTAAGATATCTATTTCTGTTTCCCAGCTCAAGAGAATTTCTTGATTTTTTTCATGCTCATATTAGTTGCAACCATGATTCTAATTGAAAATGTAATCAAAATTGCTTTTAAAAAAAAATTTTTTGTTTTGTTTTTTGACTATCTAAAAGTACAGCAAAATGGATGAGAAAGTGAAAGCAGCTAACAATTTTTTGTAATCTTCCAGACAACTATTTCTTGCTACACTCAAAAAAAATCCATATTGAAGTTGTTTTTTTTAATTTGTACTACTATATTATATTACTTATATGCTTTAGAGCTGCAGGAATTACCAGATGAAAGTAGAAAAAGCAGGACTAAAGATAAATGTTAAAAAGACTAAAGTAATATTTAATGAATTTTCTCAAAATATGAAAATAAAGAATGATTATGATGAGTTAGAAAAAGTTAATAGCTACAAATACCTTGGTCAGATTATTCATACAGATGGAAACATAATGGATGAAATTAATCATAGAATTAAACTTGGATAGAGTGCTTTTGGTAGAGATAACTTGATACTAAAAGAAAATATGCCTATGTGTTTAAAAGGAAGGTTTTTCATAAATGTGTTTTACCAGTTCTCATTTATGGATCTGAGACTTGGACACTTAGTAGAAGAGCAGTACAGAGGACTTCAGACCACTCAAAGAAGTATGGAGAGATGCATGTCGGGAGTAACAAGAAATCGAAAATGTAATATGTGGGTAAGAGAACAAACAGATCCTCATTGAAAAAATTAAAAGACTGAAGTGGAGTTGGGCAGAACACATTGCTAGAAGAGATGATAATAGATTGACAATTGAAATCTTAAACTGGATTCCAAGAGATTGTAAAAGACCACATGTGAGATGAATGGATCCAATAAGAAAGTATGCAGGGGTGATGTGGAGAAGAGAAGCTAAAGATCGTAGGTGGATTGAACTTGGAAAAACCTTCATTCTGCAGTGGATTGATATTGGTTGATGATGATAAAATCATTTAAAATTTTTAAAAAATGTTTAATAACTTATTTAATTGATCATAAAGACTTGTTATTTATCATTAATGTAAAAGTAGTAAAAGCATACTGCACATTGTCAAAATTATTTTTAAAAAATATCTTTTTATGTAAAAAGAAAGAGGGGGGGGTGTATCTAATGCATACTATGTTTGCAATATTGTAATCAATATTTAAGGCTTTTTTTTTTTTACAATATATACTATGCAGATCTAAATAAAGATCACTTTCTACAATATATAAATACATATACTAGCTGTGAAACTTTTTTTTTTGTCATGTAATGTCACATTTTATTAAGTGTGGTAGACATGTTTAAATCTTAGTGAATAGAAATGATTGTTCTATTAATTGAATCTAAAGCAAATGAGCCCTGGGCACTTTGTAATGTAAAGATCAGATAGGAGATAAAAATTAAAAATTGTGTTTCCCGCTCTGCACTGACCAGAAAGGAAAACATCGAGACACTAAGAGAAAAAAAACATCATGAGCGATCGGAGAGTTCCTGATAAGAGAAGTCAGATATTATAAAAGATGAAAATATCAAATTATTAACACCTTTTTACTCAATTAGAAAATGTAATCACTGTTGACTCTTGAACTGCATTGCAGACACTGAAATATATGGGTCTTGTAATGAATTAATTTTCCAGTTATGCACCAGCTGAGACAGCCTCCAAATTCATGATTACTGAAAGTAACAAACAACGGACCAATCTTCCCAAAAATGATACAAATATTAAATGGACTTCGGTTGTATGGGTGCGGCACATCATGAACAAGACAGAATTCAAAGCTACCATGGAAAGTATGAACTTTTATCTAAATTGAAATAGGAACTGTAAAAAAATTTAAAATAATTAAGAACTTTCAATTACGTAAACTTCGTAAAAAATATAACTAAGTGAACTCTTATCTGACCAACAATAGTCAGTTAATAATCTTTTTATTTATGTATTAAGTTTGCTAATCAATCATTTCCATTTTTCACTTTTCTGTTATAATTTATTTTATGGTTTTGTGTTTAATTTAATAACCAAATTATCAAATTTATTTTAAACTAATAATTTAAAAATAGGCATAAATAGCTGCATAGATTCATACAATTATGTTAGCTTAAGTGGGTTAATTTCAGACTATTTGTCTCGTAGTTGAATCGGGGCTGGTGGATGGATATACGGGTGTTTTATGTCAATGTGATGTGAGGAAGTGCATTGGATTCTCATTCCCTTGTACCAAGTTAGCATCAGGGCACTACCCTATTGAATGCATGGCCAAAAGTGTAGCCATCACGTTGTCAATGGATGTAGATATATTTCCTACGCCATTGATCTCCTTATGCTCTGGGTGGTGATAGTAAGATGGCCAAGACCCCAATCCCCCATTATAGAGCATGCCTAATATGTATATTTTCCAAATGATTACCTCACCAGACAGATGCACATTCCTGTGCTGGACAAGGGCCATTATTTTTTTCAATGATATCATGCTACAGATGCACATTCCTGTTGACATGGTTTTTTTGTATGCTAACATCCTCATTTTGCATTGATCACATCAGTATATTAATAAGCTGCTGTTTGATTTGGACGTGAACTTGTAGCCTGGAGTTAAAAGAAAGAATCAAGTATATAAATGCATAATCTATGTAGCATATTTGCGTTTATCAAATTATTAAATTGTATAAAATATCCATCTGGGCGAACGTACCCAGATATTAAGTTTAAAATAATATAATAAAAACAAAACTAAAGCAATATTAAATATTTATTCCTCAAATTTATATATGTGCTTAAATAAATGTTTTTTGTGATTATTACTGGCAGTGGTTTATTTTATTATCTTTTTTCTTTATTAAAAATATGTTTAAGAATTTATATCATTAAATCTCAGCTACTCCATGAGCTTAGTGACTGAGGCATATCTGTCGAATAAAAATGGAATCTTACAAAGAAGTTTTTGCCTACTATAGAAATTTTCCAGGTTCAAATGGCTTGGCGCCCTGTACGGCAGCTAGTGCAAGAATCTTTACTTCCTCGATAGTTATAATATATAGCACAGAAAACATTGAGGAATTGATGGTAATTGCTAGGATAACATTGTCTATTACAATTTTAATCATGTTTTTGTCCGTTTTCTTGTGTTTAGTATTTTCTCATCTGAGATATTGATTTTATTTCAGATAGTGATAACTAACTCATTATAAACTTTTTGACTTAAATGTTACTTTAAATAGACTATTTTCCATTTGTCCTATTAATAAAATCAGAATTTGACTGATAGCAAATTTTACAAATGACATCATCTGTATCACTTTGATAATTGCAAACATCCCCACGATTAATGCAGTTAGATAACTAAAGTAATTGTACTTTTTGATGACGATGGCATTTCAGTTTCAACTAATCTGAAGAGTGATTCATATTTAAAGTCATTTTTCTTATTTTTAGATTGACTTGATGAAGATTAGATTGACTTGCTGAACATTTCAACATTTGTATGGTCTAAAATATAACAATTATATGTTGGATAGTTGTTGTTTTTTTAAATTACAATAATAAAAAAAAACTCATAATTTAAGCTGCAGTCCCAGTTGTGTCAAACATCCTGTTACTGCAATGGCCAATGGAGGACCGTTACATATAAGCCAAAGTATAATAGTATTGAAATCTATTTTTAGTTGTTATGGGCATGACACAACACTATTAAACTGAAGTCCTAATAGCAATATCCCTACTCTCACTACATGTACAGATCAATTCTATTTATTAATCCTTTCTATCAAAATTATTCATCTGGATTCAACTTTGTGTTTAAATATAAAAACAAATGTATGAATACTTCAAATGTTGGACTGTCTGGACTGTGCAGAATGCTGTGCAATTACTCAGCTTAGAGAAAACATTGGTTACATCTACATGAAATGCGGAGCATTTAGTTAATAATAAAAAACATTAAATTATTGAGTATAGGCTATGAACAAAAATAATGTTCCAGACAATAATATAATAATGTTGCATAAGAAAGTATTGACAAAATATTAGCAAAGGATCTACTGAAAAGACTGACTACAAGCCATTTAGTCGTACAAGGCATGGTTTTAAAAAACCCAGAAATCTGTAAGATTAAAAATGAAGCATCTCACAACTTCTTTTACACTTAGCACAACTGCTACCATCATTAATTTATTATTTTTTAATTCATAGTGCAAATGCTATCAGTGCAATCATAAAATACAAATCGCTGCTATTGTTTAGAAAAGTAAAGCTACTTTAATTTACAAATTTAACATTACTTAGTCATTGTAGCTTTTGCATTTCATCAAGAATGAAGAGAGCAGTAGGATTTATTTGCTCGTTTATTTGAGCCAACACATTCATTTATGTAAACATACAGATTTAAAAATAATCCATGTGTATACTCTTGTGAATGATCTCTTAATTTATTATAACTATTTTTAGAATAAAATTATATTCTAGGTATATATATATATTGAAATTATTTGTACTACATTTTATGTTTAAAATATATATTAAATACAGTTTGCTATTATCCATGTATTTCATTACATATGCAAAGACTCAAAACTGAATAATGCAGATATGAAAAACTAATATGGTTTTCTATACATATGTCTACATATAGCATTTCTATGTATATATTTTGTGATCGGATGTGTGATTGCAAGTATTGGCATACATACACAGAACATTTAGAAATATACAGATGAGTATCTGACAATACATAAATGAGTGTGTGAATAGCAATATATTTATTTTTATGTAAGCATTTTTTCATTTTTATGTAAATGTGCATAAACAGTGACAATTTATATTGAAAACATGATGTTTAAAGTATATATATGTTAGCATGTGCAATATATTCATGTGTCTGTATACATAAGGATTTGTGTAAATAAATGTTTTGTTTTGATTTCTTTTAGTTGTACTTATAGGCATATTAGTAGGCATATAATTGATTTTTTTTTTAAACTTATACATGCAAACAGGTATGTGTGCGTGCATTATTTTGTGATGGACAGCCATTTCATATAAATACATTGGATATGATTTTTTTCGGGGGGGGGGGCGGAATGTGGAGGGTTATGTATGCATTTATATATATATATATGCAATTTTACATTTGTGATTTGTTATAAATGATAACTGATATATGCTTATAACACTTAACTTATTATACTGCTGCATACATTTTTTGTTTTTTACTTATTATTTTGATGGTACATGTTTATTATTTTATAATTGTTCCTTGGTATGTTTTTTTTTCTCTTTTTAAAATGTTTTAAATATGCTAACTTTGCTTGGTTGATAACAATTATATATATTCAGACAACTTGAGGATTCTATATTCTTTTAAAATTTTAAAAAGTATAAATTAATCTAGAAAGAATTCAAAGTATAGTTTTCATTTTTAGTTACAATATTCATTTGTATTAAATATAAGAATATTTTTTTCTTATACAGGAACACTTAACTAAGTAACAAAAATAAAAATGCTTATTATGGGAATAAAAAATTAATTTTTTGATCTAATTTCTGCATCAACTATATTAACAATAACATTCTCTGGATAAGGAAATATTTAACAACAGTAATCTACTCACATCTCTACACTAGAGTGATCTACATAAGTCAAACAAATCATCAGAATAGATAGATTCAATATCAGATGTTCTCATCTGTGAACTTTTTTTTTTACCATAGTCAATCATCCAATACTGAAATTAAATAGATATCTAGCTATTCTTAGCTAAAAGAGTAATCCAAGAACAAAAAAAGAATTCTTCAAATTACAATCCAATAACTCCAAACTAGGTTAATAATGTCTTCCTCATCAGTGTTCCTCTATAGGAACTATCTATTGGAGAGATTTGGCCCTGGAATGAACCTTTAAATGCTGTTTTATCATTAAGAATTTTATATAAACAAAATTAAATAGTTTATAAATAAATATACACTATATTAATGTTAATGATAAAAACAAAACATTTTTTTGTAAAATATGACCGCTTTAGATATGAATACAATTACAATCAGATCAACTGCAGTAAACCATGATACAGAAATATAGATGAGGTGTGTTTAATATTAATAATTTGATATTATATTAAGTTTATGGACTTATTTGAAAAATTAAAAAATTTCTATTAAAAAAATATATATATTCTAGAGAGAAATTTTGGACTAAATTAGTCATAGTTAAATTGATATTAGCAGATATAAAAACTTACGATTTTCATGGGTTTCTCGAAAAAATCTTGAAATTATTTCAGAATACAGTATAGTATATATTTTAAAATATCTAAATTCTAAAAAATAATGAAAAATTTTGAAAAGAAAAGAGATGGAACTGTTCTACAACAAATGGATCTAGCAAAAAAGTTCAGGATTACTCTATTTATTACTGAAAATATTATACGGTGAAAATAGATTCAGATATGAAAACTGTTTCAAAAAGTATATGCTATACAGCATTCATACAGACTAATTATAATTTTACAAAAAATATGGAAATCAATTAGTTTGCATACATTTTATTATTTTTGTACTGTATCATGACAATATACATTATTCATATCTAAACATCTTTCCATTTAATCCACCACGTAAATGACTACCTATGTTACTTCTAATAAAAAAATAAAATGTTTATCCATTTTGATAATATTAAATGTCAGTTGATGCAAACCTTGATTCTTAAATTTTTTAACTTTTATAAGTATCCAATTTTCAAAAAGTTATATAAATGTTGTAAAATTCTTTGAAATCAAATATCCTTTTAATTGGTCATAATGTCAAACACCAATTTAGATTTATTCTAGAATGTCACTAATTTTTTACATAATGTTCATACTCATCATACATATTGAAAGTATTTGTTTTTCAATAATGGTCTATTCGCTAAATATATTATTTTGAGATTTGTTTTCTAAATAAATTGCATTATTTTCATGCTTCCATTTACAATGTTTGCTATCATTGCTAATAAAATTCTTTATTGAATGTTTGTATTAATCACACTTATTGAAAATAATTTTCTATAATTGTTTGCTCACAAATATTATTTTCAAGTTACTTTTCTAAGTAAATTCTACTATTTTTATATTTTGAAACTTATTTATTTTTACTTATATATACATAGTGGCTTCATCAATGAGTAATTACATTCGTGCAATTAGTTCAGTATCTCTTCAACTTGTAAGGCTAATATTAGCACAAAGTTTCTCAGTATGTGGCTTTCCATACTGCAAAGAAATTTGCAATCTTTCTCTTAAATAAAAGCTATTAAACTTCATGTCAACAGGAAGCTCTTGAGCAACAGTTCATTTTCTTATAACATATTTGTGCTTCTAAAAATTATTTTAAAAAAATATGGTATTGTATAATCTTATGACTTAATTTTTTATTTAAATTATTTATATAGCATGGCCCTTTACAAGATCATTACTACAAAATTGTTTAAACATTTTAACTCACATTAATTTTGTAAATTTTTTCTTAAGTTTTAAATCTAAAGTCATGCATTATGGAAAAGCAAATATAATTTCTATGATTATATATTTCAATAAATGCTTAATTTCTTTCTTAAAATATATGCAATTCAATTTTTGAGATAGAATTAAACATTTATTAAATAGTTATTAAGTATACCACATAATAAATAAAAGATATTTATTTGATCTGTTTTTCTGCTTATAAACAAGATTTGACAACTTTGTAAATCATATGAATTTATTATATATATTTTTGAAAATCTATTTTGGAGTTATTTTATCTCTATTCTATATTTCTAAAGCAAAGTCTCAATATACTGTTAATAATTAACCATAAGCCTTCTTCTTCATCTTAACATAATGTAAATTAAATAAAAAATTAATTTCAAAATATATTTTACATCTTTGTGCAAATTCTTAAATTTTACAATTTCTAAATTTAAAACATATTTTTATATACTTTCAAGTTCTTTAAAAATAGTAATAATATATTTATATTTATAAACATTTCATTAATTTTACACCACCTTATAAACTGACCAACATAAGTATTTATGTAATATTATCATATCTTCATATTTTTATGTAAGTCTATTTTATTATCATTTGCAAAAATCAATATACAGAGTAATTTCTATATTTATAGATATCAAATGCAGAAAAAAAGGTGTTGGGTACTCCATACCAACCAAATAATCTGTAGGTCATTCTACTGTTTTTATAAATAAAAAAAATCTTGTCAAAAAATATTATCTGAATGAGTTAATGACATGCCAACATATATATAAAATTTCTAATAATAAAACTTTACATTCAACCAAATCAAAAATAGAGAATAGAACTATATATGACAGATTTTTAAAGAAAAAAAACCATATAAGCATGGGATTAAACATATAGTTTTAAGCAATTTTTAAACAATCAAAAAATTCTCATTACTTAAAAATAGCTATACTGACTTTAAATTTAGTTATATCAAATATTCAATACATCCCTTCAAAATAAAATTGAGTTTCATAAAAAATAAAATTTTACCTGTAAGTTTTCAACATCATTTATTATATCCTCCATCACATCTTAAGGCATAAATAAATATGGCTTGTCATTTGCTCTTTATGTAATTTTGCAAATGTATTGCTTAATTTTCTTTTCCCAAAGTATTCAAAATAGCAATTAAAATGTTATTCTCATTTTACAATTTTCTTTTTAGAATTTTTTTTTTTTTTTAATAAAATCCCAAAAGCTTTCAGCATTCATACTAATATTCTTTTCTAATCATATATATTTAATCAAATCATATATTTGTTTATTTATTATTCATTTAAAATTAATAATATTGTAAAGAAAAAAATGTTTATATATTGTTTATAATGGAAATCCTTTCTTTATATTTCTACTTTTAAGGTTTTTGGGGGAACCATCAAGGAAATTTATAAGATGATTTCCCTAAATCTGGACAGCATATCACTAATTTTAAAATTACCTGTTCTTACAATTCAAATCTAATATATTAGCCAAATATTTCAGATTTTTAATCTCTTAAATAATTTATTTTAGAAATTCTTTATTTTAATATAATCATTGTTTCTTTTTATTAGTCAAATTTATCACAAATACCAAAAAAGGACAAAGATTGTCAATCATCAAATTGAAAGTGCCAGCTTTTCTACATCCCTCAATCAGATCAATATTATTCCATATCAAATCTAAAGTATTATTAGTAATAGAATTGCATTTGTTTTAAATTTAATAAGTTCAAGCAATTCAATAACACATATATTATAATTTTTTCTCTAGCATTGATTCTTTCTGAAAATTTAAAATAATTAAAATTTCGTTATGCATAATAGATATTTATAGTTCAATGAAATACTTGTACAATGATTAATAACTCTCTCCAATTTATCAATAAAGACTAAAGGCTTAAAAAAAATATTTTTTTTTTGTTAATCCGTATTTTTACTTGTACATATTAATTTTCCAATCCAAAATCATCTCCACAATTAGTTTTTAAATTTCTTGTTAACTATCATTAATGTTATTACTTTCTCATATTATTATTTCTGTCACCCCTAAATATTTCATGTTTATTAATGAGTGATACTGTTATCATAATCAGGATTAACCAAGTTTCTATCAAATAATAATATATCTATCTGATTAATATTCCAAATTAAAATCTAAAATTTTTTTATGCATTCCATGTATATTCATATATATATTCATATAAACACGTTAATAATTTCATTCCATTATTATTAATTATATCAATCTTATATGAATTCCATAATTCTTTACAATTTTTTATAATAATTTGTTTGCTTTTTTATACAATCTTCTAAATTTCCAACATGTTAATTAATAGTAATTATATTCCATTATTTCTAATTACATCTATTTTATATATTTTTTATGTATTCTTATAGATTTGAGAGTCACTGAAGTTCAAAACACTCTACTATTTTTATAATAATTGTCATTTTTATCTTACTATCTTCCAAAATCCCATATATGTTTCTTATTCTTTCTTCCAAAGATTCTACCACTTTTTAAAAAAATTCTAAATTTTTCATCACAATCTTCATAAAATAAACTAAAGAAAATTCATTACCAAAATCTAGTTCTACAAAGCATACATAAGAATCCACTATCATCTTACAAAATATTCTTTTTACAACGCTTTTTTATATTTAAAATAATTTAACACCTATTACTCCCAAATATTCACTGCTCTCAAATGCCTTATTTGGTGTTCAATCTTTCTACAACTAATATCAATAATCTGACTAACCCATTTATCAAGTATCTTTTTTGTCAATTATTTCCATCATAAATTATATTCACTTTTATATACCAAAAATTATACTATATTATTTTATTTTGTCATTTATTTGAAATATATTTTCAGAATTTTTCTTTTGAAAGGAAATATATATTTCATTCTTTCCATTTTTATAAAAAAAAAAATTGAGTTAAATTTCTTATCATCATATCAAACCTTTTATTTCTCAATTATCAGCCTTACTTTTATCTCTATATGCATAAAATATCTTTGTATTTTTTAACATCATCTATCCTTAACCCTAAGTCATTTTACACATTTATTTCATTTAATTTTTTTCTTTACGGTATAATTTTTTAACCATTTTTTATTATCATCTTTAACTTCTTAATCAATCCAAATTAATCCTATACTTTCCTTATTATATTAATATCTATATCAATTTTGATCATTTTTGTGTATTTGTTTCTAGCGTATGTATCTGGTTTCTATTTCTTTATTACTTTGAATATTAATTCTTGTTAAGCGCATTGTCAGCACGTAATACTTATATAAGGCTATAACCTTAGTACATGCGCCTTGTGTGCTTAATTTTGCTACAAGAGAGACCTCTACAAATCTTAACGCAATTTTTTAAACATTTATTCTCAACATTAGCTAGAAAATTTTCATTTTCTATTCTATTAGTACTATAGACCTGTTGTTGTTATCAATATTTATTTATACTAATAAAAGAAATCGCTTTTTCTTTTCATGTCTTTCTCCATATTAACCACAGGCCCTTGAAAAGATGTTTAAACATATTCTCTTAAGTCATCTCTAATATAAGAATAATAATTATCAGCATTGTTGATATATTTTTTCCAGTATAAACTCATTAAATATAAAGTAGTAGTATTTTGACTAATTATTTTCAACCAAAACTTTAGTATTATTTTCATTATAATTCTTCAGAATTTTTAAAATCAATAGTTTCATTTTTAATACATGCATTATCTTTATAAATATCTTCTAAAAAAAATAAATAGTTTCTAGTTTAAATAAATTATTTTACATAAATCTCTATCCGGTGCCAATTTAGAGTGCTCACTGCCATTTTGAATTCTAAGGATGACCCAAAACCATCGCTGATATATCCAAACGATAAATGGCATTGAATAATCCACACAGGGTCACTTGTGTCAGTGGTGGGCCTTAGAATTCTAAATGGCAATGAGTGCAGTCTAAATACTAAATGCTTATAACTTCAAAAATACGAATTTTATTACAATAATGATGCCACAAAGTGCTGAAGTATGTGGAGGAGGGGAGGAATGTTTTTGATGATACTTTGTATCATCCAAAAAAATGCAGAAGTCTGATCAAACCAAATTTTATATTTCGAAATACTAAAAGATTATAACTTCTAAAATACAAATTTTATTACAATATATGCCCATAAGCACATGTTGAAATAACATCATATTGCGACCACGTATGGATTATTCAATGTTATTTATCGCTTGGATGTGTCAGTGGTGGTTTTGGTTAGTCCTTAGAATTCAAAATGGCCATGAGAGCACTCTAAATCGGTACCGTCTATTCATAGTAGCATGAATTTTATATACTTAAGTAAATGCAAATACATGAATGCAGTTCATACTTAAACAACACCAAACAAAACCAAGAACATCAATCTATTTGTTATCAAGGTTATCTTTTTTACGGTGATAAAGGTAAATATCCACCTTTAACTATATGTTTATATAGACACTAAAAATGGATACCTAACTGAAAGAGATTGAAATTTATGACCTCATTAAACAGATAATACTGAAGACTAGACTGGTTTATAAATGCAAATACATGAAAGCAGTCCACACCTAAATGATACCAAACAAAACCAAAAATCTCAATCTGTTTGTTGTCAAGGCAATATTTTTTTATTGTGATAAAGTTTCAGTATCTTCTTTTATCATTTCATTACTGTTTTGATTTTCCTTTTTTTTTTTTTTTAATATGATAATCTTTGTATGACATCTGTCTTAAAAATTCTTTGATAAATAATCATGAATATTTCCATAAAATGTTTTGTCTTCTTAAATATATTCTAAAAGAACAAATATGAATACAATATTTCTTCTATTTTCAAACTTTTAATACCATTTCTTCTCTTAAAACAATTATAATTAAAAACAACTTTAATTTAAAACAAAAAAAAAAGAGAATTCTTTATAGAAAAGAGTTATCACTGCCCATATTAGTTCAATTCTCCACATTCACTAATGAAAATATATTTTTAACCTTAATTTACATATCAGTAAATCTCTAAAACTATTATTCTGTTGTTGTTTTTTAAGTCGAAATAAAATTAAAAAAACAATTTCATCATTAAATCCAATTTCTTATTTCTATTAGTTGTTTATCCAAAATTGGTAAAAACTTGTATTAAATATACAGTAGATTGTTATCTATAGTTTTATCAGTTCTACAAAAGAAGTTGTCTCCTCATTCAAAATTATTTTGGGGTTTAATGTTTTATTTATTTTTAGAACAATTACCAATCTGAATTCAACTGAAGCAGATTGTTATCAGTAGTTTCATCAGAATTATAACTTCCAAAAATAGACATGATTTCTCAAATACAATACAGTACTTTAATTTTTTAGCTATTATCATTCAGTTTATTATAGCTTATACAATTGAAATAATTGTCACCAAACATTTCATAATTTCTCTAATTTAGTAATAAACAATTTAAATATTGAACAGCAATTATTATAATCATGACAGGCAGCCGAAAACTAACTGCTTACAAATATTACATAAAACATAATCCATCATTATTTCTTAAGTTTAACCAAACTTTATCTGACAGTCTCTGATATTGTGACATGAAATCCATTTCTATATTTTTGCATCCAGATAGCATACTATAACCACCTTTATCAATATTCGAAAATAAAATCTTACTTCCATTTTCAAAAGTAATTATAATGAATAAATAAATCTAGAATACTGAGCTCTAAATCCACTTCTTTTTTGTCCACTATATATTAATCCATAATTTTTGCAATCTGGTTCTCTTTACATTTTAAACAAATAATTATAACCTTGTCATTATTTTATTTATTTGAATAAACTATGCTTTAATGTAAATCTTTAAAACCTATCTACACTTTAAATATTTACATTAAAAATGAATAAAATTAAAAATTTGTTTCAATTAAATTACTATTTAATATTAAAGTTATTTATTATTATCCATTTTATAAATACTATTAACAATCCTTATAGTTTAAAAAATTTGTAAAATAAATCACTAAACTTCAATGATAATAAAAAGCATTCCTCTAACTTTGTTCAAAATATAATCAGAATTACATCAAAAATGTTCCTTAATTTGCTATCTCTAACTTTAAAATTCCAAATTAATATGATTAAACATTTGTAAAAGAATAAATTAAATCTTAGTACTCCTATTTTTAAAATGTTTATCTGAATAAACATAAAACAACAAATTTGTTTAATGAAAAAAAACTAAAACAACGCAAATTCACTCATTCAATTTTTACAATCAACAGAATAATCAAAATAATAGACATCTTCATACCTGAATAAGCCATTATATGCTTTGATCATACTTAAAAATCATAAATAATTATCTTTCTGCAAATTGCCCCTCAATAGCATGAATTTTCTTTTTTTTTTTTTAAAAAATTTAGTTAAAATTTAATAAATATTTAGTATTATATATAATAATTAAAAATATGACATTTATTTGTCATAGGATCTATTTTTAACAATTTTTTCATACATTCTAAATTTT
Organism: Epiperipatus broadwayi; assembly: GCA_028023455.1. Lineage (NCBI taxonomy): Eukaryota > Metazoa > Onychophora > Udeonychophora > Euonychophora > Peripatidae > Epiperipatus > Epiperipatus broadwayi. Next base: position 18,821,928 of record JAQFVV010000004.1, read on the forward strand.
GAATCTAATATATTATGGCTAATTGCTTTTAAATAACCTTGTGTTAATTTCTTTTTTAGTGGTATATACTTTTTTTGATTTTAAAGTTTCATTAACTACAGTATGGCAAATATTCAAATGTAAATATTGCTGCCTGGCAGTTTATTTACTACTACTAATTTGCTATTATAGATTATCAGAAAGCTGATTTATAAATAAGATTAATGCAAAAATAATTTTGGAATGGACAGTATTAATTTCCTCTTAAATTTCTTATAGCACAATATCAAAATAAGTTCAAAGTATAAATATGTCAAAAATATTAACCATATAAAACTTTATATTTGATGTTACAAATAAACCCATTGATCCACATTTGGATTTGTGAATTTTTGAGATTTCAAAAATATAATTTTTTACCATCTTATTGTAAATCCAAATTCTGTTAAAATAGAAATAAACTCAAATAGGTCACTTTTTTTTTCCATTTTGTTTGTAAATAAAAGCACAAACAAATTTATTTACTGTAAAAGATTAAAAATCATATTTGAAATTTTCTTTTAATGACATCTCTTTAATTTTGAATATAATTTTCCAGCCTATAAAAATGTTCATATAAATGCAGCCCCCCAATGCCCATAATTGTCAATTCTTTCAAAATAATCATTTTCCAAATTATTTTTATTTATAATAACAGAAATTGTCATTTTGCTTCTGATCATGTTTCACTATTACAGTAATGACTTAATGATTAAAAATATTGAAATTTGATATGCGAACAATGTAAATTGCTTTAAAGCATATTTTATTTTAAATGTTTTAAAAATAATAGTTTGAACATAATCAATGTAGATTTCAACATTATTTGAGGAATCTAAAAAGAGCTCATATTCACTTCCATGATTGTAAATTCCATTATTATTATACTAGTGAAGTTATTTTACATAATCATCAATAATTTTTTTTAAAAAAAGGTAAACCATGGCCAAAAAACTAAATTTAAAACAATATATATCTTTGAATAAAAATTGTATCAATCTAATTCTTTTTAAAATAGCATATTTAAATATTTGAATCCTGTATATTGCACTTTTGGAAAAAAAATTCTTACATCATAATAGAACAAGTATCATAAAAACAGCACTTTGTCTACATTTTTTTATATTTATTTTTTCATATTTATCTGCAGTTATTTTTTTTAGTTTTGCATCACAATTTTGTAAAAGTCTGAAATTTATATACATACGTATTTTTATTATAGGAAAACGAAAACTGAAAATAGTTAATATTATAATGACTATTAAGCATGTGTTTTATTTTCCACTTATATTTATATTATTTATAAATCACTTTATTTGTGTATCTCTTACAATAATCATAATAAAAATAAATTTAACAGTAATAAACTATTATAACCAGTTTTTAAATCTGCAGAAGTACTTTCAGTTAATTTCTTAAACCTGCCTCCAAGTGCCATTAAATTTTAAAAAAAAAAAAAAAGCGGAAGCAAACATCATCAATTCAAATCCCATGAATCCCGTATTTTAATGTTAGCAGCTTGTCTATTCATTAAATGCATTTTATTCCTATTTATAAAAATTGCCTCCTTAATTTTTCTTTTATTATGGATTCTCTCTTCATGAAGAATTTTCATACCTTCAACATCAAATTTAAATTTATATTTACATGTTTTTTCATGATCAAAGAAAATTGAAGCAGTCATTAAATCACCATTATTCTTACTTTTTACACACTTATATAACAATCCATACTCCGTTAATCTCTTCTCGATAGTGCACCTCGATTCACCTATATATGATAACATACAGTCACAAAAAATTTGATATATATTTCTTTCCTGCTTGACAGGTATGACATCCTTAAAATTATTGACTAATTTATTAACGCTTGGAACATAGAATGAAACATTAAACATCTTATATATATCCTTAAAAAATTTCACTTGTAGATTTGAAATAAATGGAATAGATATCCATTGTTTACTATCAATCTTCATTTCCTTTAAACCATTATAAATCTTTTTAAATTGACAAAGTATTGTTTATTTGTTCCATTTTATAACCAGCATCAAAGTAATTCCTTGGCAAATAACTCAATATTTTTCAGTTTATCACTTTGGTGGCGATATAATTTTTTGTTACAAAACAAAAAAGATCTAAAACTTGCCATCTTATACATAATTGGTATTTTTGATTTATAATTTATATATCCCCTTTTTTGCAATGGGTTGATTATTAATTTATAATTTAATATACTCTTATCTCTTGTAATAATTAAATCCAAATATTTAATATTTTTGTCCTGTTCGTTTTCAATAGTCCATTTCAAGCCATTCAAATTATTTAATTCCTCTACAAGCAAATTTATAGTATTCGTATTACAACAAACAAAAACATCATCCATACCTTTTGTAAATTTTAATATCTTTAAAAGAGCACATATTTAAAATACCATTCTCATATGTAGACAACACAAAATTGCAAACTTGTGCAACTACAGGCAGAACCATAGGCCAACCTTTAGACATTTTATAATATTGACCTTCAAAAGATGCAACAACGTTATCATTAAAATTTTTTAAAGAATCAATAATAAACTTTATTATATATTTACAAATACCTTTACTTTTTAATGTATGTTACAATTATTTTTATGGAATTCACCCATACATTTCTGTTACATCCAATGAAGCAATAACATCATTCTCATTAATCACCAAATTTTTAAAATTATTTACAAAGTCAAAAGATGAAGAAATAGTATTTTCCCCAAATCCTAAACACTCTTGTAAAAGCTTACCAATATATTTAGAAGTCTGATACATGAATGAACCACCAAAATCTATCATAATTTGCAAACGACTACCTTCTTTATATAATTTTATATTTGCAAAAATATAAGGTCATACAGCACAGGAAGGATATATCATATAGTATGCATTATTACTTAAAGCTTTATTTTTAGCACTTTTTAAAATATTGTTAAGAAATTTTATTCTTTGACCATCCATATTATATACTTCAATCAAAAAGAAACCAAGTTTTTCCATTTGCATTTTAACTTTATCAATATACTGACATTTTGTCATTAAACACATTCATAACCCTTTATCTTCTTTCAAACAAATCATATTATCACTCTTCAACCTCTGTTTAAATTCTGAAATAGCCAATTCCCACAATTTATCATAAGGCATCGCATTAAATTTATTATAATTAATTTTCTTAATGATATCATCAGCAAAATGATTATCACCAGGAATCATTTCAAATGAATTTTGAACAATTGCAATCTCTTACAATAAATATGTATGCAGGCAAATCTTCATATAACTTATACCAGAGGTATCCACCAAGTCGATCGTGATCTACCGGTCGATTGCAAAGCCATTTTTGGTTGATTGCGAGGCCAATCTGGCAAGAGCTGTCAGGGTAACGAGTGAAACAAATAAGTCAAGATTTTCAAGTTTTTTTGTTATTTTTGTTTTTGTTCTAATGTTTTTTTCAATTCCAGATAGGTAAAGTCCACTAAGCTGTATCATTATTGAAAATAATATTTTTAATCTTGATTTAATATAGTCAATTTGAATTATATTGTTAATAATTACTCATGTTGCTTTAATTCCCCCTGACATGAGCTTTTTTGGCCCGTTAAATAATAATTTTTTTACTAGGTAGATATATAAAAATAGTATGTATTTCACACCTCCCTCCACTTAAACTACGCTTATGACAAGTCGATCGCAACACATTTTAAAAATAAAAAAGTAGATCTTATGAACACAAAAGTTGGCCACCCCTGACTTATACCATTTATGGGAAACTAAAAATTGGCCATAAACTAAATATCAAAATATTAAAAAAGAAATTAAATTATTTTAGGTATATAGTTTAGAAAAAAAATTATAACATTTAAAGATTATAAACGTCTTGGAAAACAATTTATTATTTAAAATAAATTAAGAACTCAAAACAAATCAGCAAAGTATTCACAAAATATTCTATACAAAGTATAATCATCAATAGCATCTTGATCTTAATGGTGTAGAATTCATTTAAATTTGTGATGTTGCTCTAAGATTAATGTGCTAAAATAAATTTGTTAAACATGTATATTAGAAATAACAAAGAAATATTGAAAATAAAATACATGATTGCAAGAAAAAACTTTCACTGATATCATTGAAAAAATTAACAGATTGAAATGGAGCTGGGGTGGACATATTATTAGAAAAAAATATAGTAGATTGAAAGTTAAAAATTTAAATGGATACCAGGAGATTGAATACATATAGAGAGACCACATGTGATGTAGATAGAAGAAATAAGTTAATTTGCTGGAGTATTGTGAAGGAAAGAAGCTAAAGATAGAAATAACTAAATTAAATGTAGAGGACTTCATCCTGCAATGAACTGATAATGGTTGAAAGTAATGATGATGGTATGTAATATGACAATCATGAACCAAATGATGAGGAAAATAAGTGGAGGTTGAACAGTGGCAAACTAAAAAGTTAACACAACTTTAAATAAATATGTATTTATACTTTTTCACACAATCAAAGAAATGAATGAATAAATAAATAACGGGGTAAAAGAAATATAGATATGCATTTGATTAATTATGATAAGTATGTATACACAACCATACATATATGTATGTATTTCTAAAGTAAAATAACTTTTTATTTTAATAAAATGAAACAAAATAATGAAATGGAAAAAAATGAAAGTGATTCTTCAGATAGAGCCCCCCCCCCCCCTCCTTCCCTTTGAGAAAACAAGCAGTTTTATTTTTTATGTTTTGCCAGCCAAACTATAAATTTTAAAGATCAAAGATTTTGCTATTTATTTTACTTGGTACTAATTTATGGTAATAATTAAAGTTTTGTACAAATCAATTTTGTCAAAAATTATAAAAACACAGATTGCTGCTGGAGTGTGTATAATATGTAGTTAACTTAGACATTAAAATTGTTTTGATGATAAATTAGATGAGATCTAGTTGTAGTTAATAATCTTTTACCAATGTGCAATATAATTTGAAAAAAAAAAAAAAACCATTCTAGACTGATGGGAAGATACCTGAATTTAAAAAAAAATGTTTGGCAAGAGCATTTTTAAACAGGACATTATAAAAATTACAAGACATCTGGAAAAAAAAAAAGGCACAATGTATAAGCTACACCATCATAGTAAACCAAGACTGTAGATGTTTACTTTAAAATTCTAGCTAAAAGAAAAGTAAAATCCTTTAGTAACTGAATAAAACAAAAATCTGTGTCCAAGTTGGACATCAGTACACACCAACTGACCTTGTAATTCTAGATTGGCCTACATGTCTGGCTAATAGCACCCAAAAGTATAGCTATTCTTTTCATCGTCTATCAATACAGTTTCCACAAGAAAAAAGGGTCTGTTCCAGTTTCTTGTATAAAGTTTACTATCCTATTGCCTGTTATCATTGAAGCAAATTGATTTTAGCTCAGAAATTATTGCTTAATTGCCAGAACAAGCTGTTATCAAATCTATGAACAAATAATCATTTACATAAATCCAAGTAAGATGTTTGAAAATGTATTCAAAATGACAAATCAAGTAAATCCTTGGCTGTGCATGAAAGAATCTCCCATATTTATTACTGATATTTTTTTTTTCTCCCAATTATTGTTTATCGTGTAAATATTAAATTTATTTTTCATATTTATTTTATAAAAGTTACTCTCCCAATTATTAAATGCATTTAATAATAAACACATAAAATTTAATTGTCATATTTTATTTATTCCAGAAAACAAAAATATTGCAAATGCAAAAGTCATGATTAAAATTTGGTAGGAAAAAAAACCAAGAATTTTAATTTATTGCTATTATTTATGAAATATTTAAAATATTAATTCCCAAATATCAATTGTGAAGGGTTCTAACAAATGATATTAATAAAGACAATATTTTATAAAATATTATTTTAAACAAATAGACACACTGACTTTGGTTAATAGCTTATTACATAATTTATATGTATTTAATCATTATGGTTATATGATATCTTAAGTTCCTCTAATTATTATTTATGGAAACACAAGAAGTGTTAACATGCTATCACCAATCAGGTGCAGCTCTGAAATCCATAACATCAATAAAAATAATCCCACTTAAGAGAAGGAAACAATATTTTACAAGGTAATATTTTCACATCCTCTAAAGCCTAGTTGATATTGAAATGGTAAATCTGATTCAGATTTTCATTTCACAATCTAATCCATCTACTAATAGGGTTCAATTACAACTTAAGAATGTACAAATGTAAATAATGTCTGTATATAGAAATGTATTTTTTTCCAAACTTTTTTTTATTATCTTGGATAAATTACCATAATTTATTTCGGGTAATATATATATATATGGGATATTGTTTTAGATACATAACCAAATAATGTATTTTATTGAGAAAATTCAAATATAAGTTTGAAATTTTATATGTATTTTTTTATGTATGTTTAATGTATTCTGTATTAAAGAATCCAAGATGGCCTTCCAAGAGATTGTCGTCCCAATAAAAAGTTTAAAAGAAATGTCAACATGGAAACGCATTGTAAATGTAAAATTAAATTACAGAGAAAAAAAAATCAAATACTTTGGAATTTCCATTAACCCATTAACGGAAATTCTACATTGCTTAAATAGATATTAAAGTACAAGATTATACAAAAATTATGATTGATCGATCCTTATCGAGGTTCAAATTTTTTTAAAATAGCAATGAATGTATATTTTCTTTTGTCTCAGGCAGAATATTTAAAAATCGCCTCAGGCAACAATATAGTTTGAATACTAGAGTCAGCATATATAATAGTGGGCTTTCTTTTTTAAAAAAATATATATATATTTTTGAGAGTTGTCAACCATACTATGTCAATTTTGAGGATGTACAGCAGGTAGAAAGGGAAAAACCACCACCATTCCTCCCTGGGATCCCATCTCCTATATCTGGGGAAAATGCCATTAGCTATAGAGGTTCGCCCGTATCATCGCGTCAGGGAATGTCGAGGTAAAAGCTTAAGAACAAGCAAGACTTCAAATCCTGTCGTCTATGTCCAAATCTTTCTCATTTAAACAAACCTAATTTTGAACTAACCGTAATTTAATTGTATCTATTTAAATCTTAAATGTATAAAGTTAAATTTTGTATTGAATACCTGTAATCGATTCTTTAACCCATTTAAATTATTTGGAATTCTCTTAAATAACTCAAGCTCACAGTATTTTAGATATTTTATTTTAATATGAAAATATAATATTTGTTTTATACTGATTTCAGTAGTATAAATTTTATGGGTTTTTTTTTTAAAAAAAAAAAACAAACTTCACTCGCGAGGGTTTTGAAATGAAAATTTGTGAAAGAGCGAATAATATTAAAAGGGGGGAAGGGAGGTTAGCAAAGAAAGTATTTTCAAAGAAAATAAGTTGTTTTTCTCTTTCTCGCCAGTGAAGTTATATTAAATCAATATATAATAAAATGGGTTTTACATTAGTAATTAGAGTAAGTTTGCTAATGATTACCCAGGATGGGGTTTGATAAATTTAGATTGTTTTAAAATGATATAAAATTAAAATATACTATATTTTGACCTGGAAACAGCGCTGCTGGGTAGTGTCGGTCTTTTATAAGAGTTAAAAGTAAAAAAAAGAGAGAAGGGGAATCTATTCAAGAAATATATTTCCTTATTTATTATATTTTTGTTTGTTAATTAAATCTTTTACCTGAAGTGATTGGTCGCACAGGTTGACCTTTGTGCAGTATTAGGTTCTTTAAGGCTATCTATTTATAATTATCCCGATTGGGTTAGCCATGAGTGTCAGGTTGATAATGAATGCCAAGCATAGTGGATCGAACCTAGAATGGTCAGTTAGTTACGTATAATCTTACTTCGATTTGCACATACTGTGGTGGGCCGGAGTAAGCGAGGTAGAATTAGGTAGTCTACATGCTATCCGTACAGCAGACATGGGGCTCCTATAATTTCCTATCTCTTCATTAGGTATCGTTTTTGCAATATCGCGGCTGTACCGAATCCTTTTCCTTCGTGGCTGTAGGTGTGCGAGTGTTTGTAAAGCGGCTTGTATTAACCTACATTTATTTTTCTTTCTCTTGCATTCATATTTTTATTAACCCAACTTTATTCATTCTTGTATCGCCTATGTAATACATAAGCCATAGAGAAATGATTTTACTACTCGAGAATCTTCAACCTCAGTAATTAATTCTTTTGTTTTAGTCAGAGATGACTTAAACTATATTAGTCAACTAAGTCATGTTATAGATTTATAAATAAAAAGGGCTAAATTGAATGCAAACTCAATATGGTCTGTGTGCTTGATGATTAACCATTCCTTAACAGCTTACAGTTCTAAAACATTATAATGTTAATTTTAATAACTTAACGCTGTTCCAGCAAGGTCCACTCTTAAAATAAATGATATTATTTTAATGAGAATTTGTTGTTCTTTGTCAAGAAAAGTAAAATAAATGATTTTGGTTTGTTTTTTTTTATTGTTTGTTGTTCATTGTCATTTTAGAAAGACGTCATTTTATTATATAATTTCTTAGAAAATTTAAATAAGAAACCGTGTTTTGTTAGACAATCAGTTTATCAAGTTTAAATAGGATGATTGACCAATGACAATCCCATTTTTCTTGTAATAAATGCCAACGGAAAATTTATATATACTAAAAACCATGGTCATTTAATTTAATTTTTTTTTTTCTTTTTTGTGTTTAAATAATATAAACCAATAATTTTGTGACATCTGTAATAAATTAAGAAATGATCGTTATGTGTAAAGACATACTGCATGACACGGTCTTGCATAAACCTACCTGTATAAATATTAAACTAATGTAGAAAATTGTTCCGTGAGCTTGAGTAAATTGTAAATTAAACAATTAAAAATATATGTATAAAACTAAATTTCCAGGGTGTTCGAATTATTTTATTTACTTTCTATTTTAGTTGGTATCTTACGTTAAATCATATATATATAAGTGCAATCGCCCAAGGTCTCATTAAATTATAATTCTTGTGAATCTTATGCTTTAAGGCTCGGCTCTGGGACAGTGAAAGTGAAGAAATGTGATGTGATCGTTGAGAAATGTTACTGATTAGGTTTTTGACCTGGGAATATGGGTAAATAGGGCAGAATCCACGATGTACCTGACTTGTATATCTTGTACATGGTCGGACTCGAGGTACTTTACCTACATCCTGGATCTTGTTGGATTGATATACGTTTTTCGACCGGTACAATATGTATTTTAATATGTGTTATTTAGTAATCTCTGTAGTCATGGAAAGTTTTTATATATATTTGTCATTGTTATATATTAACATAATAAAGTAATTGTCAAGTTTAAACCTGGCCTATCTTCAATCTCTTATTCCGTAATATTATAATAGTTACTAAATTAGCATAATAAGCTTATGTGGCCGTTATATATAAGATATTTGCTTTTGAAAGTTAGGAATCTGTGCTAAATGATGAAAATTTAATAAAATCTGGAAGGGGGTTTGGAATCATATTTGCAGAGTAACTCTCTAAATTAAAGAAATGGCATTCAAGGTTTATAGTAGATTGAAATAAATAAGACTATCCTTGGAAGATTAGATCCTTTCAATACTGGTTTTATTCCTTCGAAGAGTCCATGGTTTGTAAAACGTAAGCTACAAGTTATTTAAGTGTAAAAAGCACTTGGTTTGATCAGTGTTATAAGTAAGGATTTATGTTGATATATGTACCATTAATAATGTGGATAGCATCAGTGTATACATGGAAGTATATAGGTTAAAGATGCCATTTAACAATTTCTATTTCCCATGCCTCTGCAAGTGACATATCAGCATATGGTTATGTATATTGCTATTTTTTAGATTTATCTATGTTCAATTTATGTTAAACGCTCTATCTGCCTCTATATAACTATCCTTATCGTTACAGTATATTAATTTATGAGACATGAATTAAAACATATACTGTATACTAGTTTTGAAGAAAGAATTATTTATGACATATAAATTCAAAATAGAAATGTTAAAATATAAAATCATAGTAAGGATAAAATTAATAGGCATATATATCTGTTTGGTATGTGCTGTATATAAATATGCATTACCTTAGATGGTATGCTGTATATATTTATAAACATGTACTTCTATAGGTTATTTATATATTAATCATTCAACTAAATACATGTATTTTTAAAAAACTTTATTACAAAATCATTATCTTGTTAAAATATTAAGTAATGTTTTGTCACAACTCTGAAGAAGACTGCTAAACAGGCAAAATATGAAAGATGAATAATAAAACAATACTGATAAAAAATGTAATTAGTATGCATTATATTTGAAAAATAGTGTTCATATATCATAATTACATTCCTAAAAAAATGATACTATACTATTATGTGAGGTATATATTCCAGACCAATAAAATAATTCAAATTTACATGCAAATGTACAAGCTTATAAATAAAAAAAAACCTATATTATAATTGCCAACTAATAATCAGATGAGACTAAAAAAAATATTGACAAAACAAATATATATATATATATTATTACAATGGCTAGTTTGTTATTTTGAAATATAAGTTATCCCAATTAAGTGTGATTTTCACTTTATGGAACAGCAAATAAAAAATAAGGTAACAATCTGAAAACAAATTTTAAATTATTTTTTTTTAAATACTTAGCCTTCAATTATTTTTAGCATTATTGGGATATGGTTGTGAATGATATCTAATTTGGAGCAAGTATGAAAAATATGGTGCTATAATTCTGCTGCCTTATAATAAAGCACCATGAATCTTTTCCATTTTTGTAGTTTCTTTTAATTCTTAAAAATGTAAGGTAGGTAGAGCTTCTAAATTTAGATTCAGTAGGAAGTCAAAGTACACTGATTCTTGTGACCAATGTCTATATTTTTGGCAATTGCTTATTGCTGATGTGTAATTTAGTCTCTTCTAAGGCAGCTATGGAAAGATGGAGAAGTGAGACCTCTCAGTACATAGGGCAAAACAGGAGTTTCTGAATATCAGGTAGATGCTCAATCAGTCTTACAATAGTCATTATGGGGAGGTGGTCAATTAGTTGGTTCGATTTTGAATGCATGCATGAGGTTTGAAGAATTCATTACAATTGCAGAGATTACATTGAGTTTTTTGTACATTAAATACATGAAGATTATGTAATTCAGGTTGAATGTGTGTCAAGAGGCATTAGAGTTTTGTAGTTGAGATTGTTACCATTTTTCCCAGAGCAGCTAAAAAGTGTATACTTGCCAAATAAAGATTTTTGTGAAAAATTATAATGGTACTATATTAAGCCACTGGTAAGAGTTAGTATGTTAAATAAGGGAGTTTTCACATAAAGCAATAGATAGGATTTTGAAAGTGAATGAGTGTTTGCCAGGCACAAGACTTATCCGGATTAAATTCAAGTTTGAACAGATTATTAAACTCAATAATAATGCTGAGGAATTGTGGTATTTGGTTTCCATTAGTTAAAAAAAAAAATGGAATAGATCATTCATGTAAATGATGCATGAGATGTTGACATTTATCTGTAATATTCTAATTCCTATTAATTGGTTAAAAGATTGTTATAGAGGGTAAACAAAAGGAGATGAAGCAATATGGAATGTCAGCGAGGGAAGGGATTTATATCATTTAGAGTTATATAGATTTCTCGTTTAAAAAATACAATAAGATTTGGTGGGTTTTGCTTTTTGTGAGCAAACTAATTAGCTTATCTATGGATACGGAGTTAAAGACCGATAGGATGTCTAGTTGCAAAACTATGGGGCTGCATTTTTGTTTCTTACTATATCTATAACTGGCTTCTTTAGTGGTAGAAGATGCCCTTTTTTTGCAAATTAGAATTTGAATAGTAGAGTTAGTATAAATGGTTCTATTTTGTCTTCTAGTATAAAGATTCTAGAATTTTGATGCTAAGAAGTCTCATTTAGATAAGTCAAAGATTCTCTAAGTGTAGTTTCACTTTTCTGTTTTTCCCAAAAAAAGATACTGGCTAAATTTTCTAGATACTGAGTTGTAAAATAGTTAAGTGTGAAAAAACTATTTGTGGGATGCCATGTTTGCCTAGGTGACATCAATATGGCATTGTGCTTATTTTTTGGGTGAACTCTCTAACTGTGAATGATATGTTTTTCAGAGGTGTTTACGAATTGAGGGGGAGAAATGAAAGTTTTCCTTTTTTGTAGTTTATCTCTGGAGTGAAAAAAAATTAGCTTAGGCATATACTCATCACACAAGGTTTTATTCTGTAGTTTGAGGGCAGTGAGGACACATATCACTGATGCTCAACCTAAGATCTATCTGATAGTTACTGCATACTGTTAAATATTGTACATTTTATATACAATATGCAATTGTGATATGAAAAAAATATCATACACATCTCATTTTAATTATTTAAGTAGTTTTCATTTGTTTACTTCATTGTAATATTGTTTTTTTAATTGTTTTTTTATTTTACTTATAAATATTAAATGTTAATAAAATAATTAATAAAATATACAATATCTTCATATCAGCAGCCATTTGTCGACATAACCCAATATAATATTTGCTTTTAATATGTATATATATAAAAACCTATGAAGCAATCTAATTTTTAAACTGCATACATTAAGATGTCAAAAAAATAGAATAAAACAGTTTTAAAAACCACTTGTAAAATAGTCAGCTGAACAGTTTTAAAAACCACCTCACATAGTCAGCTGAGCACAAAATTTATACACGCAGAATTTACAAACTCAAATTTATAAATTTGTAATTTTTTTTATTTATGGAAATATCTAGTTTTTTATTTAATACTTTTTTAAAACGACAGATTACTGCAACTGTAAAAAAGACGAGCACATAGTTAAGGAATGTAAGCCAACAATAAATGCACTAATAAAATAATATAATGGTAAAGTAACTTTTAATCCATCCTTTACAATAATAATATAGGTAATATATTTTTGGGTGAATAAAATATATAATTCACTTTACAGTAATACTTGCTTAATATTAGGTCCAAAATTTTTTTAATCTCTTCAGACATTTCAGATTTGACAGCTATTGTCTAATGATTGTCTTTTTCCTTAGCCAAACATCCGTTTTGCATAAACAGTAGCTAATAAACAATATTTTTGTTATTAAAAAAATCATTACCATTTCATTTTTGTAAGCTAAAAAAAGATAGTAATTTCAATTTTCAAACATTTTAAAGAGTCTTTTGTGATGTCTTTATTTTACCACTTTCTTGTAGGTCTAAGGGGAAAAAATATTTTTTTGTAAAAACTTGAAAAGAATTAATGATAAAAAAAAATTAACCCCTCCTCCCCCTTCCCTTTTTTTATTTCTTTTAAAAAAAGATGGGAAGGGATAAACTTTAAAAGAGTAAATAAAAGTAACGTGAAAGGCTAAAACCTTCAACAGAAGCGCCTTAAAGTAAAAAAATTATTAACAATCCCCCCTCCTCCATAAAGGGGAAGGGGTGAGAATTCTTAAGGAATAAAACAGCAAAATTAATAGTATCAAAATATTTTTAATAATTTAAATATAAAAAAATATTACAAAAATATTTTATAAATTAATACTTACTTTTAATATCTATTAAAATATAAATTATCATTTCAAAAATTTTATGTTAATATTTTAAAAATATAATTTGTAAACGTTTTCTAAATAGCAACTGTTTGAGGCTTTTAATACTTACAGTAATGACATAAGTTTCTGCTAGTAGATTTTCCCGGACTCTGGCTTTGTGTTTGTTATACTCCGTACAATTTGGGAATACTGGCTTATGGTCATTAACATCCGTTATGGCCACCAGGACTCTGGCCGTGCTAGTGTGCCGTCCTGGTGTGTACGGCAGTCCACAACACGTTCCGTCATCAGTGGCAGTGACATTCAGCTCATATTTATCCTGTTCAAATTTTACTTGTTCATTGATGAGACGAATCACACCCGTGTTTTCGTCTATAACGAAATAACCCGATCTGATTCCTCCATCTACGAAACCGTATTTCACTCCATCGCCATCTATATCAGTGGCTACTACTGTTGTAACCAAAGCATTTGGTGGAGCATTTTCTTCAATAGTGGGTGCATAAATGTTCTGACTAAAATATGGTAATTCATCATTAGTATTTTTTGTGAAAATGCGCACTGTAGCAGTTCCACTCTTGGCAGGAGTACCGTGATCAGTTGCTGTGACGATGAACTCGTACTTTTTGATGTAATCGGCATCCAGTTTCGCCGCAGAGTAGATGATGCCATTCCCCAGAATAGTGAAGTTATTATTGTTGATGGAGTAAGTGATTGCAGCGTTTGAACCCGAGTCAGCATCTGTCGCTGTAACTGTATATAAAAAAATTTAACAACATAAACAAATATATAAAATAGGTTTACTTTTAAAAATTTATGACATAAAAAAGTTATAATTTTATATAAATGCAAATTAATAAGAAAATATATTTATTTAATAATACTTTTAAAATACATATGCATGTATTCTTGATAAATATTTGACGATTGTAAGATTTGTTCGTTAATTCATTTAATGAATAACTTTTAATACTTTTACAGTAATTGGTTCTTTATTATTAAATAAGTTAAGATAATAAAAAAATATGAAAGATTTAGAAAATATAGTTCATAGGCACAATGTACTTTATGGCTAGCAATGTTAATATTATAAAAGAAAAAAAAATGAGGCAGACGGTTAAAATTTTTTTTACAATTAATATATTTTAAATAAAAAAACGTAACAAAGTAAGTGTTTTATTAATTTACTTATACAAACAAAAAATAATGATTTAAAAATAATCCTAATCAATACCAATATTTATGATAACTGTAAAAAAAGAAATTTATATTGTTAAGAAAGTAATAAACATTAATAAATGTGAAGTGCCTATGATTTAAAACAATTTATAAGATTTAGTTCTAATTCAATATTTAAACATATATATTAAAAAATTGTCACTCATTTCATTGTCAGTCATATGGTATTCCACATGACAACAAACTAGTTTCCAGCATTGTGAGCAAGGATGCTAATAAATATAGCATTTAAAAGATACTTATTTAGTGGATATAATAACTCATTATGATATTAAACGATAAACATAGGTTGAGAATCAGAGGAAAATCTATGTTTACTTTCATTTGTTAAATATACAAAATTACAAAGTTTTAGAACTTATTCAGAGTTATCGAAATAAGTTATCTTAAATATAAAATTATTGTTTGATGGTAATTTTGAGTAATTACTTTTCTTTTGATTGTATGTATATATAAAACATTTATTCATAATAAACACAAATATATTAGATAATAAATAAATAATAGAACTTAAAATGTAATTAAAATTTGATTAAGTGATGAGACGTACAATGTCCATATATGCATGAACATTTTAAAATCTAAAACATCGTGTATTATTCTAGATTCATGGAAGATTAAAATCCATATACAGTTCAGGATTTCTTTCTAGTAAACCACTCATCAATATTTATTGTTTTATTTAGTTAGTTATCATAACTCAGTGTTCTATAACCTAAGTTTCTTAGCAACATATATGAATGGGAGCTACCAAATATTTCTGAGATATTTGTCCAATTTATTTGTTATATATTATTCCTGGGATAATAATAATAATAATACGGTCCACCACAATGAGATATGCATTTCCGGTGTTGGAACATGTGTAAACAACCCACCAATTTATTAAAAGATTTGGATAATATGAATGAAAAAATGATTCTATATATGTATCCTCTGGTTGTATATGAGAAAACAAAATTTAATTTTCTTCAATGCAAAATATATCCAATTTTAATCATTAGTATTATTTTGATTTCATTGACGACATTATCGCCATTATTCTTGGATTCTTATATTCTATTTTCAATAAATGCATATGTATGTATTATTCAAATTTAAACACATATATTCATAATTTCCATTAAAAAATGAATAAATCCTTTACTGGGCGGTATTAATGCATTCCGGTTGTTATTAAGCTTAATTCAAATGTAGAGACATGCCTTTCTTTGTAGCTATTCATTTTAAGTTTTCTTTAACATGTTTTTTTTTTTTTGAGTAAGTACATCTTTCCATTGTTCTTTATAATAAAAAAATCTTTGTCCTTACAATATTTTTTCCTTTGAAAATAGGCAATGTCCATATATTAAAAAAAAACAAATTAATGACTTGCTTGTTATCTCTTTTGTTTCTTAGTCACTTAAAAGGTTCATTACTGTTATATATGATTCGCTCAAGGCATTCCTTTTATAAAAATTTCCTAAGTAATTATTGTTATAATTAAATTCATTTTAATATCATTTAAATACACAAACATATTCATACACCTATAAATGTATTGTATTATCTATTTATTAAGTCCCATGAAATATGCATGCATAAAAAAATATGTTTTTCTGAAATAAATTTGAATTATGATTCTACTCTTGAAATTAAAATATTATTTTAATTTCTATTACAGAGAAACTTATTTCTTTTAAAATTGAGTGATGTTTTGAAAATGAAATGTTAAATAAAGCACTTGTATTCTTATAAGATGATATAAATCATTATTATTTTCTAATATTTATATGTACAACTATTAAAGAAAAATATATTCACATCATGTGATGGGATGGAGGTTTAAAAAGACATGGACTAAGTACTTCAATAATTAAAATCCTATTAAAAAATTTTTTTTTATGAAATATATATACCTAGGACATGAGGTGATGGTTTCATGCCATAATGGCACAATTTAAAAGTGCAATCGCGTATACTTTTGAATTTTAATACTTATTACACAATGAATTTTAATGAACTTCATGAAAAAAATCAAGTTTTTAATTATTACAAAAATTTTCTTGAAGTAATCTTGCAAATGCTCTTAAAACATTGCAAAGAAATTAATTCCATCAAATACATGAAAGCAGGAGTAAAATAGTTTGACCTTGCCACCTATTTTCTACTAACATCTTTAGGTTGTTTTTTTTTAATTAAAAAATGAATATTTAAAAGTACACAATTTTGCTGTTTAAATAAAAAAAAAATTAGCAAAATATTTCAATAAATGGCTGTACAAGTACAATTTAAAGGAATGATGACAGTTATTTCTTTTGATTTTTCTAACTGAAGACTTTAATGTCACTTTAAGAAAGAATTATCATGATAATTACAAAATAGCTATCATTTTAAAAAAAAAAGTGGATGTTTTCAAAAAAAATTGTGAAAAATTTTTTTAAAAAAATTGTTATGGTGAATATAAATCAATGATGATTGTTATGGTGAATCCTTATATAAACATCCATTGTATGTGAGATAAACAATGTATATAGCCTATTATGAATGCTGGTAATCATATAGCTTCATATTACTGTATTTAATTAAAAAATTGCTTCACAAAAATAAATACTATTATGTATATATTTTTAAAAATTATAAATCTAATACTTCTGTTATTATAAAATGTAAATCACAGTATAACAATATGACTATTGAATAAAAAAGAGAAACTTTAAAATAATGTAAAACACTGTTGCCAAGTGCTTTCAACTCCTTTGAGTCCTTATCAAGGCTGTATAAAAATCGTTTTTATCCTACTAAGTGATAAACTCAAACTATTCATTATATAGGCCAGGCACAACTAATCCGAAAACTAGCTAACTTTGCATTAATAACTCCAGAATAATTTTTTATAGCATATGATTCCTTGATCTTATGTTTTTTATCATGTATTTCATACATTAACATACTAAAATCACGTGGAACAACATATACACCTAATAATACTTTGATGAATATAGGAAGATAAATAAACTGTATCATCCTCCATTGCCTTTTTATATTTAATATTTGTCTTAGTTTCTCCAATATATTGCATTACATTCTGGCTATAGGCATTCAATAGAATACACAACAGTGCTTTTATCCTCTTTGCTTGTTATTACCTTAGAATTATTTATTAACCTATTAAGGTTAGTTGAAATTCTCGATGCTAACCTGAAATTTTGGCTTAAAAATTTTATTATATATTTGTTTATTTTAGGAATAAAAGCTAATGACAACCACGATTTATTACTCACAATTATATTAATATTGCTATTACATCTTTTATAATGGTTTAATACAATTAATAACAGTATTTGCTTATTATCCCCAACCTGTATCAAATCCCGCATATAACAATCTATATTATCTTAAGAAAATGTTTCATTTGAATATAGTCACTGATTGCACGTTTAAAAAAAACTCAAAAACCAGCCAATTTGTGCATTATAGGAATATTAGACTTTGGGTGAATAAATTTAGCCTCTATTATCTATAGCTTTAGCACTATTTTATATACAAATTTATCCACGTATGATATTTGCAAATCTAAATTCTTGATAGTAGCATTATAGTCCTTTTCCATGGTCCATACTAACCCATTCTGGTTCTGCAAACCTTCAAATATCATACATGGATAATAAATTTGTATATAAAATGGTGTAAAAGCATATAGATAATAAGGTTTTTTTATTCATCCAATGTATAATGTTTCTATAACGACAAGTTGGCTGGTTTTAGGGGTTTTTTAACGAGCAATCAGTTAATACGTTCAAATGAAATGTTTTGTAAAGATAATATAGATTGTTATATGCGAAATTTAATACAAGTTGGGTATAATAAGCAAAGACGGTTAACAATTGTGTTAAACCATTATAAAAAGATGTAATAGCAAATACTAATGCAATTGTGAGTACTAAAACATGGATGTCATTAGCTTTTATTCCTAAAATTAACAAATATACAAAAAAAGTTTTAGGTCAAGATTTTAGGTTGGCATTGAGAACTTCACCTAACCTTAATAGGGTAATAAATAATTCGAAGATAATAACAAGCAGTATTGTGTATTCTATTGAATACCCACAACCAGGTTGTAATGCAATATATATTAGTGAAACTAAGACAAATATTAAATATTGTCTTCAACAGCATAAATAAACATAAAAAAAGGCAATGGAGGAAGATACAATTTATACAGTTTTCTATATTCATCAAAGTAATACTTGGCATATATGTTTTCTACAGGAATTTTGTATATTATTGTATGAAACACATGATAAAAAAATGTAAGATCAAGGAATCATATATTACAAAAAATTCTTCTGGAGCTATTAATGCAAAGTTAACCAACAGTTTTCTGATTAGTTATGCCTGGCCAATATAATGAAATGTTCCAAGTTTATCATTTTGTAGGTAATAATGATTTTTATACAGTCTTGATAAGGACTCAAACGAGTTGAAAGCGCTTGGCAATGGTGTCTTATATTATTTAAAAGTTTCTGTTTTATACAATAGTCATATTGTTATATTGTGATATGTATATTTTTGAACATTATAAGAGCATTTCACTCTGGAAACAATGATATAAATAAAAACATTTGAGTTTGTAATTTTTTTATAAAAATTTTTTAGTGCAAACATTAAAATTTATGAATCTTGGAATATAACATTATGAAGGTTACTTTTGTTAAATTTAAATGTTTTCCAATTGAAGAATATTTACTTAGTAAAATTTATACTTTATTGTTTTATTATTATTACAATAATTAATCTATAATGGACATTTTATTTTATTTAAAATATGATATATATATATATTAACAAAAAAGATATATCAAGAGGAAGCAATGTTTCTCTTGCTTCCACAGACTGCATGTCATTGAGCCAAGTATATGATATAAATCATGAGAATGATACAAACAACATTTATTATCATGTACATTCATTGCATAAAAGTTGATGTTTACATTTACAATCATTGTGTATATATTTATCAATATGTTAAAGAAGTGAAAATTTATTTTATGTCAACTCTGATATTAAGTTATACCATCATTTTATAGAATATCTATTTGTGAGCAATGATAAAAAAAAATTCTGAATAACATTATTATCTAAATTTTCTCTTTTGACTTAAACTAATTTATTGAAAGAATAGTTGGCAAAGAAAACTCTAAACTCTTTCTAAGTGCTAAACACTAATAAGATTTTGAATGATCCTTAATTTCTATTGCTTTCTGGGAAAATAATAAGCAGTCTATAAACAATACTGCTTCATTGGATTTTTTTTTATTTAATGTGTGTTTGTATAACATTAGTATTATAGTGAAAATGATTAACAGATAAAAGCTGTTTATCTACATATAGAGCACATGAAAGCTTAATAATTAATGCATTTATAGCCATGTCCATCATCTAAAAATCTAAATTCAAGCAGAATAAACATGGAAATTAGGCTTAGGATTTTTCTTCCAGATAGTTGGCTCATGGTCTATGGCTGTTAAAAAGACTTTTGCCCAGCAGTGGGCTATTTAAATACTAATTTACCTTTTGCTTATATACATGGACATAAATAACTAAATAAAATAAAAACAGTTTTTCCTAAAAATAAAACCTTAATCTATTATGTACTTGCATATCTTAAATAAATATATTCTTATAAATATATGCATTATATTTCAATACAATTTGATGATTACAAATTTTAAAAAAGCATGAAACCTGTTAAAATACTAGTCTGTATTTTCACATCCTCATTTATCCAAGCTTGGTATTCTGGCAAATTAAATTTTGGAGCTTCATCGTTTACGTCTTCTACATTGACCATCAGCATGGCAGTATTACTTGCACCTCCCGATTCCGTGGCCGTTAATGTGATGCGGTAGGACTTAGGCTGGCGGATATCCTCGTAGTCCAACTCTTTTGTCAATTTCACGACGCCATTGCTGGGATTCGGGATGCTGAATGTGGCCTCTGTAACTGGATCAGCTGACATTGAATATGTAATATCTTTGTCCGCAAACGACTTTGCTTTCACACTTATAACCCTGTAAATAATTTTCATAAATTATATATAAACTTAAAAAAAAAAGAAAAAGAAATTTATACCATAAGACTTATAACTTAAAATATAACCTGACTAATGATAACATAAGTTTATTTTGACTATTTTAAGATTTGAAGATGAAACTAAGCATATGCATACTTTCAATTAAATATACTGTAAAAAATCTGAAATAATAAAATAATAATAAAATATTAAAAAATTAAATATACATTATACTTTTTTTTTTTACTTCTAAGGGTATTTAAATAATATACAAAGATTATCAGTATTTATTTAAATATAAGTTTTTACTGTATCTATTAATTATAAAATATCATTAACTAACTTATTAAATTGTTTACAATTGTTCATTTAGTTAAAAAAATAATAATTCAATTATCTAATAATATATGTACTGCAACATTCAATAAGACAAATTACATTTTATTCCATTTAAAACTTATTAAAAATTATTGTAGCACTTATTACTCAATATTCAGTACAAAATTATTATCATATTTTTAAAGATGGATTCCATTCCTTTTTATCCACTACTATATCTTCTCTTCAAAACCTGATAAATCATAAATCAAATTCTTTCTTTTGCTTTCTTTCTCTCCCACTCCAATTCATCTTGTGCCATTCAGCACAACAGAAAAGAAACAAACATAAGAGCTAAGAGTTTATGAATCACAAACAGAACTTGTCATTGAGCAACAAACCAGTCAATTATTTTATAGTTTTACTCTGTTCCTAGAAAATATGACTTCTATACGTTTAAGGTGCATTTTCACTCCATCTTTTCCATTATAATTTTTTTAAATAATATAATATTTATTGATTTATTCTTTTCATCACTTCAAATATTACTAATTCTATTCTTTCAAACTTTTTATCTTTATTTCCTTCTAAATCTACATCTCAAAAAGCCTTTCACTCCAAGTATTTGTTCTATTTAAAAAAAGCACAAACAAAACATTTAACAAGTACTTTTTAAAAATTTAAATTCACCTTCATAATTTAAACACTTGCTTAACTATCACAATTTTTTATTACTAATTCCATCCCTAGATGATTAACTTATCAAGTATTTAAAAGCACTTATTTGCTTTATTATTCATTCTAATTACCTCCTTCCTCCTTTCTCTCTCCCTCCCTCTTTCTCAATTTCCCTCGTTTTAGTATTATTTGCATTTATTTTTGCTTTAAACTTTCAACAAATTGAATGTCTTGTGTGGTTGAAAAATTGGTAGAATGTCAGATTCTGGAGCAAATTTTATGAATTTTACATACATGTGATTTTATTAAGCTCATCTCTATTATTTGTGAGTACCAAATCAATACTAATTTAACATCTCAAGAAATGAATATAAAATAAAATAAAGACCTTAATTCATATAGTCCTTCCCTATATCTGTGTTACAGCCATTTTACCTTTTCAAAAAAAAAAATCTCCTGCATCATAAAGATTGTCTAATAGTCACTTCTTCTTCCAAATAAAATAATCCAGTTCATTCTATCAATTGTTTTTCCAAAATCAATAAACTTTTTTACATATCAGTAATAATATTTCTTAGTTCATTCAATTCAGTTCTAGGCCCTCTCTAATCTTTAGAAAACATTTTTAATAGTGAAGTAATTGCGACTTTAAAAAATATACATAGAATCATGCTATACATTATTTATATAAATATACATTTCTTATATTTATAATAATCAATAAAGCAAGTCATATAGTGTGACATTACTTTTATAAGCTTGTATTTACATGTAATATAGAGAGCATATCAATAGCTCAAACAAGCTCTTAATTGATAAGTGTGGTAAGAGAAAATATTTAAAATCTCTAACTGGAATGTTCTTATCTCCAGACCAATTGATTTTGAGCTTATGACTTACCTCAGTGAGGAGCCAAAACATTCAGACATTAGATCTAAAATATCAACCCGTTTTAAAACCAGCACTTATTTAATATGTAATATTTAAGTAGAAACTATGAAATTTTTAGACATGAAAATGTCTTTAACTCCAACTATCTAACTTGCTATACATGACTTGCTTTATTGATTACTATAATTTTATCTTTAAGGCCTTGGCAATGATAAGGCTATTAATATATGATAGATATTAATTCAGTTCAGTCCCATATAGCTATTTAAGTTAGATAGCTGGAGTTAAAGATATTTTCATGTCTAAAAATTTCAGTTTCTACTTAAATATTACATATTAAATAAGTGCTGTTTTTGAGTTATTTTAGATCTAGTGTCTGAATGTTCTAGCTCCTCACTGGGGTGAGCCATAAGCTTAAAACCAATTGGTTTGGAAATAAAAACATTCCAGATAGAGATTTAAAATATTTTCTCTTACTGATATGCTCTCTATATTATATATTTATAATTTAAATAATAACTCAATAATTTAATATTCTAATTAAATTATGTTTGTTTTGAAAACACAAAAAATGATTTTAAAAATATTAAGACTCACTCAATAGTAATTATGAATGAAAATGATATTAGAGATATATAAAAAAATTGTGTATCTGCCAAAATTAAAACAATATATATATAACAATTATATTTTAATATTAAAAATTCATAAAACACGTGTAAAAACTAATTTATTTATTTTTTAAAAAATACTAAAATATATATAAATGAAAATTCAGATTCAAATGTGAACATTGCATATGCATGCATGAATTCACACACATATAGTCAACTAAAATAAATATTATGCTTTAAAAAATAGCAACAAATAAAACTAATCCATTTTCTGACAAAAGATATATACAAATTGTTTATTACTAAAGATACCCAACAAAGATATATATCTAAAGTGAACCAATCTTTTCGTTAAATCAAAATCATTAAACATATAAATTTAAAGTTTTTATAAATCCATTCATTATAATAAATTGTTTTTCAGATAAAGACAGATTATAATTAAGTGAAATACATTGGTGATGTCATTTCATGCAATAAATCTTCCTCATAAAATATGTGAAAGTTTGCAGCAAAAAATATTTTCTTCATTATCTAATTATACTAACACCAAAATTAAATTTAGAAAATAAATATTACATTAACTAAAATGCAACTAAGATTCATACAGCTAAATCATAATTAGAATACAATTTAGGAAAAGTAATAATTTGCAATAAAAAATAAAAACTTTTTGAGAGCGTTGGTGGCCTAGCGGTTAGCAAAGCTGCCTTCCAATCAGCTGGCCCAGGTTCGCTTCCCGGTCAACGCATTTGGCATATAAAAAAAAAAAAAAACTTTTATTCCTTAGATTATTTTAAATAATTTTTATCATAAACTGCATTAAAAATGAATTAGACAATATACATAATTTAAGCCCAAGTGGGTTTTATTTTTATTATATATATCAAATTAAATTTTTTCTTCTATACATAGGCATTGCTAGAATTATTTACCAAAATAATTTTATTTAAAATCAAAATTGATTTTATATGCATAATGGTACAATAAATAGAAAAGTAATCAATGATAAATGTATATTTTCATGAAGAAGAAAAAACTTACATTAGATTTTAACTATTAATGAAGGAATAGTAGTAGAAGTTACCTTGGAAAAATTATTTTAAATCTGAATAAATTATTAAAAATGGTACTAATGCATGGCATGGATTAATGCAGTAGTGTGTCGATTACATTTCTGGTGCTTCCAACATTTGAATTTCTTATGAATGCTTAAAGCAATAAAGCCATTTAATATGAATATTATATTTGATAAAATGTTTACAATTTATAATAATAAATGGAAAAATATAGTTAATAATAATGTTTACTGATTAATTTATCATCACTAATTCTAAACTTTGTAACCTTTCTTTTAGTAAACTATTCAAAGTTTGTGATACATCATAAAAAACCATCATATTAGCAAAAAGGAAAACTATAATGCATGATTAAATTAATTGTTTCTGCCAATGTTTATAGAAATATTATAATGTAAATTAATATACACCTGGGTCTCGTTTTATGCGATAGATAGGTTCTTCAGAAAATGCGCTCAAAAAAAATCGCACAAAAATAAACTTAACTTACCTTGAAAAATGGGGGACAGGTTCTGTAATTTTCTTTAATCGCATAAAAGCAAAGCAACAAGGAAAAATTACTTTAAAATTCGCATTAAAAAAATAAAAAAATAAAGTATGACTAATAAAAAATTTCAAATATTTGAAAAAAATTAATACAAGACAACCTTTTTTTACTTTTTTTATTAACTACAGTATTTGATTTTATATTTTTCCATACATATTTTAATCATTACCGCTATTTGACAATATGCGTTCATTTGTGAACTAGTAAGAAATCAGATTCATGACATGATGTACAACTAGCGCCACTTTCAGTCCTGTGTTGTTTCTATATTTAAAAAATGAGATCGCAATCAAAACAAAAAGATTATACATTAAAGATTATTTTCAGTTTATAAAATCTTCATTATTATTTATTTTTAAAATCTAAAAAAACATTTGTTTCTGTTAATATCTAACAAAATACATTTTAAAAGTTTAAAATTTTTGAATATTTATTGCGATATTTTTATACGTACGTATAAATCTATTATTATTATTATTATTTACTCATTAGTATAATTAAGTTATTTACATAGAAGCTAAGATTCTAAATACAGCTCCAGGCCATATTCACGTTAGCTGCTAATATCATTATCATCATCATCATCAACCATTATCAATCCACTGCAGGAGGAAGGTCTCTCCAAGTTCAATCCATCTTTTCCGATCTTTAGCTTCTCTTCTGCACGTCACTCCTGCACACTTTCTTATTTCATCCATCCATCTAACATGTGGTCTCTTTCTGGGTCTTTTACAATCTCTTGGAATCCAGTTTAAGATTTCAATTGTCCATCTATTATCATCTCTTCTAGCAATATGTCCAGCCCAACACCACATCAATCTTTTAATTTTTTCATGTTTGTTCTCTTACCCATACGTTGCGTTTTCGATCTCTTCTTGTTATTCCCAACAGGCATCTCTCCGTATTTCTTTGAGAGGTCTGAAGTCTCTGTATTGCTCTTCTATTAAGTGTTCAAGACTCAGATCCATAAATAAGAACTGTTAAAACATTTATTAAAAACCTTCCTTTTCAAACACATAAGTGTATTTCCTTTTAGTATCAAGTTATTTCTACCAAAAGCACTCCAACTAAGTTTAATTCTATGATTAATTTCATCCATTACGTTTCCATCTGTATTAATAATCTGACCAAGATATTTGTAACTGTTAACTGCTTCTAACTCATCATAATCAATCTTTATTTTCACATTTTGAGAAAATCGATTAAACATTACTTTAGTCTTTTTAACATTTATCTTTAGTCCTACTTTCATCTGATAATTCTGCAATATTTCCTGCAGCTCTAAAGCATTATTTGCAAAAACAACTACATCATCTGCAAAATCTAAATGACTTAAATAATCTCCATTTACTTCCACTCCTTTAGCTTCCCATTTTAATCCACAAAATACTTCTTGCAGCACTGCTGTAAAAAGTTTTGGAGATATGGAATCACCCTGTCTTACACCCTTCTCAATGTTGACTTTCCCAGTATCATTATGTAATCTAATTGTTGCTGTTGCATTTTTATCAATATATCCTGGATCTATACCTTGATGATCCAATGCATTAATCACTGAAGAAATGTTTATAGAATCAAATGCCTTTTCATAATCTACAAATCCTAAGCATAATGGCAACTCATATTCATTTGTCCTTTCTATAACTTCTCTCAATACCTGGATATGATCTACTGTACTAAAACCACTTTTAAATCCAGCTTGTTCTCTTGGTTGGTGGAAATCCAATGTTCTCTGTAGATGAGTTGTAATCATCTTGGTAAAAATTTTGTATAAAACTGATAAAAGGCTAATAGGTCTGTAATTTCTAATATCTTCTTTATCACCTTTTTTAAATATTAATATTAGTACTGCATTTTTCCAATCATCTGGTACATCTTTATCATTTAGACATTTGGTATATAACTTTGCTAAAAAAAATTCTATTTCTTCACCTGCTTCTTTTAATATATCAATTGTAATTGCATCATTACCTGGAGCCTTTCCTTTCTTCATATATTTAACTGCATGTCTCACTTCTTCATTTAAAATTCTGGGCAATTCGGAAGATGTAATAGATATAGGAGGTACTTGTTCTTTATTACTATATAATTCTTGATAAAAATCTTCTGCCCATTTCATGATGTCATCTCTCTTTTTTGTAATAATTCTATCTTTTTTTCTTATTGCAGATATAAATTTCCTACCAATACCAAAATGTTGTTTTACATTCTTGATACTTTTATTTTCTTCTACAGCTTTCCTTGCTAGTTCACAGTTATACTTTCTTATATCATTTTCAACTCTTTTCCACGTCATTTTACAAAATTTGAGATATTCAATTCTTTCTAATGCATCAATTTTGTATATATTCATATTCCTTCTTTTCTTCATAAATTCTCTAGTCTCAGCAGAAATTTTATTGGTCAATTGCTGCTTTTTTCTACCAGCTATCTTTGTTGCAGTTTTTAAAAGTGTATCAGTTATTTTCATATCAATTTCATTCAAATCTGAATCATGTTCAAAATCTACTAATACTTGAAACCGATTTGTAAGTTCTAATTTAAATTCATTAGAATGTTTCTGAAGATTAGGAATATCAACTGTAAATATTGTTTTCCTTAATAATTTTTGTCTCTCTAGTTTTGCATTAACACGTATCTTACATCTTACTAGTCGATGATCACTTCCTGTGTTAAATTTATTAAGAACATTACAATCTTGAAATGTGTATTTTCTGTTAGTCAAAATATAATCCAATTCTGCTGTACCTTCATTTGGATGCTTCCATGTCCATTTCCTTTTAATATTTTTCTCAAAAAAAGAATTCATAATATTAAGTTTTTCTTTTTCTGCAAACTCCACAAGTCTATGTCCTCTCTCATTTCTATTACCATAACCAAAACTACCTACAGCATTTTCATCTTTTATTTGTTTACCAATTCTAGCATTAAAGTCTCACATAACAATTTTAAAATGTTGTTTCCTCTGATCAAAAGCCTTTTGTACATCCATATAAAAACCTTCTATTACTTCATTATTGTGAGAACTTGTTGGGACATAAACCTGAATTATCTGCATTTGGTATCTGCTATTAAGTTGTATAACTAATCTTGCCACTCTGTCCGATACCCCATCAATCTCCACAATGTTGTTCTTCCACTTTTTATTTATAATGAATCCTATTGTATTTCCAATATTTATGCCTTTATAATAGAGTACATGTCCACTTTTTAAATCAATTGACTCTTCACCTTTTCTTCTAACTTCACAAAGTCCAATAATGTCCCATTTAATATAAGACAATTCTTCTTCTAATTCTTGTAATCTTCCTTCACTTGAAAGTGATCTGCAGTTGTAAGTACCTAAATAAAGAGTCGTAATCAAATGGCAGCCTGGGTTTGCAATCAGGGGGATTCTTAGCACCCTCCGTCTTCGGTCACCAACCGCTGCCTTGGTTGGTGACTTTACAGTCTCCTGGGAATAAGGGCCATGATTTATTTTTGTCTGTCATAATTGTATATATGTATTGGAAAAATATTTATCATTTACACAAACATTCATTCTGCCTTATCAGGCAACTGAAAAGACCATGGTGTTTAAACTCAGAGGTAAGCGCTGGCTAATGCATGTTGGTGAGCAACCCATCCATGTTCGTATACTATATGAATAAACACATAGTAATAACAGCTGCAACGACAAGAACATATGGAGTGGACATTAGAAATTTTGCCCTGCTCGGTTCCTTTAAGGCCTCCAAGAGGAATCAAAGGGTCTCCTTTTAGTATAACATTATATTTTTGAAAAAAAAAAAAAGTATTTCAAATCAAAATAAGTTATTAATAATTTAAATTTCTTGATATCTAATAAATATAGTGAAATATGAAAGATATTAAGAAGAAACATGAATCGCATAACTTCAAAATCGCATTAAAATAATCCGCATAAAACGAGACCCAGGTGTAATTAAATAATATAACAAAAAAAAAATTATATTTTATAAATATTATTTTGAAACTGTGATGAAGGAAATTAGCAAATTTCCTTCAAAAAATTAATACAAATAAAAATAAAAGATTAAAATACAATATATACTTTTCTTTCTTATTTTAGTAACATAAAAACTCTGTATTATATTGACTATAAGAAATATGCAATACCTTAATTACTAATAAAATCTCCCAAGCTGAAAAAAATTGAAGATCTACAATTACCCACCCAAGAAAAGAATAATTCTTAAAATTACAAAATTGTAGGCAGTGGTGTAACTATTGTGAATTAAGCAGTGCAATGGGTCTCTGAATACTAGGGACTTACTTTGTTATTTATATATATACTTATTAAAAAAAAGATAGGGTTATTTTTGACATTAGGAATATGGGCCTAAAAATTCTAGTTACACTACTGATTATGAGTGATAAATGATGAAATTCATTATTAGAAAAGAGCAAGCATTCAAAGAAAAATGATAGCAATCCATCACAATAATTTATCACTACAGTCACATCCCTAAGGTCATGTATCCTGTCAACAGTACTATTGGCAATTTTTAAAAAAAAGGTAAAATAATTCTACATGAGTTTAAATAAATAAAACTGCATTAACAGAATTTTATATATAAGAATAAAAACAAACTGCAAACACTGAAAAACCATCAGAAAAGCCAAATAAAAGTAGTTTAACAAAGAACAGGAAGAGTTTTTAAAATTGGATAATGGAGGAGAAAGATTATAATAATATCAACTTCAAAGAACAGATTTAAGAGCATAATTCAGAATTTACAAGACATATTTAGTTTACATCTTGTTATTATAAATAATTACCAATCTAGAAAATCAGATTCAATTAAGAATATTATTACAATAACTTAACTTTTTATTTATTCAATTTCATAACCATATCCAATTTTAATATTTAATAAAATGTAACAAAAAATTTATAATTGATTGTGTATTAAAACATTTTTTTTTTTAAAAAAAAAAAAAATCAAAAGGTTGCTTTACAAAAAAAAAATGTCCACATGATTATGAAACTTGAACATTAATAAAAAATAATTATTTTTAATAATAAACTTTAAAATCAATAATGCATATATATCAAATTACTTACTCTGTACCAATTTGTTTATTTTCAGGAATACTTGTTGTATAGCTTGGTTCATAAAATTGGGGTGGACGTACTTCCCCAATTATCGACAACGTTTCTTCTGCAGTATATTGTGGTGTCTGTCCATTTCTGTCCTCGGCTTTTACGATGATGATGTATTCTTCATCGCGATTAAAAAGTTCCGTATCTTTAGTACGGACTTCTCCACTTCGTTCATCAACAGTAAATCGTCCGTTGGCTATGCAGAAAAGAAAAAAATACAAAACGCACTCTTCAAGGAAAAAATTATAGGATAGAAGTTTGCTTAAAAATCTGCAAATAATTCCTAACAATTTGAAATTATCACTAAAAAATAAAATAAATAAATAAATAACAATTCCTTGAGATAATTCAAAATTAGTTGCAACTCAAGAAATTTTTAAGAATGGGCTAAAATGAGAAAAAAATTATACCATGCAAAAATATATAAACTATTTGTAAAAAACAAAAAGCAATCTAACATAATCATGTGAAATAAACTATGCTTAATTGGAAATTAAAATTACCATAAAATAGTTTATTTCTTAAGCTGTAACTAATTAACAAAATAGAGAAAAATATATTAATGATTGCCTTTATTATAAAATTTTATCAAACTGTAATTACATCCTTAGTGTTTTGTTGGAAAAAATATATATAATTCAAATGAAAACTTCTATCCCTTGAAAAAAAAATTCAAAAATATACATTTCACAACATTAAAAATAAGCTGCACAACTATTAACATGATGGCTTTAAAATGCTTTTTTAAAATAAAAAAAAGAAAAGCTTAAAAAAAAAATAGAAAAGTTAAAAATAATTAAGTGGTAAATTTTCTAAATTTAAAAAAAAAAAGTGAATACTTTCCCATCTCTTTAATACTTAAAATCTGTTTGGCTTAAAAGAGTGACTTGAACGTTACCTTTCTGCCATCCAATTGGAACATAGCATGCCGCTAATATAGATAATTAGAATATACGGCTCAGATTCCTGTGGCTGTAAAGATTGGATGGTTGTGATGGGAAAATTATAAAAACAATCAAATGCTGAAAATTACTCATTCACTAGATCTACTTTGGGCAGTGCATTGGACAGGAAAAAATATAATGAATAACAACACATAACATCTGCTAAATAAATATTTGCGTTTTGCACAATGCATTGTGGAACTTCTACTACTTATATATAGTGCACAGGCATGCAATAACATTTCAAAGAGCTAAAAGTGATGTAATGGTGCTCACTGTTTAACAAAAATCATTGTTCAAAAATTCTATAAAACTGATCAAAAAAATAAAAAGAAAAAGCAAGCCGCCCATATGATGAAAAACGAAATAAAAACATTTCAAGAATTAACCAAAATTACTTAACTCAAAATATTGTTACATTAAATAAACATAATAATCTCATTATGGTTAAGACAAAATTAAAATATAACTATACACAAAAAATAGCATTTGTTTTGTTATACTACAATCTATAAAATAATCTACTTCAAGCAAAAGATTAATCAATTAGCTTTTTTAAAATAAAAAAAATCTCACTAAAACTAAAGCAAAAAAGCAAATGAAGAGGTAAAAATCACACAAAATGAATAGCAGATTGTTTAAAAATATATATAATATTAAAAAAAAACTAATTATAGGAGCTATAAACTCACTGGTATATGGTATGGGAAAGATGTTAACAAGACATTAATAAAAAGTAAATATTAATTACAGCTTTATTTTTCTTTATATATATTATACAAAACATGCAATGAATAATGATGTGAATAAATAAATAAATAAAATGGTTTAGAATGAACAAAAATACTTACATTGGTCTCTAACGAGAATATATTTAATATCATGGTTGGTATCTTGGTCTCTTGCTTCCAACTTGTAGACCACAGTACCCTCAGGAGCCCTGAAAGGGACAATGGTCTGCATGGGAAGGGGTCGGTTGACGAAATAAGGCAATTCATCATTAACATCTTGTACTCTGATAAGAACTCTTTGTAAATCATCAGCTATAATAAAAAAAATTTAAATCAAATTTTATAAAAATAAAAAAAAAATCTTATAATCCTAGAATAAGTTTAAGTACTCATGTGTAAATGCAAGTAAGTTAATTCTATAAATATAAGTGGATATCATTCAACAAACATAAGGACACATACAAGTAGTGAAATTTTTCAATTGCCTAAGCATTGCATATATTTATTGTTATGTACATAATACTTATAAGTAGATTTTAAAAAATCTCAAAAATAAGATGACTTAAAAATGTATGTAATATATTTTGAGCATGCATACAAAAAAATGCCATATATGTATATACATTTTTCAGGTTTATTATTAATGTGTTACCAATGTTTAGATTGTTGAAATACATATATAGATGTTAGTACTACATATTACATTGTGCTTATGCAAAAGAGATGTTTGCAATCAACAGACTGCTTTTTGCTATTGCTAATCTCCAAAGCAATCTCTAGCCACTCTTTAATCTCATTGAGTCATTTTTACTCTTTTTTTCCTTGATCTCTTTACCACAATCTTTTCCTTTAATATGAGAGAAGGAGTTTCATTTCAATACAAATTAATTTGTTTACAATATTCAATGATTAATTATTGTTAAAATTTTATTCAATTATGACTTTATCACACAAGATTCTAGTGAATTTTATTATTAACACAATGCAAAAAGCAATTAAGAAGTGTTTTTTTAGAACATTGTACTCTTTGTTGTCAAATCTAAATTTGCAATGAATAAACTATGTAATATATTAAACAATTGCCAAAAATGCAAAGAAGTTTAATCCATTATAAATAAATCATGACATAATATAAAATAAAACATCTTTATACACCAGCAATAATTGTATATAATAACAATAATACATAAAAAAAATTTGGCAAATTGATTTTTGCCCTATTCAATGTGTTGGAACCATTTTAGTTTCAAGAATATAGAAACTCCTCAAAAGCGCTAAGCCACTTTAGTATTATAATTTGCACTTTAGTTTCACCTTTAATTGTGTTTCAGCACATTTAAAAATATTTCTTTAATATTGTTTAAGGGTTTTATATCTTTTACACAATCTATTTTTGTCCATATATTAAATAATGAATATATACGGCAAATTTATCATCTCTTCTATTAATTGCCTTGTTCTTTTGCTTTCATTTAATTGTTTCTTTGTATGTCTATAGTAAATCATATTGCAATTTC
The DNA here is from genome assembly GCA_028023455.1 of Epiperipatus broadwayi. NCBI lineage: Eukaryota > Metazoa > Onychophora > Udeonychophora > Euonychophora > Peripatidae > Epiperipatus > Epiperipatus broadwayi. Next base: position 18,855,343 of record JAQFVV010000004.1, read on the forward strand.
CACAAGTAATTTTCTATACAATTCCTTTTTTATATTTTGTATAACCTATTAATTTGTTAAGATTTTTACTATTTGACCATCCTATGTTAATGTTTTTACCTATATAATTTTTACTTTGATAAATTTTAGGCAAGTATGAAAGTTTCATCCATTTTTTTTATTATTCTTAGAGCAACCACTACCACAACCACTACTACTACTACTATTATTTATTATTTAAATTAGGTGTTTTATAATTAAAAAACGTTTTCAATACTCAGGGTTATATTCATGATTTTTATATAATTCAATAAACTGTTCCTTTTGTAAAACAGCTATATTTTTATCCATATTATATCTATCATTTTTACATTTAAAATGTTTAATAACTGCCGTCTTTTGTATTCATGCTTGTTGTGAATCTATAGAAAATATCTTAATTTATCTTTAACAAAATGTTTTAATATAATTTTGTTATCATTATCTATACTAAACTCTATATCTAAATATTTTAACATCAAAATCCATTTTTGTGAATTTAATATTATTAAATTCTTAATAAATATTAAACATGAAATATTTTTCAAATTCAAGAATAAATCAAGGACATATTAGTTTGTCATTATAAATAAATAAATAGCATTGAGTATAATTTTGATGAGACTCTTTAAAAGCATACTTAGACTCCTTTAAATCTTCCTCGTGAATGGTTAGTGTAAGATGAATTTAAAGGCCATTAATAATTAATTATATTTACCAATTCCGCTTTAAAAATTTTAGTTTTAACAATTTAAAGATAAGTTTTTTGTCTATGATTTGTATTAAAAAAAAACAAATCTAAACAAAAATCCAATGTATGGCTTCAAATTGTAATAGAAATTTCCCCCTAATTTTCAACTTGTATAAAACTAATTTTGATGACTATATAAGTAAGCTGAATTTTATCAAATTTCTCTTATATATCAGTTGAGTTGCTAATGTTTGTTAGAGCTTAAAAGATTGTCTTCTATATAAGGTACCATAAATTTATACAGAAGATTCTAAATGATGATGATATGGATTCTGTGCTATACGTTTAATCTTTTTTATAGTTTTAGTATCATATGCAGCAATTTGTTAAATATTTTGGGGTTTACTATAGATATGACTGATTTGTCAACATCTTTTTCAGTATTTTAAGATGTATTCAATTAACTAGATTAAAATTCATAAACAGGAGGAAATAGTAATTTGTTTAGTTTATCTGCATAAAAACCAATTTGTTTGTCTTTAATTCATGTTTCTTAATATCTTTTTATGCGGTTTTCTTTTATGCGATAAAGAAGTTCATATTTCACTTAAAATCGGGATTTCCCCATTTTATATACACGCATTAAATTTTACATACTTTAAATGCCTGTTTGAAAAAGGTTTGGCAATAAATTTAGATACCTTAGAAGATTTAGAAAAAGATAATGAAACAGAAATGGAACTTGTTCATTTCACAGCAAAAATGATTCGAGAAAGTCTTCAACTTTCTAATTAATTGGAAAATCCATTTTTTGTTAATGACATGAATTATGAATGAGCTCTTAAATTCCAACGAGAACTAAATAGTTATATGTCTATGTTATGTATGTGTATGTTTATATTTTCTTTTATACACATGGAGAAACTTTTAGACAGAAAAAAGTTACAAGTAAAAATATTTAAGAACTTTTAATTTCTACTTAAAAAGAATGTATCTTTAAAAGTTCTTAAATATTTTTACTTGTAACTTTTTTCTGTCTAAAAGTTTCTTCATATGTATAAAAAACATTTAACCATTAACCATTATTCATTATTAACAGACTCGTGGAAGCGTGTTATATATATATATAATTGCACTCGTGGAAGTGCATTCTCTAATAACTAGACATAACAGTCTGGATATCGCAAGCTTCATAAACAATTAGTGAATCGTATCAAAGTTTAATTACCGATTACATTGTCGACAGAAAACCATTAACACAGCACGAACCTGCATATTGTCAAATAGCGATAATGATTAAAATATGTATGAAAAAATGTAAAATAAATTACACATAAAACCACATTGTTTTGAATAAAATTAAATAGTTAATAAAAAAAGTAAAAAAAATTTGTCTTGTATCGATATTTTTCAAATATTTGAAATTTTTTATTAGTCATACTTTATTTCCTTATTTTTTTATGCGAATTTTAAAGTAATTTTACCTTGTTGCTTCGGTTTTATGTGATTTCTGAAAATTAAGGAACGTATCCCACATTTTCCAATGTAAGTTAAGTCTATTTTTGTGCGATTTTTTTAATGCAGGCTCTGTGGAACCTATCTACCGCATTAAAGAGAGACCCAGGTATATATATAAAATTTTAAGTGCATCATTATTACCATATTTTACTAGTAATATATTCATTTTAGGGTGAACGATTATGAAGGAATTTTAAAAAGTAGCAAATTTTTCTAAGATATCTGTTAGCAAATTAAAGACGTATTCACAAAACCATTGATATATCTCGAATGTGTGGTATATAACTTAATTGCTGTATGGATGATTAAGTGGAATGAAAAAAAAATAAGGCAAGATTTTTATTTTCAAGATGAAAGTCACAGTATGGTATAAAAATGCTAAGAAAGAAACAAAGAATGGTCAAATATGGATTTTGAGGTGTTGATTGAAATTCCTTGACATCAAGAAGAAAAAAGGTGCCGACGGGTTTTTGCAAACGTAAAACTAACACTTGGTTTCTTTTTAAAGAAAAAATAAAGAGAATAGAAAAGAAAATGGAACTAATTAATGAGAATTCTACAGTCGGACTTTCGAGCCATTCTAAAAAGATTTGTTCTAATAGTCAGATCGTAAGAATATTATTTTAAAGAAATTATATATATTGATCAGCCATGAATAGGTTGGGATAAGGACAGACACATGCAGGGCTCTGCAAGCCATCCTATGAAGATACCACAGAAGCTGTCTGCATTGGAAGGAAGCCCCTCATAAACTTGACAAATGGAATGATTTTCACCGAACGTTCTTGATGTATTAAAGGATCGACCAAGATACAGTACCCAAAGGCAACTAATTACAATGCCATAGTGTTGAGCAAACCATTGCTGCTATTCGTATATACCCCGGGGAGAAATCAAGGTAATATGAACACTCTCTTAAGCGCTACTCTTTAAATAATAATTTATTTTCAATAATGATAATGCGTAAAGACTAAAAAACAAAGGAAAAGAAAAATCAAAAGAAATCTAATATACATCGTCAACTATGTTTTATGCAGATGAACAGACTCAATGCTGAATTATTTCATGTCTTATGTTATCTAATTTTATTATATTTATTTTGTCTATGCAGTATATGTATTTGCATATGTTATCTTTAAAATATTCGAGCACAAACTAGAAAATATTTATTAGGGGATTTCTATTAATGAATATTAATTATTTATTTTAAACATGAGTATATGTATCTAGGTGTTGACTTCTTTTAAATTAGATTGTGTAATAGAGAATTATAGTAAAAATAAGGTATGAGTCGATTAAGCGTCTATGTGCGCATTTATGTCCCTATATCTTTCTCACGGTTAATAACTGCCAGCCCTGAGCAAGCTAGCCAGTGGTAGGAGTGCTCTGTTTCAAAATTAATACTCGATCTCTCCTAGCATAATTCTTATTTACATGTAAGTAAGATTGGCGCTTGGAGTCAGAAATTGACGTCCATAAATATGCTGGGCGAGAAATAAGAGTACCGTGTAGAATTACTGAATGAATAAAGAATTATATATGTTTTTTTTTAATAATCTTAAAAAAAAGAGAGAAAAGAAAACTATTACGTTATAATTACGTAAACACGCATATGGTTTTATATATACATGATTCACAGGAAAGGCGGATCCCGTTACAATGGCATCCCAACAAAGGAGCTTTCGAAGAGTGGAAAGTATGGGGGATAGAATATGAGTTAAATATAAGTTTAAATATAAAAAAAGAATAATAAGAAAATTAATGTGAAATGTTAGAATTGTTTCGGTGAATTTTAAAAAGAGAGATCAGAAAATAGGTTTGGAGTGGGTTAGATAGGGAAATTAGATAGGTAACTCAGTACTTCGGGGAGGGAAAGCAGGTCAGGCATGTTTGATGTAGAAATAGTAGATATAATATTGTTATAATTAGCTTGGTGATATATATATATAACAAACAGTAACATTAGAATAAAAGTGTAGCAAAATGAAATGGGTGAAAATAAAAACGTAAAGAGGGGGGAAGGAGGAGTGGCCAACAGAGCACCTTCAAAGTCTGCAAAGATATTTTGATAGCCACGGGATACCAGATAAAGATGAAGTAATGATAGCATGCCACCAATTCGAAGGATATGCTGAGGCTTGGTGGAATTCACTTTTACACCAGCCACAAACATTCCCAGATTATAAGTGGTCTAGAGAAGGTCTTCTGGAGGGAAAAGCTGCAGGAGCACATTAGAGTACAGTTAATGAAGGAAAAGTTTCAGGAAAATAATGAAGAATAAGTGCAGTTTCTTAGGAGACAGGTAGCCATGCTAAAGAGACCATCTGAGAAACAGATTGTGGGAATAGTATGCAGGAATCTACTGGAGGAAATAAACTGGATGGTAGGAAAAGGGTGTGAGAAGTTGACGAAAGCGATAGATAGATTGAGTCAGATAGAGATAAGTAAAAAAATGAGACACATTGATGAGCAAGAATTGAGGTCAGGAAAAAAGACAAATTTATGAAATACATAAAGAATATGGACAGAAAAAAAAGAGAAATCGGAAACTTAGTGTTCGTGGGAAGACCGAGTCCCAGGTTATGCATGTCAGACATGTTCCAAAATTCCCATAACAGCGAGTCAGATAAAAGTGGAGGCCCTTTTGGATTCGGGTAGTCATGTTTCGGTGATAGCAGAAAGACATACCGCAGAATCGGGAAGGAACAATTGGATGTACTTACTCTCCCATTGAAGTCAGTTTATGTAACAATGGCTAACAACCAAAAAACCAAGATTGAGTCCAAATAAATATGGCTAGATATTAAAATCAACGGAGAAAGCTGTCCGCATGTTTTTTTGATAATAAAAGACTTGATATATGACACTTTGTTACGATCAGATTTTTTGCATAAATATAAATGCACTTTAGATTATGAAGGTAGGCAAGCCACATGTGAAGGAAAGGTAGTTAAGTTTCTTAATGTGGGATTGCATATGTCAGTAGGGGCATTACGTATGGTAGATCTTACGAATGACATCATTATTGAAAGGGTACACGAGGCAAAAATGGCCACGGGAAGTTGGGAAAGTATCTTAAGGCAAACATTACGTGAATACCATCAAGTTCTCTCGACATATCGGGTTTTGAACAAAGGAATAGAGTAAATGCTTTTAAAGCCAGATCATACCCTATTGCCCATCAATATCAAAATGAAGTGAAAAAACAAAGACCAGATGGTAGAATGGGGCATCATTTCAAAGTGCTCATCTGCATACTGTAACCCATTGATAGTCATGAGAAAAAGAGATGGTGTGATCAGGCTGTGCCTCAATGCGAGACAACTGAACAAGTGACCATTTCCGATTGTAACATTCCTCCACCTATACAAGAACTTTTGGAGAAATTCAATGGAAAAAGAATATCCTCAACATTTGACTTGACTGCTGGTTATTGGCAGATCAAGTTACACCCAGATGATCGTAAGTATACAGCATTTCAATATGAGGGTTATTCATATCAGTTCAACCAGATGCCGTTTGGCCTAATTAACAGCGGGGCAGGATTATTATGATGCTTAGATCAGGTTCTATCCCCTGAAGTAAAAGATCTCATTACAATGTATGTGGATGACGTATTAGAGGCCTCAGCCACTGTGGAAGAGCATATAAAGGATGTTACAATATTTTTAAAGGAATACCAAGAGAAGGGAATTAAAATAAACTTAAAGAAAAGTACATTGCTTCAGAAAGAGGTTACATTTTAGGTCAAATAGTAGGAGCACAAGGTGTTAGGTCTCACCCTGATAAAGTATCAGCTATTAGAGACTTTCCTGTACCCAAATCCAGGAAACAAGTACGGTCCTTCCTTGGCCTGTGTAACTTTTACAACCGCTTTCAGGAACGATTCACAGAACGAATGGAACCCTCGGTTAGGCTATTGAGAAAAGATGTGATGTGGGAATGGAAGGAGGAACAAGAACAATCTTTGAAAGGGTGAAGACAGGGTTTATGGAACACGTAATGTTGGCATTTCCCAATTTTGCAAAGCCATTCTCAGTGCAGATAGATAGTAGTCGGTATGGCCTGGGAGTAACATTGTCACAATTGCAGACAGAGGGTCAAATAAGCATATTGTATTTCCTGAGTCGATTGCTTAAGGAACCTGAACTCCATTATACTGCCACTGAAAAGAAAGCCCTGGCAATTTCCAAAAAGTCCATGCACTCTTGTTAGGATCAGAAGTCATTGTGGTCACTGATCACAAAAGCTTGGAATTCATCAATCATAGTTACCTAACCAATAGTCAGTTGGTACGTTGGAGTCTATACCTCCAAGAAAATAATTATATTGTGAGGTATTGCAAGGATCGGAGAATATAGTGGCGGATACTCTCAGCCAGAACCCTGCATGTTCACAATCCCAACATTTGCAAACAGAAAATTTATGTATTGCGAGTGCGAGCTCAGAAATAGATGGGGTCGAGAGTGACCTTAAACTGTTGGCTCAACGGCAAAGAGAAGATGCCCAATTGAAACAGGTAAGTGAGCATTTGGAAGGCAGGGGGACCAAGGTCGTTGGATGGTATTAACATAGGACTGGATGTTGTAGAGTAGACAAATTCATACTTCAATATAAAATCACGGGTGACCCGGGAAAATGAAGACCAAAATCATACCTAGATAGATGACAGATGCAGTGGTGGCTCATGTCCACCATGTGTATGGGCACTATGTGGTGTAAAAGACTGAACATTGGCTCAAGAAATGGTTTTATTGGCCAGGCATGCATAGTAAGATAGTCACAGTCATTGGCCAATGTGAAATTTGTCAAAGCCAAACCAGCATATAGGAATTATGCAGCCCCAATGAGGTCCCATAATACCAAAGAAATCACGGGAGAATGTAGCAGTGGACTATTACAGTCCATTGCTGGCATACAAGAAAAAAAAGTATTTGCTGGTGGTATACGGTTTTCCAAATTCATGACTGCCTACCCCATAGCTCAAGCAAATAAGAGAAACACAATGCACGTATTAGAAAAGGAACATTTTCCGTCAGTGGGAAAACCTCAGATTATCCTCTCAGATCATGGGATACTGTTCATGTCTGGAGAATGGGGAAGATGGACTCAGAGATCAGAGATCCGACATATACTGACGTCCATCCGGAACCCCCAGTCAAACCCGTGCGACGGAGTGATGATCGAGTTGGGGAGGTTGTTCAGAACTTACATCCCGACCAACCATAGATGTTGGGTCCGAAAAATTGGGGGTACACTCAATTATATTAATTGGGCGGTCAACGAGTCAACAGGGTTTTCTCCTGTACGTTTACTCCTGTACGGTTACATTTTGGCAGAGATGCTCCTCAATTAATCCCGGATAACCTGTCAAGAAAAAGAAGTCAATATATACCGAAAGTGATCAAATACAGACATAACACAATCTCGTAAGACAAAGCCAAAAGCGGAATAGAATGTCAATGGGATACCATAGGTTTAAGGTAGGTGACTGGGTTTTGGTAAAGACACTCCATGTGAACAAGGGAAGCTTATATGTAAAAAAAATTGTAATTTATATGAGGACCCATTCACGATTGTGAAACGTCAGGGAAATCATGTGTTTTGGATAGACAGCGGGTAGGAGGGATCTTATAATGCTCGGTCACTCAAACCCGCGCGATCATACTATTGAAGTAATGAGTAGTGTTATTTGTGGTTTGGGGGGGGTATTATAACAGGCCTGGGTTCAAACCCTGTTCTAAAGTGCGGTGGCATATAGGCACACATATATATATAATCAAAATTTGTAGTAAATTTGATTTTCTTTCCTTCATGTTTTTTTTTTTTGTTTTGTGTGCGTATATTTTTTTTTAAATGGGGAAAACAGAAAGAGATTAAAAAAAAGGGTTGGGGGGGGGGGATTATAGAGTTTGTGCTCTTGTATTTTGTTCAAAAAACGCATGTAATTGTATTGTTGTATAGATGAATAAATGGAATGAAAAAAAAAATAAGGCAAGATTTTTATTTTCAAGATGGAAGTCACAGTATGGTATAGTCAAAAAGATATATTCTGTCCAGAAAAAGATCAAAAATGTATTAGATTGTTATCTTGATAAATAAAAATGCTAAGAAAGAAACAAAGAACGGTCAAATATGGATTTTGAGATGTTGATTGAAATAGACAAAAAGAAATAAAAAGGTGCTGAAGGGTTTTTGCAAACCTAAAACTAATATGTGGTTTCTTTTTAAAGAAAAAAGAAAGAGAATAGAAAAGAAAATGGAACTAATTAATGAGAATTCTACAGTCGGACTTTCGAGCCATTCTAAAAATATTTGTTCTAATGTCATATTGTAAGAATATTATTTTAAAAAAATTATATATATCGATCAGCCATGAATAGGTTGGGGTAAGGACAGAAGCGTGCTGGGCTCTGCAAGCCATCATACGAAGATACCGCAGAAGCTGTCCACATTGGAAGGAAGCCCCTCTTAAACCTGACAAACGGAATGATTTTCACCAAACGTTGACCAAGATACACGTACCCAGATGCAACTAATTACAACGCCATAGTGTCGAGCGAACCATTGCTGCTATTCGTATATACCCCGGGGAGAAATCAAGGTAATATGGACTCTTAAGCACTACTCTTTAAATAATAATTTATTTTCAATAATGATAATGCGTAAAGACTAAAAAAAAAAGGAAAAGGAAAATCAAAAGAACATGACGACGTCAAGTACGTTTTATGCAGATGAACACTCAATGCTGAATTATTTCATTTGTCTTATGCTATCTGATTTTATTATATTTATTTTGTCTATGCAGTATATGTATTTGCATGTGTTATCTTTAAAATATTCGAGCACAAACTAGAAAATATTTATTAGGGGATTTCTATTAACGAATATTAAATATTTATTTTAAACATGAGTATATGTATCTAGGTATTGTGTTATAGAGAATTATAGTAAAAATAAGGTATGAGAGTCGATTAAGCATCTATGTGCGCATTTATGTCCCCATATCTTTCTCATGGTTAATAATCACCCGCCCTGAGCAAGCTAGCCAGTGGTAGGAGTTCTCTTTGTTTCAAAATTAATACTCGCTCTCTCCCAGTATAATGCTTATTTACATGTAGGTAAGATTGGTGCTTGGAGTCAGAAATTGACGTCCATAAATATGCTAGGCGAGAAATAAGAGTACCGTGTAAATTACTGATCGAATAAAGAATTATATATATGTTTTTTTTAATAATCTTAAAAAAAGAGAGAGAAAAGAAAACTATTACGTTATAATTACGTAAACACGTGTATGGTTTTATATATACGTGATTCACATGAAAGGCGGATCCTGTTACAATAGATAAACCACTATTAATCTGAAAAAATATTGGGTCCAATGTTTAGACTTAAAAATTTCAAGAAAAAGTCAAAATCACTCAAATAGAAATCTTTTAATTAGATTGGTAAAATGCAAATTGTTTAAAAATTAAACACAATATATGGTTGAAATTTAAATGAAATTTTTCAATGAGCATTCTTTAAAAAAAATAAAATAAAGGCATATTAGGAAGAAAAATTTGAATACTATAAAAAAAAATGTATATTTAATTTATTATCACTGCTGTTAAACAAACTTATTTTTAACAATCACTTCCTTTTTTTTTTCTTTAAAATGTCTTATAAAATAGAATGTTCTTTTGATTCAATCCAATTAAATTATATCCTCTTCTTTTTAAAAACTTTTATTTCTTCATCCAATATATATATAATATTCACATCTTTAACGCCCAACACTTTGACCACTTTTTGCTTGTAGTCATTTTCAAGGAGCTCTAAAAATACATATTTACATCATTATCATTATAAATAAAATTAATATATAAAATTGCACATATCCTTATCATAAAAACCAATAACATTGTTTCACCTAACGATACATCTTGTTACATATATATTATATTATGTAATCTACACTTCTTCACTCTCCAGACTTTTTTCTTTTACATACACATTTCTTTATATAAAAATATCAAAAAAAATTTCTTATTTCTCTTTTTATACTCCTGACCTATTATTTCAATCAATACCTCTTCATGTAACTTTAATTCGTTCTTATTTCAATGTTACATTTTCATAATTCATTTTATTCAAAATAAGTTTTTCTTTCTTTATATACAAACTTATTCACTTTTCAACTATTAATTATTTGAAGAATATAATTTATTTTGGAAACCAGTATATATAAAAAAAATTTAATTTAGATAATGTGATAAAAGAAACAAAAAATAGGAATGTTGAAAACATGAATGGAATTTATAGGACTGAGTGTTTAGATAATAAGAAAAAATAATAGGAATGTAACATATATAAATACAATAAAGAATAAATTAAAGACATGGTTAAAACATTTAAGTGACAGAAATTCAAATGTTAATATATATATAGAGTAAAGAATTTGGACATAAATTGTAAGATAAGAATGTTGGAAAAAGTGAAAATTATAGAGAGAATGATAAAAGAAAGTTTGTATATAAAAAAAGAAAAACCTATTTTGAATAAAATGAATTATGTAAATGATACATTGAAAAAAACCAATTAAAATTACATGATTGGTTAAAATAATAGATTAGGAGTATAAAAAGAGCAATAAAAAAAATTATCTATATTTTTATATAAAGAAATGTATATGTAAAAGAAAAGATTGAAGAAGTGTAGATTATATAATGTAATATGTATGTAAGAAGATGTATTGATAGATGAAAGAGAAATATTGTTTCTTAAAAATATATACAATTTTATATATTAATTTTATTTGTAATAATAATGTAAATAGGTATTTTTAGAGATCCTTGAAAATGTTAAGAAAAAGGTGGTCCAAAATGTTGGGTAGTAAAGATGTGAATATGTATATATGTTGGATGAAGAAATAGTTTTTAAAAAGAAGATATATTTAAATGGATTGAATGAAAAGAACATTATATTGAATACTATACTGTAATAAAAAGTTGTGTCATTTTTCTATAACATTAAAAATAATGGTAGAAAAAAAATCACCCAAAAAGTTTAATTTATTAGTAACTGTAGATATTCCTTTAAAAAAAAAAAATACAATTTAATCCATTACTTATTATTAAATGAGAAAAAACATATAACAAAAATTTAAATTAAATTTCTTCTGTGGGTTTTTTTAAAAAACTGATGAAAATATAAAAATATCCCAAAAAATTGTTGACTTTTTAACAAATAAACTTTTTAAAACAGGCAAAACTCACTATACATATTGCCACACACAGCAAGCTAGAGTAATCAATGGATGTGAATACAATTTCTATACTGAAATGGATAGCACTGTCTAATTTTTATGCTTATATTAACACCTTTTTTAAATTAAACTTTAGCTTAGAATTGCAAATATTTTGGTTTCAGCTGAAAGAGTTACAAATAAATACATATTCATACACTTACTGAGAAATTACATGTTATAAAATATCAAGTAGTTGATTTAATTTTGCAAGGCCATTATCCATCTCAAATCAAAACATTTTCTATTGAAATTTTTGAAAATGCTCAACTTTTCATCTCTATATAAAATCTTTATTTTGCACTAAAACTCAATAAATTAAATTGGATTTTTTAAAATTTAATTTTACAACTGAAATATATTCTAAAAAAATCGTATTTGAACTTTGCAAACACTAAAAACACGAGTTATAAATAAAAACAAAAGACATAAAATGTCATAATACAATATCAAAGTAAACAGTCTTGAGAAAATACATGAATTCTCTTTCATTTTTTTTTTTTTTTTAATGCGAACGAATGTTGTTTTATAATATATCTAACAAATTGAATTTTAAAATCTAATATTTGCTTTATAATTATTACAATATTTAAAATGAGTCTAGCAATGGGTAAATTTGCTAGGTAAATGATGAACATAGTCAAATCTTATATGATTTTTGATGCTGATTTAGACCACTCACCGCCATTTTGAATTCTAAGGAACATCCAAAACCATCGCTGACACATCCAAGTGATAATCCATGTGGGATCACTTTGGATGTCCCAGCAGTGGTTTTGGGTAATCTTAGAATTCAAAATGGTGGTGAAGCTATAACTTCTAAAATATGAATTTTATTATAATGATGGAACGCAGCACCAAAGTCTGTAGGGGGAGAGAAAGAATGTCTTATCAAACCAAGCTTATAATATCAAAATACTAAAAGCTTATAACTTTCTAAAATAGAAATTTTATTACAATATATACCTATAACCACATGTTGAAATAATACAAAATTGATGAAACCAAGCTTATGATTTCGAAATAGTAAAAGCTTATAATTTTTAAATACAAATTTTATTACAATATATGCCTATAATCACATGAAACAATGAAAAATTGATTAAAAGTAAGCTTAATTTTAAAATACTAAAAGCTTATAACTCTAAAATACATATTTTATTACTATACCTATAACCATATGGTCAAACAATGCAAAATAAATCAAACCAAGCTTATAAGTTTCAAATACTAAAAGCTTGTAACAGTTCTAAAATACGAATTTTATTTCAATATATGCCTATAATTACATCTTAAAATAAAAAATATTAATTTTATAATTAATCGGATTTTCTTACCGAAAACTGATGTTGCATGCTTCATTTGCTACATGTAATTAGAAAAAAACTGGAGATAAAAAAATTTACTCACGTTTGATCATCTGATATAGATATCGAATCTATACTTGATCATGTGAGGTTCTTACAAAATTTGTGCTTTAATTTATTAATTATTTTGTAACAAATGGTCATATTGCAACCACGTGTGAATTATTTGATGTCATTTATCACTCGAGTGTGTCAGTGATTTTGTGCAGTCCTTAGAATTTAAAATGGCCATGAGCGTACTCTAAATCAATATCTGATTTTCTTTATTATCTATTATAATCAAATTTGTTAGTTTCTATTTTTAAAAAATAAAATATAAAGTAATAAAATAAAGCACATATATATTATTTCTGTTGTAAATAATTGTCAACCAATTAGCATGCAAAAAATAATCAAATATTTAATAAAAAACCATGATACTGTTCTATTAGCCAGGCTCAGCCACTTGATGGCGTTGTTACTAAGCAAAAACAGAGAAATATAATGTTACTGGGCCAGGACGGCAACAATAACTATTTTGTTTAACAAAAAAACTAACATTAAAAAATAAATACTAAATAAATAAAAATATAGACAAATTTCATCTATATATTTATTGGGTGGGTGGAAAAATCACCTTAACAAGTCTATATGCCATGTTTGTCTTTGACAAAAACTAACTTTTTTTTTAATTAATAATTTTTATTTTTTCCCCCTCAACTTATTAGATTATTTGAAAAAAAACATGACATGAATTTTATAACAGAAGAAATAGATTCAGAAACAGTTTCAATAAGCATCAAAGATTGTGCAATTTTTAGGCTTTTGGATTCCAAAGATGTAGTTTGTCATCCAGCAATTCAAATAGATAGTCTAATCCTAATTTATCCTCACTAGAAATTCAATTATCAGCCAAAAGATGAGAAAAAAATAGACAATATTTACCAGTTGAAGTTATCAATAGGTGAGGTGAGGTCCTTCATCCTGACAAATTATTATTATGCTACTTAACATGATGGAACAACAGGTAAATATAGGCAATTTTACAAAGAATCCAGATTTGAAGCTCCCCATTACAAGTGAATATTCAATTTTAGATGTTTTTTCTTTACTTTTTGGTAAGAAAATGTAATGCAAGTTATTGATGAAACCAATAAATATGCTAGTCAGAAAAAAAACATTGGGAAAATGTGACAGATCCTAAGTTATTTGCATTTTTTTTGATTTGATATTGGGAATTTCATGCAAGGTTCCTGTAGTTTTTTTTTTTTTATGGTCAAAGTTTAATTAAATGTTACATCCCACATATAATTGAGATGTGTTCAGAATAAGGGAAAGGTTAATTTTTCCTTCATTAGTCTTTGGGACTCTGACCTAAGTCTAAAACAACTTTATTTAGCAGACATAAAATCAATATTTCAACAATAATGAAAACCACATCTACAAAATTAACCCCATTATATACCTATGCAAATAAATTCTGATTCTGTGCCAGCTTCATTTTTGATTACTTTTGTAACAGAATGTCTAGAATATATTTTTTAGTAATAATATTGAATAGCATAAAATAATATAATTTGCATATATATATTAGATAGTATGGAGAGGTATGCTCATCTGCAGAATATACCATGAAAGAGGCAGAATATAATGTGCCTTAGAATTTTTAACTTTTTTCGTAAAAAATAAAGGAGTTATATATTTCTACTTTTTTTTTTTCTTAAAAATCTTTGATAAATTCTTGCAGATTCTAAATTTATAAACTATTTTTGTCATTTAAATGAATGTTGTGTCAACTGTCATCTTTTGTGTATTGATGATGACTCTTCGGTATCATGTTTTAAATAAGGTTGGTTTATCAAAAGTCTAAAATTAAGTTTTGAGCAACTATTGAAAAACTTAGAACTCAAATCTGTAGTATGCATCCAGTTAAGCTGTCAAGTTTTCATAACTTTTAGCAGGATTTGCATGATGCATACATATATACCCTAGTTTTATGGTGTATATTCATAAGTATATTACGAAGATGATCTTATTTGGAATTTCAAATTATATACTTATTTCTTTTTGTATTTATAGTGATAAAAAATAGTTGGCAATTCATGTTGACAGAATTTTTATTTATTTATTATAATTTGAACACAATTGCACAATATTTGATTTCAAAAATTATTTGTTTTACTTTTTTTTTTTATCTTTTATTAGGGAGAAACCCTTTTCTTATAGATATCTTGAGACTAACTTCTGGGATATTTTTGTAAGTACTGAAGCTATGAATTATCTCACGTAAAAAGTATTACATACATTTTGAATCAGAATTTTATGAGGAATGTAATGAAATTATGAATAAAAATGTAATTTAAAACTTAGCTATCATAAATTAGAAATTATGAACAAACAAAATATTTTTTTAGGATATTGAAATTCTTTTTTTTCTCCTTAATTTTTTAATAATAATCACTATTTTTCTTAGCTTTATTTTTATCATTTGGTACTTCTATTTTCTGGCAATACACCTGGGTCTCGTTTTATGCAGATTTTAGTACGATTTTTAAATTATGCGATTCATGTTTCTTCTTAATATCTTTCATATTTCACTATATTTATTAGATATCAAAAAATTTCAATTATTAATAACTTATTTTGACTTGAAATACTTTTTTTTTTTTTTCAAAAATATAATGTTATATTAGTAGCTAACATGAATATGGCTTGAAGCTGTATTTAGAATCTTACCTTCTATGTAAATAACCTACTTATACTAATGAGTAAATAATAATAATAATAATAGATTTATACTTACATATAAAAATATCGCAATAAATATTCAAAAAAATTTAACTTTTAAAATGTATTGTTAGATATAACAGAAATAAATAATTTTTTAGATTATTGAAATAAATAACGAAGATTTTATTGATTTTGTAAACTGAAAATAATCTTTCTAACGATAATGTATAATCTTTTTATTTTGATTGCGATCTCATTTTTTTAATATAGAAACAGAAAACCATTAACACAGCACAAGACTGAAAGTGGTGCTAGTTGTACATCACGTCACGAATCTGATTTCTTACCAGTTCATAAATAAATGCATATTGTCAAATAGCGGTAATGATCAAAAAATGATTAAAATATGTATGAAAAAATGTAAAATTAAATACTGTAGTTAATAAAAAAAGTTTGTCTTGTATTAATTTTTTTCAAATATTTGAAATTTTTTATTAATCATACTTTATTTCATTATTTTTTAATGCGAATTTTAAAGTAATTTTTCATTGTTGCTTTGCTTTTATGAAAATTATAGAACCTATCCCCCATTTTTCAAGGTAACTTAAGTCTATTTTTGTGCGATTTCTTTTATGCTAGTTTTCTGAGGAACCTATCTACCGCATAAAATGAAACCCAGGTGTATACATTGTTAAAACTGAAGTTATTGTGAAAATTTTATCTGAATGGGTTAAAATTGTCAACACATTTCACCAGTCTTTTTTAATTAATTTTCAACAGAGAATTACAAACATTTTACTTTTAGAAATCAATATATACAAAATTGAGATTTCACAGTTTAACTTCTTTATGAAAATTTAATTTTAGTTGATGTAATAATTTAGCAAGGTGATATTAGAAGTTGCCACTACATAAAATTTACGACTGCTTTGTTATTGAAAATACTTATAGAAATACAGTTGTTTTTTATTTTTGGAAATTATTACAGAAAATAGCCATCTTCATGCAGCATGAGAATAAAATTAATTTCTTTATAGTTTTTTTCTTTTAATTTTTGCAAATGTTATAATTTAGCAATCTGATCATTAGAAGCAGCCAATTTCGACAATTTGCTTAATTTGTCATTATTAAAAATAAGTTTTATCATAACATCATCATTTCTTTGTTTCTGGATTTATAGACAATTGTAAAATTTATATTGCTTAAGGATTGGTTTAATTTCTCTATAGAAATGTGTTATAGATTAAAATCTCTGATAATGGCTTAGTGATTTGATTAACATTAAAAATTGCTGCAGCAAAATCAATTTTAAAAATAGAATTGTAATTTCTTTACAAAAAATATATTACAGATAGAAAACAGTATGTATGAATTTCCTTTTTCTTATGTCTTAAAAGAAATATGATTTTGGCATTAGAAATTGCAAATTTTTATTCAGTTTCATTTTTTAAATTAATAAAAATTAATTTTTAACATGGAATTGAAAGTTTTTTTTTATTTTCATATATCATGTACGGAATACGATGGATTTTTGTGTGAAGGTTTACTATAGTGACCATCAACAATTTGTATCCAATTATTTTGATTTACAATCAGTTATTCATCACATTTTTTTAAAAACAATTCCTAACTTAAAAAAATCCCTCATTTTGTAAAAATTAATGTTATAGCTCCATTATCCAAAGTGGCAACCTTATTAAAATATGATTAATGTACTAATCTAATTTTCATTTGCTATCTTTGCAGGACAATCTGTTTTCATTTAAGATATATCCAAAATAAAAATTTCTATTATTAATCAATACAAAAGAGAAAAAAAAATGCCAGTTTCATTCAGTACAATACATAATCCAAAACAAATTTGATCACATACAACAATAAAGTGCATTAATAATAAATTTTCAAAATGCATATATTGGATTTAACATATTCACTCAAACAATTTTGAATTACAATTATAAACATTATTTTGCCTGCAGTTAAAAATATAATGATATTTCCGTCATCTTAACTATAAGCTATTTTGAAAAATAAAATAAAGAAGATTTCTTGTATTAAGCCATTAATAATCAACTTTTGCTCAATTGTACACCAATAATCTCATAATAATTCCTGACATATTCAAAAGTTTTAACTCTTTTTTTACAGTTTTATTATTTTGGCTTGTTTACTTCAGTAATACCATGATAATCCTGCTGTTTTAGATTGCTCTCTTAACTGATATTAATCTAAGTTTTTTTAAAAACATTAAAACTGCGATCTAGTTGTTATTGACTTACTAATTTTAAAAAAAAATCTAAAGACTGTCAATATAATCCAAGCACTTCAGTAAAAATCATCTTCACGGAAAAAAATACATACTCCAAAATTTGTAATCTGGTTTCCATAGCATTCGTTGCAAAATTACTTCCAATAAGGTTTTTGGATTTAAAAAAATGATTTTTTGCTATCTATTAAATATTTCCGATTATTTTTATATAATTTCTTAATTATTTAAAACAAAAAGAATACCTATATTCACTTTAATTTTAATTTTTAAAACAGAAGTTAATAAATTTGACTGTAATTGAGAAATTAAATAGGTAATAAAAACTGAATTGTAGTAAAAAACTTATGAAAAAAAGGATATAATTTATTAATTACATTTAAAAATAATGAGAAGTGATAATTTGTTATATGATAAAATGTCAGTTAAACTGTTAATACCAGAGGATTGTCATTGTGGTGTGTTAAATGACAATCACATAAACATTTGGATCTAACATTTTAACATTTAAGTAGCCAATTGTGTATGAATTAACCTTGATAAATATCATAATGGAAATTTATGTTTGGGATATAGTAAAAACTGTTTTTTAACAAAACTAATATATATATTAAGCAATAAATTAAACATAGGGAGTAAATCTCCCTCCCTCAGGTTATGAATTAAAAGTACTTTAAATATTGAATAATGGATCAAGAATAGAATGAGCCCACCTATATTGTTTGGAGCTCTGAAGTCTAGAAGCATATCTTTGTTAACATTGTTGATAATTCAGAGTCAAATTAATATATCCAGATGAAATATGGCACTTAATAATTATTAAACTAATTACTAATTACATGAGACTGGAGACAGAATTTCTCTTAACACCAGAGAGATTATTTACTCCCTTTGTTTACATATACATTGAGCTATTATATATTATTTAATTATTATAATCAAGGTGTTAAAAGATTCTATGATTTTTTAGAATTTATTTTCTTTCTAAACAAAACTTTTCTATCAAATGAAGTCACATTTATTGTATTCTGATATATAATAACAGTTTAATATTTAAAGTAGAAAAGCTTACAGCAAATGAAAACAATGAAAACTGTCACAGTGCAAGAGAGTTAAAGGATGGCACAAGATGATCACCTCCTATGTAAAACTGATAGTTTATCATTATCTGACAAAAATGACGTTATACTCTTTTGAGATATTCTAAAAAATTATAAAACAATTTTAAGATTTTTTTTTTTTTAGTGTCATAGCATCGGCCGGGACGTGAACCCGCAACCCGGGCAACTGCCTGCAATTTGACAGATTTATCAGATATTAACATTTATTCAGTTGTGCTTTTAAATTCAATTTAAAACAAAAAAGATTTTGTTGATTAAAACTTTTCTTTCAGATCATTGAATGACATTATGTCCTTTATTCTTAACACAGTTCATTTTTACAATATAATGAAGTGCAGAGAATATCATCCATTATGTAATTTACTAACCTGTGTTGTCTATTTGTACTATTAATAATAATAGTTTGTATTTAAAAAGTTTAAAATTTTCTAGACATTATTAAAACTACAGGAGTCAACTGTGCATTATATTTATCTAATTTTTTTATTTAATTTCAACTGCATTTATATAAAATAAATTAATTTACAAATTTCTGCTTTAAAAATATAAATTAACAGTGCAAAAAAAAAAAATTCTAAGTCTTATTGATTAGATATTACAAAAATAAACAACTTTGATAATAGAACTGCACCAAATATAAATTTAAAATGATACATTTATGTTAAATTTTTTTGTTCTAAATTTTTTATTTTGATTTAAATCATGATTCAGAAAATATCTGACTACATAAAAAACAAGATGGCAAACTGTCTATGAAGTTATATTTTTTTAAATATATATATTATAGCTAATGAAATGTTTTTATATAGTATATTTACCCAAGGTAAGTACTTTTTTTATTAATAATATACTTAATAAAATGTTTATTAATCAATTAACATCTTTTTTTAATTTCAATCTTTATTTTTTGTAACAAAGTTTTTATATATTTTAAGTTTAAAGTAACAAATTGATTTTTCCCCAAAGGAACTAATAATAATTGCTTGCTTTTTTATGTGAGACTTTATTTAAAATGAATTTTGTGGAACAAATTGAGCTTACTATCTTGCGTAATGATGTGTATATATTACATGTACTCATACATTTTTCAGATTTTAATCTGACTTTTTATGTACTGTAAAAGTTGCAGTCAGTGTTTATCTTTGTGACACCATGTTGATTGATTTAAAAATATAGTGCAGACACAAATTACGCTGCAGCTAACTACACAACAACTGTATGCTATCCAAAAAAAAATGTAAATAAACAAAAAAAAAAAACCACTAAACATCACATGATCACCTTGTTTAACAAAAAAAAAACTATTAAAATTCACAAATTTTACAATACATGATTATATATCCACTTAATCGAATTATAGATAACTCGAAATAGTAGACAACTGTTATGTGTGCAATATAATTTAATATCATCAAATCGATCATTCATAAATGAACCTTCTCAAGATGCCATTTCTAAAAATTAATCATGTGACAATAAACACTCTATAGTTGTTGTATATACTCTCTGGTGGTTATCATTAGAAATAAATCCATAAAAAAATTAAAAATATTTTTATAAATGTACATGCATCCATTATACATTTTTTATTCATCTTTTTCTTTCTTATATTTATTATCATCTATCATCAAATAAACAACTCCCCTCATACTATCAATACATATACATTCATATATATTACAGCTACTTATTTTCTAACATTGTCAATTTTACTCCCAATTTTATCAAACCATTGGCCAAATTAATATATATACATCCATTACACATTCTCTTGTTCATCTTTTTTCTACCTTATAACTACTATCTATCAACCAACAAACAATTCCTGTTTTATACTATCAACACATATACATGCTAATTTTTTTAAAAGGCAAAAAAAATCATGACTGCTTGCTTACTGAAAATTATTAAAAACAAAGTATCATTAAAAAATATATCTCTAAAAGTGTGATTCAGATAAACATTAGAAGAAAAAAATGCCAAAGTTTTCATAGACGCAAACCATGAACAGTGAATATTGTTCAACTATGCCACTATAAGACAGACAATATTTAAGGAAAGATTAATAACATAAACAATTATTTATTTATTTTTGCAGATATAATTTTTTATATTTGCAATAAGAGCCAATATCTTGAATGTCTAGGACCTGATTACAAGATTACTGATTTAAAATTGAGCAAATAAATATTTTAATTTGTTTTATAACCTTTGATAATATAAAGTTAATTATTAACTGCATGAAGCATTATATCTTTTTATTTTTTAACCCAAAATAATTTACAATTATAATAAAGGTAATTTTGTTATGGATTAAACCGAGTGTTCAGAAAAGTTTTAATTGAAAATTGATTGAGTGAAATTATTTTGGCTAATGCAGACATTTTAAAGTGTTGTATACAAATGTAATATCAATATACTTTGTGGTTGTATACAATCAAAATTTGTATTTTTAATTTTGAATTAAATGAAAAGTGTGTATTTATTTATTTTTTTGCCAATATTATATTTACAATTCAATAAAAACTGCTAATATCTTACATATGTCAGAAATAAATTGGGAGATTACTGATTTAAAATTGAAAACATATTTTTTTTATATGTATTAATCTTTGGTCACATAAATTTGATTATTAATTGTACATATAATGTAACAAAATCTTTTTCTTTTACCCAAAATAATTTAGAATTATGATGGGAGCATTTTTGCTAAGGATGAAATTAGCATTCATAAATATTTTAATCCAATATTGTTAAGTGAATATTTTAGCTAATGTACATATTTTAAAAATTATTAATTCATTATTGTGTATAATCAAAGTATGTTTTTGATTATGTATTGCAAAGAATAAAACTTGAATTTTTTTGCTTTCGTAATTATTATCGATGACATCCTTCTTACTTTGGATATAATATATATGAAAACACTCTTGCAAGGATATTGGATGAAAGTAGATAAATACATTAATCATATTTTAACTCTATTATTAAAACAATATTGTATACTGTATAATGAATAAACTCTTTACTATCCATTCTTAGCATGAATTTCATTTTATTCTCAGATGATGTAGCCTTAATGAAGTCACTATCTTATGATATCATCAATCCTACAAAATACCAATATTTTAAAAAATGGTGGATTTTTTTTAAAAAAATATTTCAAAATTAATGTAGAAATAGTCAATCATAAATCAAAATTGTTGACCTAAATTGATGATTGCTATGGCAAATACTAGTATAAAGATTTCTGCGGGTAGAAGGGTATTTACAACAAAAATTTAAAATATTGTTAGTTTTTTACTTTTATAAATTATATTACTCTATTTATATTACAATATGAACTTAGAGAGACAATCCTGTAGTGGATGAAATGATGATAATGACATTACAAACTTATCAAAAAAAAATTATATTTAGTTAATTAATTGTCAAAATAAATTACTCCTACATGCTTGCCATCATATCTGTTTCTAATTATTCACTTTATATAAGCAAATAAATCACTTCTCTTTAGATTACTTTAAATTGATTTAACATCCTTTTTGCCCTCCTATCTTCGTTTCTTTTTAAAATGTTTCATTTTAATTGACTGGTCATGACATTTTTTTTTTTAGAATTTTGATCCATCAGAGAATGTAAATCTATATAGTGTACAACCAGTAAAGACTACACACATGTGTAATATATTGTTTTCTTCACCATAGTCTTGGTTTTCTAGTGGCATTTTCTTTTTCCTATCAGATTAAAATTGTATTTTTTAGGAAGTTTTAGCTAAAGTTTTTGACTTTTTTTTTCCTCTTCATTTTTTAAATGTCATGGAATGGGAAAAAATGGTTGTTTTACAATAGCGTGTTGAAACCACCGGAGGGCGTTATTTCTATGATAGCGCACAGAAATATGCCGTTTAGGTGGCCTCCGCCGCATCGAACGTTCTATTTCTAATGTGTAAGCCTAGAAATAGTCCGTTGATACGGGGGGTACCGGCTGCTGTGTTTATTTCTACACTAATGCACAGAAACATAACATTTAGCCAATCTGCCGCAGAAGCTATCGTGTCAGCTTACAGCTCAGATTTGTGCTAAGCATCACATTTCACTTTTGGTTACAGTATTGTCTGAGGGTGACTGGAATTCCGATTGTCAAAACTATTTTAATATTCATTAAGACCACCTCCCCCTCTATCTCGCATGTTTTAGGAAGGTCTACTAACAATTATCAGCAGTCTCATGCTTCCCTAGCCCCCATTTCCTGCCGAAAAAATGGGCCAAGTGTAGTTAAAAGTGCGATTCCTATCAAATCACGCTCTAAGTCACGTTTCGTGCGAGAACAACTGCGAGCTGATTAATCGAATGGCTGCTGGAACCGGGTTATCGAACAAAACAAGCTTGAAACTGCATGCCTACTGTTTTGTTTTTTTTTTCCCTGAAAAGCCTAAAAAGTTGCTTTTAATTGCCGTATAGATTGATGGTTTTGGGGGGAATTACCATCAAAACATGGTCAACCTTCGAGTTGTTGGCGTTCCGTTCTGTTAGCAATTGGAAACACTTTCCCCCATCCCTTTCCCCCTCTCCCAAAGTTGTACTTTGGCTTGTAAATGTTACCGTTAAATGGACAATAGGTTTATTTATAATTTATTAAAATAAAACAAAACAAACCAAAAAAAAAAAAGAAGTTGAATCGGCTGATTTTTTTGTCGTACAATACCGAACCGAAAATAGAAAGGGTTTAATGAGAAGAATAAAAACAAACAAAAAATTGGTAACTACTTTTTAAAAGTCATTTTTAATCGATTTTTGGGGGGGGGGTTTGCCAAAATCGATTTGATAGCCGCCGTACTTTTTAAATGTGATAAACAACAACAACAAAACAACAAAAAAAATACATAGACAAAAAAAAAAACCGGCCCCGTTGAAAATATAAATAATGAAAAGAATCAAAAAAAAAAAAATTAAGTACTTTTTTTGTAAATTCATTTATTTGTAATTTTTTTTATGCATTTGTTTTTTTTGTTTTTGGTTGTGTTGAAAAAATTTGATTTGATATTACTTTTATAAATGTGATAAACAAAAAAAAAAAAACAAAGCCAACCAAAAAAAAAAAAAGAAACATGGCCACGGCAACATTATATTTATCTTTGTTTACAAACCAACCCCGCCCTCCGGCGGTTTCAACACGCTATTGTAAAACAACCAAAAAAATTAATGGTGATTATTACTTCCAAAAAAGCAGTTATAAATCCGGGTGTTTATATATGAAAATCCTGAAGGCTTATAAACTAAAACAAACAATAGTTTTTAAAAAATTTTAAAGTTAATACTTTTTATCAGCATGTAATTATAATATTTTTCATTTTTATATATAATGCTGTAAAATATTTATTTCAATGTTGTTGAATCAAAGCCTGTTTGTGATGTTATGTATACATATGTAACTCCTTGGCTTTAACAACACAACTGTAAATATAAAAAGCCATAAGTATATTTTTATATATAAATAATTTATAATGCTGTATAATAATGTTTTATGCTTTAAAATGTTTGTTTTATGTTCCAATACTTATATATGTACCTCTTTGTGTTGTATAAACAATTTTATCTTTATATTTTTTTCAATCTAATTATTAAAAATATTATATTTTTTTGTAAGTAAGTAATGAGTATAATGAAAAATCAAATTTATTTCATTGTCGTATTTGTCGTTGTAAACAGTATCCCATGTGTATGTTGAGTATGTATCTGAATCATATAACTTTGTCATCTACACATAAGCAATTTAGTTTCATTTATTGCAATGTATATGTATTTTTTCTACTTTTTTATACAAATATAATTTTTTTGAAGTTATGTTTATAATCATATTTATTATAACAAGTGATTATAATTTTCATAAAATAAGGCTATCTACACAGTAAGCTATTAGAAATATTCACAAAGATAAATGAACTATAAGACAGATAATAAGAAGCACTAAATGTCACTATTCTTCTTATTTTATATTGCACTAAATTTTTTTTTTAATTTTTTTTCTTGTTTATCATGTGTAGAAATGTGATATACATACATTTTTACATGTATTATATATATATATATTTTTTTGCAATTATTTTACATTTAATTTTGATAAATTACCATTTACTAAAGTTCTCTTTGTGTAATATCTGACATAGAATGTATATCTGATATACAATGCATAATATCTAATAAACAATATTTATTGTTAAATTTTCATTTTCATTAAAAAGGACATTTCCAGTAAATACCTACATGGGAAGACAAAATCTGGGACATCTAGTAAAAATGGTAGTTATCAGCAAATATATATATCTGAAGATTTAATAATGAAGAATTATCTCAGGTAAGTAATGTAATATACCAAATTTTTCAGAATTTTATATAGATTATAATGAAGCTATCTATGAAAATGACTTTAACATTTAACTTTCAAAATTTAGATTTTGTGAACTTATGTAAAAATAAGCATTTTTAAAAGTATTAAAAAAAATTTTTTTTCTAAATGATTTTAAGGTAATAACTATTTCTTCAACTTTATTGCATTTTTTCATATTTGTTCCTTCTAAAAATGTATGTAATTTTATATTTAATCTATTCAAACTAAAGATATTATTCAAATGATATATGTTGTATTTTTTAAAAAAAAATTCAATATGGCATCCGAAAACTAAAGCAAACAGTTAACATAGTTTTAAAAATATTTCTCCTTTTAAAAACAATCAACATTTTTCCCCTCTTCTTTGATTTTTCTTTTTTTCCAGCAACAGTGATCGTATTATAATTTGGTCATTACTCTGCTGTCTGGTTATCCTATGTGCTATTAGATTGGAGAACTTAATATACATTAACTTTCATTTTTCTTTTTCAATACTTCTGTTTTGAATTTTATCATATCCAAATATACTTTCAATCTTCCTCCATATACCCATTCCAAATGCTTCAAAATGTTTTATTTTTTTCTCAATCACACTTGAAATTCACTTCCCTATAATCAAAATATTTAATACTTTTTTTTTTCTGACTTAATTTTATTAATTCATTTGGGGGTTTTTTTTTTGTTAAAAATTTAAATCATTATTATCCTAACTTTTAATATTCTTTTTGTTTCCCCCTTATTATTTATACTGCTTTTCAACTATTCAAATTCATATTTTTCAACTTAACATTTTATAATTAAATCATGGCATATTTATTTTCTTCTAGTATTAAGTAGATATCTAATTGATGTTATTCACTTTCTTAAGGTCAATCTCATGTCATTACAATTGTCATATTAATAAATGATGAACTGGTATAGCTGCAAATTGTATTGTACTTCTATCATAAATTATTTTATTTATGGCCAAGCGTTTCTTTTCTGAGTGATCATGACACTTTTGGTGATCAATTAATAATGTTGGAGAATGCCATGTGGTTTAGTAAAATGGCAGATTTGAAGAGCTAAAGATCTGTGGATTACAAATCAGCTGTCACTTCCAATGCTTTAATATCCTATGATTTAGCAAATAATTTTATTAATTGAGCAACAAGCTATTAGATTTAGATGTTTTAAGGCTTCTAATATTCTTGAAGCCTATTGTTTGTTGTTAAACAATTCTGTTCATTTTCTCAGTACAGAATAATCAGGGGTTTCTTTTTTAATAAGATGGAAAGTAGTCAATAGTCTATAATGATCATTATTTGATTATTATAATAACTATCTTTTTTTTCTTTCAACTAGAAATTGATCCAGAATCTTTCATTTATCTCTGGATAGTGTCCAAGATTCACTGTAAAATGCTTTGAAAAATGGATTACAAAATAAAACTAATTGTGTGCATGTACTGTTTGTTTATATCTATATACACACATTTACATATTTTTGAATTTGTAAATTTAAATCACAAAATGGAAATACAAATAAGACAATTTTTTAATGGAAGCTGGATTTAAATGTTTGAAATTTTAAATTTAAAAAAAACATCACACAATAAGCACACTTATAATCAATAATAATTTAAATTTTAGTGATTGCAAATTTATGAACAATTTCAAGAATGCTCCCAAAGGATGATTCTAAAAGATTATACCAGCAGGTGCTAAGGAGACCATATGCTAGCTTATTCCAAAAATGCAGACAAATCTAGTTTTAAAGACAGGCCTGCAGCTGTTTGCATAAAAGTAAACTAATCTAAAGAATTGTCTTAATTCAGATTTCAAATTATAAAAGTTCTAATAGTATTTTTAAAAGGAAAAAAAACTGCAGATTACTTTTGGGTTCTTATTTATTGTTTTCAAACATACAAAAATTAATTAACTTCATATATTAAACAGCATCACCCTTTTTTTTTTACTCAGTATATTATAATTTAAAAAATCATACTCTCATACAAATCTTGATTGATAAATCTTTAAATTTCTGAATCAATAATTTTAATATATGTACAAATTCAACATTTCTATTAATTTTCTAATATAATCATTTTTCAAAATGGGTAATTTAAAATACTATAAAAATATTTTAAATATATATCATACATGAAATACCACACAAATATCAAATGTAACATTCTCTTTTGAGAAAATTTCCTCTATTTATACATTTACATATTTTATTTGCTCTTAAAAATTCATTATTTAATTATTATTATTATTATTATTATTGCACATAATATAATTAGCTAATAAATTAATGATATCATTTGAGGTATATTTGCTTTATTTAAAAGATGGTTTCAAACAAATGTAGTCATAGCATATTTCCAATGCATTCAATCAATAATCAATGTAAATCCATATGCCTTAGAAGAATAACGAGGCTCCTGGTGTACAATTACATTGTGTTAAACAATTAATTGTAAAGACCTCAATTTTTGATTTTGCATTTCTTAGATGCAGAGAACTCTGTAGAGTGTACCTGACACAAGATGTTTCATCATAATGAACAACATATAGCTATTTTTTATTTTAGAGTATACATTTCTCTGCAGTCCTGGCATAACTATTCCCCATAATCCAGATTTCACATCAATATTTTTATAGTATAATTTCACTAGCTGCTACCTTTAATACGGAATTCATCAAGATGAAATCTGGTTTCCAAATGGAGATTATTTGTTTCCCATATTAATATATGTTATTTGCAAGGTGGGCCACAAGAAGTGTAATGACAACAATTCAGATAGATAAATTTTTATGTATGTAATATTTACAAAAACCCCAATATTAATAGGCCATCTTTCCTTTCAGATTTTCCTATGACTTTTGTATTTACAATTTCTATTTTCATATTAGTCTTTTAGGATGTGTAAATGAGAGTCAAGCAGATTTTCAACTTCTAGAGTGGAAGAATTTCAACAATATACACTTATTTTATAATGCCAAAAAAGTTATTTCATTCAAGTAGATGGGGATCAGAAACAATTCCTGATTACATTTAGTTTCAACAAAAAAGGATTTAACTTTAACTACTGAATTCAATATAAATCATGTCTAATCATTCTTTTTTTTTTCTTTTCTCAAAAGTAACCTTTATTAGTTAAAAGATTACAAAAATTTTCAGGTACACTTACCTGTTGAGGATTACAAAGTGTTTAATGTTACATGGTAAAACAATTATTGACAAGGTTTATATAAAGTACATATGCTCGATAAAAATTATGTCCATAAAAGGGTTACTATAATTTTGATTAATGTGTATCTGTACATAGATAATAAACTCTTGACCCACAGCCGAGCCATGTCAAGACTATTATAGGTACCTCTTTCTCCCAATTAACAGTCCAAATGTGCAGGGACCACATTCAGTCTACTGCCCAAAATTGGAAAGCCAACTATGGAAAAACTAACAAGTAACAAGCACAGATCTAGCACAGATCTGCACTGCCCAAAACCAACCTATCAAGGGCACAGCAGCCAACCAGAGCAAGAATGGCACTGAGACTTTGACCAGGTACCCTCCTGGCAGATTTTCCAGGTAGCGGCAATAAATTGTCAACAGCCTGCACCAATAAACCAGGCCCCTAAAGACTGCCACCACCCTTGAGGAAGAAAATAGGAGTTTATTGCAGCAACAACTCCATCAAAGCTACAAAATATGTTAATGGCCCAAAGAAGATCAACCACCTTACAAATGCTCTAATTTTAAAGTTAACTAAGGAAACAAAAATAATAATGAGCTCAAATCAACAGTCCTAATAAACAATCCATC
This sequence comes from Epiperipatus broadwayi, assembly GCA_028023455.1. Classification (NCBI taxonomy): domain Eukaryota; kingdom Metazoa; phylum Onychophora; class Udeonychophora; order Euonychophora; family Peripatidae; genus Epiperipatus; species Epiperipatus broadwayi. Next base: position 18,884,522 of record JAQFVV010000004.1, read on the forward strand.
AAGGCGGTGCAGCAGCCTCTCAGGGCAAAGTTCAATGGAGGGCAGCGACCCTTATCCGGACTTGGAAGTGATAGCCAACCACCCCACAAACGAACCAAGCCCCTCATGACCACCCCCACCACACATGAGGAAAAGAGGAGTGCAGACTCATGCCCACCAATGTAACAGTGGATTCATTATAATCTGTAATCAAGCCAGATTTACTTGCACATCATGAGTACACACCATTTGTCCATATCACATTGCACACTGAGGTCAATAGAGCTGAAAGTATGTAATCATTACCAACCTCCTGGGTCTGCAAATGTTCACAATATCTGTGCAACCCATCCAACTATAAAGACCTTCAGGGTTTACTATGATTCTTTTTTGTTGATACTAATTGGATTCTGCTTCTTTGGATTGAATTCTGGGGATTCAGTTGTATAATCTGAAAGTTTGTTGTTAAACTTTGGAATAATCTCAATAATTGTTGAATTAAAAGAGGATGAATAATTTGTGGCTTCAATGTCTCTGTTTAGGTCTAAAACATCATTTGGACTAATTTTGCCTTTAAATCATTGTTTTGTAGCTCAGGAATCATTTCGTTGTAATTTTGTGTTGATTTGAATATTTATTCATTTTTTGTGGTCCCCCAATCATACCGGAAGTGGGGCTAATAATTTCTGTTGTGATCATCAGAGAAATTTGATTTTTGTGCAAGAAGATAGCTTAAGACCTAATCTATAATGTTTAATTCTAAAATTGAGATCGAATTAAAATTCAAAATAATTTATTCGCTCTGGACTGATTTGTCGTATTTGGCAACTTCCGGTCTGACAGACGATATAGTAATTTTTTTCCTATGAACAATTTAGCACTGGGATTTCCTTTTTTCTTAATTTTATGATTAATTTTTGTATTTATAATGTTCTTTAGGCTGTTTTCTGTTCTCCGATTGGTTTTCAGTCATGGAAACTTGTTTAACATAATTAATATCTGATGCAAGGATGAAGTTCTTAAAACTATCTTTGTTAGCATTTTTACTTTTAATATTTTCAATGAGATTTGATGTCCAAAATGCTTACTCTTTTTATTCTATCAATAAGATTAAGATTTCTAGTGTCTCTATTCTTTTTAGAATAATTTGGTTTCATATAAAAGTATTTTCCAAAGATTTATGTTACTCTAATGATTCTAGGAATTACTTAAAGTAGCTTTTGCCTATTGCTAATGGCAGCCATTTACATAAAACGGAACGAAAGGTAATTTTAATTATTCTTGAATGAAAACTGTTTTAAAATTTCTTGTAAAGATGAAAAAACAATAAAACAGGTATTCACTTACATCTTAGTAAACTTTTCTTTTATGAATTCACAACTGGACTATAACCTTGGTGAATAAAACTGGGAGCCTGTAACAGTGTGAACTGGAGTCCCAAGCTCCCTCTAGTGGACTTGGACTCAATATTCCTATAATTTGAAAATTATCTTGTTTCAAGATGGAGTTGAAGTCAAACTTCAAACTAACTGGAATTGATGTATTAGATATCCCAAACAAATAAATATTAATAGAATCTCTCCAATTCCCTCTTGTTATGAGAGGCTTAACAAACTCAGAAAACTGATTGCTAGGAAATCCATCCTTTATGGATATCAAAAAAAATTCATTCTAGGTGGTAACAAACCCAGCAGTTATTTTTATAGTAAATTTTTGCCTACCAATGACTTGAAAATTGTTGACAAACTTTTAAAATCACTAGATAATGCTATGCAAAAAAAAAATGGAGACCATAGGGAAGCATAAACTTTACGAGATTTGGTCCTAAGATCTGAATCAGTTTTACAAAACTTGGTGGATGTAAAAGTAACTCTAAGACAACTACCAGTGTTACGGACAATAAGATTGCTAATCTTATATGTCAGACTTCTAAATTCAAGATTAATACAATGAAAAAGGACATCATTAAAGCAGATTTGCAAGTTTCTCTTTTGCAATGTTCTACTAATATCAATTGGATAACACATGTAAATGATGAAAACTCATCCTTGATTATCTTAAACTAGACAAGGTCTCAGGCATAATATCATATTTCCGAAGTTTTTAAAAACAGAGCATAGTTGGCAAAACTATTCATTAACATTATTCGTATAGTAAGAATGCAAAACATTGGCAAAAAATGTAAAGCAGTCTTAAACTCAATGATGAAAAAAAATATCACTCAATATTATGTTTTCTGACACTTTTTTTGAAAGTATTATATTAACAAGAATTTTGCCAACAGTTGAAAGCAATCTATTTATGGAATAGATTCAGTTAACATCAGGAAGGAATGCAGAGATTTTCAAAATAAATTTAGAAATGCTATCTTTATTGATATAATCCCAGATTATTCTAATTGAGAAAATGATCTAAAAATTTCTAAAATTCTTAAAGCAGCAAAACCGTCTCCAATAAAAGAAAAAACAAACACTAAATCATCCCATCCAAGCATGTGGTTCCTCTCAAAACATATTTGTGCAACTCATGGCATACAATTGAATGTTTTAAAAAAATAAAAATAATTAAGATTATTTATTTAGATATATTGTTATTTGTTTCAAATTTATTTCTATTTTAAAAAATATCCGTCTTAACAAACAAGAATGTGGTTTGTTTTTTTTAATGGTAGACATTGTTTTACACATACAAATGTACAACTGTTTGATGATAATGTTTTTGAGTAATGATTTTATCAAAGAAGTTGTTCATAACTTCTATAATAAAATTCAAAATCTCATCATTAACATGCTTGCATTTAATTGTTCAAAAAGCTTCTGAACCCACAATACTTAGGAAACATATCACAGAGACAAATTCTTCTTACAGTAGCACCATTCAGTATAACCAGAGTAACTAATGGATGCAATTGTACATAAAATCCCTATCTAGTGCCTACTCCAATATTCCCAGACTAATTTCTAGCTATATGACTATACAAGCTAATGAGCTTGAATGGAAAACATTATCATATTTTCATTTTGGACACAAAGCTTTATAGTTAAGCTAATAAAATAAAAGAGAGCTGTTGCAAGATTGCATTAGATCCTAAGATCTAGGTACAGTGCTCTCAGGATCCAAAACTCCTCATTGATGAAAGCCACAAGCTAGAAACTAGTCTAGGCATATTGGATAGGGATTTTATGCACAAACCTTTCCTGCATCTATTGATTACTCTGGTTTGCACTGAGTGATACTACTGTATGGAGAATTTTGTCTCTGTAAACAACTTGTGTAAGCATAAAGAATGGTGATCATGTTGTGTTTAGTAGAACATCATACCCTTTGTCCTTAATTAAAAAAAATAGTTTGGCCATCGAAGATTTCACAAAATTTGCAATTTTCATTTAAAAGACTGCATGAGCCTATAGAAGATACAATATTTCACAGAATGTAGGAAATTCACTTATGCAAATGATATAATTTTGACTTTTTGAAAGAATTCTTTCTGAAATAGAAAAGTCTCAATAAGTTTTCAAAAAACTAGGTCTTATTCCTAATTCAATAAAAAAATATATGCTCATTTTTTTATTTAAACAATAGAATATCTTCTTATAATCTGAATAATTTTATAATAGATTGAAATTCAATCCTATCGCATACTATTTGAGAGTAAACTTGCATTATAATTTATTTTCTTTATTTAACTAAGGTTAAAGCAAAATTAATTTCTAGGAATAATCTCCTTGAAAGTTAGCTGATACTACTTAGGATTGTGATCCAAATACTTTATACAGACAACTTCCTTAGCACCAGCATATTTTACTGATCAATTCTGTAAACCTGGAAGGAGAAAAAGTTTTCATCCTAAACTTCTGAATACTAAATTAGTGACTTCCTGTTCTTTCACATATTCCTTCCACAGCTGTTAGAAAAGTTGCTTCATAAAAAATGTATAGAAGGTTAATAAAGCAGATCAGACTTGACAATAACTCAAAAAATATAATTTCATTATCTAAGACCCAAATCAAGATCCCCCTCCCCTTTTTTTTTTTTTGGATGTTCAAACAATAATAATCTACAAATAAAAAACTTTAGCATAAAAAATGGAATTCTTATGATGTTCCAGATAAGTTTCTTTTCCCAGATCTGACAATAAAACCAGCTAGATTTGATCTTCCTAGATGCAACAAAAAGTTTCAAATACATGGATTCTACTCTTATGTGCTTCGTAAATGAACTTCATTAATGTCACTGATCTATCTAAATATGGGCAAACACAAACTATGAACCATACAATTAGTGACTGCCGAATTTATGGTTACATTGGCAGAATTAAAGGGCTTAATAAAGCCACGCGTGAATCTATCTCCTGATTGTAATAGTTACAGATTCTCTTATGACATTCTGTTAATAGTTAAGTTGGCAAATAAATCCATAAGCTAAATAACAGTAAATAATATATAAATAGAGAGGAAAAAAAATATTTTTTTTAAAAAAGAGTTAAATAATAAGATAAATGTAATTTATTATGACTAAATTCAAAACACAATACTTTTTATTAAAAGTTGTACATTTGATATTTGTATGATATTCTATTTAAATATGATATATATTAATGTTTGTATTGTTTGTTTGTTTTTTAAAAAAATATCTTGGAAATGATTACATTAAAAAAAATGATCAAAATGTCAAATATATGAAAATCATTGATTCAAGAAATATAAATAAGATTTATCAAGATATGTGTATGCTTTCTTTAAATTTAAATATACAACATATAAAAATTTGATATTAAAAAATGTTAATGCCTTTATATCAAATTGTATACTATGTGACTTATTCTTTGGCAGGATAGAATATATTTTTTTTTATAACATAAAGTTTCTCTTAATTCCTAATAATGATAATTTTTTTAAAAAATGAAGTAATAATGTGAATTACACAAAAACTTTAATTCAAAATCACCTATTAAAAATTTGCAACTCATATTTTCTTTTGTTTATTATAAGTATGTTTCTAATTTTTCTTTACTGCATTATTATAATATAGGGTATAGGAGCACAGACTTTCACACCACCCACCTCTCTCCACTCTATCTAATAACACTGATACACCTAAACACATATATGCTGAAAAGATAAATAATCACCAATATTCGTATCAGTGTTATTAGATAGAGTGGAGAGAGGTGGGTGGTGTGAAAGTCTGTGCTCCCATACCCTATATTACATATATATAGCCACAAGTATATAACAAGCCTGTGTTTCAGTTATTGCATTATTATATAATTTTTTATTGCTCCCACCAACTAATATCAAAATTCTTTGGGGATAAAATAAGTAGAAGTCTAAAAACAAAAAATATTTCTTGGTTAAAAAAAATAATAAGATTAAAAGTTGATTTCAGGAAGAACAATTACATCAAACAGAAATGCAAAATTTGAAAGTGGTTAACTGTTGTATAATTGTGTACTACCTTATACTGTAATTAATAAACATTTCTCTGTTTAATGATCAGGGCATAATTATCATTATTATTTCTTGATTAGTAGTTTAGTCACTGATATAAATCCAACTAAGGAAATGCATATTGGGCCCTAGCCTTAGAAATATTTTTGTTTTATAAATATACTCCAAAAAGCATTAATATGTGTGTTATAAATATTTTTAAAAAGTCTTTACTAAAATTTAGACAGAGGCTCAAAAATTCTGGCTATATCATTGATTTAGTTCATTTTTTGTATCATTACAAGATTTTTATGAATACAGTATATACATTTTTTTTTAAATAGAAAATAAAATTCCCCCTATCTTTCCATTAATAATTTTCAATTTGGAACAAACAAAAAATAAGAAAATACCCCCCCCTACATCCATAAGCAAACAAAACTAATTTCACAAGGTTATGAATTCCATAGCATTATTCCTTTAAATTTTACAAGATGAAACTTGTAACTTATAACAAATAATTTTTTTTTAATGATGATAAATTAATTTCATTTTTGTATAGCAAGTTTATTTTTAATTCTAAGATAATAATAAAAAAAAAAACAAAGGCATATGGCTTTATTGCATGGGAGTTCAGAAGTTTGAAACCAGATCTGAGTGCCAGAATCAATCCTGGGAAGTCCCTATTCCAAGTCTACTGTTCCAAACTGCACAGGGCATTCTAAGATTATTGCTAGTAATTAAAATGCAGTCTTAATAAAATATTTCTCAAACTTTCTAAAATACTTTTGTTTGTGAGTATATATATATGTTAGCCTGCATATTTATTTATTTTTAGAATAAATCTTTTATAAAATAAAGAAATATGGCAAAAAATAACAACTGCTCCTCAATATCAGTCAGTGTCATATATAAGTAAGTGACAATGCCAAAAATATATTAATTCATAATAAAATTTTGTATAAGACTAAAAGAAATTAACAAACAAAATATAAAAATGAAAATATTTTACTTAAAATTGAAGCATGCAATGGAAACTAAAGAATAATATTAAATAAAATCTTGGAAAATCAATTGTTTTATAAAACAATTGTAATCATCAAAAAAAATTATTTTTATTTATATTCTCTATATATAAAATGTCATATTCCAATACACAAAATTCTTTAATCATACTTGAATTATAAATATATAGTTACTAAAAAAAAAAAAACAATTTGCCAAGATTTCTCCAACTCATATTTAATTTGCACTTGATAAGAGCCATCTCAATAAGCAATATAATCAATGGATAATAGATAGTGATGTCAAATACAACCTTAGATTAATTTCTGAATTGGCCTTTAATGGAAAAGTTACTTTATAAAAATGTTCTAAATCAACTTCTAAACAAAACTGATGTTTTTGTTTTGGTTTTTTTTTACTTTATTTTAATATGCAAAAGTACAAGCTTTTTTTTTTTTTTTACAATGCAAAACTCCCTAAAATAGTTTTTATGGTGAATTTAAGCATGATTTTCCCAATGAAGTAGATCCCATCTATATTATAAGAATTATTTCCATTTGAAAGATATGGTAAAGAATAGAATGCATTGGAGAGTTATAATAAGATGCTGTATTGAAGTTATTTTTTAAAAATATAATTTCCTGCTGAAGAAATTAAGACAACATATAAAAAACATAAAAATGGGCCAGGTATTCTGTTTTATATATGGACATATTTGTGTTTCAGATATTAATTATATACTTTATGCAAAACTCATTTATATAGTTTTGTTTTTTTTACAGTTAGAATGTCAAATGGTAGTTTATTATTACTATACAAACTTTTTATCAAAAGGACAAATATGTTAGCAGTTTAATAAGCTAAAATTGTAATTTCAGTAATAATATCTTTAAATTTTATTTGTTTTTAAAATAATTTCAATTTAATAATAACCCTTTTTCCTAAACACTCAATAAGCATATTATTTACATTAAAATACAATAGTTAAATTTATCAATGTTTTGCACAATTTTTAATTCAATAAGAGATTTGTTTTCAAGTGACATCTGGTTTTAAACAGATGCTTTTAAAACAATTTTCCTTTTAAATCTTATTTATCAAGACAGGAAGAAACTATAATAAAACATTAACCACAACCACCTACACTTTAAGCCAACTATCTTAATTATAAATAAAAAAATCACATTTGAAAATAAATCATAATGCATTTCTACTTTAAATTATTTTTATTTATTACATTTAAATCTTCTTATCAAACTCACATAAAAGTGTTGATATAAATTACTCTTTTTTTTTTTTTAAAGACTAATTTTATTTGAAAATCAAAAGCAATATACTGTATACACAAATCATACATATATACATTCTATTAGTCATTAATACAACTGTTTAATGACTATGTTGAATAAAAAAAATTGATCTGTAGTCACACAACATAATTAAGGATTTTCACAAACCAATATCTAAGATATGAATTGGGATTTTGGTCTTAATAAAAATAAAAAAAAAAAAGGTTATAAATTCATGGAATATGATATAAAAGATTAAATCAAAATATCCTTTCTATTAATTTCCAGGCCTTTGAGTGGAAGTTAAACATCACTTCTAATATTAATGCATTCTCTATCATTTAGTTGTTAATATATATATTCAGAACTATTTAAATGATTTTAAGAAATCAACAAAAATAAATAAAATAATGCAGTTATAAAAAAAAGACAATGAAGTGATAGTGAGATAGCACATGTATATATATTATACACACAAATCTAATATATATGTGTGTGAATGTGTTGCCTTGATCAGTCTCTCAAAAATAAACTATTTTTCATTTTTTTTGTTATGAAAATTGATGATAATAAAATTGCAAAAGATACACCTATGCCCATATGATTTTAAATTGTATTATACAAACAGCAGCAGTCATTTTATTGTGGCAAATTGCTGCTATCATTAACTTTACACATTGGGATCACTTTAAACAATTTTCAAATTCACAACATTAATAATGTAAGCACTGACATTATGATTGCAACATCAATGAGTATACAGGATAAAAAAATCACTGCTAGAATATTATATAAAATAAGATACTTAAAATTTACAAATTTTATATTTTTTTTTTACTTTTCATGTACTTTTTGTTACAAATTGACTTGAATGTTATGTTATTGATATATTAATAAATTCAGAAAATTTGAGCAGAAATAATGGTCTAACTGAATATATTCACTTTATGAATATAAATCTTCATTTTAAATTTTGATCGGAAATGTTTGAACTGAAACATATATAAAAGTCATGCCACTTGCTGAATATCTAAATTCTTATCTTTATAATTAATATTGACAAGTAACTTATTTGGCAGTCCATTAAACAAAAGTGCTCATATTTTCACTTTATATAAATGTTGTCTATTTACAATTTATACAGTAATTCCTCTATATAATCAGATAATTTTTTTAATTTTACAAAATGTATTTGCTCTTTAAATTTAACTGTTGCTAAAAAAAGTCTATGTCCTATTTCATATGATTACTTCATATGCAAAACAATCAAAAATTCAACTCCCTTAAAACCCTAGTAAAAATAAAAGCTGGGTTCAATATCCTTCAAAGTAAGACATTTACACCTCAGGCAACGAAGGCTATATTATATTAAAACTATTTTTATAGACAATGTACTAAGAATAATCAAATCAAAAATTAATTTTGGGTCTTCCCACCCTATCTAATAATAGCTATTTACTAATCAGTATGTTTACATTGAATCTATCAATGATATAATTTCTATTTCAGAAATATATCTGAACACAGCTATCCAACTACGTTTAATCTTATTCTATATTTATCCAAGTACGTTTAATCTTATTCTGTATTTAATTATTTTCAATATATTCTAATATTACACTAACTTCTTGCATCATTTGAAAACATTTTAATCATAATATATCCAAGGTTTCGTTTTCAAATAAATTATATTTTTTTAGCATTTTTTAAAATATATGTATATAATTCTCATTTAACATCATATTCTTTATATTTTATCAAATAAAAGGAAATATGCCTATATGTTTGAAAAGGGAGGTTTTTTTAAATAAATGTGTTTTACCAGTTCTTACTTATGGATCTGAGACTTGAAGACTACTCAAAGAAATATGGAGAGATGCATGTTGGGAGTAACAAAAAGAGATCGAAAACATAATATATGGGTAAGAGAACAAACAGGTGTTGCTGACCTCATTGAAAAAAATTAAAAGATTGAAATGGAGTTGGGCTGGACATATTGCTAGAAGAGATGATAATAGGCAGACAATTGAAATCTTAAACTGGATTCCAAGAGATTTGTAAAATGGACCACATGTTAGATGGATGGATGAAATAAGAAAGTGTGCAGGGGTGATGTGGAGAAGAGAAGCTAAAAATCAGAGAAGATGGATTGAACTTGGAGAGACCATTCTGCAGTGGATTGATAATGGTTGATAATGATGATGATGAAAATATACCCATGTGTGAATTTATCAATCAAATATATTTAAAGAAAAGTGGTAGCAATAAAAATTAATTATCCCACGTGACCTGTTTATGTCGTTTAAACATTTCTTTACTGACCGGTCTGTTATCCTTGCAATTACAGATATAAATTGTTCGCTGTATAGATTTCCTAAGGATTTGCTATACGAAGAATTAAGCACAAATAATTTATGGGATTCTATATTGTGCTTTGCAGATCATCCAAATCCTCGCTATCTTGCTATTGAATTCTATAGCGAAGAACAAAAAAACAAATTTGATAAAACAATTAAAATGTTAGGGAAATATGCTTTAGGAAAAGTTAACCAATATAGAGAAAATTTTATTACCGACACAATCAAAAATACGTACTTTAACTATACAATAAATGACCTCAATAAATTAATGCAACCGTTCGGAGTTGTTGTTGCCTTTCAACCTATATATTTAAAAGGAACTCCAATACCGATCTATGGAAACAGTTATCATTTTAAAGTTAAATTAAATCAAAACGTAAATCCAAATGATATTCCCACTCTTATAACCGATCATGAAGCGACGCTACTCTTAATAATTCATGGACTTAAACCGCAATGCTTTCACTGCAAACAACGAGGGCATATTATAAATGCATGCCCAAAACTTAAATGTAAACACTGTGATATGAGAGCAACCTCAAGTCATCAATGTGGAAATGCGCCAGTAAATAACACAGATTTCGCTCCTCAACCGATAAGTGAATCAACTGCAATTTGCTATCAAAATAATCCAATTAATGACGGTGTAACAGACGATCTATACATCACCAGAGAGCAATCAGTAAATGACGAAAGTGAATCAATTTTACCCGAAAATCAATCATGGAATGACGAGGATAAACCAGTGTTACAAGAAAATAGCCCATCTCAACAAGAAATATTAAAAAGTGATTGCCAAAATCACAAACAATCAATAACACCCCTTAACAAAACTTTGCAAGATATTATAGACTATCTAGTGCTTTGCTTGCCACCTACAGACCCGAAAATAAATGACACTGCCAACCGAAAACCAGGCAGACCGCGAAGCAAACGTAGAAAAAATGCAGCAGTGCCTATTGATCTTAGTGAAGATGATATGCCCCAGATATTAGATCATAAAAAAAAAATAAGAAAAGCAAATATGAGTTCAACGGATGAGTTTGAATACACTTCAGATGAAGACCTTAGCACCAATAAAAAAGCAAATGTCAAAAATTATCACAGGGGGGAGGAAGTAGAACCTCCAGACATAAAAATTCTTTGTCATAATTTGTGCAAGTTATCTAAACTATATAAAATTATAATCTAATTACTACATCAGTTATGTTCTGTTTTTATTGAGTGAAACTATAATGAATATAAAAATAGCGTCATTAAACATTCACCGGAAAAAAACTATCAATTAATAAAATGGCTTGAAATTATACAAATTTATAATAAATCTCAGATTAATCCATCTAACTATCTTAATAATCAAGGATACTCAGCATTCTCCCAAGCATCATTTTCACCCTCAGCAGGAACAGGAGTAGTAGTAATGAAAACCTGCCCCTTCTATTCATTCAAAATAATATATATAGATGCACACATATTAATTATAACACTATATGATAAAACAGTTACATTGAATGTAGCATTTGTTTATTTACCTCCAAATCACACAGTAATTAATAAAGTCATTCAAATTATAAATTCCAAAATAGCATCCTCATCACATCCATTAATTTTACTTGGTGATTTCAACATGTCATACAATGAGTTTGTCACAAAATGGTTGCACTTACTAGCCATACCACTCATGAGTGGAGAAGGCTATCTCCCACAGAATTCAGAACATTTAATAATGGCAAGTTTTCATCATTAATTGACCTGGTCTTCTACTCACCAGTGTTACATCACATGATCAGCCTAACAATAAAAAACTCATCATTATCAGACCATTCTGCAATTATTATTTCACTAAAGAATGATTTTATATACAGATCAATAACATCTATTGGAAACATAATTAGAGTGCTTCCATATCGAACCCCAGAATATTTATTCTCAGAAATATATATATATATCTCTTCAAACTTCAAGACATTGAAATGGATCCAGTGCAAACATGGATTGCCTTTGTTAACATTATTTCATATACAATTGATGTCATAACAAGGGCTACCCCAGCCCCTTCAAGGCTTCTAGCTCTTGTAGATGAAACACACAAAAGAATCACAAACAGTACTACAAATAAACAAGGCTGTTCAAATGTGATTGCCCTGAACAAACTTTATAAATCAGTCTCTGAAGAACTTAAAGAATACCTGGCAATTAAAAAAAGAAAACTCTTTTTGACACAGACACACACATGGTCCAGACACTATATTCGCTGGGCACTGGGACAAAAGCCATTAACTCGCATACCGACAGCAATTAAAATACAAGAAGATATAATTTCTGGTTACAACATGTTGCTACCTCTCTACACACATTTCAAATCCAAACTTCAAGAGAAAAAAAAATTCAGCCCTGCGCCATTTTTTCTCGGTAAGCCAGAAGAAGATATAGTATTTACTCCCAAAGACTTTATTCAAAAATTAGCATCAACCCCAAACTCCAGTCACCCAGGAATGCATTGTATATCTTGCTTTGTATTCAAGCATTTAGAAAATTTTACTGCTCAGTATCTGTGTAAGCTAGCAAACTTTCTAACAAAAAAGATCCATCATATACATGGATCATACCCTATTTTACTAGTACCATTTATCAAAACACATGGAAAAATAACCACACTAAACAATCTAAGGCCCATATCAATGAGCCCTCTGGGTATCAAACTGCTGGAGTCATCATTAAAGACAAAATAGAACCCTATATTATATCTATACTATCTAAAATGCAGTTTGCTAAGAAAGGCTCATCTACAATGCAAGCAGCCTTTCTATTCAAAACAGTTATTGATTCTGTCAGAAATAATAAAAAATATAGTCCAGTTGTAATCCAACTGGATATAAAATCAGCATTTGATAAGATTCCAATTGAACTCCTTGTTGAAGCATTAGCAGACACAACAATGCCAAGATCCTTAATATATTTAATCACCAATCTTCTATTAAGTCGAGAAATACAGATTACACTTAATGGTAAGAATTCCCCCTCTTTTGTACCTTACTGTTCAATTCCACAAGGTTCACCACTAAGTACTCTTTTTTTTTACTTTCTATATCAATCCTTTACTGAATATGATAGAAAAAGAATTATCAGGCATATACATACCTGGTCTAAAAGCAAACATCTCCTGTATTGCCTACATGGATGATGTCTCGATTTTTTTAACTTCTAAAAAACAGATCCCAACTCTATTGAAAATTCTTAATTCATACACTAATAAATACAAGCTGGAGTTTAACATGGATAAATCTTCTGCGTGGTCAATATATACAGGACAATTTCACACACAACATTTTAAAGGAAAACCCAGCTCTTTTGTGGGATTCCCCTTCTATTTGAGCAATCTAGAAATGTGTCGACAAATACAAGACAAAATTAAAAATAAAATAGAAAATATAATTGATTCACTTTCAAAATCTTATCTTTCGCTGTATTCAAAAGTATCCCTGTTTAATCTATTAATTATGACTCGAATCACATACTATTCTCCAATAATACTATACACTAAATCTTTTACTAGTAAAATAAACTCGTTATGTAGAAAGTTGCTGTGGGGAAAAAAGATTGTTTCGGTTTCACTAAAACGTATTCAAGCTCCTCTAATACAAAATGGTTTAGGACTACATTCAATACATATTTTTAACATTCAAAAGACATTAAATCTCATTTCTGCATGTGCTTATTTATTTCCATACATGAAAGTGTTCTTCAAGATTACCCCAACAGATAAACCACCACCAACCAATGAATATTGGAAAACCTTGCTTACACTAATTCTTAACATTCCAAACATTATTTTTTCACCACCGCAAGATAAATTTAAATATTGGGATGTATACCAGATAATTTGCTCTCCCCTAAATGATAAAAGACCAATTTTAAACATTAATAATAGACAACTAACCCGAAAATTTAAATTCTGGTCATTAGAACCCAAATATTATGATTTTCTACTCAAATTAAATCTTGAAGCATTGCCACCATTACACTTTTGTAGATATAGAAGGCATTATATAAATACAGAAGACATATGCTGGTTGTGTCATAGAGAAACTGAGACACAAGAACATTTTCTTTTTACCTGCCCTGTATTTGATAATATTCGTTCATCCATACCATCATTGTACAAACAAAATGTGACATTCAAACCCTTTTACAATTATTTATTAAGGGTAGCTACCCACATATTCGAGCAAGTACTTTTATGTTGTTTTCACTATGGTGTACAAGATGCTCCTTCATGTACAACAATCCAAGAAGACATCCAAACACATTCTGGAACAAAATGGAACAGCTCCGCTTAAGGGATGAAAAAATTGTATCCCAAAAGATGTACACAGCCACTTGGTCAATATTACAACAGCGCTCAAAATTATAGAGAAAAAAAAAAAGACTAATAAAAAACAGAACTAAGAACTTTACAAGTGCACAAAACTAATTGGATGTATATATTTTAAATAAAATAATGTAAACTCTAATTTGTAAACCACATGCATATCCTTTGTCTTTGTTACCCCCCCCCACCCAATTACAATTTTCAACTTATTTATACTAACTTCAATTCATCTGCATGTGGTAAAATAGTTATAAATGTAACCTTTTCTTGTTATATTCAATAAAAGTCCTTTTGAAAGATAAAAATTAATTATTTATAAATATAATAATTCAAATATTAATTGAATGCATTTTTAAAGCACCTTATATTTTGTTTCAAAAAAAAAAAAGAATCATCAGCTTAGAATCTATATATATATATCTGCATTCGCAAATATACTTTTGGCATTCTATCAGTGTGGGACATTTTATGTGAATCTATTAAATCTATAACAAGTTATTCTATTTGCATAAGCAAAAGTCTTTGTAAAAATGGAAGTATTAACATAACATAAAAACTTTTAAATAATGTTTAAAAAAATAAATATTTAACAATGATATATAAAATAGAAGTAAAATATGCAAAACTTTCCAAATATTAATATATTAATTTCAAAATTATTAATTTATAGTTCATGTAATTTCTTTTAAAAAATGAAATACAATAAAAATAACTACATTAAATTATCCTATACATAAACTATATGATCTAACATTTGTACATACTTTTGATAGATGGTTTTGTGAGATAGTTCTTAAAAAGGTCAGGGGAAATAAAACATATCCAAAAATTGAGTTATGATAATTTTTCTTTTAATTAATTGTGCAATCTATTTTTTATTCCAAAGCCACTGATTCTAGACTAGTTTCTCAAAAGGGTTCAATGGAATCCTAAGATTGTCCCGATAAAATATGGAGTTCCACAAAAATTAGTTTTTAAGCTTTGGTAAACAAATTAAAATATGTATATAAAAAAAACTTATTTATATAATATTTAAAAAAATATCAATAATTCCATAAATGTGTGGCCCAATCTAATGGAAAATAAAATCTATTGAATCTAATGATTGGTTAATGAAATGAATATTTACATTTCATTCTTCCACTACTAGTTTATTATATCCGCTCATGAAATCATCTACAGTGGAAGGAAACACCATAAGTCAGAATATAAGCAGGCATATCAATTATAGATTGATGTTGTATGAATCATCTTTATTCCCAAATTCATGTAGGAAGTTTTAATTATTTAGATATCAGCATTTATAATTTTTTTCTTAAATTTTTAAATTTATAACTGTTTTGAAAATGATATAGAAAGATTGACCTCTGCTAAGCTACTTCAAACCTCTTAGTGAATATTCATTGGCTAGACCAGGGGTCCCCAACCTTTTGCACTTAAGAGCACATTCTATAATATTGACCAAGTGGCGGGCACAATTTATTTTGTTCAACCAGATGGCGGGCACCATTTATTTTTTCAATGTAAATTTATAGTTGGATATTGTTAATAATACATATAATATACAAAAAAAATATTTATTTCAAAAATAAAATTTTAACATATAATTAATCTTTATATTTTTACACTGTAAAAGTATAGTATGCCCTATAATTTGATTACAATATAATACAATAATTTATAAGAAATTTTAAAAATTAAATTTATTTGTATCAGATAAATAATTTTTTATCGTGTTCGGAGAGCGGCGGGCACACGTAAAACGGTCGGCGGGTGCCATGGTGCCCGCGGGCATAGGGTTGGGAACCCCTTGGCTAGACAATGCCTTCACTTGGATAAAAGATAAACTGAAAGTCATAGGCAACTGATAGAGATCTTCAAACAATTGCAACTATTATTAATCCCATAATGCTGTTTTTCTCCACTGATTTAATAATGACTGGCAAAAGCTGTATTTTTATATTGGACGATTTCCATCATCTAATATGTGTGTTGAATGTCTTTAGAAAAGTTTAATTTTATTTAAATATTCCCAATACATTCAACTGTTAGTAATATCACAGCAAACAGGTTAGTATATGCACCAACTGTTAGTAATATCACAGCAAACAGGTTAGTATATGCACCAGCTGTTAGTAACATCATAGCAAACAGGTGAGTATATGCACCAACTGTTAGTAATATCACAGCAAACAGGTTAGTATATGCACAACGTTTCGAGAGGTATTTTTCTCCCCTCTTCTTCAGGTATTGCTGGCCTAACCAGTGACAGTACTAGCATGGGATTCGAACCTGGGGCCTTATATTCTTTGATTATTGAAATTTTAAGGTAACGCTCTAATCAACCATGCTAGTAATGTCACTGGTCAGGCCAGCAACACCTGAAGAAGAGGGGAGAAAAATACCTCTCGAAATGTTGTGCATATACTAACCTGTTTGCTGTGATATTACTAACAGTTCAAGCATACACTCACCTGTTTGCTGTGATTTTACTAACAGTGCATATACTAACCTGTTTGCTGTGATATTACTAACAGTTGAATGTATTTGGAATATTTAAATAAAATTAAACTTTTCTAAAGACATTCAACACACATATTAGATGATGGAAATAGTCCAATATAAAAATACAGCTAGAACACCATCATCACAAACCTTCAGGAAAATAATGGCAAAAGCTAATTGTAATCCTTGCCTTCAATTCTTCACTATTCTTTAAATAAATTATAATAGTGAGACTTGGATAGGATATTTATAATTGGCAAGAGATATTTAATTCTCTTTTTTTTCCCCCAGATAACTTTCACTTTTAAATTTAAGCTGTATTTATAATACATAAAAGATGGTAGTATAGGAGACATAATAGAGCTGAAGATTGAATTTGTTGGTTTAGTTCCATATTATGGGATATTACATTATAAGATCCAGATGTTTAATGCATTTAGCTCATCTGATGAATAAATAATGTTGGCAGAATATGTATAAGTAACTAAGAATGGTTTGAATTAATTTGCAATATAATGATTTATCGTTAGCCAAATAAAAATCCTACAAATAAATCTATTGACATTCTCATAGTTCCAAAAAATTATTACATAATAAAAAATATAATTTTTATTTAATAATAAAATTGTCCTTTCAACTTTTTATCAAAATAATCCTTTTAATATATAAAAATCACAATTCCACGCTACATTTCACTTTTAAAACTTGACCCAATTGTTTTGGGCAGGAAATAATGTTTTAAATTATTTGATTTTTTTTTTTTTTTTGTATGAGCATGCACACTTTTCTAAGCTTTGTGGAATGATTTGTTTTGCAATCTTCCACTCCTCTAAAGTTCCAAAATACATAAAGCAGTAAGAAAATTTCTCCATATTATTCTGCAATTTTTCAATCTTGATCATGCAAAAACATGAAATAAACAAGTATGATTAATGAAAACTCCTTGTATTATGTGACCAATGAAACCAATTTGTACTTTTTATATAAAAATAGAATGGGGATATTATATTACTATTTTTGTATTTATCCCAAATTAAAATATCGTGAATTATTATTTAAGAGAACTTGTGTAGAAGGGAAATAGATAAAAAGTAAACACTGAAACATCACTAAATTATAAAAAAATATAAATACAACTTGAGTTATGGTTCAGATTCATGACACAAGAAATCCTGAAATTTCTCATCTTCTACACAATAAGACTATCAAATAATTCATTAGCACCAGTTAAACTATTTGAGCAAATCTTTCAGAATATAAAAAGTCAAACTTTTTGTCAAAAATGTTGTTGACTGTCAAAATGGTAATAAATTTTCTTTCAAGTAAGCTATCATATTGTATTCACAGTTAAAATGTATACAATTTCTGGTCATAAAACTACGCTTCAGAGATGTTCACTGTATGTATGTTCAATGAAAAAACTCATCAACAAATTGATAAAATTTCTCAAATAATAAAGTTGCACATAGAATTTTTGATATGACTAAAGATACTAAACACAAACTTTGGTTAAGTAATGAGTACTCTTTATATTATACGATGAAACTCACAATGCAAATTATCAATATTTATAAATATTCATAAATAAGTTGAAAAATATATGTCAATATATATTTATAACAATGTAACAGACAAAAATAGGCCAAGTAAAAGAGCATCACATTAAAAATGTTGATAAAACATGTATAAGTAATCACAGAGTTCTTCATAGACATGTACTGGTTGTTTAAAATATTCTTTCATGTTTAAACACAAATATTAAAACAAAATTATATCAAAGATATAGTCAATCAACATATATCTTTACAAATATATACAGAAATTAGATAGTGTGGTATAATTATTGTCCGCTTGTTCAAATTGCAGGAACTCACCAAAACATTAAGTCACAAATTTCGGTTGATAAAATACTTTAGAAAATATTCTTTGATAGAATACTTTAGAAAATATTCAAGTTTTTTTTTTCTTAAAAAAATGTACAGTATTCAATATTTTAGTTTTAATATTTTAGTTTATTTTCTTAATTCTTAAATAATGTATATCTGTATACAATACAGTATTCATTTTTATCTTAATATGTAGAGTAATTTTTAAATAATAAATTGTAAAACTGCATTACATAACTATTAAAAATAATTGTCCTGTACATTTAAGTGCTTACATTATACAGGGTAAGATTTCCAGTATCCACAGGGACATTAGAACCAAATACCATGGATATAGAGATCTTAATGTATATAAAGTTAAAAATTAAAAAACTATATCAAAGACAAATAAATTTATAAAAACAAAAATATTTCTACTGTTTGCTTTTCTTTTAATATGCCAAATCACTAAAAGTTTACAAATACCTTAAATCTTTAATTTTTTAAATGCCAATCATTTTGTTCTAAATACTATTTTTTTAATTACAACGCAGATAATGTATATTTATTAAAGAGAATTTTTCAATTACCTCTAATAACATCATTGAATGTCTATAGAACCCAAAAGATGATTGTTGGAAATCAGTCTAAAAATCAATATAATACTAATATTTACAACAAGCAAATGTATGACAAAAGGAATCTAAATGTATATTTCATTATTTTTTTTGGAACAAATTAAACAAAATTAAGTTCTGTAAATGATTTTGTTTGGCATCATAAAAAAAAAAAGTCTCATCTGTTGAATGTACCTTATCATATGTATTTTAATTTACAACTGCTGTTTTTTTTTATATATATCTATGAATAAATATTCAGTTTTTTTAATTTAATAAATTTAATGTTTTATTTTATTTGCTATGTTTCCCAACTAACAACAACAAATGTACATATCCTCTAATGTCTTAAAAAAAAAAATCTCTTTATAATCACACATGCCAATGGCAATCAAAAAAAGTTAATCCTCAAGAGATAAATAAATATAAGGCAAATATACATTATAAAATGTGATAATGATATTAAAATATATAAATATGAAAATAAGCAAGTACATCTTCAAATCAATTTGGCTCAATAAAAAGTTTTTGTTTTTTTTACAATTATTCTTCAAAACAACTATTTCTTTTTTTACCCCCTATTTTTATAACTTATTCATGAGGCAAATAGACACAGACAGATCTAATAAAAGTAATATTTCTCACATAAAGTACATAAACAGGAAATGCAAAGAAATTTTAAATGTTGCAAAAATATTCTTCTGACAACAAAATTTTTCCCAAATATACTACTTAAAATTTACAAAATGGAAAGAAGGATATGCTTGTAAATTTAAAAATATAAAACTCTAATTGTACAAGCAATTTTCTCTTCTATTGTTGTTAAATTAATAGATATATATCAAAATAATAACATTACAATTACAAAAATAATATCATGGCAATATACAAAGATCCAAAGCAACAAATCAGTAAGAATAAAAATTAATATACTTTGCAAAACTTCATAATAAATATTAGCCCAAATCAAGGATGGCCACATTATTATACATACACCAAACTTGGTGCAATAACCTCTTATTTATAAAAATAAAAAGACTAGATAGTGAAAAATACTATTTGTATTCAAAAAAACAACTTTTATTAATAAATGAAATAAAATTCATGACAAAAATTCAAATTCAATGAGTCAAAATAAAAATAAAAAAATGTTCTACATTCAATTTGTAAGTAGACATTTCATATTCCTCTAATTTAAAAAAACTAATTCCAAGGAAATTTGTAATATTTTTTTAAGTTTCATATTGTATTTGCTCATACTTTTTAAACCTTGAAATGTTTTGTTTTTTAAAAAAATATGTTATCAATGAAAATGTTTTTTTTAAAAAAAAAAAATGACATCATGTTTATGAAATTCAAATTTTTAAGAAAATGTTTTGCTTAACTTCAAAAATTAAGTCTGGTAAAAATAAAACATACTCAAAAGTCTCATTAAAATAAGCAATATTTAAAACTTGACTTTTATATCTTTTCAAAATATAGTAATGTACTATAAAAAAAAAAAAACTTCTATAGTAATTATCTATAGCAGGGATGGCGAACTTTTTGAGTATACGTGCCAAAAATTTCCAAAAAGTATTTATTGTATGATTGGTGTGCCATACAGTTATTAATCAAAATATAAACAACTTAATTTTTAGTTTTTAAAAGTTTATAAAACAAAATAATAGCAATAATAATTAAACAAAAATTCTAAAAAAACTAAATAAAGGTGAACAATATATTTTTTGAAAAGCACATGTTAAATAGAATTAATAGTAATTAAAACAAAATTCTAGAAATAAACACAAAATCAACGTAAATAGACATTATTTAATGAGATTTTTGCTGTTGTACATTGGATGCCAAATGCTTTATATCTGGTTGACATTTTGTCAATTTTAATAATGTGCATGCTGAACTAGATTCATCTGTCAATCTATTTCTCTAATTGTCTTTAATTAAATTCATTTCTGAAAACAATGATTCACATGCATATGTAAAGCAGAAAATTGATAATATAATGGTCGCTAATCTTTTTAAACAATCAAATGTTTTAGGAATAGCATTCCAGGCAGTCAATAGTTCCCCTTCAGCATTCTTTTTACATATGTCCAATAATCAATCATTTTCCATTGTTTCTAACTCATCCCTCAAATCAACAAATTTCTGATCCATACAGAAGTGGTTGAAAATCAAGTGATTGCATTTTCATATGTTCTAAATTAAACCACTCAAAAATTTCTAACTTGAGATTACCCATTGATATTATATCTGGGTATATATTTTGATGTTTGTAAAAATTGTCTGAACTGTATAAATCTTAAACAATATCCATCAATTATTGATTGAATAATATCACAAAACTCTTGTGCCAATTTTACTTGACCTGGCTTCTCATGAGAATCTAAATCAACTTTTTTGTATTTGGAAAATATTTGAAGGTGTAAGAAATAACATCACAGTTGAAAATTTGTAATTTAACATCAAATGCTTTGATCAAATCAAATGTGACAACAATTATTTTATTATAACCTTGCAGTTTCACATTTAATTCATTTAGATGTGAATACATATTAGTAAGAAACATTAATTTTGAAAGCCATTCAACATCCATTAATTCATTATACTTTTCAATGATTTTCTCATTACATAAAAAGTCTAATTTCATCTAAACACTTGACGAATCGTTGAAGAATTTTTCTTCAACTTAACCATCGGACATTGTAGTATATTAGTAAACCATTGAATGCTGAGTTCACCTCACTCAATAAATTAGTCACAGTAGTTCATAACATCATCCAGTGGCTTAAAATTGACCTTGTGCATAAAACCTGCTGATGTATAATGCAATGAAAACCCAAAAATGAATGTCCAATATGATTGGGTAAATAAACTGAGAAAACCATTTTCTTTTCCAGTCATATTTCGAGCATTATCTGTAGTTACTGATACAATGTTGGCAACATCGATTTCTTTTTCAGCAAGTACATTTGAAACTTCATTGCAAATATCTATTCCTTTTGTTGTTGTTACTAATGAGCCTAAAATCAATTCTTTGATATTATTTCCAGCACAATAGCGAATAAAAATAGCCAGCAAGATGATCCATTTATGTCTGTACTTTCTTCAATGCAGAGAGAAATTAAACTAGATTTTATATCTAGTTTTTGTTGATAAAGCCATTTGCAGGACTCTTTCTTTAACTGTATTTCTAGCCAGTGATAAATCTTTTATGATCTGAATAATTTTTGCTTTGTTTTCAAAATCTTCAAAAAGAACTGGTGCACATTTCATCCAAGCTTCTTTCATATATTTTCCATCATTAAAAGGTTTTCCACATTTGACAATTACATTTGAAATATAAAAAAACTAGCAGCAGCTATATTTGAATGATTTTTGATAAATTTCATTAAGATGTTGATTGAATATTTATATTTTTAAATGCTTGGGCAATATATTCTTTTTGTTCATCTTTACTTTTTTTGCAGACCGATTTATGAAACAAAACACATACTGCCTTTGTTAAACATTTCATACTCATCAGTCCACCAACTTTGAAATTTTCTACTGCTTAACAATTTTTTTTTTTCATTAATCATATTAATATAATGGTAATAAATTATTTAAAAGTAAATTTAAACAGATTTATATGTTAAAATATATTATTATCTTTACATTATACTTTTACAACTAAACTTCAAGCAAAAAAAAAAGTCCTTTCATAGTTCACAATTTTGATTATGTTAAAAAAATAAATGGTGTCAACTCCTTTACGTAAAAAAAGATTAGGATAGAAAATAATTTTATTACTTTTACATTACTTTGGAAAAAGAGTTATATTGGAATCATTTAACAGGTTGACTTAAAATATCATTCCCACCTATATATATATTTTTTTCAAATTTTGTAATTTATTGCTTCTAATCAAAATTCAATTATAAATTGAATTCTAGTATAACATTATATTTATTTATTTTATTTTTGATTACAGTACATTTTTATTGGTACAGATTTTAGCAACAAAAAATATTATGTAAATAGTTTGTGTGCCAGAAAAAAAATCAAACCATAGGTTCGCCATCCGTGATCTATAGCATACTATATTTTACAAAAAAAAAAAAATTGACTAATAACACAAAAGTTGTGAACCAATGAACTAAAATTTTGGCCATCCCTGATTTGGATATAAAATATATAGCTATTAGAAATGATTAATGATTATGAATGTCAATTCTGTAGATTAACTTCTCTATCCCAAGACAAGTTGGGGAAGCTAGGCAACTGGGTACTTCAATTATGTAACAATACTTGATCATAATAATGATTTACATATTTAATTTATTTTATTATAAAATTTGCTGAATCATAATATCTACTGTATTTAATTTAAAATATAAAAAAATGAAAAGTTGAGGTAATGTGGATGACTTTCATCTTTTATATGTACTTTATAATCAGTAATATTATAATTAATTTAAATATAAAATGATGATGATGATTATTATTATTATTATTATTATTATTATATTAATTCACTTAATCTGCTATCCCAGAAAGAAAGAAAAAAACCTTTATAATTTTAATCATCATCTACCTTTTCAATTAAACCTCATTTTTCTGAGACTAGAATCATTAAAGGCTTTGTCAATATTAAATCTTTGCAATATTTAGCTAGAAAATAATGTGCAATACATATAAAAAATCCTGATCACATATACTACTAAACTAATAGAAGTAGAAATGTGAATGTTTGGGATTTCACATAGCACTTTCGGCAATATTTATTAAAGCAAGCAGGAATCATTATTTTGATTTTTTTCCATTGTCCAAAAAAAAGTATTAAATTTCAATATATTTAATTTAGAATAGAATGGCTAAATAAGAGAATATAAATGCAATTTTATTTACAATGCATAAAAATAAAAACAGTTGTACAAAATGTTCACAATATTTACCAACTAAAAATAAAAAGCTAATGTTTGTGATGTAGATAGTTTAGAAGTGTATGGAAACAATAAATTTTATTTATGACATTATAAATGTCATTGGGAATCTCATGATTTTAAATTTCAGCTAATCATGTTTATGATCTAGGTTCAAATCCATGACAAGCTTCAAATAGATTTTAAACTTTTTCTTTCAGAAAATCAGTTCTTATCCAATATACAGAAGAGTAAATCAAATCAGCATCTAGTAATTGAAAATCTCTTTAGGTAGTTGATGGGAAAGGATTTTGCCCTACAGTTGGCTATTTAAGAGCAGTCATATCTTACTTTACACTAACAATAATAAATTTCTTGTACTTTTTGTTTTACTGATCAAATTATTTTTCATTCCAAAAACTTGAAATTTTTCCCCACTTTTTCTCATGTTTTTACTACTCACTAAAGATATATTTATTATAGTTTTAAAACTACTATGTAAATATTTGAATATTTAATATGAAATAAAATTACAATCAAATATATTCAAGAATTATTTAAGTCTCATTTTATTTATTTTATTATTTATAATTTGTAATCAAACATCAATAGCACTTCTCATTTACTCAGAGAGATTTATTTATTTTTTTACAATAAACTATTAAGATTTTTAATTTAAAATAAGCATTTAAAATATTTTAAAAATTCATATTACTGATTATAGAAGTCATCTTTTTTTGTATGTTAAAGCTTTGACCAGGAAGGGAAGACAGCTAAGCTAGCCTTAGCCCCTTGACCGAGAAGGGAAGACAGCTATGCTAACAGTAGCCCCTTAGCGTAAAAACATTTGTGTGCTGACAGTTTGAATGTTGATTATTTAGGATATTGCTTTCCTTTTTAAGATTAGTTTCTAAACAAAAATAAAAAAACTTTTAAATATAATACTTTTTAAATAAATCAGTTATTCAGAAGGACAAATGAGATATCAAGTAAAAGGTAGCTTCATTCAAATGACCAAATTGAAATATAATTTTCCTTTTTTATGTATATATTTTTCTTAGTTCTTGATTCAGAAAACTTACAACTTTCTGGCTTAACATTATTACTAGACAATAAAAATATACATTAATATTATTACTGTTATTGTTTTCCCATTTGTTATTTATTCATATTTTTTAAATAGCAAATTATTAGATTATATAATAAACTTTTATATGTGTAGGAGTTGGCACATTTTTTTATAAATGCAAATATTTATGTAATTAGACTTAAACAACTGAAAGAATGCATATACACAAACAAACACTCTTAAATCAACTTTCACTCTTAAATCAACTATCATAATGAAATAATTCCATATGAAATATATATTTACTGTCACTATAAATAGTATAATATAACAGAGTATTTTTATAATGAAAATAAATTTAAACTTAATTTAAAATAAATTACATGAGTGTTATTAAGTCTTATGTTCTTTCAAATGATACACTGTCACCATGTGATAAACTGCAAAGATAATAGAAAAATATGAGACAATAGCATAAAGTGATTTATAATCTTTTTTTTTCCTTAAAAAAAAAAAAAAGACAATTGCTAAAATTTTGTTTTCTATAACAGAAATTTATTTAGAAGTTATGAACTGATTGGATCAAGTATATGAACAATCTACTGGTAGAATACAGTAATTACAAATTTCATGGGCTAGATTCCTAAAATGCTTTAAAAAGCACCAAAAAAAAAAAAATCGAAAAATTTGAATACATTAGTCATATTTATATACGATGAGAAAAAAATTGTGTAAATAGTTTGAAAAGCAATAATTAAGAAAGTACAAATTAAATGCAGATATTAGTTTGTATTTCTGATTGTAGTTGTGTATTTCTAATTTTAAAATTGCAAGATTGTTTGATAGGATTATAGATAGTTAGTTCTATTACTAGTTAATAGTTGTGATGACTTGGAATCGATGGGAAATTCTTGCATTCACTTGAGATATTCTATTTATTATCATTCTTTTTATAGTTACTAATTCTGTCAAATTTTTGGTTATCAAATATTGTGCTTCAATTTTTTTTTTCTTTTTCTAACAACTAATGGTAGCATTAGGATCTGCCAAGCTTGAGAGATCCTACAAGAAGTCACTGTATGTTAGCAAATTCCTCATGGTTATTGCAGTATTTAATTCATTTTTCAAATTGCAGTAAACCTTTATTTGTTAATAAGTTAATCAATCTTAGATGCTCATCTTAAATAACATTTTATTTATGAGATTGAAAAAACATGGTTTAAGGAAAGTACTATTTTGAAAAATTGATGGTAAAAAACTGGAATTCATTTGTCATTTGAAGATTTTAGAATGCAATTGTATCTATCTGTTTATCTCAAAACCCACTAATTCATTTATCCACAATTTAATACATAATTTTTAATTTGTGTTGCAAATGCTGACTCTATGATGTTTGCAAAACATCAGAAAAACAGACAATAATTTTTATCTAGGAATTGTATTTTCTACATTTTATCATAATTAATTTTCATTGCAAAAAGAACGACTAAGAATATTTTTATTTTTGATGAAGTCTCAATCTTTTTAGCAGCTAAAGACTACACTAAGTGCAACAGATTTATCCCAACTACACACAGAAATGAAATTATTTTTGTTAAGCCTATCACCCACCAAACATTTAATGATTTGATTTATTAATTGTTATTCACTTATTTAATTATTGTAATTATCATGAGAGCATCTGTATTTAATGAGAAATAAAAGACCTTTTTTTTTTAATTCATCATAACTATTAAGTTATGTAAGATCTACACACACACTACACACACTGGTTGGGGGGTATAAATTAGAAATTTTCTTTTTCTATTGCAGATTTTGCAAAAATATATTGTAACGAGCACAGACGTTCGTTACATTGTTGTTGTTTTTTTATATATTATTAAACAAGTTAAAATAAGAAGTTCGCATTTAAAAATTTTCTTTAAGAATTAAAAATTGAAATTAAATATCATCTTAAACTCGTACATGTTAAATCGCACAGATAATGAAAAATTATTAAAATAAAACTTTATTAAAGAAAAAGTATTTTAAAACTAAATTTTAAAAAGATTTGGAGATAAAATTATATCTTTAAATTTATCTTGAAATATATTTTTGATTTGGAAAACAGGATAATTAATCAGAAATGGAAATGATTGTTAATTAGTTAAATGTAAACCAGCCTTGGGCATTTAAATATAAAAACATCGGTCAGATAGGGAAACAATAGAAACTTTTAGCAAATGAAATAAATCCATTGGGAAATCGGACCTCAACGAAAAGGATCATCACATCGATGACGTAATATTAAGTCAATCTTTCAAAGTAATATAAAAGGACAAGTTTGGAAATTATTAGTTAGTGACTGGATTATGATTATTATGATGTGACAGATAGGTGTTAGTGCGGAGGTGCAGGAGAAGCGATTGAAGAGACGCACGATTCAATCACTTCAGTTTTGCCAAAGAAAGAAAGAGAAATGAACTATCGTTTTCTACATTGAGGACCAACTAAATTAAAAAACCTCCGAATGAATAAATAAAACATCGGCTAAATGTATACCAATATCTTCAGGACGGCATGGGAATTCACGTTCATGGCAAGCAACTGTAAAAGATGAACATTTTAAACCGTAAGAACTTTATAAAAAATGAACATTAAATTAAACTTTCCAGAGTTAAATGATTGCAATCTTATCCTATCTGATCAACTTAATTTATTAATAATGTTATTTGATGTATTTCTTTTTTTATATATTTAAAATCATTTCCATTTATTTATTTAATTTTGTTCTTTAAGTTTATTTATAATTTCTGTTTTCCGTTAAGTTAAATTATATAAATGTTAAACTTAAGTTGGGCGTGAATGGCTGTATAGATTTGTCAAGTTATATTAGGGGAGGGTAATCTTAGGTTATTTGTTTCGTGGTTAAATTGGGTCAATGGATTGGATATATTGGTGTGATTAGTAGATGTAATATTGATTCGCTATGGGCAGAATCGCTTCATACGCCGCACACTTCCGTTTGCCTATGGAAGGAATTATAAGTCGGATACCGCAGTTCCTTTCTATGGAGTTTTTTGTTTTATTGCTCTTCTTTGCAGATAGATGTAATATTCCTATCTCATAAGAGGCAATTTCTTCTCTTAACCTTTTGTGCTGCCGTATTTTATTACATTGAATACATCGATATATCAGATGAATTGATGCCAGTTTGACTACGAATTTTAGCCTAAGGTTAAATAGGGATAGAATGTTTATTTTCAAAAGCAAATTTATGTGGTCTATTCATACTCGATCCTAAATAAAAATGCAGTAAATTTAAGTTGTTTATAGATGCTTGCATGGATTGGTTATCGGTTAAGTATGTTTTGGGTTTTCATATTTGATCAAAATATAGAGACATTCGATAAATAATGATACCTTACGGTGAGTATCTAAAATGTATTTATTCGGATGTCTTTTAAGTTATTGGTGACAATGCAAGTATCTTATGGTGAATACTATTGGGTTACGTATAAATTTCCCTCCGCAATTGTCAGTAATCAATAATTTTGTATTTTGATCGTTTATGTTTACTTTGAAATGTTTTTGACCGTGAAATCTATGTAACCGGTCTATATTCAACATGATAAACAAGCTTTCATAAATTTATCTGTGCGAACTTAATTAAAATGTAAAATTAGAATATAATAGTAATTAAATGTAAATTAAAGTCAAAAATCAAAGTTAAAAATAATGTTAAATGTTAAAATGTAAAACTAATACTAAAATAATTTTAAATCTTATATATATGTGCATAAATAAATGTTTGTATGTTAATTACTGGCAGTGGCTTATTTTAATCCTTTTTTTATATATACTCTTAGATTATCTTATTAAATCTCTGCTATTCCACTGAGCTAGTGACATGGGCTAACGACCGGAATCAAAATTTAAAAAAAAAAAAAAAATTTTTTTTTTTTTGACTTACGTATCTGCCTACTTTACAAATTTTTCTAGGTTCAAAATGCCTAGATGGCGCCCGTAGTGCAGATTACGTGAAGTCGCTTTCTCTGGATCGTTACAATATATATATGATTTTTTTTTTTCAGCTGTGTTTTATTCTACCTGCTAATTAGTTTTTTGTCTATATTTTATGATGAATTTTAATAAATAATCTCAATAAAATAAAATAAAAACTATAAATAGTATTTCAAAATTAAAGCCCTTTGATTCTGTTTTTTCCTTTTTACAGATTTATATTTATTTATGTTTTAAATGTAGGGGGATTATACCACAGATACATATGACCACACAAATGTACAAAAGAAATAATCACCAATATATGATCACATACATGTAAAAAAAAAATAATCACCAACACACATGTAGAAAAGATAAATAGTCACCAATATATTGGTGATTATTTATCTTTTCTACATGTGTGTGGTCATGTGTATCAAGGTGTAAGATAGTGTGGATAGTTGACATGTACTTGAAAGTCCAAGTTCAAATCCCCTATATTTACAATTAGGCTCCAGGTATGTGAAAAGTGCCTGTATTTCAAATATTTATTTATGTTTTATAACATATTTCATATTGTAATATTTTGATTTTAGGCTTTTCTTTTTATACACAAATAATATTTTTAAGATTCAAAGCCTCAGATTCAGTTTTAAATGTATATGTTAGATATATAACAACTTCTTTCATCTATGCTACAACTAAAATGAACTAATCATCCTGAATCTGATTCAGAATCTGTCGTTTCTTATTAATGATGGCAACTCTTAAGTGAAAAATTTTCCAACATCAATGAAAAATATTCTTCCACTATTCCAAAATTTTCTATGAACAAATGTCAAAAATTTGTATATCTTCAAATTATTTTCCAATAACACATTGTAAATATTGTCAAAGAAACTAACCTTTATGTTGTTCAATATATCAAAAAGTTCATCTGTACAAAAAGTGCCAACATAACAAAGAATACCCACCCATGTCAAAATGAGGAAATTCTTTTGCATTGATGATATCATATCTGGAAAAAGATTTCTTCTTGTATCCAAATTTTCTGATATTTAAGACAAGTACACTATCTTTACTTCATTCATTAAATGCCTTTATTTTTCTAATAATGAAGTTTAAAACAAAGATGGCCATCCAAATCCAAAGTTCTGTAAGCTTTATAAGTTATGAGGAAAGACTTGAGAGACCAATTTTAATACTTTATACAGTCAAAGTCAGAATGTTAGTATGAAGGAGAGTTTGAGGCTCTTCAAAGGATGCCAGGCTAATCGGATACTGAATATATCTGTTACATTTTATATACTGGAATGAAAACAGTATATAATGAAGTATTGCCACCTTTTTGTTAGCATTAAAAGTAGGTGTATTTCAAATTATCTTAAGAAGACCTCTACTCAAAAGAAACAATAATATATATTAACTAAAGCATTGTGAAAAGTGCACTTTAAAAATGTTTTTTTAATTTATAAAAAATTATGAGTACTTTTTCTGGCGGTAAAACCTATTAATGGAACTTGGAAATTATTAATTGGAGGTAAAAAACAAATTGATATAGAGTCCAATTTGAAATCTAAAGATTATCTGAAGTTGAAAGTATATCTGAAAGAGAAATTATGGGTGCTTTTTTTGAAAAAATTATAAGCAGCAACTACAATGATAATTGTTAGCATGAGTCCAAGGAGTAGCACATATTTGATAATTAATATTTATCAATTCTTTGTTAATATTTTATTACATCCAGAAATGAGCATTCTCTATTTTATTTTTTTTTATTTTTTTTGTTTAGTACTAATTGATTTACCTTTATTTTATTTTTTTTCTTGATTATAATATTATATTGTTTTTAAAATACAATTTCATAATTATTTTCAAAATCTTTTTTTTTTTTTTAAGATAAAAGCAATATTTAAAAAAAAGATGGAAATGATAAAGCATAAAATTATATTTAAAAAACAGCTAATTTTAAATAATGCACTGTTCATTAACTTACAATATAAATTAAATAAACAATAATCAATTAAATTTAACTAGAGATTCACTAATAAAAAAAAAATTCAACATAAAATAAAAAAATTAACAAAATCATCATCATCATCATTAATTCCAAAAAAGATAAGTTTTACGCATCAATCCACACAACTTCTCGGAGACTTTCTGTCCATTGTTCTAGCTTCCTCTCATAACTTTATACCAAATTATTTTATTTTTCTTTTATTAATCTATAGAACATATTCATAATTCCTCTCCCTCTACGTACAGGTCCAATCCGATTGTTCCTTTGTTTCACAATTTCTCTTTTCTTTAATTTTTTTTCGTTTCAATACTAAAAATATATTTGTTGGACTATTTTGATCATTTAGAAGAATAGATAAAAGTTGCTGAAAAAATTAGAAAAGCAAAGTTTGAAATACATTCAAGTGTTATCATAACATACATGTTAATATGGAACCTATTTCAAATGGTTATTGTTTTCCTCCTTTCTTTGGGTATTGCTAGATTGATCAGAAATAATTAGGAAGAGAATTTAATTGAAGCAGTGGTCATTAGATTACTGAATATTGAATTTAAGATGATGCTCTAACAGACTAGAATAGCAGTTATAGCATCACTTTAAATTCAGTGTTCATGGAGCTAATATGTTAATTATTTTATGCAAATATTACCAAAATCACACTTTTCTTTATTTTTGCCGTAATATCCTATAAATATAATCTGTCCAAACTTCAAACACTTTTTAGCAAAACACTTTATTTGTACATACACAGACATCTACGTTTCGACTGACCTGCAGTCTTCTTCAGAGCAATTCTATTTTGATTTTCATTTGGAAGATCAAAATAGAATTGCTCTGAAGAAGACTGCAGGTCATTCGAAAAGTAGGTGTCTGTGTATGTACAAATAAAGAGTTTTGCTAAAAAGTGTGAAGTTTGGACAGATTATATTTTAGGCAATTTAATACCAATCTATAATGGTAAATTTTTTGTTGTTTACATTTAGAAATTTGCAGGATATATTTATTTTATAATTATAACGGCAATAATTTCTGTAGGCCAGCAACACTTTAAAAAAAAAGAGAGAATACTACTACTCCAACAATTCAACTAGATGATGGAAGTAATCCAATATTTAATAAAAGTAATGCCATTATCACAAAATTTCAATCAATAAAAATCCTAGCTTTACATCTTTGTCATTCTCAAAATCCACAACTAAAAAGCCCCTTTTGAGATTGTTAAAAAGTGTTTGAAGTTTGGATAAATTGTATTTATATGATATTACGGCAAACATAAAGAAAAGTGTGCTTTTGGTATTTTTTCCACTATACAAAGTTACAGACCAAATAAAACATTTAATAAGCATATTTTTTTTAATGTGACTTTTAAGAGTCCACATATTAATCTCTTACTTTAAATAAAGATCTGCTTAGTCATTATAATTCTTCATCTAAGGTCTTACTATTTACATTTAAAACTTCCTCCCTGCCATTGTTAATTTCTTAATACTGCCCCTATAATTATTAATTTAGACTTAGACATTGATTTTCATTCGAAGATTTCATCAATACAAATTAACATTTTGTAAAATTCATTGTTGATGTCCATAAGCATTACCATGTCATTATTAACAAAATGAAGCTTTCTACAACTAATGCTAAATCCATCTTTATTAAAACCACAAATAAATAAACAAAAATAAAGAATGCCTGCATAACATCTGTTAAACTGTTCCTAAAAAAATTTTTTCATTCATATACAATTTTTTTTTACATTATATCTGTCTTCTATCAATACATCTTCACCACCACTTCCATGCCAAAAAAATACAAGAAAATAATACAATTCACTCTATCAAAAATCTTCTTTCTCAACAGCTATTATTATTTCTACTGTATCTCTCATTCCTCTATTCTCTCTAAATCTAAATTGCTCTTTAGATACAAAAATTGATCTTTTATTTATCTATTTTTTCTAAATCAAACTATTTCTCAATTTTTAAAAATATTTATGAAACATTTATTTAACCTCTTGACAATATTTTAATTCCTCAACCTCTTGAGATTGTCTTCAGCTACAACCTATTTCCACTATTGCTCAATCTATTACATCTTTTTTCTTCTAATAAAATAAGAGCTTATTGTATATTCTCATGTTTTCATTACATTTTTCCTTTCTACTAATAATTCGCCATTTTTGTTCCATTGCTATCCTTTAGTATAAATATATTGAAATTTCATCAACTTTCCTGTTCTATGCTCACTTTGGGTAAAATTTTACCCTCCATTATTGCCCAATCCATTTCACTATATATTTACTTCATTTTGTTCTAATATTATTTTGTTCACTACTATAATGTTTCAATCTCTACAAATTAAATCCAATCTTTCTTCATACTTAATTATTTTCATTTATATATCTCTTCTAACCATAATTTTTAGCTTTAGCTTAGCTTGAATGAAGATTTGCTATCTTAATATAAACTGGGCACTGATTATATGTGTGAGTAGGGGATGATATTGTGGACCAACTGATGGGTGCTGGTTTAGCACGAAATACGTTTATTGGAGATCATTTACCATTTTCATATTATGTGGCCATGTGTATCGGTTGTATAAGATGAAATGGATGGCTGTAGGGAGCTTGAAAGTCTGAGTTCAAACCCCTTCTAAATTAAATAATTAAGATTATAGTATAAACAAAATTTACAATAATAATGTAATTATTAATAATTAATTGAGGTAGTACAGTCTATATGCTGAAGCCATGGTATTCGCTATTTTATATCCAAGCTCCCCCTCCCCCAAGTACACCATATATCGCATATAATAGCTCACACTGCTGATAAACTTTGATTCCGATAGAGTACATATTATTTTACGAAATTGCAAGTGTACAATATTTTTCACATACAAATATTTTTTATATGTTAAATAGTATATAAAAAATTAAGATTATAGTATAAACAAAATTTACAATAATATAGTTATTAATAATAAATAGAGGGAGCACACATATATATATATACTGTGTGTGATCATTTATTCATATTCACTCAAAAAATAAAATGAATAATGAAATGCTAGACTTTTATCACAATTAAATATACTACAGACAATATGCTTTTCCTTCAATATTTTTTCCCTCCTATAAAAAAATGCTATAACAAACTATGGCTCTCTAATTATTTTGATTTTAAATATGTATCAACTTCAGAATCTAATTATTCCTATTTGCCATTAACCATTTTAAATATACAGTTAACTCTACAAATTTTAAGTTTTCTGACACAATTCATTAATATTTTACAATTTTTTTTTTTTTCTGTTAATTATTAAATCACTAGTTTTTATTTTAGTATTTAAGAAAAACACTTCATAAAAATTTATTTAAATGTCATAAAATTTTTAACTGTATACTTAGTAAACATTATACAAAATATTGTATCATAATGAAATTCAAAAATAAAAAAAGGAATCATACAATGAGCTTTCATGTAATCCAAATAAATATTAATAAACATAATCATGTATGAAATTAGAGACAGAAAAATGACTGCGGCCATATTGTAAATTTATAAAGTTAGCATTTAACATTTTAATGCACCTTTTTTTATTTTGTTGTTTATATGAGGGGGGGGGAGGGTAGCATATTCACTATAAATACTTTTTTAAGTGTCATAGCATCGGCCGGGACGCGAACCCGCAATCCGGGCAACTGCCTGCAAGTGCAAGGCAGTCGCGCTGACCTCTCGACCACCAATGCAAGACACTATAAATACTTTTATCTAGAAAAAATTTAAAACTTTTAAATCATTTTTATTTTATTGATCAATCATTGTTAATCTTTAAGCTAACAGCTTTACTATTTCTTAAAAGATTTTCCTTAATTATTCTCTATCTTTCATTTGAATTTAGATTATTCATATCCAATATATGAGACATTTTCTTCAATCTCCTTTTGAAGTACTAATATCTCTTCTTTCTTTTTTTTTGGTTTAAAACTTGTTATACTTTTAAAATTAAACATTAATTCTTCCATAACTACATACAGTGATTTGAACTTGATATTTTTATCAATCTATTCTGAACTAATATATAATCATTGAAGATTTTAATGCATAAATCCTTTTGCAATTTTCTGAATTAAATATTAATATTACAATATTACTTTTTTGTACAATTTTTCATATCTCATTCCTTAACTTTAAACTAATCACATATAATCTTGCCTGATCTATACAGAATTACTTTATATTTATTTTCAATAATTCTTTTTATTTTCTTATAGTATTATATAAGACATCAATAATGTCTTCACTGCTGTTTTCACTAGTAAAAATCTACGTATAATCACTAGGACTTGAAACACCCTTCAACATTAACCACCTTCTTATTGGATAACTTTTGCTCTTTGGTTTAATAATTACATTATAGCATATCCTGTTGCCACTAAAACAATTAAATTTTCTTTTTTATTTTACAGTAATTATTTCATAGTGAATCTATAATATATAATCTTTTCTTACTTATACCAAAGAAATTTCATCTTTTCTGGTTTATTTCATAGTTATAAGTGTCATGGACAAATTCTAACAGATTCCAAATCCAAAGATCTTGGGACTATTAGATTAACATTCTCAATCCTAAGATATAAAAATTTGTGTAGGGTTAGTATTTTATAGTTCCTTTTTCTTCAATTATATTAAATACAGATATTTGAATTATAAATTAGGGGGGGGGGGGAATCTATTTAGTTTA
This sequence comes from Epiperipatus broadwayi, assembly GCA_028023455.1. Classification (NCBI taxonomy): domain Eukaryota; kingdom Metazoa; phylum Onychophora; class Udeonychophora; order Euonychophora; family Peripatidae; genus Epiperipatus; species Epiperipatus broadwayi. Next base: position 18,920,660 of record JAQFVV010000004.1, read on the forward strand.
TTATATACATTTTATAATTAGCCTCACATTAAAAAAAAACAACAATCAAATTTTAACAATTAAATGATAAACTCATCTATCTAATATAAAACAAAATTTCAAAATGTTCTTAGGTTTTTTTTTTAAATAAATTTTAATATTATATATAATATTTATTAATAGCCAAGATTTTTTGAACTGTTAACAATAATGTTAATATTAGATAGCTACTATTATATAGTGCTTTCACTGGAAACTTGATGATAAATGGATATTACTGATTTTTAAAGAAACATATACCATGCATAAATACATATTTCTCGTATAAGTTTCAAAAAAAAAACCCTTTATAAAACTTGTATGTGGAAATATGATTACAAGGCTAGAGTTTTAAAATTTTAATATCTTTTAATTCATCAAAAGTAGTGTGGTAACAATTATCAGTTCCAGGAAATAGTTTAGAAAAGGAAGTCATCTACATATGATGAGTTGATAAAGGAAATTAATACATATAGAAAATTAAAATTGTATACTCACATTGGCTTGTTAATATGAGTATGTAGACACAGACATTTATAAAGAATACAGTATTGTTACTGGACAAATAATGTGATCAAGTATTTTATTTGTCATTTACTTTATTATTTTTACAATGCTTCATATAATTACAACTTATTATTGATAGTTTAGATTGCCCTAGCAATCTTCTTCAGAAATATAATAAAAACAATATAAATACATTAATACAAATATACACGAACATTTAACTTTACATTTTATATATGTACATATATTCTATCTTATAATCATTATTTATATACACATACATCTTTATATAATTATTATCTTTTATATATATAACATTTTAACCTTTTTTATATTTTATATTTACAAATCCATACTTCCTGTAATCATATACATATATATTATTTTTATTCCATTTATTTTTTATTTTATTCTTATGAATTTATTTTTTTTTAATATTTAACTCTTAACATTATATATTCATAGTTTTATATTTTCCATTATTATTATATTAACATTTAATACGTATAATTTTCTTTATTTTATCTTTTATTGCTAATTATTTTAAACTACTTTTTCTTATTTTTTAAGATATTTTATACCTACTATCTATTTACATTTTCAAATTTTAACTGCCAACTATTCAAACTTTTAAATTTTACAATTATACTTAGTAATTCCCTCTTTCTATTTTTTATATAATTAAATCTATTCTTATTTTTGAATCCTTACTAATATCATTTTTACTTGATACCTAGTGGCTCCCTTTTTCTATTTTTTTATGTAATTAAATCTATTCTTATTTTTAATCCCTACTAATATTTTTTTTTTATGTCAAAATTTTTTTCAGCCCAATTTGTTTAGGGCAATTGAAACTGTCAATAGTGGATTGTAATTATATGTGTAAAAGTAATAAAGAAAGCAAATGATAATAATATATGGATATGGCAATGCAATAAGAAAAATAAACTTATAATATTTTATTTGTGCTGGTAAAAAATTTGTTCTTCAAATAACTTGTACATACTTATTTACAAAACTATATAATTTTCACATCAAACTATTATTCTAATTTTTTGTGATCTGCTCTAGTAAAAAAAAATTTTTACTACCAGGTATAGTTTAACCCAGCAGTGTAGCAAGCCTATGGGCTAATAATTTCTGGAAAATATATATATATACTGTGTTCATATTTGGATAATTGAAAGAAACTTCTGTTCAGTTTATCACTTTGATACTTGGATATCATTGATCAAATGATTATACAATTATTAAAAAAATATGTAGGTACTTCCTACATGTATTATATATGAACTTCATGAAAAATTATCAACATTATGAAAACTCACAAAAAAAACTCTGTCTCATATGTATTGTATTAAAATCTAAATAAATACACCTAAAAATGTGTTCATTCAATCATCAAAAAATAAAACAAATAAAATTGACTATCCTTTTTCTTTCTTATGATGATGAAAACTTATGACAATTAAATTCAGATTTTTAAAAAAATTCATTTTGACTCATGTTTACCAGAATATTCTTCCTGCAGGTTTAATGTGCACAAACTTTTTGATAATCCAATACACTACAGATTAAGTTTTTATAAAGACTCAATGCTTCTTACTGATGCAATGTTATTTTTTAATGTCAATGTTCAGTAGAACATTACAATATGTTTGCCCATACATTGTTACTGTTCATATTTTCCAACATAGAAATTTAATGCTTTCTTTGTCTTTACTTTTTTTTTTTAATTAAATACATACACCACACATAACAGATATAACTTAAACAATTTCAGGTGTGCAAATAATTCTAGTACAAATTTCTTTTTCTTTTTTACTATTTTCAGATATTAACTGAAATACAGGATTATTATATACCTGTATCAATATATGTAATATATGGGTATATGAGCACAGACTTTCATATGACCAACCACTCACCACTCTATCTCATATCACTGATACACTTGAACACATATGTCGAAAAAATAAATAATCACCAATATACGTATTTCATGCTAATCCACCAATCATCAGTTGGTCCAGATTATCTTCTTGCTAAATTCTCTGTCTTGTATTTACGATCTGATTGGCTGTTGAATAGTAATAAGTGCGAGAGGTTTGCAGTCTCTCAATTTAATTTTAATGTCAATTGTAAAAAATGTTTGAAAAGAATGCATTGTAGCATTATTTTTTAAATATTTACTTGGACATTTTTACATTTGTAAACATCACAGTTTAAAAAAGTTAATAAAAATAATTGAACATTAATAAAGTTAAAAATTTTCAAACACTTTTATGTTTTTTTTAAAACTATACTGAACAAAAGTTGAAACCTATATTATTATGGGTTTAGTCTTCTTGTATAGTTTTGAAATAATCTTTAATGGTATAACATTTGTTAATAATTAGCAATTATATATTACAAATAAGAAGCATTAATAATTATCTTAAGATATATACAAAAATTTTTATTATAAATAAAAATTATTAGGTAATAAATACAACTTCAGGCATAACACTTATTGATATATACAGTATTTAAATATTAAAACAACTACAGGTTATACTTTGATTTTAAAAAAAGTCCATAGGAAAGTAAAAAAAAGAAATAATTTTATCCAAAACTAATTTTAGATATAGGAATAATTTAGAATAACAATGACCAAATTTATTAAAACACAAACAATTCTTGCATTTTTCTGATGAATTTTTAGCAGCAACACAACCTATATTGTCGTGCCATTCAAAAATCTCAATATTGACAATTATCAGTTTTGTGAATTTCTTTATCAAGGAATATGCCTGTATTGTGCATCTATTATTAGTTTTTCTATATCAAAGTATTTTTAATGATCCAAATTGGCATTAAAATCAATTACATGTTAAATAAGATCAATCAAATTGGATGTTTTGCTCTTCTCAGCAAAATAACCTAATACAAAAACAAATTTAGATATCTACAAATCATGATACAATTGATTGGTGTGTCCAAATGTTTAATGCAGATTTTCAATTTCTAAAGGATGTGACATTGAAATGAAGTATTGTTTAATGGGAAGTCTGTATTAAGTATATATTTAGCGTTTTATTATTATTGCTATTCTTTAGTTCATTTTATTCTTGCATATCATGATTATTCCTGCTCAACCTTATTATTCAAAGAGGCTATAATGATGATCAAATTTATTAAAACACAATTTTTTGGGATATTTAAAAACATGACACATGTATTACATAGGGCAAATTAGTTATGCTGCAAGTCAAAAAAATAATAATCACATTAATTTTATAAATTTATTAATGAGTATATACATTACAAATCCATAAATTAATGAAATCACTTGTTTATATTTTTTGTATATAATATACAAATGTATGCAAACAACTGGAACAGTATTCTTAAAAGATATTCTATTGTTACAAAAACATTTACAATTGCAAGGATACTGCATAATCATTCTATAAAATTCATATAAAAAAAAGTTTATACTGGTCTTACTTTGACCAATGACTTTTATCAATAAAGGCATAAGTTACCTGAAAATTAATTACCCATCAAAAAAGTATTTAATTTGCAAAGGAATCTTACAATGATGTACACCATTTAACAGATTATATAATTTCAGCGGATTCAATAATCTGTAGCATCCTCAAACTGAAATTAATGGTAGCTTAATTTACATCTTGATAAAAGACATCACAATCAAATACAAATTATTGATATTGTGAAACACTGATAATTTTATCCTAAATTAATTATTAACAATAAATGACTTATATGACTATTCTCTTAAAAGTTTTCATTGTTAACTTTAAATTTTATTAGGAAAAGTAATTCACTATTTATTGCAGTCATCTATTTACCAGCTTGATTTAACAATTGATATTAGATTATAGTGCTATATTTATGTCGTCGTCCCCACAGGTTAATGAACTTCAAATTTCAGCTTTATATTTAACATTGGATAACTTGTTTTTCACTTATCATGTGAAATATTTTCTTGCTAAGAGAGCCATCAGTGATTCTATTCAAGTCATCAACATCCAATGCCATTGTTAACATATGAAATGAAAACTTCCTATAATTCTAAAAATGTGCTTCATGATTTTGATAACTCGAAACATGTAATTACTAACCTGTGTTGTCTATTTGTGTTATTCTAACAAGTTGTTTGTCTTTGAAGAACATTTAATGATAGATGACGGAAATAGTTCAATATACCATCACATCTAATATAGGTTTCTGTTTCATAGATTTCATTGATGATACTATTGATTTTTTTTCTCCTCTCTGTCCCTTTTTTTTTTTTTATTAATTTTTAACTACAGTTTTCTTTATTTAGTTTTCACTTTGCAATATCTTTACATGATTTAGCAATTAGATTATGCACATCTAAGTATTATAATTAATATATTTTGTTGTATCCATATTTTTGAATTGGCTAACTCGATGCACTACAGTGCTATTACACTGCATTTGCAAATGATTTTTTATATTATCATGTATTAATTGAATTAAATAAAGTAAATATTATCATTTGGTAACTCAAAACAAAAAAAATTATTTGAAGACACGTGAGAAAAATATGTATTAGCCTGCATAGAAGTCAAATCACTAAATTTCAATGTATTCAAACATTTTGTTTTACTCAGCATTGCCTTACTTTTTATAATAATAATAAAAAAGAGAGAAATTAAAAATAAATTAACAATTACATTCAATTGCACTGTATGCAAAACAAGAATGATCCTTGTGGATTTCTTTTTTATAAATTATTCTGAAGTCAACATCAAAGTCTTAGCAACCATATTAAAGCCATTCTACTACCTATTAATAAAATCTTCAATAAAATACACGAGTGATTTATGAGTATCGTTTTGAAATATTTCACAGATGACTATGATCTACTGTAACCATATTAGTGCAGTCAATATGGATATTAATGATGAATATTAAAACAAATAGAGGAAACAAGGCAATTTCAGTAAACACATAAAAGAAAGATTACATTTCAGTTGTGATATCTTGTGTTTATCAGTAATTGAATGGTTTATAATTCAAGATTTTAGAAAAAGTTTAAGCACCTGAAATATGAATTGGATCCATTTTACTACAGAAATAAACCATGCAGGACAAAACTCAAGTTTACAAGCTATAAAAAACAAATAAATCTTTTCTTGAATTCCTGCTAAAATAATGCTATTTACATTCTGTCATATTGCATAAAAAGGAAAAAAAGATAGGAAAGTAAAATTTTGAAATAATTTACTTATGGCAAACTAAATGATTTTTTTTTTTTAAATAAATGAAAAAATTTTAATAAGAAAAAATATGAATTATCTATATATGTCCTTTATATAGTAAACATTACATAAAGAAAATAGACTAAAATTAGAGACATTGCATTCCATCATATTGCTCTGCATCTAAATGAATGAATTAATAAAAAAAAATCATTATTTTATATTAATAATCATTATTTTATTTATTCTATTATGAATAATTTTGAAATAACCATGGACTAACATTAAAAAGCTATTAATAAAAAATTTATTTTGAAATATTTGGGATATGAATAAGGTGCTTCCTTATTATGCAGAACTAAAAATGACCAAAATAAAATAATAATGCACACTATGGAAATACATGTAAATATATTTCCAGATAAAAAATTAATTTTAAGGAACTCATTTAGTAAACAGAATATTATGTTAAATAGAACAATACAATGAATACTTTGTTTTTATAGTCAATAAAAGAATTGAAGATCTTAGGCAAAAAATCACTGACAATCCTAAAATAGTTATAAGTATTTATCTGATATGTTTGTAGACTTTCATAAAACTGGCTATTCCATTCAATAAATCAAGCCATATTCATTAAATATATATTGGTGATAAATTTCTATGTACACCTATACTCTGCTTTAGCGCATGGCCATTATGCGGAGATTCACAATAGCGATCGTCATCAATTTGCACCCACAGTTTTGATTTACAATCAATTATTCACTATAATTTAAAACATTTTGATGGTCATTATGTGAGACTTATGACATCATAGGATAATTATTAATGCTATGTCATCCAAAAACAAAATAGCAATTTTCATACTGAAATTGTACAGTACAAAGTTTATTCATAATACACAATATGGTATACAATATTAGTGCGATATGCAATATTTTGATTACAAGTTTAAAATACAATTAATAAATGTATAGTATTTAATTTTTATTCAGCGTTCTTGCAAGCCAATGAGTACTTCATAAATGACATATCCAAAATAGATTTTCATCATTAATGATGACAAAACTAAAAAAAAAAGTGTTTCATTCAATATAAGAGATAATCAAAATCATATTTTAATGATGTACAACATTAACACATGTAATAAATTTGAAAATGTGTACATTAGTTTAAAAACTGTACACTGTATTTAATTTTATGGATTAATATTTTTACTAACAGTACTTTGCTTACAGTAAAAATTATGATCACCATCTTGTAATTTAGTTATCGTAATTATTTTGGGGGGAAAAAAATTCATAATAATTTTATATGATCAAAAATTATTTAATCTAAATTAAAAGTAGCACTTAAATCTATTTGCTCGATTTTAAAGTATTTCATTTGTTTCAAAATTGCAAACATCATCACAATTGTTCTACTAACGTATTTTCGGTTTTAAAAAAATGTGAGCAAAATTGCATACATTATGAATCTTCCTTTTACATATTTAATTCCTTTATTGTTAAACCAATGCTCATACAATTATTTCTTGACAGTTAACAGTTTCGATTGCCTCTGCAATCTTCCTCAGAACTACATATACAAACCATATATATATACATACACAAAAAAAAAATATACATTACATACATATACACAAATTATACATATATATATATATATAGTCACAAAGATACAAACATAACTACACATTTCTAAATACATGAATACTTATAAATAAATAAAGAAAACCTCTAAAATTTAAATAATCTTTACCTTTTTACTTATATTATAATCCTATTCCTTAATTTTAAAATCTTAATTTTTTCATTTAATACTTTTTAAAATTTTTTCATTTTATAAATCTTAAAACTCTTATTTTATTCTTTATATTATAGTAATTCATTTTTATTTACTCTATTATATCCTTACTTCACATTACTTCTATTTATTACCTTATATTCTTTATATTAATTAATTTCATACTATCATTCTTAATATATTTATTCTAATTAATCTTCCTTTTTTCATATCCTATATCTCTTATACTCATATTCCCTAATTTTTAATTAAATACTACATATGTATTATATTATTATCCTATTTTTATACAAATTCTTCTTAAAAGCTATCTTACTTATTTTCTTTATATTAATATTAAATTACTAATTAATTTTAACTCTTAATATTACCTTCAATCCTCTTTAATCTTTTCCCTCCACTTTCCTTCTTCACACCTAAACTGTTTTTTCTATTTAAACCTACATTTAAATTTATACCTTCTATACTTTGGCTCCCTCTGCTGCTTTTTTTATCATTCAATTTTTAAATCTTAATTGTAATTTATATTTAAAATTTTAATTATTTTTTTTAATTTCACATTAAAATTTTCCTCAACCCCAAATCTCTATTCATTTTAGGCCTAATAGTTAGTATACATTATGCATTTAATAATAAATCTAATATGATAAAAATGCAATATAAACTGAAAAAGATTCATACCTTTAATATTTATTTACATAGTTGGTATCTCTGATTTCATTTGTACAAATCTAAAAAAAATTTAAGCGATTTCCAAAAAAATATCTACTGCTTAGAAAATGAACCTTCTTGTGGCAAAAAAGTACAATTAGCGTATTTGTTTATAAAATGCTGTTAGATTAGATTTGTTTTTGTTTACTGTAAAAAAAAGCCTTAAATATTGATTATAATATTCAAACACAGAATGCATTATTTTTTTCTTTTTTAATTAATACATCAAGAATTTTTTTTTTTTTGATAATGTAGGGTTTGCTACTGTTGCTATTCTTACCCTAATGATAAATAACAAGTCTTTACAATCGAATAAGATATTAAACTTTTTTAAAAAAATTCTAAATTCTTTGTAAATAATAAAATGTACAAATTTAAAAAAATAAAATTTCACTATGGATTTTTGGTTTACTTTCACTTTCTCATCCATTTTGCTGCACTTTTGGACAGTTAAAAAACACTTTTATTTCTAGCAATTCTCCTTAAAAAGTGTAAAGCTGCATACATTTTCAACTAAAATCATGGCAACTATGACCACAAAAAAAAAATCAAAAAAATCTCTGAGCTTTGAAACCGAAATGCATGTCTTACATCAAGTGAAAAGAGAAGAAAACTGTGACATCTGTTTCATGAGTTTACTCACATTTATAATCACCATTTATTTTTAAAAATAAAGATATAATAGAAAAAAGTGCTCCAAATCATCTAGGTCTATCAAAACTTTCCAAAACCATGAAATCACAGTACCCCATATGAAATGAAAATCTAATATGTCAACCATTCATTCTAAACTTTTTTCCCAGAAATCTCAGCTATCAACATCTTCCAAAAAAATCCAAGATCAAAGGATTTGGAACATAATGATTGATCTTGAAGTGAACAATTGATGACTCGGAAAGCTGACAATTATGACTGATGAATGGATCACCAAGGGTTTTTTTTAAATAGATTTAAGTTGCATTTTCATACATACATACATACATACATACATACATACATACATACATACATACATATTTAAAGTTCATATTTTCATAATAACACATCATACAATTAAACAAGACATAATGTCCCTCAGGCCTTTTTTTAAATTACTATATACACTAGGTCAGTGGTGGTAAACTTTTTTACTTGAGTGTACCAAAAATTTCCAAAAAATATTTATTGAATGATTGTCATGCCATACAGTTATTAAATCAAAATATAAACAACTTAATTATTGCAGTTTTTTAAAAGTTTATAAAACAAAATAATAATAATTAAAATTTCTAAATAAGCTAAATACAAGTGAACGATATATTTTTTTAGAAGAGCACAAGTTGAATAAAATGTAATAGTAAAAAATTAATAGTAATTAAAACAAAATATTGGAAATATATAAAACCAACATAAATAGATATTTAATGAGATTTTTGCTGTAGTAGTACATTGGATGCCAAATTATTTTATATCTGGTTCATATTTTGTCATTTTTAATAATGTACATGCTGAACTAGATTTATCTGTCATTCTATTTCTCGAACTGCCTTTAACTAAATTCATTTCTGAAAACAATGATTCACATGCATATGTAGAGAAAAAAATTGATAATATAGTGGTCGCTAATTTTTTTAAACAATTAAATGTTTCAGGAATAGCATTCCAGGCAGTCAATAGTTCCTCTTCAGCATTCTTTTTATATATATCCAATAACCGATCATTTTCCATTGTTTCTAACTCATTCCTCAAGTCAACAAATTTGTTTCCACACAGAACTGGATTGAAAATCTACTCATTGCATTTCTATATCATTCAAATTAAGCCACTCAAAAATTTCTAACTTGAGACAATCCATTGATGTTATGTCTAGGTGCAAAATAAATTTTTGATATTTCTGAAAATTGTCTGATCTGTGTAAATCTTAAAAAAAAATTCATCAATTATCGATTGAATAACAGCACAAAAGTGGTGTCAATTTTACTTGATCTGGTTTCTCATGAGATTATAAATCAGCCAAGAACTTTTTTAGATTTGGAAAATATTTGAAGGTGTAAACAAATAACATCATGATTGAAAATGACAACAATTGTCTTATTATATAACCTTGCAGTTCACATTTAATTCATTTAGATGTGAACACATATCAGTAAAAAACATTACTTTTGAAAGCCATTCAACATCCATTAATTGATTATATTTTTCAATGATTTTCTCATTATGTAAAAACAGTCTAATTTCTTTTAAACACTCATAAATCTTTGAACAACTTTTCCTCAACTTAACCATCAGACATTGTTGTACATAAATAAACCACAGTATACTGAGATTATCTCACTCAATGAGTAGATATAAAATTGATTAACTTAGTCACAATGTTCATAACATCATCCAGTGGCTTAAAGCTGGCCTTCATCCATACACCTGTGATATATAATGCAATGAAAACCCAAAAATGAATGTCCAATATGGTTGGTAAATAAAGTGATAAAACTTTTTTTGCCAATCACAAGCACCACCTGCAGTTACTGATCCAATTTTGGTAATATCTATGTCGTTTAATATCTATTCCTTTTGTTGTTGTTATTAATGAGGTTAAACTGATCAATTCTTCTTTCATATTATTCCCAATACAATAGCGAATAAGAATACCCAAACAAACTGATCCATTTATGTCTCTACTTTCATCAAGGCAGAGAGAAATTAAACTAGAAGATTTTATATGACTTTTTTGTTGGTAAGTTATGTTGTTAGCCATTTGCAGGATTCTTTCTTTAACGGTATTTCTAGCCAATGATAAGTCTTTTATGCTCTGAATATTTTTTGCTTTGTTTTCAGAATCTTCAAAAAGAACTGATGCACATTTCCTCCAAGCTTCTTTCATATACACCTGGGTCTCTTTTTATGCGGACTTATTTAACATGATTTTGAAGTTACGCGATTCGTCTTTCACCGGAAGTCAAAGTCCGATAATGCACTATTACTTTAAATAATAAATTCCGCGCACTTACATTATATTGAAAGTAATAGCACATTATTGGAATTCGACTTTCATCTTATTAATTTCAATATTTTCAGTGCTTTATAATAGTAAGATTTTATGCAATAATGAAATTAAAATCATGATTTAAATTTTACAAGATTATAATGTAAATTTGTTCAAACATTGTGCGTGTTAATTTTGCATTTTAAATCACATTCTGTTTTTGCTTTTTAAAAAAGAACGTAATCAATTATTAATCATTTAGTGTCCACAAGTTTATTTTTAAAAGGTCAGTAATAGCAGTGGGCACAATTAAAATCTGATTTTTAATTTAATTAACAATTTAAAAATTACTTACGGGCAACTTGAAATTAATGTGATGTAAAACGAAATTTGATTTTTAAACGGAATTGAAAATTAAAGACAAAAATAAGAATTTAATTTTTAGTTGTTAGTTTTAACTAAATTTTTCCCAGCAGTGGTGAATAAATGTATTTTTATTATCATAAATCTAAGTTCATAAACAATTAATAAAATCATCGTCGTCGTCAACAGAAAACCATTAACACAACATGTGATATTCTTGACTTCGTTTAAGGAGAAGCCAAATACATCACATCACATGAGAATCTGATTTTTTACTAGTTTGCAAACGAACGTCTTTTTGGGAAAATAGCAATATTAATTAAAACGTGTATAAAAAAATTTTAATTACTGTACTGTAAATTATGCATAAAAATATATTATTTGAATAAAATTAAATATTATAGTTAAAAAAGTTTGTCTTGTATCATTTTTTTTCAAATTTGAAATTTTTTATTAGTCATATTTTATTTCCTTATTTTTTTTTTGCGAGAATTTTAAAGTAATTTTATGTTGGTGCTTTGCTTTTACGCGAATTTTGAAAAATCACAGACCGCATCCTCCCTTTTTTCAATGTAAGTTACATCTATTTTTGCGCGATTTCGCTTGCGCGTGTTTTCTGAGGAACCTATCTATCGCGTAAAACGAGACCCAGGTGTATTCTCCATCATTAAAAGGTTTCACGTGTTTGGCAATTACATTTGAAATTAAAAAAACTAGCAGCAATTATATTTGAATGATTTTCGATAAATTTTATTATAGATGTTGATTGAATATTTATAATTTTAAATGCTTAGGCAATATATTCTTTTTGTTCATCATGTTGGTTGAATATTTATAATTTTAAATGCTTAGGCAATATATTCTTTTTGTTCATCTTTATTTTTTTCACAGAGTGATTTATGATTGGTCTTATAATGCCATTTTATTGATGATGTTTCCAATACAACTGTTCCAGAATATAAAACATATACTACCCTGGTGCCTTTGTTAATCATTCCATACTCATCAGTCCACCAATTTTGAAATTATCTACCGCTTGATAATTTTTGGTTTTTTTATTTTCACTAGTCATATTAATATAATGGTAACAAATTTATTTAAAACTAAATTTAAATGAGCTTTAATAATTTTATAAATCGAATATTTATCATTTCACTTTTATAGCAAAACTTCAAGCAAAAAAAAAAAACATCATTTGATTGTGTGATTAGGCATTTCGTTGTTTGCGATTTTGATTACATTAAAAAAAATAAATGGTGTCAACACGTTTAGGTGGAAAAAGATTAGGACAGAAAACCATTGATTATTTTTACTTTAGATTTAAAAAACTTACTTCAAAGAGTTATAAAATATTTTACTGAGTTTACTTTCTAGTTTTATTGGAATCATTTGGCAGGTTTATAGTGTATGATACCACAATATATCAGTACCACTTTATTTGACTTAAAATATCGGAATTTATTGCATCTAATCAGAGTTCAATTGTAAATTGAATTCTAATATAATATTACATTTATTCATTTTATCTTTAGTTTACAGTAAATTTTTATTAGTACAGATTCACAAAAAAAATATTGAAAATTGTTATATAAATAGTTCGCATGCCAGTAAAAAAATTTGAACGTGCCAGAGCATGCCATAGGTTCACCATCACTGCACTAGGTTGTTTTTTTGTTCACAATGTGTAGGATAATTTTTAGCTGAAGTAACCAGATAATTTTTTTCACATAGGAAATCATTATAATTACTTGTTCTTTATACAATATTCTTGTTTAACAATGAGGTTTAAAGACTCAATTGCCTTCGCTACATGGGATAAAGGTGCATTTGACATTTAGCAACTTCAAATCATGAAATAGACAATGAATAAATTCCCATTAACTACAAAGCTATGTATAATAGGAATGGCTCTTCGCTTTAATAATAATTTTGTCTAAATATAAACCAATTTTCTTGTAATATAGTAACAGAAATAGTTCAGTTGTTATAAGATATTTGCATAAGTGACAATATTAGTTTAAGATTTATGTAAGTGATTCTTAACAATAAAAAGTAAAAAAAAAAAAGTCTTTCATAATCTCAACTCATTACTTTGCCATTCAAATGTCAGATGACCTCTTAAAGCAATAGACAATATTATTATTATTTCATAAAAATAAAAATTAGTCATATTTGTTACTTTTTAAAATGTATATATCAGAACATGAAAGGTCTTCACACTGGCATATAATCACATAGATTAGAAGAAAAAATCCCCTATGTTTTTATTATTTCCATTAATATATTTTTTATTTCTATTATTTTATTTTATTCAAATCATATTTTAGCAATACTTTTTTTCATAGTACTCAATAACTAATTATATAATTGCAGTTTTGTTTTGGCTGAACCATCTTGCTTCCATTTAGGTCTGATTATATAATTGTTATTTTATTTTGTTTGAACCATCTTGCTCCCGCTCATTTGGGGCGATTCCCAAATCCAATAGAAATGTTATTATGCCCGCTCTTAAATCATACATCTTCAATTATTACTTATATGTATAATGTTGCGTAAATTCATGATATTTTGATGAGGGTTAAGCTATAATTTAATGTTATTTGATTCATTTATTCCATAACCTTGGCATATTATCCACACCAACCAAATTTCATGTACTAACCACTCAGTTATGTATTAAACACAATATTTATATTCATTTATGTAACTTGTCATAATGCTTGTAATATTCCCATATATATATTTGTTTCATTTATAATAATCAACTATTGTATTTAATTGTTTAATAAATTTGTTATATCAATTATCTGTTATGGCATGTTGCTATTCAATATCCAAATCTCAAGTTAATTACTTATTATACCCCTTTAATTAATGAATCTCCTTAATTATTAGCCATTAAACTCTGTTTCATGTTGCGATTATTGGTCAATCATTTTAGTATCTATTGGTCAATCATTTTAGTATTGTTGATTTTAAGTTTCTTTGCTCTTCCTGTTCTCCTTGCAGGGACTAGCCTCAAAAGCATTGTTCATATAGTCAAGAGATCTTGGAGCATAGGTAAATAGGTTAGCGTTTAATATTGTTGCAGAACTGTATATCTTGCACATGCTAGATTGCTATATATTTGCTTGGATTCTAGGTCTTGTTCAATGAACGCATGATTTTGACCTGTACAATATATCCCTATATTTTCAACAAAAAAAATGTGCACCTACACTAAGAAATTATTTTTTAAAAAAATTAAATAGGATTATAGATTAAGAAAATTACTATGGTCAAAATGTTGTTTTTAATACACGTGTCCTGCACATACGCAATAATTCCACAATGTACTTGAACCCAATCAATGACGACCAATTCAAAGTTGTCGGGGTTGGGGGGGTGTAAACTAAACATAATGAAATCTTTCAAAATTAATTAACCCTTTAAAAAAATACTACTTTAATCAATCTCAACTCTCAATAATAAATATTACATTAGCATAATACATTTAAATGAATAAATGTTACTTTTATATACTTTATTCAGAACACATTGCCTAAATATATATGTACAAACAAACCTTGCTGGTTTAGATTTTTTTTTTTTTTCAATTATCTCTGGCTTCTTAAGCAGCCGGCATTTGCAAAAGCTTTATGTAAAGCTTTGCAGCTCAAGATTGGTTCAAATGAATCAGGTGACATGCTTCCATCAGCACAAGAAGAAAGAACTGTGTCACGTTTCATTACTTTAAAAATGGTTGCTATGGATAGGTTTTTTTTTTTTTTGCTTTATATACTCCACCTAGTTTCTGCATGCATTAATTTTTAAGTTGTTCACTATAAATCAACTTTCCAAGGAAAAAAAAGTAACCATTTACGACAGATTTTAAAGCATTGCTATGGCAACTTTATCCACTTTCATCGTTTATTGAATTTTAAGTAAATATAATGTGAGCATAAATGGCAAATAAGCTTGGATAGCTCTTCTTTTACAACATGGGGAAAAAAATGAACTTGTCCAGAAACAAATTTCCCAGATAGTAGGAATATGATACAATTTTTAAAGATACAATTTTCATTACTAAAATTCAAATTATAATTAGTATTTTTTAAAATGACAATTAGCAACCACAATCATCATTTTTTTTTTTTTTTCAATGGGGTTATGTTGTATTAAATACATTACACAATTATATAAAGTAATATTGGCTCTATTTTTTTTTTAAAAAAAAAAGAAGGGGGGGTGCAATGTGAAAATTTACAATCCAAAAAAAATCATAGTATTTTTAAATTTTATATTTAAGAAAAATAAAATATAAAGTAGAAAAAAGCAACACTAATTTATTTTAATAAACATTAATATATGCAAATATTAAATAAAATTTCTTCTCTAAGCAAATTAATTTTACAATTCAGAGTCTAAAGATACAAATGAAATTTAAAGAAGTATTTTTTAAAAAAATTAATAAAGCTTTTACATTATTATGCATGTATTGTTCCATAGAATTTTTAAATTACATTTTGTGTAGCTTTAAAATGTATCAAAGCTATGTATTTATATATGTGCTGAATATATTATGAAAGCGATTGGAGACAAAAGTTTCTGCAATGGATTATTCACTTAAAAACGTATGGAAAGCAAAAATATCAATTTGCCTATCAGAATGCAATTGTTACGCCTCGCCACTTTCGTGTGGAATGTCACTTAATCCTTTTTCCAAGCAACTTTAACTAATCATGAGAAAAATTAAGTAACCATATGAATACTAAGGACTAAATATTCATATGAAATAATCCATTGATTTATTTGTACAGGGAACAGAATATGCAGTGTTCGGTTTGATACCTGAAAAAATATTTATTTGCCTGTCCCAAGCTGATAAGATAAATATTGAAGCCACTAACTCAAATGCCCATATGCAGAAAAAAAAAACTTTTTACATTTTTTTTTTATGAGACTTTTTTGTCTTTTATTTTCATATTAATGGGCAGCTTGATAAATTAATATAGATAGTGAGCTCTATATATAGCAGCTAGTCATTAGAACTTATTGCTAATAATTGCACTTTTGCATAAAGCAGAGCCAAATCATAATCATTATTATGACTGAAGCAGCATACTAAAACATTTTACTAACGTTTATTTGAAAAATCACAACAAACAGCTATACTTCCTCACATCCAAGGACTCTTTGTATGACAAGTTTTTATAATGAACAGCCATCAATTTGTACCCATTACTTTGATAAATAAATAGCACTGATTCTGGCAACAATCTGCCCAAAACTGGCTCAGTGCTTTTAAGATTTTACATTTTTATATTAACCTGAGCAGTACAAGTTTGGTGAAATTACATAATTGTATGAAAAGTGTATATATATAATAGCGAAATAGTACTATAGCAATTTTTTTCTAGTAATTTTATAATACTATTGATATCGTAAGATGCTGACATTATGAAAGCAATCTCATAAAATAAAATGCTAAGTCTAACATTTAAAACAAAAAGTATTGTACAACTATTAATTATTTGTAATTTTACTATAAATAATTTTTCTTTTCTGAGCTAATGTAATACAGGAATGATAATGAAAACATCCACAGAAAAGTTATTAAAAAAATTTCAGCTTTATTACTGGATAGCATGTTTTTGATATAACGTATATCATATTCATGGTTTATAGTAATATAGCCATGAATATGATATACATATTATATCAAAATCATGATCGGCTGTAATAAAGCTAAATAATTTTTTTTTTAATTATCTTTTCTATGGATGTTTTCATTAACTATTAATTTGTAATTTTAAACAAACATTGATAACTAATAAGGAATTTGTAATACTTAAATACAAGTATAGTATATATACTTTAAGCTAGGTGTAATTAGAGATTTGAACCCAGATGAGCTTCCTTTAGTCAGCCACTCCATCTTAATACAACTGAAGCACACTACCACATGCTTGTGAAGAAGATAAATGATCAATATACATATATCATGCAGAACCAGCATTCATCAGTTTGGTCAAATCTTCATCTTCCACAGATATATATAAGTTCTTGATTTATATTAAGACCAATCTTCGAATGTTAATGAACAGGCTTCAATGCTCTCCAATCTCCACCATCCATATCATTGAAAATCTGATGATGGCATGATCAAAGTCATTTTTATCAATTTTGTTGTCAGACTCATATTGACCATAAGTCATTCTGATCCCTCATATGCACGAACTTAAACCTATTTAAATACACAGAAGAGGGATGGTGTAGAATACAGACTGAATATATAATACTTAAATACAAGTACAGTATATATACTTTAAGCTAGATGTAATCAGAGAATATTTGAACGCAGACTTTCAGGCTTCTTTCAGTCATTCACTCCATCTTATACAACTGATACATGCTACTACATACATGTAAAAAAGATAAATGATTTCCAATATATGTATTTCATGCTGAACCAGCACTAATCAGTTGGTCCGGATCACCTCCCCCACATATATATATAATAAGTGCTTGGTTTATATTAAGATAGCAAATCTTCAAATTTTAATGGACATGTTTCAATCCTCTCCACTCTCCAATTCTTCAGCCATCCACACCATTGAAAATCTGATGATGACATATTCAAAGCCCTTTCTTGCCAATTTTTGTTGTCAAACCCATGTTGGCCATAGGTTATTCTAACCCCTCATATGCAGAACTGCTGAATATATAATATGCAGAACTGCTAAATATATAATACTTAAATACAAGTATAGTACATATATTTTAAGAAAAATGTAATGAGGGGATTATAACCCAGACTTTCAGGCACAAAATACATATACTGGAGATCGTTTATCTTTTTCACATGTATGTGGTACTGCACCAGTTGTACAAGATGGAGGGAATGACTAAAGGAAGTTTAAAACTCTGGGTTCAAATCCCATCTGATTACATCTAGCTTAAAATATGTATATTATACTAGTATTTAAGTATAACATATTCAGCCTATATTCTACACATCCCTCTTCTGTGTATTTAAATGGGCTTAAAAGTCCTGCATATGAGAGTTCAGAATGACTTATGGTCAACATGGATATGACAACCAAAATTGGCAAAAAAGGGGGTTTGAACATGCCATCATCATATTTTCAATGATATGGATGTCTGAAGAGTAAGAGAGTGAAGAGGATTGAAAACTGTCTAAAAGTTTGAAGACTTGCTATCTTAATATAAACCAAGCACTTATTATATGTGTGTGTGGAAGATGATCTGGACCAAATGATGAGAGCTATTTCAGCATGAAATACATATATTGGAGATCATTTATCTTTTTCACATGTGGTAGTGTACATCAGTTGTATAAGATGAATGAAGTGAATGACTAAAGTAAACCAAGTCTAGACTCAAATCCTTTCTGATTACATCTAGCTTGAAATATATATACTATACTTGTATTTAAGTATTACATATTCAGCCTGGATTCTACCCATCCCTCTTATGTGTACTTAAATAGGTTTAAGATTCTGCATATGAGGAGTCAGAATGACTTATGGTCAACATGGGAATGACAACAAAAATTGGCAAAAAAAGAGCTTTGCACATGCCACCATAGATTTTCATGATATTAATGGCTGAAAAGTTAGAGAGTGGAAAGAATTAAAGCCCATCCATTAAAGTTTGAAAATTTGCTATCTTAATATAAACACTGCACTTATATAAATGGGCGGTAGATGATGATTCGGACCAACTGATAAGTTGCTAGTTCAGCACGAAATACGTATATTGGAGATGTGGTGCAGTGTGCACCAGTTGTATAAGATGAAGTGAATGATTAAAGTTTGAAAGTCAGGGTTCAAATCCCCTCTAATTAAAAATGGAATTTGCAAATTTGATTTCTTGTTTAATTTTTATTCAGTATTTTTGAAATCTCTAATAAATATCCCGACATATTCAATACCAAAGTTTTCATCTCAAGCATAAACCAATCTAAGGGGGGGGGTTACATTTTATTCTCCTCCCATAATAGTGCACCAAGTGCAAGCTGTAGTAATCAATAGATATTAGATGATTATAATAAACTCTATCCAGTGCTTTCGCCACCAAATCCCCAAACAAGTTTCTAGCTTACAGCTTTCATCACTGAGGAGTCTTGTATCTGAGAGCAGTGCACCTAATACACTTTTCCGGCAACTATCTTTTGCCATTTTGGTAAACTATAAAGCTATTAGTACAAATTCAAAACAATGTTTACAATCAAAGCTAATATACCTGTATAGTCATATAGATTTGAATTCAGATCTAGCATATAATAATCACTAGAGCTTACACAAGTGCTAGTGTAAACATAAAGAAAAAGGTCATCATGTGATGAAATTTTATTCATTACATAAACTGAAAAATATGTACATTATTTCAAATATAATTTACTTATTGTTTTATTTAATATTTTCTTAGTAATAAAATTTTTTATTTGGCAAAAATGTACTGATAAAGTTGAAAAATGTTCAATTAAATAAAATATCATACTTATCTCTCATTTAAATCTTTTCACAAATATAATCTATCTAAATATTTTCCTTCATAAATATCAACAAAAATAAAAATTATTCACTTTCAATATTAAAAATAGATAGTCAATTCTATTTATACTTTTTATATTGGACTATTTCCATCATCTAATATAGGTATTGAATGTCTTTAGAAAAATTTTAAATATTCCAAATACATTCAACTGTTAGTAATAGCACATCAAACAGGTTAGTATATGCACAACATTTCAAGAGGTATTAGTCTCCCCTCTTCTTCAGGTGTTGCTGGCCTGACCAGTAACAGTGCTAGCATGGGGTTGGAACCTGGGTCCTTAGATTCTTGAGTTTTGAATTTTAAGGTAACGCTAGATAAGTATATGAAATTACTACAGACTGTTGCCTTCGGCAGGGTTAGTGTTACCTTAAAATTCAAAACTCAAGAATCTAAGGACTCAGGTTTGAATCCCATGCTAGTACTGTCAATTGTCAGGCCAGCAACACCTGAATAAGAGGGGAGAGACTAATACCTTTCGAAACATTATGCATATAGTAACCTGTTTGATGTGCTATTACTAACAGTTGAATGTATTTGGAATATTTAAATAAAGTTAAATTTTTCTAAAAACATTCAATACATTTATTAGATGATGGAAATAGTCCAATATAAAAATACAACTAGAACACCATCACCACAAATCTTCAGGAAGTCAACTCTATATTATATTTATTAATCTAATTTTTTATCTAAGTGGATTCATAAAAAATAACATTGAGGAAAAGTATTAAATGAAACAAAAATAAATTGCTTTATTTTAAAGAATCATAAATCCCATGCTAGTACTGTCACTTGTCAGGCCAGCAACAGCTGAAGAGTGGGACTAATACCTCTCGAAATGTGCATATACTAACATGTTTGATGTGCTATTATTAACAGTTGAATGTATTTGGAATATTTAAATAAAGTTAAATTTTTCTAAAAACATTCAATACATATATTAAATGATGGAAATAGTCCAATATAAAAATACAACTAGAACACCATCACCACAAATCTTCAGGAAGTCAACTCTATATTACATTTATTAATCTAATTTTTATCTAAGTGGATTCATAAAAAATAACATTGATAGAAAAATATTAAATGAAACAAAAATAAATTGCTTTATTTTAAAGAATCATAAAACAATAAATAGGATATAAATCACATCCATGTTTCAAAATGGTGATCATAAAATATTTAAAATTATTTAAAAAAAAAAAAACATGGCAACTGTAATGTCCTTATATTATTTATTATCACATTTTCAAATTTATAATTTTTATTGTATATTTTCAATCTGTGATAGTAAGTTAAATTTTTCGCTGTAGGAAATCACTATAAGTGCTTTATTTTTTTGTTCACAATTTTTTATAAAAAATTTTAGAGGACCAAATATCTCATTGTCTGGGATAAAGTTGTAATCATAAAAACTGAAAGATTGTGTCTAGCTTCAATAATAATTTTTGATGCACTGGATATGAAACTGCTATTGATAGATTAAATAGACTTCATAACTAAAAGTGCATGTTTGTCGAATTTCTTACAAATTCAATGCAGTTGGCTTGCAAATAATCCTTATTGAGTTTTTAACTGAAAACAAAATTAAATTTTTCTAATAATAAATTATTTTCATATATGGAGAAGGAAAATAAATGTCAATTTGATATATCCGATGTCAAAAAGTATTAAATTTCCTCAATATTTTTTCTTCTATCAACTAAACATTTCATTTTATTAAATTAATACTGCATTAGATGAAAAGACTATGGATACTGCCCTAACCATGATCTGGACTATGGGTTTTTATGATGTCTCACCCATAGCTATTCAAATTAATAATTTGTAAGTAAAAAAAAATCCATAGATAATTTGCATAGATTAAATAATATAAATATACTATGATAATAAAAAATGTAATATGTAATACAATTTCTTAGGTACACTATATAACTATGCAACAGTGGCATTAAACATACTATTGACCTTTAAATAGCATTTAATGTTTCATTTGTCAATATCATATGATTATTCACATTAACTCTAGACTAGTTTTTTTTAATTGCTAAACCTAAAAATTTTCTAAAAGTGGTTATATAAAATAATGTTCATTAATTACTATTATTTATCATGATGATTTTTTTTTATGACAACTATTAACGAAATATCATAAATGAACCTAGAGATTCCAACCAGAAAATAAGATTTATGAATGCCTTTATTAGGTCCTTTAATTCTGCTACTGCAATAGATTAATCTAGCTGATGTTTGCCTATATTTACATATATTAGTGACTGATATATTTACATATATTAGTGACTGATAAATTCCATTTATGAAAAAAGATGAATCCACAGACCATGCATTGACCCAATTCTTTGATAAAACTCCAATTGTGTTTAGGAATATCAAATCCAGTTGACTTTCTAGTTGAATCTACAAAAAAAAAATGTTTGGTATATCATAAGAATTCCATTTTTATGCCATTATTCTTTGATTGTCCATTCTTGGTTGAACAACTAAAAAGGTGTCTTGATTTGAGATGAGTCTTAGATGTTGAAAATTGACTAATAGGCAAGTCTGATTGGTTAAGAGCTTACACATTTTCTGTGAAGCAACTTCTAATATTTGATGGAATATGTGAAAGAACAAGGTGACACTGTAAAGGAATAGACTTCAGTGTACTAGTAACATTTGTCATGGTAATATTTGAATATCTAAAAGTTGAATGTATTTTTTCCTCCAAACAAGTACGCTACAGCTAAGGGAATCTGTCCATAAAGTATTTGCATCACAATTATGTAAGTCAGCTAAATTTTATCTAACCTTAGCTTTGAGTGATAAAATTTAAGTTAGGCTATAATCCAAGGTTATTCCTAAATAGCATTGAAAAGAATTGTATTTCAATTTACTATTGCAAAAGTTGTATTGAAATTAGGAGATAATTCCTCCTGTTGCTTAGGCAAAAATTTCTAAGTCTGCAAAAAAAAAAATTTGAAGCATTATTTCATTAGAGAGATTTTCAAAAAATCACAAGAAAGTGAGATTGGGCATCATGCTGATTTTAATTTTAAAAATCTTTCACACTCAAAGCGATGACACTTAGTAGGGGTGAAGTTTGCACTCTTTTCTTTGTGACAAACAGGACGTTTACATTTTACTGTATCGCATGTTTCAGAACTTGCAGATAAAATGCCTGACTGTTATGAACTAAATTTGAGGTAAAAAATGCTGTTTAGATAAAAAAAAAAAAAAATCAGCGTTATTTTGTGACACTTTTTAGGGATGTGGTAAATTTAACATTTCAATTAAATCACTCATAAACTTGTGGTTTCATGAGATCAGCTTTTTTATAATCTGTTTCAAGTATTAAACTTTTTTCCTTCTCGTTTTATGTAAACGAAAACAGAATTTCTCATTGTCCAACTTTTCAGTCATTATAAAAAAATTTACAAAAATGCAAAATGCACTTTACAAAACATGTTACATAGCCCCACAATGTCATTAGGCAGACTGAAGCAGAAGGGCTCTGCAAAAAGTGTGTAACAGCTGAAGAATACAGAAAACCAGAAAACAATTCCAGTTATTTTGGGATCTCTCCTCGTGAAAGAACTCTGCAAA
This sequence comes from Epiperipatus broadwayi, assembly GCA_028023455.1. Classification (NCBI taxonomy): domain Eukaryota; kingdom Metazoa; phylum Onychophora; class Udeonychophora; order Euonychophora; family Peripatidae; genus Epiperipatus; species Epiperipatus broadwayi. The sequence continues at coordinate 18,944,429 of JAQFVV010000004.1, forward strand.
AGACTGTTCTGTACAATTTGTATCGACTACAACTATCATTTAGTATCTATCATTTGAATTTTTCTACTGGAGAGTATTCTGTCAAGTAAATTAAGTTTTTCTGCATTTAAAACTTTTTTAAATGTTTAGAAGAAAATTGTTTTTCTAAATAGAATCATCAGCTGAAATTGAACAGATTTTTTTTTTTTTTAATCTAAATTTTCAAATGGAGATAATCTAAGAATTTATAATTTACTAGTGTCATACTCATCAAATAAACATTTTATATTCAGAACAGAATAGTGAACTAGACTGCTACTACATCATGAGCCCTATAAAAAATCAAGAAAAACAAATCAAAAATGAGATGTGGATTATTTTTAAAGGTTCAGATATCTTAAAAGACATATTAGAAAAACTATAATGAAATTTAAAAAATAAAAATAAAAAAAATGATAAGTAATGTAAAAAAAAAATATTTATTTAAGAAAAAACACAGCAGACATACATAAACGTAATAAAAAATGCTTCAGGATAAATAACTTTTGCTAATGCACTTCTTTATTTCAATTTCATATAAATACCTTGAAGATCATTATTAAAAAAATATAATATTTTTGAGGTCACACTAATTCCCTTGTGAACTTCTATTTGATTTACTAAATCTTTTGATACTGTACATAGTAATCAGGCATCATCTTTCATGGTAATCTGAGCCTTACAAAGTGCAGAAGACTAAATAATTGGCCATATAGGACAGTAAAAAAATGTTCCCTTTATATTTCATCACCATATATATTGCAATTACAATACTGAAGGAGAAAAATAAAAGTACAAAAAAAAAATTTTGATAGTTATTATTAATGTTTATTTTTCAATAAAATATTTGAAAATAAACATTTTAATTACTTTTTAAACTGAATACAATATTTTTGATTATACAATATTAAGTTTATTAATTTTAGGATTATATTTAAAACTTTTTTAATCAATAAGAACAAAGAAAATATATTGTATACTATTAACAGAACATTTGCACTTCAAAATTATTTCTAACATACACATAGAATACTAATCATTAAAAAAAAAATTCCACACTTGATTATAAAATAAAATTATTGTTCCTGGTGACTAATCATATAACTTTTTTAAATATAAAAACAGAACAAAGACAACATTCAAGCTGAAACAAATATAATGTATTTCCCACATATTCAGTTACAATCTAAAGAAAATTATTCACCTGTTTGACTACAAAAACATTTTAAAAATTGAAAATGAAACTGCACAAAGTTTCTTCTTGGCTAGATCAACCAGTGCACAGATTTTTATATATGGTGTGCTTCCTGGTATTTCTGCCTTTAGACTTCACACTCACAACTGTATGTAATCCAAAAAATAAAAAAAATTTAAGGCTAACCATTAGTTAATATTTAAGAGGAAGTCCTTGTGAAAATATATTCATACAAATAAATAATTTCTGATAATTCAAAGCAAACTATATGCCCTTGAAATATTCAAAAATGTACTACCAAATATTATTATACACTAAGTGTAATCCCAAAAAAAAAAAAAAATTGATTGTGAATGCAAAAATGTATTATCATTATAAATGTATAGTATTTCACTTATATTTTAATTTTCCTATTTATCCATTTCAGCACTTTCTAAATACCATGAAGAGACAATCAATTTATCAATTTGCTATTAATTTAATATAGAAATGATTTTTAATACTAGTATAAAATTTAAAATTATCTTAGTTACCTACCATTTCTGCCTAAAAATATATTTTCAGAATTATAAAGGATGAGCAAGAGTGTGGGGACTATTCAAAAATTGTTTAAAGAAAAAAAGATTTATTTGCTATCATAATCATATATCTTGTCTGGAAACAATTTAACCATGTCAAAAAAGAATTTATCTTATGAAGTTATAAATAGAGAAATGAGGAAAACATTAGTTTTCTTAGTTAAAAAAAAAAAAAGTATAAAGCAGAAAAACATTATATATGTATGGCAAACTGTGGAAATTTGATATATATATAACAAAAAAAAAAAGTATTATAATTCCATTAAAATGTACTAAAAGTAATACTAATACTGTTTCATACATAGAGAAAGTAATGAAAACAAATACTTTAATGCATTTTTGGTGCTGATCATCACTGTCAAATGCGGTAGATATAGTCAAAATAAAAACATACAATTCAAAAATGTTTTGTGAATGTAATAGGTGATTTTGACAAGGGCACTCAGCACTGAAAGATTATATTTAATATTCTCAATATTTTCTCTGCGAATGAAGCAATATCAATATTATCTTTATTAAATTTATACATATTACGCATATATGTAAGGTAATATCTTTCATGGTGTCAATCTGGGACAAGAAAAACAATTCTGATAACTGAAAGATTGATACGTGATATGCTTTATTTCAAAGAATTACTTGTTCAAGTATCATTCTATAATATTTCAAAGAATTACTTCTTATTCAAGTATCACTTTATAATATTATAACAGAAAAATAAATATATATATATATAATTGCAATAATAAAATAGTTTTATTAAAATTAGTAATCCTTGTATTGCACAGCTAAAATAAGATTGAGCTGCAATATATCAAGAATGAAACATTAATATTGTAAGAATATCAAAAACTTTACTTTTAAATAGCATGGTCCCAACTCCCATTTTAAAAATAAACAACAAAAGAAAGAAAACCTGCACATAAGGGAATAGAAAGTATCTACCATTTGTCAACTATATTCAATTAGGGCAGTATATAAAATTTTGAAATGTCTTATATAATCCAGTGTGCATATATAGTGTTTTTAAAATGCTAAAACTGTTTATACATATTTATAATAATAATTATGGTTGTTTTAATAATCTTTTTGGTGAAATATTTGAATGATTAAACTAATTCAACATTTCTTAAACAGCTTTTACTAATTCATATAAACAAATAGCTTTTTTTTTTTTCGTTTCTTATTATTGCAAATAAAATATCAACTCTGTATAAACAACAGCATGTGTAATAATTCCATTCCATAGTCAATTTATTAGTTGGATAATATTTAAGATGTTTTTATTTCTTATCAGTTTTATCACTCACTGCAATTAGGCTTAATAATTCATATATATTTACTTTTTTTGTGAATGTGTTCAAATTAATTTATTTATTGTAAAAGAGTAACTAAAGATCAACATTAAAAATAATACGTTTTTCATTTTTCAAATAACTTTTCCAATTAATAATACTGTATCTGCCTCACTGACAATCCTTTATTATTATAAAGAAATTTAAGCATTAGTACTTCAAAGGAAAATTTTGGATATCTTAATCAAAATAAATCTACTATCTATTGACTTTCTATGCAGAAAAATACTGCAAATTACTAATGCTATCTGCTATAAGAAAGTAAAAGGGCTATGGAACTTCATATTCAGGTATCCATACTTAGAATCCCAAATCTAATATTTGCCATCATTTATTCCCAAGACTTTTTCTTAAATGTACTAATTACTAACATACATAAGGGATCATTGTGAAACGTTAAATAATCATCAATCCTTTTCACTCTTTGTTTTCTAGGATGTTATTTTATTTTCAATTCTAAAATTTGTAATCTTCAATCACTGTTTTTGAATAAATAAAAAAATCAAATCAGAGACCAGGCTTTGATATCACTAATATATACATAGCTATTTGAAGCTTGTTTTCATTATCACTATAATTGTAAAACTTATGAATTTGTGATTAATTTATATTTTACTTTTCTAAAAATTATTTAATTTTTCAAGTATGTAATTCCTAATATAATATCATTTATATGTATTTTTAATTATAATTGTAATCTTTAAAATGTATAACAATTTCCTTTAATTATATAAACAAATTATCAATTGTCAATATAATCCTTGTATTATATCTATATATCAATAAATTTTGTTTAAAAAAAAAATAGTAATTTCCTTTTTCCTTTTAATTACTTGATTCTTGGTAAATAGTTTTTCCCTATCAAATCATTTTATTCAATTATATTTAAATCAATAGGTGCTTTTTCTTTACAATGCCCTCTCTCTAACATTCTTTCTCCAGCCAAACTTGTTTGGCTAATCTTTCAGAAATAGTAATTAATACACTCATTTAAGTCAGCAATCTATACTTTTCCATTTTAGTCTTTTTTACCATGTTATTATATTTTAAACTACATTATTAAAATTCGTGATTTTATTTTTTCTTATAATCTAATATCTTCAAAGTTTTGTATTTTAAATTATGACAACTTTAGTTCTAGAATAACTGCTTCAGAAATATTATCTGAAAAAATATATATTTACTGAACATATACAAGTTGTTATAGTTAATTAAATTTAAATTAATGGGAAATTAAGAGATTTTTTATTTATTTTTCATTTTGAAATTTTTATATAAAATATTTTACTTTGAAAATTATCTTTAATATTGTAAATATTGGTGGAAAACCAAATGCCAGTTGTTTGGAGGTATAGCTTGAGCATAGATTGTGCAACAAAGAAAGCATTCCACATTTGATGCAAATCAAAAATAACAATAGTTGTAAATCCATCTCTGCTATATATGTTTGTTGTAGCTTGATGAAACGTTTTTATAATAGAAATAAATTTGAGACAAACATATCCCTATAAATAATGTCATTTACTTTGCTTTTTTTTTTTTTATAAATAAAATTATTAAAATTATGAGCTGTAGGTCACACACACACACACACAGGTTGCATGAGACTGATTTAAATAATATGTAAGTATGTCACATTTTTCCTAGGTATAATTTTTGTTTTTTAATCAAACTTTCAAAAATGACCAAGCTTAAAGTTCATTTGTAATGCAAAACAAGTTAACCTAAGGATTTTTTTTCCTTTCAGTTTATATTCAGAATACAAGTTTAAAACTAGTTTTTTGTTTTTTTTTTAATGTTTACATGTTTCTAATCAAATTGTTTCCTTACAATAATTTTTATTTATTTAGATGGAATTGAATGATAACCCCCTCCCCCTCATACAAATTCAATTTTTTTTAAAAAAAAAGAATAGGCTATTTGTAAATTTAAAATGTACATTTAATATATACTGTATATGTAAACCAATATTATTTTTTTAAATATCTTTTATAGATAAAATAAAAATCTCCAGTATATTTAACCACAAAATCATTACTATTTATCAAAAGAAAGTTGAATAGAAAATAATAAACAATGACGACCACTCCTTTAAATTCCAATTTAATAACTCACTCCCTTTCTGAAGATAAAAGTACCAGAAACATAATAGAAATACAGTACCATACTGTATAATATGACAGATGTGCTACATCTTGTCACTGCAGATGTTATTACTATACTATTATTTATATTGTAAAGTATATAAATGGGCTAATTATCAATATGTATCAGCCATGGTGGAGAGTTCCAACTTTTTATCTGAGAGTTTAAGATCAGGAAACACTATGGTCTTTCTTCACAGTTTAAAGGAAATGTCAGATGAATTTTCTTGAAGACAGGATGAATGTGTGTGTAATTACATTTTTATATATAGATATTACATTTATGATAATCTAAATTATGGCTCTTATTCCCAACTAGATGTTAAGTCCCAGCTAGGACAATAGTTGGTAAATGGTGAAAAGTTTTAGAATTCTCTTATTACAGATCAGGTTTCATTCAATGTCAACTTTTTGTTCAATACCTACAACTGCTGACCATTTTCAAGTGAAGGAAAACTGGATAAATTAGAAGAGCTGTCTACTATTGAATAGGACATTTTTAGACTTGTAAAGTCAGAAAATATGATGAACAGATAATTGATTTGTAATATATATATATATATAGCACCTCCTATTTCTATTACATCTTCCGAATTGCCCAGAATTTTAAATGAAGAAGTGAAACATGCAATTAAATGTATGAAGAAAGGAAAGGCTCCAGGTAATGATGGAATTATAATTGATATGTTAAAAGAAGCAGGTGAAGAAATAGAAAAATTTTTAGCAAAGTTATATTCCATATGTCTAAATGATAAAGATGTACCAGATGATTGAAAGAATGCAGTAATAATATTAATATTTTAAAAAAAAGTGATAAAGAAGATATTAGAAATTACAGATCTATCAGCGTTTTATCGGTTTTATATAAAATTTTTACCAAGATAATTACTTGTCTACAAAGAACATTGGATTTCCACCAACCAAGGGAACAAGCTGGATGTAAAAGTGCTTTTAATACAGTAGATCATATCCAGGTATTGAGAGAAGTTATAGAAAGGACAAATGAATACGAGTTGCCATTATGTTTTGGATTTGTATATTATGAAAAGGCAATTTGATTCTATAAACATTTCTTCAGTGATTAAAGCATTGGATTATCAAGGTATAGATCCAGGATATTGTCATATTTTAAAGAATATTTATAAAAATGCAACAGCAACAATTAGATTACATAATGATACTGGGAAAGTCAACATTGAGAAAGGTGTAAGACAAGGTGACTCCATATCTCCAAAACTTTTTACAGCAGTGTTGCAAGAAGTATTTTGTGGATTAAAATGGGAAAGTAAAGGAGTGAAAATAAATGGAGATTATTTAAGTCATTTAGATTTTGCAGATGATATAGTTGTTTTGCAAATAATGTTTCAGAGCTGCAGGAAATGTTACAGGAGTTATCAGATGAAAGTAGAACTAAAGATAAATGTTAAAAAGACTAAAGTAATGTTTAATCGATTTGCTTAAAATATGAAAATAAAGATTGATTATGATGAATTAGAAGAAGTTAACAGTTACAAATACCTTGGTCAGATTATTAATACAGATGGAAATATAATGGATGAAATTAATCATAGAATTAAACTTGTTTGGAGTGCTTTTGGCAGAAATAACTTGATACTAAAAGGAAATATGCCTATGTGATTGAAAAGGAAGGTTTTTAACAAATGTGTTTTACCAGTTCTTACTTATGGATCTGAGACTTGGACACTTAATAAAAGGGCAATACAGAGACTCCAGACCACTCAAAGAAGTATGGAGAGATGCATGTTGGGAGTAACAAGAAGAGATCGAAAACGCAATGTATGGGTAAGAGAACAAACAGATGTTACTGACCTCATTGAAAAAATTAAAAGATTGAAGTGGAGTTGGGCTGGACATATTGCTAGAAGAGATGACAATTGAAATCTTAAACTGGATTCCAAGAGATTGTAAAAGACCCAGAGAGAGACCACATGTTAGATGGATGGATGAAATAAGAAAGTGTGCAGGAGTGATCTGGAGAAGAGAAGCTAAAGATCGGAGAAGATGGATTAAACTTGGAGAGACCATCCTGCAGTGGATTGATAATGATTGATGATGAATGATATATAGCACTTTACTACAAAGGCTACTGATAAAAAGTGAAAGAATACCATTGTGGAGATTGATAGTATATCAGATAGAGTGATTAGTTATTCAAATTAATGGAAGATATCAAGTCTAGATGTTTATGTTCCAAGAGGTTCTCATTGTTATGAAGTACTTTTATATAAAAATAGAAATGCTTTTATTTAGGCGAAACATGTTAAAATTTCTCAATAAATAGAATATGAAAATATTGTGGGAAAATTTAGTTATGTTAACAGAAATGAAACTCAACACATATTTATGAAGTTTGCAGAAAAAAAAACTATATTATGAATTCTTTGACTAAAATTCTAAGCAGAAATGGACATGGAAGCATCCAATGCAAGAAAAGTACAAATGGGTTACATTTTGACTAATAGAAAATACACACACAGATTGTGTAATATCCTTAATAAGTTCAACATAGTGATTATCAATTAACTAGATATGATACATATTAATACAAAACAAGAGATGAAAACTATTAACAAAAATAATATTAAACTCTATATTCCTGTCACAAAAACTCCAATAAATTTAAATTGAAAACTTGCAAATCTTTATATAATATTGACAAATTTAATGATAGTTCAGACTTAACTGAAATTAATGATTTATTTTAGACAAGCCTAAACTGACTGATACTCTTATTAACAACTGCAAAAAAGATAACTGGTACAAAAATGACTATATACCAGTAAATTTTCTACCAAGACAAAACAATGTATAAAAAAAAAAAAAGAATTTTTTTTTTTTTTTTTTTTTTAATGATCCATTCAGAAGAATTCTCTATACAGATTTTGGTAAAAAGGAATGAAAAAAATAATGGTACAATATAAGAAAATTGGCAATGATCAGAAATGTAAATCATCTTGCTATTGGATGGAAAGTTTTTCAGTAATATGACATCATGAAATGTGTAGAAGAGTTCGGCAAAAAATATTCTTATAAAGAACACAAATTAATCACTATAAATTATTACATCTTTTGAACAATTAAATATTTTAAATGAAGAGATGAGACATGCAATTAAATCTACGATGAAATCATAAATTCCAAAAATTATGAAATTCTTATTGATATTTTAAAAGTAGATATAGGAATAGAAAAACTGCTAGTAAAACTGTACAGACCTATCAATTTTCTATTAGTTCTATACAAAATCTTTTAAGAACTTACCTACAGCAGAGTTTGAATAAGAACAAACTGGATTTAAAGATAAGTTTAAACACAGTGGATCACATCAAAATAGAAAAGATCTATAAATATGAAATGCTACTGTGCTTTGAAATTGTATATTATGAAAAGGCATTTGATTCTATATGATTTCCATGGCAATTAAAACTTTGAATCATCAAGATATAGACATAGGATATTGCCATATTCTGAAGAATATTAATCAAAATGCAACAGCAATCATTAGATTATGTAATGATATTAAGATTAATATTGAAAAGGGTATAATACAAGATAATTCCATATAACCAAAACTTTTTACATTTTCACAATTAATATTTTATGTATTATAATGGAAAGGCAAGGGAATAAAAGTAAATGACGATTATTTAAGTCATCTAGACTTTTTAGATGTGATTGCTTTTGAAAATAATATTTCAGAGTTTTGGGAAATGTTATGAGTTATCATGATGAAAGTAATAAATTATAACTAAAGATAAATACTAAGGTGGATTTTCCAAATTAGAGAGAATCGTGGAGTTGCATAACTATATTGGGATTTAAAAATAAAAGTTCAAGACTAAGAACTCCAAAAAAAATATAAATAACTGCCTTCACAGTAATCATTCAATTTTTTTTTATGCATTATTAATAAATAATGCATGGATCAAAAAAATATAACTTAAATCAGAGTGTGGTATTCCTTAATATATTTTGAACAAATGAAATGTTTTAATTTTTGAATAATGACATAAAAATTAAACAAGTTTTTAATAAAATATTAATTCTACAAACATATTATTTAGTTGAAAATATCCAGGTTGACGTTTATCTTAAAAATGGCAAGATTGCAGCTTTTGATGAAATATCTACAAAACTTTTAAAATATGGTAGACATATCTAGCTTCAAAATTTGACATTTTTAAAAATGTATAGACCTATAAAATTGTTATTTTATTTTAATGATGCTTCTATTGTTCCAGTTTATAAAAATAAAATGATGAAAAAGACTGGTAATCATCATACATTATTTATTGCTACCAACTATAGAATAAAAACTTCCAATGATTTCATTGGAGTGCTTCAATCATAAAAAGTGGTTATATAAAAAATGGTATGATTTTAAAAATTAATCAAACACTACAGACATGAAAAGTGCAAGAAAAGTATAATGGTCAAAAGGTGAGGTTTATATATTGCTTTTATTGATTTGGTTAAGACATAAATTAATCAAAAAGATTCAATAATAGTGCGTAATTGTTAATGTTTTGAATGCAATGTGTAAACTTTGGTTTATTAATTAATGTTCAAAAATCTCCAGTGTTAATTAATTAGTCAATGATACAAAAAAAATCTGTAACTTCTTAGGTTGGTTGATCCATCAGTTTGAGAAAGCCTATATATCTTTTTAAGAAGAAAATTGGGCTTGGATATAGAGATAAAACACAGACTCCAATATGTAATTACTGCATTTTAAAAAGTAAAAACTCTTATCAAGTGATATAATTATTCTAACTAAGTTGTTTGTAGCATTATTTAGACAAATTTGTTGTATGAAAACTCAAATAACCATTTCTCAATATTATGCAAAAGTGCATGAAAAAAAAAAGTGATATGGATTCTATAATTATAAGAGCACATCATATGGATTGTACATGAGAAGTAAAAGAATAGCAACAATATCTTCAAAAAAAAGAAAGGAATTTTATATCTTGATTATGATTTTTGCAGGGAAAGCAGACCCAATTATATTACAAAGATTATCTCTGTCACTCTAAAGAAGTATAAATACTGAATGCTATATTGCAAAAATGTGGTTGAAGAGAGAATATAATAAGCAGCCACAAATAAATATGATGTTAAGTCTTATAAAGTTTTTTTCAGAATAAACAGAGCATTCTGATTTATCAGACATTCAGGTTCAAAAAGAAAAAAAGTAATATAAAGGTCACTCAATCTACCCTTGATCACGGAGGGCGCCACTAGATCACTGCGTATCTGGAAAATTTGTTTAACGAGATCAAAAGTGGACGGTGATGATGGTTTGCATCGACTATACCCAGGGAGTTAGCAAGAGATCTTAAACATTGTTCAAACAATTGAGAAGATAAAAGCACTAAGACAAACGTCAGCAAAATTAAATTTAAACTAATTTAAAAATTTTATTACATTCAATAAACAAACTAAAGTAAATCTAGCAAACAAAATACGAAAGTGTGACCTAGATTTTTATAAGGGTATTCATCAGATAGTGTATGAGTATAGTACATATTACAAATGAAATACCTTGGCAGCAGAGTTTGTTCTCTTACCTACAATTTAAAAGGGATTTAATAGTATCTTCCTGCTGGCAATTTATAAAAGAACAACAATTCTAGTTTCCTAATTCAGAGATATAAAATACAATATGATCTTGTAGGAAATCAACAAACTAGCGCCAGCGAGCATTTCTTGGCCTGGAATAATGCATAGAGACTAGCATGTCATTTTGCCAGTAGAACAGCTCATGATGTACCATGTTTAAGGTAATTCACGGTTAAGTTCACATACAAGACAAGAAAACTTGAAGAAAGATTACAATCTTACATAATCCAGAAATGAAACCAAAATCTCCAACATCAGAAAAACTAGAATAACAAACATGATAAACCACCAGCCAAAAGATTTGCGGTTTGCAAAAAATGCAAACTAAACATATTTAAAATTAATTATTGGACGATAAAATAGAAACAAGTGAGCAAACTGAAATTGCGAAAAACTGTCAGAGCATTTAGTAAGGGTTAATAATAATAAAAAAGGCATATTAACATATAAAGTATAATCTCATGATACATTCCCCAATAAATAAAATTGAAAACGAACTTGGAATCTTAAGTCTAAGATTCCAAGACCCACTATAAATAACAAAGAAAAGCAAACACATATAATAATTATGAGATTGAATAACTAGTAAAACTTTATACAACAGATTTAATTTTTTTTAGATTGAGCAGAGATTTAATAGAAGATTTATATGCCCTGGAAAGAATAAGAAATATTTTTACCTTTCAGTAAAGCAGAGTCCACAGAGTTTTTCAAAAAGCGTGCACAATTATTTTGAGTTCGAATTTTGAGGTGTCTTCATTTCTTCATGGCAGCAAGTGTAAAGGCATATTCCAGGATCCTTTTTACTTGACTTTCATGGCATAATGGAAGAACAGCTTGGAATCAGGAGTCTGTCCTTAGGTAAGTTAGCAAGGCATGTTGTAGGTTTGAATATACATAGCAGAATTATCAGAAGCTAAATCAATCACTTTCAAGCAGCATTAGCTTTGTCAAGCCTAGAATAATTTTCCGAAATTTTTGGGGTTATTTATATCCTCTCTCCATCTCCCACATAAACTTTCTTGTTTTTCAATTATAAGCCTTAGCCCAGAGCAAATCTTTATCTCCTGCTCAACCTTACTTAAGAATTCTAACCAGGGATTATCTTATAGAAAAACAACACAAAATTAAATCTCCATTTTTAAAATCCAACTAAAAATGGATTATAATTAAAATAAAAGAAACAGGAATGCAATTAACTTTTCAAAATTAAAAGCTTTCTCAAAAAAACAGATTAAAACTTTTAACTTGAAAATGTTTTTTTTTAATTTGAATTTTTAATAAAATAAAAAAAAAATTATGTCAGAAGAAACTTATTTTAACTAACAAATAAAATCTGTTGAAGACAAAATTTAAAACCACTGTATTTTAATATTTTAAAATATAGCTGCTTATATGCACTATAGCCTATAAACTTTTAAATAACTTTATAAAAATTGCGACAGGACCTTTGAATCAGATACAGACATATTTGTGTTTCACAAAATAATCATATGAAACACCATTATTATTTTTTTTTTTCCTTTAGGAATTAGAATAGGTTTTTATTTACTATGAGTGATTCTAATAATTAATCAATTATTTTGCAACATTTTTTTTTTTTTGCTATTAATAATTAATAAATTTTTTTACATAATATATATATACAATAAAGTCCAGTACAACAAATGCTTATACAATGAACAAACAGTACAATTAATACTATTTTTCTCTCACAATTTGTAAAATAAATACAAAGACATATAAATTTATTTAAAGCACATTGATTATGTAAGTAACATTTACTAAGACAATAAACCTCAAGAATGGGTGCTTGAAAATGCAAAGGTAGGGACCTCTACAGGTCTTAACCACAAGCTTACGCTTTGGAAGAAAAGATGGGAACCCTTCTTTACTTCAACCTACTTTTTATATAAATAGGTGAAGCTGAAGCGGTTAGATCTGAGAGCGTGAAGCTATTCAATACTTAAATGATTAAGTTCACAATTCCTATTACACATTAGTATTCGCGAAATCTTTCGATTTACGAGTCAATGGAAAGATCTTAATAAACATTACTTATGTAATCAATGTGCGTTAAATAAATTTATAATTACAACTTTAAATTATCGTAATAGATTTCTAATTATAAGATCTTTCCATTGACTTGTAAATTGAAGGATTTTGTGAGTACTAATGTGTAATAGGAATTGTGGACTTAATCAGTTAAGTATTGAATAGCTTCATGCTCTCAGATCTACCGCTTCAGCTTCACCTATTTATATAAAAAGTAGGTTGAAGTAAAAAAGTGGTCCCCTCTTTTCTTCCAAAACGTAAGCTTGTGGTTAAGACCTGTAGAGCTCCCTACCTTCACATTTTCAAGGCACATTCTTGAGGTTTTTTGCCTTAGTAAATATTAGACATATAATGAATATTATAAAGTCTAGTGATTTTTGTTATTTTAAGACTTGCTTATCAATTTAATTTATGTTTTTCTATCTCCAGTAGTGAAAATACTATAATTATTTTTTCTAAATATTTTTTCCCTAGATGTGTATGCTGTAATCATTTTAACCATAAGCCAAAAGCAAAATGTGTGTGAAAGGTGATTAACATTAATGTCAAATAATAATAATTTTGAAATGAAATTATAGTAACAATAATGAAAAGTTAAGTGCTAAAAATAGAATTGCTAAATCTTTAATTAAATGTAAAAACATTATACATATTTTTAAGCATTCTCCTAGATACATATATTATAATAATTTTAGCCCTGAGCTATAAAAGCAGAATTTGAAAGCTAATTAATATTGATATCAAATTACAGTAACAATGGCAAATTTAAGCGCTACACATGGAATAATTAAAGAAATTAATGCCAAGGGCTGGAATAGCAAATGTTTTTTTTTCTATGATAAAATGGTAACAAATGTTGTGAGCACTATTTTTGATATAGCAAGCAATTAGAAGAGTTTCAAAACATATCAGCTTTGAGTAAAATGTTTGTCATCTTTATCACATTTTGAGAACTTATTTGTATTAAAATTTGTATCTGCAACTTGATCTTTACATGTTTTCATCATCATCATCATCAGCAGCAGCATCATCATCATTATCATTTTCATAAGCTTATAAATATTAATTCATCAATATTGAAATATAAAAAAAAACTCAGCAATTTAAGTTACAAATATAGTATAACTAAATCAACAATCTATATCACTTAAAACACACACACAAAAAAAAGATGAATTAAAAAGTGCATAGATAATGAAAGGGATCTTCAGAATAAATACAATTTATGTTATTATGAAACAAATGGAAATCTTTGTTTAATGTGAATCAAAAAGTAAATGGCCGATCATAGCAACAATGAAATGCTCAACAATAAAATGTTCATTGTGGAAAGATGGAGAATTTTTTCTGTTTCCTAGTATAAGAGCTAATCCCACAAAGAAATTTATTGTAATAATTCACTGACAATACTGTATTAAACACCATTCTAAACCAAGATACAATTGCTAATGCAAGCAGGATTGCTTTTGAATGTTATCTTGCAATAAAGTTCAGAAATCAATGATCTATGAATATTTATTACAATATATACATTTAAATTTTGTTTTTAATGACATTATTCATATTTTTCATTTTTCCTGCTTAAATTGAGTGTTTTAGATAACTTTGATCTAAGGCAAGAGTGGTCTGGAATAAAATATTGCTATAAATACATGTATTTAAATGGGAACTACAATAAACTAATGACATAACAAGCTTTAGAAAACAAGTTGCTGAACTAGAATTCATTATATGAAAATCTTACTTTCTTATATATCATCATCTCTGTGGAATAATATATATGTAAAATTGCCAAAGTAATTAAGTAAATTTTAAAAAAAACTATTACTAATTTTAATTTTTGCTTAAGCATTTTAAAGCAATATATTTTAAGAATTATAAAAATAAAAGTTATGTGGTTAGTGAAATATAATTTTTATTAGCAATATATTAAATGATATTATTGTGTGAATATTATTTAATAGTATAACCAAGTTCAATAAAGAAAGCAATGGAAAACTAACCCAATAGAAATATTATTTCCCAGGTCTGAACCTATCAATCCAATTACCATTATATATCCACAGCCACTGAAACTAAATATTACTAAATCTTTGGAATGTGAAAACTAGGAATAATCTAGACAGGATAGTCAGTTATTGCAAAAAATAATAAAAATTAAGATTAAATTGAACATATGGAAAAAAAGAATAGGGCCAGTAGCAGATGTAAGGGAGTAGGAATTATTGTAAGTTTTATAAACAGCAATCATTTAAGTAAGATTATTGGTGGTCATACTAAAAAGTTTCAAAAAATATAATGGTTATTCAAATATACAGAGACCACAGCATAAAGAAAACCAAAATATACTTCAAAAAGAATATAAAAATTGTATACTATGATGATAATGGAGTATTGAAATGACTATAATAAAAAAATTGCAATAGATTTTCTACTGGATTACATAGTGATTGAATATACTATAGTATTATGAGCACAATTAAGAGCATATGCATGTATCTATAACATTCAGATCACAATTTAGTAGAAAGAATAGTTTATGATTAAATAATTATATAAATATTGTGCAAGAGCTAAATATAAAATTTTAAAAATAAAATTTATGAAACTTAATAAAATTGGGTAAATGCTATTAGAAAAGACATGTAGAGCCACAGAATACACCTGCCACAAAGCATATTTGCTTTAATGCACACAATATCTTAAAATAAGGAAAAGAATGTTAAGATAATTGTAAAGATGAGAAAATTATCCAAATGAGAAGTTTTTATTTACATTAAATTAAAAAAAGATGGACAAGAACAAAATAAAATAGATCTGCAAAAATGAAGGTAAAACCCAAAAAACTGATCAGTAAATGTCAACAATAATTGGTTAAAACATTGGAAAAAAATAGTTTAATGCAAAAAAATATATATATATTTTAGAATAATTGTTTTGCCTAATCCAAGATATAAAGGGGGGGGGGGTAACATCTGTTTCACTGATATCGAAAAAGAATTTATCTTGTTGCATAGTTTATACATGGGAAGAAAATAGAACTGTGATACATTGGCAAATGAATCAAATATATAAATGATCATTCAAAAAATAAATAAATGCAAGCAGTATATTTGCCCTTTTTTCTGTTCTATTTGAATTGCACTAATACTTTTAATGATAAAGATGGAATTTGTTTGATGATATTCCAGTAATGATCTCGACAATGTTATTATATAGATAAAATTTGTAATAAGTTTAAATGAATGAAATAAATGCAACTAAAGCAATGAAAATCACAGAATTAATCAAAGTTTAAAGATTTCTAATTCATTAAGGGCTGCAGAACAAGAAAATAATTTTAAATGTTTAAGTAACTGATTAATTTATGAAATAAAAACAAAAGTAGGAATAAAGAATTGTGAATAAATGAGAATAAGAAGCAAACTGGATAAAAAAAAGTACTAAGGAACTTCTTTAAAAAAGAGATCAAGTAATAGGGATATTTAGAAAAAGTGTTTTTTTTTTTTTTTGCTCTTCTGGCATTTATATATGTATTAATTTATGATATAAACAGCATTTCATTTTTGATAAGAATATTTATTCTAGACATAATTATTTGAAAGTAAAGTAAGACTTTAATAGAGAATGAGATAGTAAAAAAATTCATGCAGAAATCTGAATGAGACTAAATATTAAAAAAAAAAAATACTAAAATCAATAAATCACTCTTTTTATTGCTAATGGAATCTTATGTAAACAAATCCCTCTTCATACAAAAAATTACAATATTCTTTATCAGTTATTTTACTAATATTTTTAATAAATCAAACAAATGTATTCCATTTAAAGTTGTTGAGGGGGAGAGGGAAGAATACTTGTTTTTTCTTTGTATTATCTGCTTTTTTTTTTTTTTTTTAACACTAGCAGTAACATATTTTTCTTCAATTAAAAATGTTTGAAATGAACCAAATAATACTACAAACAATATATTAATAAAATAAATATGATTTAATTAATATTAAATCTTAGGAAATTGCTTCCTTTTTTAAGTCTTAAATGCTAGATATATTTATTATATAAAATCTGACAAATTGTGAACTTGCCACTATGATACATTGATAGTATTGATTTGGTGTTTAATAACTTTGGATATCAGTATCTCACAGATGTGTGTGGTGATAAATGGCAATGTCTTATTGAATGTAGTTCATTATTGATGATAGGTGTTTTTGTCTGCCTTCATGAGAATGCCAAAGTGTGAATTAGAGTAATGAACAAACATTAAATTTCTTATTAAACTTGATGAATGGATATGAAATCAAGTACACATAAATCCAAACTTAAGAAAATGGCAGAAAAATAGATTAAAAGCTTTTGTGAAAAGAGAGAATGTCAGTAATGAAGAGATGTCAGGGTGACCAGCAATAAGCAGAAATGGCAAAAACATTGTAAAAAAAAAAAAAAAAGTGTCAAACTGCATCAAAACCATTGGCTGACAGTGAGAAGCATAGCAGACCAAATAAACATCAATAGGAAAACAGAAAAATCTTAAATGAAAAAAAAAGGCCACGAGATCAAAAAATATATTAGTTCATATGGCACTGATTGTGGGGGAGTTTTAGCTAATAAACAATAATTTTTGGATTATCCTTTCTACTTATCTGAACAATAAAGGAAATATTGAAAGAAAGACATTTTGATGAGATTCAGGATACAGATAATATGATGACAGCTCTTATAGCCATTTTAAAAAGAGTTCCAAAATTGCTCAGAAAGATGGACTAGGCACTGGCTTTGCTGCATAACTTCCCAAGGGATAATCTTACAAGGAGACTATAGTGATATCCAGAAATAAAACGTAACATTTTGTAGGATAAGTTCACAAACTTTGTTGATCAGATTAATTATGTCGACATGGCATCAATTCTAAATCCTACTTTTTATTTCTTTGTGAAGTCATCCAAGCCTAATATACAAACCAATAATTTATTCTCTAAATTTTTGCCCTTTCCATTTTTAATTTTCCTTCATTATTCCTTCCTTTTCACTATTTAATGATTCACAATATAACAACAAATAAGATATCAGAAGATTTTTCAATATCTTATTTATTCATACTTGTTGCCAAAACTCATTATCAGGAAAATTAAAAAATAAATTTTCCATACTTACTTTATAAGTATTCTTACATCTAATTATTCATTTTTATGAATCCTCCACTTTATCTTCATTTTCTTATCTATATGCCACTATAAAAATTAGTAATTTTCATTGTTATCTTAATTTATATATATATATAATTCTTATCTTAGATCTTGTAGATTAGAACCTTTCTCATCCATTTAATTAAATTATTAAACCTTCCCTTAACAACCAGTTAAAAACTATTTTAGTTTAACATGTCTTAATATACTAAATGTAATCTTCCAAACAACCACCAATATATAATCTCTTAATATATTACTATAGGTCCATGTACACTTGCTGTAATATACAGTTGTTAAATTAAGTAAGATTTTAATAATTGATTATTTATATACTTATCTCTTTTTACAATATAATCCTTCTTTACTTTTACAAACTGCTTAGGATTCAAAACCTTTAGCCAGATTTAACTCTAGAATAATATAATATACAGATAATAAATTAGAATTAGATTTATAAAACTGTTTAAACAAATTGACTTGAATTTAAAACCTTAGGATGTATTTAAATTTCATGCTTTTAGCTTGAATGATCAAATGAAGATGTTTGCTAGATGCTGGATTCTATTACTTGTACCTTTTAAATCCCAAAGCTTCATTAATAAATAAAAAAATCAGAAAATGATTTGCAAATGGGGTTTAAATTATTGATTCCTCAGGAACTATAGATAACACTAAAGGGTAGATATGTTCCTGTTTTATTTTCATTCTTATCCTTTTTATTTAATCAGATATTATTACACTCTATACTTCTAATATGCCACAGATCTACATACATTTTACTCTCAATTGTTTTCAAACTTGAAATTCTTTATAATATTTAATCCGTACACTATTACAATATTGTACCCAACACCACTCTCAGGCAAGGTGCAGACTAGTTTCTATCTACTTTTAATTACTGCACATGTGTGTGATGTAAAGTTACCATCACTCTCAACATGAGCAAGGATATCAGGTATTGATATCTCTATAACAGTGCAGATATCATCAACATCATTTTGAACCATTATTGATTCACTGCAGAATGGTCTCTTCCAAATTCAATCCATCTTCTCCAATCTCAACCCTCTCCACATAAATACCAGAAAAATTCTTTATTTCATCTCACATGTGGTCTCTTTCTAGGTCTTTTACAATCTCTTTGAACCCCATTTATGATTTCAACTGCCCATTTGTTATGATATCTTCTAACTCTACTTATCTCTTAATTCTTTCAGTGAGGTCAGTAACACTTCTCTCATCCAAGTACACCTGGGTCTCGTTTTACGCGATAGATAGGTTCCTCAGAAAACACGCGCAAACGAAATTGTGCAAAAATAGACGTAACTTGCCTTGAAAATGGGGGGATATGGACTGTGATTTTTCAAAACTCGCGTAAAAGCAAAGCACCAACGTAAAATTTACTTTAAAATTCGTGCAAAAAAAAAATAAAGAAATAAAATATGACTAATAAAAAATTTCAAATTTGAAAAAAATTGATATAAGACAAACTTTTTTTAACTATAATATTTAATTTTATTCAAAACAATATATTTTTATGCATAATTTACAGTAATTTATATTTTGCAAACTGATAAAAAAATCAGATTCTTCACAAGATGAAATACAACTAGCGCCAACGTCATTCTCATGTTGTGTTAATTAATGGATTTCTGGTGACAACGTAATTAGTAATTAATCTAACAACTAAAAATTAAATTCTTATTTTTGTCTTTAATTTTCAATTTTAATTGTGCCCACTGCTATTACTCATCTTTTAAAAATAAACTTGCGGACACTAAATGATTAATAATTGATTAAACGTTATTTTTTAAAAAGCAAAAACAGAATGTGATTTAAAATGCAAAATTAACACGCACAATGTTTTAACAAATTTACATTATAATCTTGTAAAATTTAATGTGTGTATTGAAGCAGATGATCTGATGCTCAGATCCTGCTTCACAGCCCACATCCAATCTCCTACCACCTAACTGTATTCAAACCCGCCTTTACGCACGTATATACATAGCTAATAATATATATATATTTCTTTTGGTTAGTATTATAACATAAATCACATTAACACATACGTAATTTAATTTAAAAATATTTTATTTAATAATATTCTCATGTATATACGGGCGTAAATAATAAATATCTATATATTTCAGTGTAGGAGATTGTGAATAAATTAATTAAGTTATATTATATATAGGGTATCATATATAAAACGTATTATTTTTTCATATATAATTTTGTAGCCAGAAATGATGCAATCTTGTTAATAAGTCTCTCAAAAAACAATTACCCGGAAGACCCCTTAGATTAAAGTAAAAGATTACGAATTGGTAATAATAAAATAAACCCATTAGTGGAAATTCTCCACGCTAGCTTGTTTTAAAATCACAAGATATATTTTAAAACAATCGTTCGAGAAACTGATAACAAACTTGCATTGTTTCAAACATCTTTCTAGGTAAGAGTATCCGGTCAAACTATTCCAGATGAAACTTAAGTGCTTAAACCGCCTCAGGTCCAGCAGTAGTTGCTAAGTTACAGCTTCAAAATAAAAGTATATATACTGCTGGATTTGAATCCACAAGAGAGGGAGACCACTAAATAACTATGTCGTTATACATATTCCACGCCAGTTTTAATTCTCACACAATGTGTCATGAGTAGGGGAAATTTCGCCTTTTCCCTCCGTTCTAATATGCTGTTCCCATGAACGATGCTCTGCATCCCGTACTAATGAACTTTGTGTATTTTTCCAGTGAAAATGAAATGCTGATTCTCAAATAATAATGCTACCCTAGATCTAGTGAAACAATACCGATGGACTGACTCCTAATGAAATAATTCTTCCAAATAAGCAAGGTAAAAGAACTTTGACCGCTTATAATTATTAAATTCTGCCTTCTCTGTAATATTTATATTTTAATCACCTATTTTAAATGTCTTCAAAATATGTATTCGTATAACTCTATATAACTAATCTATATTAAGCCTCCTATAAAATGTTTTTCCTTTTTTTTTAATTCCAAGCGGCAAATAATTTTCATTTACATTTATGTATTTACATTATGAAAGATGCCAATAGTATTCTAAAATTGCAAGCATATAATTCATTTTCGTTTCCCCACCCATCATTTACCGGGTAAATAATTTATAATTTGATCAAAGCAAGTCTTATTCGACTTGCCCAGGTGCTCGCGATTTTAGATAAATAAACTAATTATATTTTTATGTTGACTGTAGAAAAACACATTGACATCTGTTTTTCACATTTTCCATCCTAAATAATGCGCTTTTATTCTTAAATTATATTATAAATGTAAAACCCATCTTAGCTATTACCACCACCCACTTATTTTGTAATAATTTATATATTTTCACAAGGGCATTGATTAACCAAAATGGAGATTTATTAAATGTATGGGAAGTAATGAATAATATTGAGTAACATAATGTAAGGGGCAGAAAGGAGTTTGCTATTAACTGAAAGGAGACCCTTTGATTCTTCTTGGAGGCCTTAAAGGAACCGATCAGGGCAAATTCCTAATGTCCACTCCATACGTTCTTGTCGTTGCAGCTGTTATTACTATGTGATTACTCATATAGTATACGAACATGGATGGGCTGCTCACCAGCAAGCATTAGCCAGCATGGTGAGTTTATTGGCTTTTTACCTCCGAGTTTAAGATCAAAAAACACCATGGTCTTTCTTCTCAGTGCCTGATAAGGTAGAATGAATGTTTGTGTAAATGATAAATATTTTTCCAATACATATATACAATTATGACAGACAAAAATAAAGCATGGCCCTTATTCCCAGGAGGCTGTAAAGTCACCAACCAAGGCAGCGGTTGGTGGCCGAAGGCGGAGGGTGCTGAGAATCCCCTGATTGTGGACCCAGGCTGCCATTTGATGACGACTTTTTATTTAGGTACTTACAACTGCAGATCACTTTCAAGTGAAGGAAGATTGCAAGAATTAGAAGAACTCTCTTATATTAAATGGGACATTATTGGACTTTGTGAAGTTAGAAGAAAAGGTGAAGAGACGATTTAAAAAGTGGACATATACTCTATTATAAAGGCACAAATATTGGAAATACAAGTGGAGTAGGATTCATTATAAATAAAAAGTGGAAGAACAATATTATGGAGATTGATGGAGTATCAGACAGAGTGGCAAGATTAGTTATACAACTTAATAGCAGATATCAAATGCAGATAATTCAGGTTTATGCCGCAACAAGTTCTCATAGTGATGAAGTAGTACAAGATTTTTATATGGATGTACAAAAGGCTTTTGATCAGAGTAAACAACATTTTAAAATCGTTATGGGAGACTTTAATTCTAGAATTGGTAAACAAATGAAAGATGAAAGTGCTGTAGGTAATTTTGGTTATGGTAATAGAAATGAGAGAGGACATAGACTTGTGGAGTTTGCAGAAAAAGAAAAACTTTATATCATGAATTCTTTTTTTGAGAAAAATGTTAAAAGGAAATGGACATGGAAGCATCCAAATGAAGGTACAGCAGAATTGGATTATATTTTGACTAATAGGAAATACATATTTCAAGATTGTAATGTTCTTAATAAATTTAACACAGGAAGTGATCATCGATTAGTAAGGAGTAAGGTACGTGTTAATGTGAAACTAGAGAGACAAAAATTATTAAGAAAAACAATATTTACAGTTGATATTCCTAATCTTCAGAAACATTCTAATAAATTTAAATTAGAACTTAGAAATCGCTTTCAAGTATTAGTAGATTTTGAGCATGATTCAGATTTGAATGAAATTAATATGAAAATAACTGATACACTTTTAAAAACTGCAACAAAGATAGCTGGTAGAAAAAAGCATCAATTGACCAATAAAATTTCTACTGAGACTAGAGAATTTATGAAGAAAAGAAGGAATATGAAGATATACAAAAATGATGTATTAAAAAGAATTGAATATCTAAATTTTGTAAAATGGTGCGGAAAAGAGTTGAAAATGATATAAGAAAGTATAATTGTGAACTAGCAAGGAAAGCTGTAGAAGAAAATAAAAGTCTTAAGAATGTAAAACAACATATTGGTATTGGTAGGAAATTTATATCTGCAATAAGAAAAAAAGATGGAATTGTTACTAAAAAGAGAGATGACATTATGAAATTGATAGAAGATTTTTATCAAGAATTATATAGTAATAAAAAACAAGTACCTCCTATATCTATTACATCTTCCGAATTGCCCAGAATTTTAAATGAAGAAGTGAGACATGCAATTAAATGTATGAAGAAGGGAAAGGCTCCAGGTAATGATGGAATTATAACTGATATATTAAAAGAAGCAGGTGAAGAAATAGAAAATTTTTTAGCAAAGTTATATACCAAATGTCTAAATGATAAAGATGTACCGGATGATTGGAAGAATGAGGTAATAATATTAATATTTTAAAAAGGTAATAAAGAAGATATTAGAAATTACAGACCTATCAGCCTTTTATCAGTTTTATATAAAATTTTTACCAAGATAATTACAACTCGTCTACAGAGAACATTGGATTTCCACCAACCAAGAGAACAAGCTGGATTTAAAAGTGGTTTTAGTACAGTAGATCATATCCAGGTGTTGAGAGAAGTTATAGAAAGGACAAATAAATATGAGTTGTCATTATGTTTTGGATTTGTAGATTATGAAAAGGCATTTGATTCTATAAATATTTCTTCAGTGATTAAAGCATTGGATCATCAAGGTATAGATCCAGGATATTGTCATATTTTGAAGAATATTTATAAAAATGCCACAGCAACAATTAGATTACATAATGATATTGGGAAAGTCAAAATTGAGAAAGGTGTAAGACAAGGTGACTCCATATCTCCAAAACTTTTTACAGCAGTGCTGCAAGAAGTATTTTGTGTTTTAAAATGGGAAACTAAAGGAGTGAAAGTAAATGGAGATTATTTAAGTCATTTAGATTTCGCAGATGATGTAATTGTTTTTGCAAATAATGCTTCAGAGCTGCAGGATATGTTACAGGAATTATCAGATGAAAGTAGGAAAGTAGGACTAAAGATAAATGTTCAAAAGACTGAAGTAATGTTTAATCGATTTGCTCAAAATATGAAAATAAAGATTGATTATGATGAATTAGAAGAAGTTAACAGTTACAAATACCTTGGTCAGGTTATTAATACAGATGGAAACATAATGGAAGAAATTAATCATAGAATTAAACTTGGTTGGAGTGCTTTTGGTAGAAATAACTTGATACTAAAAGGAATGAAAAGGAAAGTTTTTAACAAATGTGTTTTACCAGTTCTTACTTATGGATCTGAGACTTGGACACTTAATAGAAGAGCAACACAGAGACTTCAGACCACTCAAAGAAGTATGGAGAGATGTATGTTGGGAGTAACAAGAAGAGATCGAAAACGCAATGTATGGGTAAGAGAACAAACAGGTGTTACTGACCTCATTGAAAAAATTAAAAGATTGAAGTGGAGTTGGGCTGGTCATATTGCTAGAAGAGATGATAATAGATGGACAATTGAAATTTTAAACTGGATTCCAAGAGATTGTAAAAGACCCAGAAAGAGACCACATGTGAGATGGATGGATGAAATAAGAAAGTGTGCAGGGGTGATGTGGAGAAGAGAAGCTGAAGATCGGAGAAGATGGATTAAACTTGGAGAGACCTTCATCCTGCAGTGGATTGATAATGCTTGATAATGATGATGAATGTAAGGGGGAGGGGGATCTTAAGAGCTTAGTTTTATATTTAAGTATAATTATTATCCATGTTTGCTTGATGAAGCCATATCATTACGCCGAATATTTCATAATTTGTGGGCAATAAGTATGTTAGATAATCTTTAACCTTTAGAGTTTTGTTTATATTATATTATTAAGCGTTACGTGCATAAAGGCCATTTTGTATATATATATTTGTGCTTCTTTCTCACATGGAGGCATCCGCGAAGTCGGGCCCCATTGTCGTTCTCTATGTCCTTAAACCATGCTGTAAAACCACCCTGGGGACATCCTTGGACTTATGTACATGCTTTATATGGGGAGCGATCTGGGAAACCAGCCCAATAAAGTCGTTGCCGACCACTCTTCGTCATCCATGATTTGCCTGTACTTCACTCCAGAAAATCTTGGACTCTTTCGTTCGTCAAACCAACCTGCCTACGTTTGCAGAGGAAATCGGTCCCTTTCGTTATTAAAAATTCATGAAGCACACTCCAGGATCCAATATTGGACCAACCCAATCAGCCGCCATGCATGCACCGCCTTTCAGTGTCTTATTAGTCACCCAGAAATAGTCATAAGCCGTAATGAGATGATTTCTTTAATAAACAGACGTATTTCCATTAGTTTAATATACGTATTAATGCGATAGATTTAGTATCGTTTATATAATTATTCATTATCCACCCCGTGCATTAATTATCTATAACCCCAATTAATAATAATATTGAATGTAACCAAATGTAATATCTGCTCATAAAATTATTGCCTTTTTAAATTAAGTAAAGGGTCTTTTCGTCTCTGGGGGTGTAATAGTATTCCAGTAATGTATTCTAATAGCGCTAATTTATTAAATCACAAATATATATTATTGGCATAGCCCCAAATCTTATGTTATCATTAAATATGAATCAAACACATATATATATAATACTCATGAGGCTCATGTCGGGTAAGTAACCCGACAATTTTATTAATAAATCTTAAATATATATATATCAAACTCAAACCATTGCTTTCTTTTAGTTAAGATAATATATTAAGTTATTACTTATGCTCAATATGACTAGATGATCACCGCTCAATACATAATTAATATGCTAGGTCACGAGCTTTCATTGCTCATCAAATATAGCTAGTTATTAAGTTATTCTATCATATAAGTTTAACCTAGAGTCTTTTTGAGTCTCCAATGACCGATGCCGGAGGTGAGAAGTAAATTAAGTCAATGTCATCGGGATTGTTGTTTATGTTATAGATCTGGGGAATAGGCAAATAGGGCAGAGTTCATGAGTGTTCCTGACCTGTGTATCTCGCGCATGATTGGATTCGAGGTACTTTTGCCTAGATGCTAGATCTTGTTACGTGAACATACAAATCCGACCGGCACAGTATACATAAAATGTGGAAATCATGATTTTAATTTCATTATTGCATAAAATCTTACTATTATAAAGCACTGAAAATATTGAAATTACTAAGTTGAAAGTAGAATTTCAATAATGTGCTATTACTTTTAATATAACGTGGGTGCGCGAAATTTATTATTTAAAATAATAGCGCAATATCGGAGTTCGACTTCCGGTGAAACACGAATCGCGTATCTTCAAAATCGTGTTAAATAAGTCCGCGTAAAAAAAGACCCAGGTGTATTTTGTTTTGATTTCTTCTCATTACTCCTAACTTGTATTTCTCCATACTTCGTTGAGTGGTGTGAAGTCTCTATATTGCCTTTCTGTTAAGTGTCCAAGTCTCTGATCCATAAGTAAGAATTGGTGAAACACATTTATTAAAAACTCTTCAAACACATCAGCATATTTCCTTTTAATATTAAATTATTTCTACTAAAAACGCTCAAACCAAGTTTATTTGCACGATTAATTTCATCCATTATGTTTCCATCTGTAGTAATAATCTGACAAAGATATTTGTAGTTGTTAACTTCTTCTAACTCATCATTATCAATCTCCATTTTCTTTTTTATAAAAAATCCATTAAATAATTCTTTAGACTTTTTTAACATTTATCTTTAATTCTACTTTCTTACTTTCATCTGACAACTCTTGCAACATTTCCTGAACTTTTATAACATTATTTACAAAAACAACTATGTCATCTGCAAAATCTAGATGACTTGAAATAATCTCCTTACTTTTAATTCCTTTAGCTTCCCATTTTAATTCATAAAATACTTCTTGCAAAACTGCTATAAAAAGTTTTGGAGATATGGAGTCACTTTGTCATACACCCTTACCTTAATCTTTTTAGTATCATTATGTAATCTAATAGTTGCTGTTGCATTTTTATAAATACTCTTCAGAATTTGGCAATATTCTGTGTCTACTGATGATCAAATGCTTTAATCACTAAAGAAATGTGTATAATCAAATGCCTTTTCATAATTCATAAACAAAAATATAACTAAAATTTATTGTTCCTTCTTATACTGTCTCTCAATATTTGAATATGATCCACTGCATTAAAATCACTTTTATATCCAGGTTATTTTTTTGGATGATTAAAATCCAAAGTTCCTGTAGAAGAGTTTTAATTATTTTGGTAAAAAATTTTGTATAAAATTGATAAAAGACTGATTGGTTTGTATTTTCTAATATCTTCTTTATTACCTTTTTAAAATATTAATACTGCATTCTTCCAATTATATGGTTCATCTTGATCATTTAGACATTTGGTATATAACTTTGCCAAAAAACTTTTCTATTTCTTTATCTGTTTGTTTTAAGATATCGATTATAATTCCATCATTACCTGGAGCTTTTCCCTTCTTCATAAATTTAATTGCATGTCTCACTTCATTCAAAATCCTGGACAATTCTTAGTAGTTATAGGAGGTACTTTTCCTTATTCTTTATTGCTGTATAATTCTTGATATAATTCTTCTACACATTTCATGATATCTCTCTTTTTAATTATAGTTCTTCCTTTTTTTTTTTTATTGTAGAAATGTTTCCTACTAATACCAAAATTTTGTTTTACATTCTTGAGACTTATTCTTTTCTAAAATTTTGTTTTACATTCTTGAGACTTATTCTTTTCTACAACTTTCCTTGCTACTCCACAGTTATGCTTTCTTATATCATTATCAATTCCATTTTGCACTATTTTACAAAATTTAAAGTATTCAATCTTTGTTAATGCATCATTTTTATATATTTCATATTTTTTTCTTCATAAATTGTAGTCTCAATAGAAATTTTACTAGTCAAATATTGCTTTTTTTGTACCAGCCTATCTTTGTTGCAGTTTTTAAAAGTTTAAGTTATCTTCTTATTGAGTTCCTTCAATTCTGAATCATGTTCAAAATCTGTTAATATTTGAAAACTATTTGCAAGTTCTAATTTAAATTCAATGAAATGTTTCTGAAGATTACAAATAACAACTGTGAATATTGTTTTTCCACTAAACATCACATGATCACCATTTCTAGTCTGGGGATATTCGATGAGTAGGCATGGGGATTTTATGCACAAGCCTTCTGGCATCCACTGATTACTCTGGTTGGCATTGAATGGTACTACTGTATGGAAAGTTTTGCCTGTTTGGAATATTGTTTTTCTTAATTAATTTTTGTCTCTCTAGTTTTGTATTAACATGTATCTTATATCTCACTAATCAATAATCACTTCCTGTGTTCAATTTATTAAGAACATTATAATCTTGAAATATATTTTTTCTGATAATCAAAATATAATCCAATTCTGCTTAATAAATGATTAGCAAAATTTATTAATATATTTCCATTAAGTAGTTTGTATCTAAGTTGGGAATGCAGAAAATGTAAGTATTTTGTAAGACATTGTGATCTGGGCTAACTTATGAGTCCTGGTTCAGCATGAAATGCAACCTTAGGGCTCACTTGATTTTTTGACATGCCTTGGATGTCAAAAACTTCAGTAATATGTGATGAAATAGAAGTTTAAAATCTATTTAAATATACACAAGTTAAATGTATCTAAAACAATGTATACATGAAGTTAGATTATAACATGTTATATGGCTTAGTTGAAAAAGTGTATGTTTCTAATGTTTATCTATAGTGTGGGAAGTTGATTTGACTTCTCGGCTGATGGATAGTTGTGATAAGATTGTGCTAAAAGTTAAATGATGCACTAATAAAATCTATATTGTGCCCATGTTATTTGTCACAATCATTTTAAGTAGAATTTAAAAATAGCTAGTTTTAAAAAATATTTAAATTTACATCGGTCTATACCAGGGGTGTCCAACAAGTCGATCGTGATCCACCAGTCGATTGCAATGCCATTTTTGGTCGATCACGAGGCCAATCTGGCAAGAGCTGTCGGGTACCAAGTGAAACAAATTAAGTCAAGATTTTCAAGTTTTGTTGTTATTTTTGTTTTTGTTCTAAATTTTGTTTCAATTCTAGATAGGTGAAGTCCAATAAGCCATATCATTATTGAAAATAATATTTTTAATCTTGATTTAATGTAGCTAATTTGAATTAATAGATATTGTTAATAATTACTCATGTTGCTTTAATTCCACCAGACTTGAGTTTTTTGGCCCATTAAATAATTGTTATTTTTTACTAGGTAGCTATATAAAAATAGTATGTATTTCACACCTCCCTCCACTTAGATTAAGCCTATGACAAGTCAATCACCTATGACAACAAGTCAATTGCAACACATTTTTAAAATAAAAAGTAGATCTTGTGAACACAAAAGCTGGCCACCCCTGGTCTATACTATTTTATATTAATTTTGTGAGTAAAATAGGTTTAAACTTGTTTGATAGAAAGTTTATAAAGATATTTAAAATATTTTAAAGTTGTTTAATGCAATTTAAATGATAAAAGTGGCACATATGTTATTCAAAAGATAAAATTAATTAATGATTATTATATTTAAATGATATAATGTTAAAACAAGTTTAATTACAGTATTAAATATTATACATCTAACATATTTTAAATAAAATCCTTGTTTTTACTTCACCTTCTCCCAAGATAGGCTATGAATATGGAGACCTAAGTTTCCCGAAAGCACTAAGCCTTATAATACTTTTTCTAATAATATTAAGCTTCACTTTTTTGTGTAAAACATAATTTAAAACCTAACATATTTTAAATAATTTTAGTTATTTAAATTATTTTAAATAATTGGTAATTAAATCATTCTAGAATGTTCTAAAAGTGTTTAAAAGTCTATGTATTTGTCTTTGAGCTTTCATGTTTTCAGGAAAAATATTAATTTTTAGTTTCTTCTTAATAAAAGTAGACACATTAAATGTTATAAAATAATATTGTAAATTTTATCATAAAAGTAACAATTTTTCTTATGCTGTCTAAATAATATTTTCTATCTTAAAGTTAATATTCAGATTATTAAAAAATATTTTAATTGTTTAAATAAAGGTATTCTATATTATAAAAATATTAAATAAATTTTATATAAAATTAATTAGTCATATTACTTAGAAAATTATTTTGCAGACAAAATAATTTAATTTATATATAAATTAGCATTTGAGAAGAACTTGGATTGAGCAATTTAATCAATCATTATATAGAATAGGTATAAATATAGGTGTTCAATCAGTTTAGACAGTTCACGTCTAGTTCTAGTCTTGTCTATTCTTGTTTTTTTGTCTAATCTGGTCATGCCTTTAAAATTTTTAATTTTTTATAAAATATTTTATTTTATTAAAGTATAGTTTTAAATAATTATTATAATGTATCTCATATTTGAATAAATTAATTAATTTCCTATCAGTAAAATTTCACATCGAAACTTAACGAAACCGTGAGTTTTATGGAGACCAATAGTTGTCATCGAAGTATCAGTCTAATGCAGAGCAAAAACCATGAGAATTTTAACCATATAACCGAGGAAAACCTAAGGATTTGTAAGAACTTATGTTTCATATTTTTAGTGTGTATGATGTGAAAGAACATTTATATTTAATAATTTTGATAACTCTTATAAATATAATCTGCCGAGGAATTTGCCGAGTGTATTTGATGAAAGCTATTTAATAAGCTATATGCACTTTAAAAGGAAGAACAAGTGATATTATACAATTAAATTAGGTACGTATAAAGGAATTTTATAAATGTGTATATATTTTATATTATTTGCAATGCATATGTAAAAATGTTTTATTATTAATTTGTTTAAAAGAGAACATTATTTTTGATAATATTCAATTAATATTTTTATTTTTATTAACAATAGTCAGTTAATATCTTTATTATTAGAAATGTTTAGTTTAATATTGAAATAATTTATTTAAAAAATAAAGAAAAATGATAGGTATCAGAAAATTTAATTTTCTGTTTTCTGAAAGGTAAAAATAAAATACCCTACAACATTTTATGTTCGGACAATCAAGGAGAGAAGGAGATTGCCATATTTAATTGCAATAATTGTTGGAATTAAAGGTAAATTATTATCCATTTTAATAATATTTTAATTCATATTTTGTTTTATTTATCATATTACTTGAGTATTAAAACAGATGAATCATATTTATATGACTATGAATATATCAATTGTTTACGAGTGTATGGTAAAAATAAAATGCCTTGTAAGTTATCTAAAGGTATTTAAGTCAATTTCTACAAATGCTTACATATGCACAATAAAATGAAAACGATCTCTGAATTATCTAGTACTATAAGTTAATGAATGTATAATAACAATGGATATTTTTTGAAATCATTTGTGTATATAATGTTTTGAACTATCTTGATTTTAATATTAGATATTTATTTTGGAAATATGGTTTGGAGATTATTTTATGTGACATAGTTAGAATTTCTTTGCGATGTTAGTAGTATTCAGAATGTGCAAGACAAAGGATAGTGGTCTGGGAAATTAGTTGTAAATGAAATCCTGGGCACTAGGAATATTAAGTAGGAATATTATATGTGAATCATATTGTTGTGAGTTAAGATTTAAATACAGGTAACAAAGGTCTATATATTTATACATGAGCAGTTGCATTCTCCATAGATCAGTAAGAACTCGGGTAGAAGCCATGACCAGAATTTAAAGTACATGACAAATATGCAACCTTAAGCACTGTAACCATATTTCATAAACATTTGAGTCATTATTATATTCATACCCCTCATTATAATCCTATTAATCGCCACTAGATATTACATCGTAAATGATAATTGAAAAAGTTGGTTAGAATAATAACTAGACTGTTTGAAAGTAGTCAATGTATGTAAATGCAAGAGGAGAGAAAAATTCTATCACAAATGATGTTTAATTATTTACTGTTTATAGAGAAAGTGGAAAAGGAATGATTTGATATCCCTAGAGATATATGGATAATAGAGATCATTAAACTTAAATATTTAATGCATATTTAGTTTGATTGTGAGAAAAAATGATGAAACATTATCTAAATGCTATTATGTAACAGATTATAAAGTGAATAAATAGATCACGCCAAGCAATATAATTCTTTAATATAATTTGAATTTTCTATAATTTTAAAAATAAAGTTTTATAAAGTGATGAACAAAGTTATTTCAATAACTATATTTTTATTTATTTAAATTTGCGTTGAAATGTTAAAATATACCTGAAAGGTAAAGAGAAATACTTTACTGGTATATAAACGATGTGCTTAGTCTTTTTCAATATAATATTATATGTTAAATTTTAAAAAGTGCTAATTTTAATTTTATAGTTAATAGGCATTTACTATAATTATAATTATTTTCCAAAAAGGTGAAGCATATTACTAGTTAAATAAATTGTATTTATTTATTGTTATTGTTTTATTATGATAACAATGGAATATTATTAACATAATGATAGAAAATAATAGTATTTCTACTATAAAGTATCATATATTCTATTTTATACATCAAATAGTCAGAATGAAGGTTATTTAATATATATTTATTTTGTTTTCTTTTGTAAAAATTTTAATCTAATTTTTTTTTTTTGTTATTTTTTGTAAATATTTTAAATTTTATAAATGTATATTGTTGTAAATATAGTATATTGTTAATAATAAAATTGTTAATGTTTTTTGGAATTCATAGTCTTCATAGTTTTATTTGTTGATATGTTAGAGTGTTTTTTGAATCTTCGTATCCGCACACGATTTATAAAAATTATTTGGATTATATTATTGCGCATGATTAATAAGAATATATTATTATTATTATTTCAGAAGATATTATTATTGGTGATTATGAAATTATACAATGCCAATTTTAAAATATTTAATATTGCAATTATACTAAGAATATAATATTTTTTGTGAATGCCACATAAGAAATAAAAGATTTTTATAGCATAATATAATAGGAAATGTCTTAAAATTTATTTAAAATATTATATATGATGTTTTCTAAAAATTTATGATTTTATTTATCTTTATTGAAGAGTAATAGTCAAATAGATGTATGATTTTTAAGATTTGTTAAAATATTCCAATTGTTCGTTTTGTGAGAGTAGTTGAATATAGATAAAATCCCTCATTATATTTAACTACATGGTATTAACTTGTTTATTATTATTAGAAGATGAACCCGAGATATTGAATGATTATAAGAGTTAGATAAAATGATAAAGGATAAGAATTTTTAGTTTATGTTAAATTTAAATATTTTTATGAAAGGATAATAGAGATTGATTGTTTTATAATAAATGTTATAGATTATTTAATTTGGATTATTTATGTGTGTTATAAGACATGAGTATTACAAAATAGTTTTATAAGTAGGAGTAATATTCTTATACCATTGAGAATATATCTTTCGGGATACACCCTCAATGTTAAACCAACAATGTACCTTGCCGAATGTCTCGTGCAAAAGTTTTCATATTTTTTTGTTAGTATTTTAATCGAACCATATTATAAGAGTAAATAAAGATGTAGTCATAGTTTAAGTTATCATAAAGCTAGTCATGGTTTAAGTTCTCATAATAAATGAGCAGGGAATCCAATTTGAAGATAAATATTTAGTTTAGGTCTTTTATTATCATCTTAAATATATTATTTAAATAAGAAACTATTTTAAATATTAATTTTATTAGATGTAATATGTTAGAAATGAAATCTGAGCTAACCAAAGTATCGTTTTAATGAATAGTTTCAATAAGTCGGTCGTAAATTCAAAGTGTAGTAGTTTTCTCAAGATTAGCCCGAGAGTCTCTTTAAAATTTGGTAAGAGTACAGTAAATATATAATTTTTAAGACAGGGAGTAATATTAAATAAAAATGTAATCAATTTCTTAAGTTGATAAAAACTATGGTATTTACATATAATTCCGTCACTCTTTACTGGGTGTTTTTTGGTTAATTATCCATTTTCAGGGTATAAAAATACTTGGTTTTTTTTTTATCAAAATTATTTTTAGCGAACATGTGGAACTTGTTAAATTTAAAAAATATTAAGAAATCCAATATAAATTCATATTAAATTTAAAAAATATTATTTTTTATAAATGCCATTCATAACATTTAATGATTTTTTTTTTACATGTAATTTACAGTTATCATGTTGCGAACATCATCATGATTTTTTTTTTATGTTTACCGTATCATTCGTTCATGCTGTTGGTTATTTATTTTTCCTAATCTTTTGTAAAAATTATTAAAATTTGGAATCTACTAGTAACAGAAGACACAGCAAAGTATTTTCAAAATTATAGAATAGTGCCTGCGCAAAAAATGTGCACTAATGGGCATGTTATGAAAATTTATATGTGAACAGAGATAATGGTGGTGTAATCTCAAAATGTGTTCAAAGAAGTTTTGTGTAATTTATTGTGTTTTTATAATCATGTTAAAAAAAAAAAATTTCAATGAAATATTTAATATGATAATAATTTTTAAAAAAAAAAAGCCATATTGTTTAAAACATTATACTCCGAAAATGGGTAATTAACCAAAAATCACATGGCAAAGAAATCAAAGAAATTCTACATAAGTACCAAAATTTATCACTATTCTATATAAGAGAGCAAAGAAATTCTACAGAAGTAAACGGAATATTGCATGAGAGTTAATTTATGATAATAGTAAGGAAAGTAGTTTATTATTTAAGGCTCGAACGGGATCTTTAGCAACAAGAGAATATACATGTAGATGGAAAACCATGGATAATTTAGTGTGCAAATTGTGTAAGGAAGGTATAGAAAATATTAGGCACCTGTTGATTGAATGTAAATGCTTGAAAGCAGAAAGGGTACAGATAATGAAGTTATGGGAGAATAGACATGAACAAAGTGACTATACAGAAAGTGAGTTATTAGTTTTTATGTTGGGTTTGCGAAGAGATAAGGGGGGTTTAGATATAAAGGCCATAGAGTTGACAAAGATTATGTTGTGGAAATGAGATGGGGCAGAATATGGGAAAACTTTAAGAGTGGGAAATGGAGAATAAAATGGCTAACAGGTTTATCTGGGCATAATTGCTGAGATATTCTTGACTTCGTTTAAGGAGAAGCCAAAATACATCACATCACATCACCAAAATTTATCACTATTCTATATAAATAGAAGTCCAACTTTAATTAACTATTCATCAGCTACTACCATAAGAGCAAAATTATGGCAACATTAACCTTTTGTGACCTAAAACTTTCTTATTTTAGCAAGAGTTATGATTTATGCCTTTTTTTTAAATCTTGATGTGTTCCACACATGTAAAAAAATAATTACCCAATAAAATAAATAAATTATTATAAACACATTTGAAAATTTTAAAAAACAGTTCAGTAATTACTTCTAAATTTATATACCCGACTACTATAAAAAGCATATCTTCAGGCACATACACTTTTAATCAAGAAGTTCTATTTAAATCATGATTTTTATATTTCCCCTCTCAAGAAAATATTCAAATCATTAACACTAACTTTATTTTTAAAACTTTCCTAAAATTGATCCATAAAAAAGATTGAAACTAATAGCTATATCTTCTAGAACAATATAAAATTGAAAGGAGATGAAAAAAAAATTATTAAATAAAATGACCAGCATTTTATTAAACAAAAAACAGAATGGAAAATAAATATTCACTTTAGGATTGATGTAATCTAATTTTTTTTTTTAAAAGAAATATAATTATTTATTACAGTGCCGTTAATAAAGTGTGTGTGTTGGGGGGGGGGGGTAAATTACTTTTCATTATTACAATGTAAAGATTTTATATTGATAAAATGCACATGTTGTAAATAACTTCATATTAGTAAAAATAAATTTCATAAAGATACATTTCTAAATTGAATATAATAAAGACTCTCTAGCTCCCTTCAGTCACCCACTTCATCCTATAACAGTTAGTCAGAATCATCTTCCACACATATATATAATCAGTGCTTGGTTTATATTAAGATAGCAAATCTTCAAACTATAATGGGCAGACTTCAATCTTCTCCACTCTCCAACCCTCCATATCATTGAAAATCTGATGACCTTTGTGCATACTTTTTAAAATAACACTAATAATTTAAATGGTCATTCGGTTATATCATAAATACTTTCAGTAATACAGTACTTGAATTTTTTTTTTTAGGCATTTCTAATCTTATGCATTTAAATTTCCATATATATATACTTTTTTTTCATAATCACATCATAATTAACTTTACAAAAATTTTAAATGGTAGTTCCAGGCTTGAAATGCTTAATAATAGTTATTAACAATTATTTCTTTGGATTAAACTAAAAAAGGATTCATAAATTTATTAATACTATAAATCAGAAATATATAGTGCTCTGATATGGAAAGTAATAAAAGATTTTTTTTTTTTTAATCTAGTATTTACTGGCATTTAACACTTAAAATAATTTTTAGTTCTAGCACTTTCTATTTAAAAGATTTTAGAAACTGTTTAGTTAATGGTGGGTCCACCAATCTCAGTCATATAAATTGCATTCTAACACCAGATAGAGAAAAGAACAAAACTAAGAATTATCAGCCAATAGATTCCTTTTATTAGATTATTTTGATTGCACTCTTAGACTATTTTCATCAAGTATAGACAGACATTTGACTTTCATCAAATACACACCTATATAACAAAAATTGAGTAAGTTAATAAGTTTAAAAACTAACAAAAAACAATGTCATAAAATTTCTATGTCAGTATTTTACAATTTTGAACTTAATATGTTTTGATTATAAAAACTGTAATAAATTAACTGATTTTATAAGCTTTTTCTTTAAAATTTAAACATACCTGTAAATATATTTAGATTGCACAATTATAAATTATGGACAAATGAATGACAAAACTTTCAAAATGTAGATTTTTTTCTATCTCCGAAAAATTTCACAACAATCCTCAACAATTTTTTACATAAAAAATAAAATAAAATTAATGTTAAATGTCTCTTAATACAATATTACTATATTAAAGTTTTATAATTTACTGCACTGAATTTAAAATTTTTATGTAAATATAAAGTTCCCCATTTTTATAAATCTTAGAAAGATACACTAATCAATTTTACACTTTGGTTTAATCTTGAAATGTATTTTCTTTTTTTCAGTTACTTCACTTCCCTTTAAAATTTAATAGCAATTGAATCAACAAAAGTACATAAAGGAATTTTAATCATTAGTCTTTTTTTTTTTAATTTAGATTTTCTTTAATAAAGCAAATTCAATTTTAAGATATCATATAGAATATAAATATATAGAATAATTTTATTTTTAAATAATTCTTTTCACGCAAATAAATCAGGAATAAACTGCATTTTTATTATTTCAGTTTCAATAAAATACTGGTCACAAGCCTTTTAAGAGGATATTTTATAGTTTTTATCAAGTTTTTCACCTTAATAATGATTAACTAACATCTAAGATTGCAGCATTGATAATCATTTTTCAATTTCAAAAGAAATTCTATGACTTTAATTAACTACTGGATATCTGATCTAAATATATATGAATATAATCTGCAGACAACAATTTTAATGACATTGTATAAGAGAATATTTTATACATTTTCTTTATAAAGTTTTCTATTTTAATGATATTATACTAATATCTAAGATTGCAACATTAATAATGATTTTTCAGTTTTGAAAGTAATTCTGTAATTTTTTAATTAACTATAGAATATCTAATTCTAATATTAATTATATATATATAATTTGAATATACTGTAATCTAATCAATATCTATTTTTATTCACTTGTTTCTACAGATAACAATATTAAAATATTTTATATTGAAGGAATAATTTTATCAATCATTTTACTTAACACCCATATATTAATTTCAAATAAATATGAATACTCTTATTTACATTTTTTTTTTTTTTAGTTTCAGTAATAAACAATATTTTTTATTCACATATATTATAATTTTGCTGACTGCAATGATGAATAATGCAAGATTTTATTAATCTTCACTCAATTACAACAATAGTAAAACTTGTACTAAACAAAAAAATAAATTTGTTTTATTATTTGCTGTTAATTACCTAAATAAATTTTAAAGGGTTTATACAAAGATACTTTGATATTTGAAATATAATGTAATGATCAGACTTAGCAAACTTCATTTATTTATATTTTTTTCTATTCATTCATTTATTTACATAAATTACACAGGCACCATCTAGTTTTAAGCATCAGGCCATAAATTAACATGTATATTTAAAACAATATTTTATTCAATATAATAATATATCCATTACAAGCAATATTAGTAATACCAGGCCAAATTATAGAGAACATAAGTTACTCCCGAGAAATGACTGTAAACCAGGCAATCTTACATAAACAAAACAACAAATTATGTAATAATAATTTATTTATAAGTGCATAATTATAAATTGATATGAAATTTATTTCTTTAACAAAATCCTTTATAGATGATGTATCACACATTTACTTTATCTTTAACCCTGACTTCATATGAATTCATAAATATAACATTTCTTTGTCTCGCATGTCTCCTAGTACTTACAATACATATGCTCTATGTGGGATAGACATCAACGCTATTTTTATCAAATCGTAAGGAATGGTCTTTTTACATACTAACCCTTAGTAAACATAACTGCTTATATAACAGTATAACAATGGCCTTTTAGTCCTAAACCTAATTTAATGCAAATACAATATAACAGGGATGACTTGTTCTGAGATCAATCCCTCATTAAACTGATAGGAATGTATTCTCCCATATGGATACGAACATATGTAAACTATTAAAGCATTGAACAAACAACTGCACATATATAAATCCATCTACATAAAATCCAATTTTCAGTAATCAAATATGTTTAACTACGCACGAAAGAGACTAATGGAAATAATTACATTGTTAATTACAATCATTTGAGATTTAAGACAATTTATATGTATGCATCGCATTTACATGATTATCATTATTTTTTTGATTTTCCTCTTATTAATAACATATAAAATTCATAAGCTTAACATACATATGTGAGGTATATTTATTATTTTTTCTTTTAAAAATAATTTTAACAAGTAAAGCGAAGTTATTACAAATTCATTTCTTGTCTTTTTTTACAGTGGCAGGTTTTTTTTTTTAAATAATATTGGATATAAGTACAAGTATAATTTACAAATTCAGATTACTTAAAAGTACAAATCAGACTTTAATTATTAGACTCACCAAAACAAAATAATTGTCATTTACTTCTTTCTGATAAATATTAAGACTATTTAGGGTGATAATATAGTCTTATAATTTCTAGCTGTCTTTTAAATGTCTATTTTTTTCATTTCAGCTGGAGCTATTCAAACTGTTCCAGATTAGATATATTAGTAATGTTTTTCCATTTCTTTCACAAAGCATAGTGAAATCCTGGAATTTGAATAAAGTAGTATTCCAATCTGATTAAAAGAAAAAAAACTGACTTTAACGTCAAAACTTAAGTTTTCTCTTGAACCTCATTTTAGTTTTTTTCTCTTTTTTTAACAAATTTGCATATTTTGTTTACAAGAAAAAAAATATTATTTATTATTTTTTATGTTATTTATTGAAATGAATAATAGATTGTTCATTTCAGTATATATAGTAATAATCAAACGATTAACGCTTATGAATTAGTGATGTTCTAACAACATAAACTTAATCAAATTGATCAAAACAAAGTTTTGCTTAGAGCTTTTGATATTCATACCTGTTTACATTGAATTATGCTACAAAGCAAACTATTCTGATGTAAACTTAGTATTTCAAAAAAAAAAAATCTACATTTATTAAAATCTTAGATATGATATAGTTTATATAGTGTCCATGTCATCAATATATTTGTCATGCATATAATAGTCCCAAGTGTCTAAATTGCTAATAATATTCATAGAAGTTTGTGCAGATACTTAATACATATGCTTTGTTCCGCACAATATATACAATAAAGTTTTAACATTTTTTAAAAATAATTCTTATTTTAAAAAAAAAAATAATAACAACAAAACTTACTTAAATTTAATAACATTTTCAATAAATGTACAACTATATAAGGTTATCTATCATCAATGACAAAAGATTCCATTCTTATTAAGAAAATAAATCCAAATGTTTATGCTATAACCTAATATAAAAAAAACAACTTTATAAAAAAAAAAGTGGCACATTGAACATATAAGATTTTTTTAAGAGTCTAGTATTTAATTGTAATATAATGACATTAGCATTTACATTGTGATGCTTCTAACAAATTTGCTTTTCCCAAAATTTGTTTATCCTCTTGCTTAATTTAATGGAGTAATAGTTATGAACTCTGAGCAAAAGTAAAACGCAGGTCTACCACATCAGGTATTTGATTGTTACATGACTTTCAATGATAAACCATTTAATTTTTTTTTTTATTTACTCTGCTTTTAGATTATTTGATTTTGATATTGTTCCCTTTATCATGTTTTCAGAACAGATTTGTTGAATGCCACTTTTAAATGCATATGATTATTTAGCCAAAAAATTTTAATTATAATAAAAAAGAGAGAAAAAAATATGTAAGTTACTAAGAAATAGGAAATAAAATATTAAAATAAATAATACGAAGGTTATCAAGTTTTAGATAAAAAAAAATCTTAAAATAATAAAAGGCAACTTTAACTTCAATAACTAAAAGATGAATTTGAAAGAATTTATTTAAGCACATAAAAATTTATTTAAATACATAACTATATGTATTAGATTCCTATTCAAATAATAAAAAAAGAAAAAAATTAATAAATAATAAGAGGAAAAAAAAGATTGATACTATTTGCATGGACATATTACATAACATTGAAGATGTTAATAAATTAAAAAAATTCAAAATTTTTCACTATTTATTTTAATAGCAATTAAAATTGGCATTTTCTTTAGAAACCAACAATTTCAAACAGTGTTTTCCTGAAAGTTTGTGAAGATGGTGTTCTAGTTGTATTTTTATATTGGATTATTTTCATCATCTAATATGAGTGAGTATTGAATGTCTTTAGAAAAATTTAACTTTTATTTAAAGATTCCAAATACATTCAACTGTTAGTAATAGTAATTCAAACAGTGTTTGGATGAGAGAAAATGGTCTGCATATTTTCACAAATTATATGGAAAAACTTTTTTTTTTTTTGCTATTTATTATATACTTTGAAACAATTTGTTTTCAAAGCCACCAATTTTGGCTATGAATTAAAATTGACAATTTTTATTTAAAACAAATCATTTGAATTATTACTCAGGTGAATGAAAAGGAAATACTTTCAATTTCAGTCTCTGCCACTAATACCAATTTGTTTTCCAAAACAATTTTCAGCAATACAAATTGAAATTGATACTTTCTATTTAATCCAAAGCATCCATTATTGGAACTATTACTTGATAAAAGACTGAAGTAATCTTTTCACAAATTTCAATCTCCGTGCTATTATGTGGAGATAAGCGATCAGTCATCAATAAAAATCATATGGATCATACCTGTTGCAAAATATTGACAGAACAAAGCAATAAAGATTTGTTTATAGCATCCCACAAAATCATGCCACTTAATGCCATCAATAATTATTAAATTATGCAGTTTGTCTTCATTAGTCTGTATTGCTTTCTTATAAAATGATGCCTTAAATTTTAAAATGAATCCTGGTTTCCATTAGTTTGAATTACATTTGTATTAAATAAAGCATTTCTTTGAGTTTGCATTGTTTTTTTTATAAAAGCATCCATCATTGTAGCTTTTTCATAAAATGATTCATTAATTTCAAAATTATTTTCACCTTAGTTTGTTGAAAATTTCACTAATTTTAATTGCCCCAATTTCAATGTTTAATACATGTAAACTGTTGTTGTACTTTGTCATTTAATGAAAGCCTAATAAATAAATAAAAAAAATTGTGTGTAAGGATGAAAAAATATTTTCAGATGGGATTAGAATAACTGTAATGAAGTAATTTTCAATTTAGTCTCTTCTTTTTTTTTTTTTTTTTTTGGATAAAATTTGATATAAATAAGATTTAATAAATCATCCCTTTTTTACATTTACTAAAGAACTAAGGACGTAGAACAGTATTCAAATAAAATTGATATAATCAAGTAGGAATCCCCCTCCCTTTATATGTCTTCAGTGTTTAATATGTAAAAATTATTTTTTAATTAAATAAGTTAAATTATGTATCAAACATTTTTTCCTAATTATTGAAAATTCAAGATTCAAGATGAGTATCAATAAAAAAATACTATTAAAA
Organism: Epiperipatus broadwayi; assembly: GCA_028023455.1. Classification (NCBI taxonomy): domain Eukaryota; kingdom Metazoa; phylum Onychophora; class Udeonychophora; order Euonychophora; family Peripatidae; genus Epiperipatus; species Epiperipatus broadwayi. The sequence goes on from JAQFVV010000004.1 coordinate 18,987,024, forward strand.
ACTTATTAATTTCAAATGATATAATGAAAAAATGATAAAAAAAAATTTTAAACAACTACATTAATAAATTATATCTGAAGGGTTGCATAAAAAAATTGCACACAGAGAAAACAATTGTTACATAATATGAACATGAAAGAGTTAATCATTTTCAAAATACAGTGATTAAAGTATAATTTATGATGTTATTTAAAAAATAAAAAGCACAAAATATTAAAACAGATGAATAAATTTTCTCTTGTAACTCGTTCATGTTAATTAAAGTATGCACTATTGAAGTGTTTATTTATTATACAATATTTGTTTCTAATTTTAGTTTTAAATGTTTATTAAATTATTCAAATTCAAGTAAAAAATTTATTACTTGAGTAAAGGAAGGGATGATGAAATTTAAAATATAAAACACCATTTGTAATTTGGTCATATTAAAACAATTGCCAAGTTCAGTAGCTGAATTATGGAGCATAAATTCTATAATTATACATTTCAAATAGTTAATAAATTAAATAAATAAATAAAAAAAAAGGCAAATACTTTGGGCTTTAAGATGTCAATTGAAATGGTTAAAGTATTAACTAAAGATAAAAGTAAAAAGATTTTACTGAAGTAATCCAACAGACAAAAAAAAGGGAGGGGAGTGCATTTACATTTTAAAAATTTGAGAACTATTGACACGACAAACTAATAATGTATTAATATATATACATGTTAATGACTGTATAGAAAAGAAGTCTAAAACGTAATATTAATTTAGTTTTATATATGAAATATTTTCTATGGATGTTGTTTCTTAATTAGAGACATTAACATTAGTAAGATAAATGTACTACAAGCAATCAAACTGAATTTAATCACATAATTGATCAGTTCAAATCTTAGAAGCAAAAATGAAGATTGATAAATTAGTGATAAGCCAGTTATTAGTAATAATGAATTATTTCATAATCCAATAAATCTTACAAACCCAGAAAAATTTATTAAAAATTGTTTTTACACTGACCTCAAAGTTCGATCATCAAGATAAATTTAAAAAAAGAATAGATTAGGAAAAAATGAAATAATATATATAAATATTATCAGGTTTTCAACAACTAGAGAGAAAAAGAAGAGCTATTATTTAAAAAATTGGCAATGTTGAAAAAAAAAGATAATTAAGAAAATCTTACAAGTGATTATTATGGAAATAAAATAGAAAAATATTAAAATTATTATGATTATCTATGATTGCTAAATATTTGATAGTATTTAATTAAGTAAATTTAATTTTCAAAGATAAGTTGAAGATCTCTCGAGTATTTTTATATCTACTATATATTCTTTATTAACTTCTAGCTACTACTGACATATAGCCATCTATTGCCACATAAATTGACATCAATACAGAAAGTAGAGTTATTATTTACAATTTAGTTAAAAATGATTCTTTAAATCTTTGAAAGTTAAATTTATTTAATTAATTAAATAAAGCATACTATCAAATATTTAGCAATCACAAATAATCATTAAGTAATGAAATACCAAAAAACACTAAAAAATTTTGTATGAAGAAGAGATCAAAATTTAGTAAATCTATATACTGTATTGTATATATATGATTATAAATTGAAATCCTAATTGTATTAGTTTTTACATTAATGGAATTCTTTTAATGAATAATATGGTAGCCTTTTTTAAATTTTTTTTTTTTTTCTTTCAGACAAATAATTTTAGCATAAATAACTAGTTTTCTGCTCATGTTCAAAAAATAAAGAATTGTGTACATTATTGTTTTTAATTATATTATAGAGTTAATAAATATGCTTTGCATTTCTTGAGATTAAATTTGCTCATGTTTTCCCATATTGGCATTCTAAACATGTAAACCAAATGTGCTTTATCATTATTTTCACTTATTTTTAGAATTGTTATTTAATCTATTTAAAGATAAAGGATATCAAAGACTTATTCATAATAATAAAAAAAATCTTGAAAATTAGATATGAAGGATATAATTTCATAATAGACTTTCTATTTTATTATTTTGTTAATTTGATTTCTATACCTATATTTATATTACATATTTCAGGAGTAGCAAATTGTTGCTATAACACTCTATTATAATAATTATTTTTCCTTGATGTTTCAATTGTACCTAATACGAATGTGTTTTAAAATATATGACTGAAAAAAAATGTATCTTAATTCAAGCTTGACTAATTCCATGCTTAACAATAATAACCAAATATATATATATTTATAATTAGCCATGGTTATAGAAAAAAGCAGTTTCGTAGCATGTAAATAAGATGTAGCATTACCTAACATGACAAGTGTTACTAATGTTTATTTACTGATAATAAATCATAACATCAGATTTCACTACTGCAGTTAGGTTCATGATTTGTTGGGAGCAATTGGTATTACCAATTAGTCTTAAAAACAAAAAATACTTAATTGTAATTATTAATTAGAGAAAATATAACTTACTATTAAAGATTTTCGGCTGAACGTTTTCGAGGAACCATGCCTCATACTCATAGCCTTCATGAAAAGTGTAATAAATCTATGCCCTCAAGCCGGATGCCACGCTACATATTATGGGGAAACGAAAGCCACAATTAATACCAGATTGGCTCAAAATCGTTACACATTCAACAGAGCTCAAACGAACAGCAGCACATCCTCTGTATTTTTCGAACATAGTAAACAATCTGGGCACAACTTCATACCTGCCAACCCCATTATTTTATGTTCAGAGCCAAATGATTACAGGAGAAAAATAAAGGAGGCATTCTATATTAATAGAGACATCCATGCCATTAACAGAAAGGACACATGCTTCGAGATCTCGAAAAAATGGGCTACGTAACAGTAGCTTATTTGAATATTTACATTTGCATATATTTATTACACTTTTCATGAAGGCTATGAGTATGAGGCATGGTTCCTCGAAAACGTTCAGCCGAAAATCTTTAATAGTAAGTTATATTTTCTCTAATTAATAATTACAATTAAGTATTTTTTGTTTTTACATATAAGGAGAAATTAAAACCAATTAGTCTTAAATATGCTTTGGCTAATAACACAAATAAAGACTATTATAAAAGAGGCAAATGCTTTACTCAACAATAATCACATCTCTGTTATTAATAGATCTTGGAACAAAACAAAAAAATATGGATTTAAAATTTAAAAAGTTTCTTAAATAAGAGAACAGTGTTTATCTTAAAGAAAATAAAAGTAATCAACTTATACTGCTCGATAAAATAGTTTATTTTGAAAAAGTAAATCAACAAATTCTATTAAGTTTGAGAAATCTAATGATTAAATAAAAACACAAACCAATGTTTCCAGAAATTATCATCATCAACCATTATCAATCCACTGCTGGATGAAGATCTCTCCAAGTTCAATCCATCTTCTCTGAACATTTACAAATATATATATATATCTATTTAAAAAACCCATCCATAAAGATCAATTTTGGATGGATTTAATATGTCAGCACAGCAAAACTTATGGAGAATAGATCCAGACTAAATTTGGCTTTCAATAAATTGATTATTTACTTCATCAGTAAAATAAAGGATGCTTAAAATTAATAATATATTTAGAATGGCTTCTTTTGATGTTACTAATCACTAGCTCTGTATATAGAAATTATCCATAACATCATTCAGAATCTTTTGAAATGTGGACATTTATATTGGATAAAAAATAATATATACTACATTAAATGAGGATGTCTTTAAAATGACTGTAAATTGACCCATAGATTTGTTTATTAGTGGTATTATTTATAGTATAGCTGTTATCTCCATTGAAAAAAAAATTATTTAACTTCTTTTACTAGATATGTTGATAATAGTTTTATGTACTCTTCATAAGCTTATTCAAGCAATGTATAATTTAAATAAATTTCAGAAAGATGAAGATATTATTATTAAATTGTTATATTTAAACTTAATAAGACAATGGAATCTCATACATGTAAAGATGCTAAATACTGGGAGTTATCTACATCCATTACCAAACATTCCATTCCACTATAAAATGGCACATTTGAAAAAATCTTTTTATTTAGAAATTTAAAACTTTGCAAATTTGAATCTCAGAAAAAATAATTTAGAAAATTATAAAAATGATTTGAGCAAAGTTGAATATTCTAAAATCATGCTTAATAAGCAAATAAAAAAAATCCACGTATAAACATAAAAAACAATAGAATATCTATGGATTGTTATGCCCTTTATACCTAATTTATACAAAAATAATTTCTACTATGAATAAGTCAAATATAGTTTTAAATGCCCATCTTAAAATAAATTAATTAAGAATTCTAAGGATAAGCTTGAAAATAATGATAAAGCATAGTTGATTTATGCCAGTACTTATGTATTAGATCTGCTGCCTATGTTTGTGACAGCAGAATGTCATATCTTTCTCCAGTTAGGAGGTAGAGGAAGGTAAGGATGTTTACAATGGCAGAATGCCATAACTGTGACTTTAATATGGCATTCTGTCATCATAAACACCCCTGCCACACACACATACATTGGAGAAAGATATGGTATTCTACCATCGCAAACATGGGCAGCGGGTCTAATATGTAAGTACCTTTCTGTCTTCCAGTGCCAAATCTATAATGCTAGATATTACAGGGATATGGAGAAACATGAGTAAATTTAATGTCAAAAAAAATTTCACAGCTCCTTCACCTAGATAAAAGAGCTAAAAACAATAGTCATTATAATTCTGTAATTTTTGAATATGAGAAGAAAAATTGCCCATTTATTTAAATCTGTTAATGCCAAAATCATTTGTCCAGGGAAAAGTTTTGCATATAATTTATTCAAAAAAATTTTCTTAATGGAAGAAACACTAACATTCTTCTTAACAAGATCTGTTGTTTTAATTTATACCTGAATATATAATTAATTTTAAAAATTTCATTAATATAAAAGCTAATTAATCATCCTTCTTAACAAAAATGTTTCAATTTATAATGAATATATACATATTTAGGTTTGTTAAAATAAATTATTTTTTAACTTTGATAAAGATGTTCTGCATGAAAAGCCTGGCTTAATTTTTTTTTTTTTAAGTTTATCATTTATTATTTGTATGTTTTATTATAGTCTAAAATATTTTAATATATATATGTGCATTATGCAATTTTTCTGAAATAACACTAAACAAATAAATGTACATTTATACATATTACATACAACAAAAATTTTAAATACTTAAAATGTAATATACAACAGGATATTACAATTAAGCAATAACATGATCATCGAGGTAATTTAGTCACTGCTTGCCAATCCTTAATTTATTTTATCTCAGTTGTAGTTAGCTTTAGGATTCAGGTGCAAAATAGAAAAGATTATATAATTATTATGAAACAAAGAATAGCTTTAAGGTATAAAACTAAATTATTTCATAAAAAATGAACAATCCAGATTGCTGTGTTATATATGGCAAATAACATTTTATTACATACAAAAATTTATTTTTGTAGAAAAAGACTTCTAGAAATAAAATTAAAATATTCATTGGTAAAATAAAAAATATTGAAGCTAATATATTTTCAATATTAATGTGAGATCTGGCTTCCTCCCATCCCAAAATCAATATGTATGATGACATTCAACCACAAATGCTGATTCAAATATTTGATTATTTCTAGTTTTTGGTTTAATAGTATTCATATCCAAATACATAGATTCTTTATAAATATATTGAACCAAGCAAGTTGGAATTTTCTGATTAATATTTTTACAGCTACTTTAATTTATGGATTTCAAATATAAAATATTTTAAATTATAATTTTTCATACTTGAGATACATTAAATAGATTAGCAATTTGATTTGAAATATTTTTGAAATGAATTATAAATACTAATAAATTCACTTTAAAATACTTAAATATTGAATTAATTTCATACTCAAATTTCTTAATTTCAATAACAAATTATTTTAAATTGAAATTAACCAGATCAAAATTTTCCTTAAAATTATTTAACATGTACAAAAAATGTCTATATAATTCAAAATCAAATTTTGATAAAATTTGAAATAAAATCAGATAAGAAAGATAAGTTCTTTTATAAAGAAAATATACAATATTAAGCAAAAAAAAATTGCTTTAAAAATTCTATCATCTTTATTTTATAATTAGCCTCAAATCTATTTCCTGAAATAGAACAGATAATTTTAAATGCAATATCCAAAAATCTTTTATAGTAAGCTGCTTTAAAAATTCTATCATCTTTATTTTATAATTAGCCTCAAATCTATTTCCTGAAATAGAGTAGATAATTTTAAATGCAATATCCAAAAATCTTTTATAGTAAACTAAAAACCCATAAAAATTGTTGAATAATGCAATATGTCTAAAATATTTGTCATTTTTTTAAGTTAAAAAAAAAAAATTATAATCTTCCATAAATTCATAAAATGCAGCTGTTTATTTTCCTTTGTCCTCTAATAATGATATAATTTTCAGTTGCTCATTTGGGCAAATCACCAAATACAATACTGTCAAAATTAATATCATTAAGATGCTTCAGCAGTATTTAAAATGTAAAGAAAAAACAATATATGGATACATGCTTGTCATTAAAAAAAAGTAACATTGTAATTAACAACTCATGACTATTACTAATGAAATTATTTTGCTACAACAAAATATTCATAATTAAATACCATTTTTACACTAATTAAAAAGCACAATTTCAAAGATGCAAGTTAATGAAATCAGTTTGTTATTGGTTAGGAAGGCTAAATTTCAAATTCTTGATTTTTGTAGTCTAATTTTGAATTTTAAATCACATTTTTCATCTAGTATTCAAAAGTGGTTTAAATATTCAAGTGTTTTCTTTTCTTTGAAATCACAAAGACAATTTACTACTAAACAGATACATCTTTCATTAGTTGTAAAAAAATAATCATGGTCGCAATAATCAAAAATGAGAAAAATATTTTTAGTGCAGAATGCAAAAAAAAAAAAAAGTTTCATTACATTTACATAGCCTTTTTTAGAGTTTATTTATAACTTAATATTTGAAATACATGCATAATTAATATACTTGGAGATTAAATGTAATTATAGAGGATTTGAACAGATACAAATTCCCTTCATATAATCTGCTGGATGGTGCAAATTTACTTTTTACATATTTTTTAAAAGTTGCAACTTTCATAATACTAATATAATCATCATTTTCGAGCTTTATTAATCTAGTGCAATAACAAAGTTCCTTACTTCACCCATCAATTTCCGATGATCTCTTTCCAGATCTTCTAGTCTTTTGGGATCCAATTTAAAACTTCAACTATCTATCTATTATCATTCCCTCTAGTAATATAACTTATCCAGCTCTGTTTCAGTTTCTTAATTCTTTCAATGATATTTATTTGTTATCTCGCAGTATTTTGTTTTTGATACCTTCTCACTAATTCCAACATACATCTTTTCATACTTTACTGAATGGTCTGAAATCACTATACAGCTTTTCTATTAAATATTCAAGTCTCAGATTCATAAATAAGAACTAATAAAACACAACCTATTAAAAACTTTCATTTTCAGAAACAAATGTATAGTTTTTTTAAATACTAAGTTATTTCTACCAAAAATACTCCCTCCAAAATTAATCCAATTAATTTCATCCATTATGTTTCAACCTATATTAACAATCTGATTAAGGTATTTGTAGTTAATTTCTAATTCATGATTACCAATCATTATTTTCTACTGAGAAAATCCATTGGATATTATTTTAGTCTTTTTAAGTACAGTATTTATCTTTATTCTTTATTTCATCAAATAACTGTTCCAACATTTAATCCAAACCCTTAAGTATTACTAGCAAACACAACTGCATTATCTGCAAGATCTAGATGACTTAAATATTCTTCATACATTTTTTATTCCTTTAATTTTTATTTTAATCTGCAAAATATTTCTTGTAAAACTGCTATAAAAAATTTTGAAGATATGAAATTGCCCTGATATACAGCCTTAAAAAGTAATCTTACTAATGTTACTATATTACTAATCACTGCTGTTGAACTTTAATATTCTTCAGAATGACAATATCCTAAGTCTATACCTTGATCATTCAAAGCTTTAACTACTGGAAAACATAGGATGAAATGCCTTTTCATAATCTATAAATCCAAAATAAAATGGTAACTAATACTCATTAATCCCTTCTATAATTTTTCTTAATATTTGGATGTGATCCATTGTGTTAAAATCATTTTTAAATACAGCTTGTTCTTTTAATTGGTTGAGTTCAAAGTTTGCTATAAATGAATTGTACGTATTTTGGTAAAGATTTTACATAAAATTGACAGAAAATTCATTGTTCTGTGATTTCTAGTTACCTTCTTTATTATATTTCTTAAACATCACTGTAATTATTGCATTCTTCGAACAACTAATATATCTTTATTGTTTAAACATTTGAAATATGGTTTTGCCTATATTTTTCTACTTCTTCATCAGTTTCTTTTAAAATATCAATAATAATTCCATCATTTCCTGGAATTTATTTATAGATTTAATTGCATGATACAAAATATTAAATGCTCTGTAAAGCTAACATACCATAAAAAGAAAATATAATTACTATAACATAAAAAAGAATTTAAATATTCTTAGTTATTAACTTTAAATTTGCTCATAAGAAGTAAATTTTGATAATAGCTTCCTTAATGAATTTAAATTATTCTACATAAAATTTATAGTAAAGTAATTTATAATTACTTAAAAGTATAGTTACTTATAAGTAATTGCTTTTTTACCATAAAAACTGACTTTTTTCAACAGACAAATCTAAGTAGGAAAGAATCTTTCTTCCTTAACAAAATAAATCTTAGATTATCTATTAATTTTTTTTTCAATTATTTATTTAATAATAACATCATACAGACAGAAAGTAAAAAAATTAATCTATTAATTGAATTTGGTCAATTTATACACCTGAGCACATCAGTGTAATCTACACTGCATGCAAAAATATATATGTTGCAAATACTATTACATGAACAAATTCTTTTATAAATAATTTTAAAAAATGTTATTAGATTGAATGCCAAAATTTTCTTTTCAAAATTAAAAATAATTTTTACATAGAGTTAATTTAATTTGATATAACATAAAATGTAATTATTAAAATTATAACATACCTGAAAGCATTTACAAATTTATTTTTAAAATATATATGTATTTGCTATGTCCCCTAACCCCCAGAATTAAAAAAAGGTTTTTTTAAACTAAAACGTTTTTTAAAAAAAATTGTAAAAAAAAAAAAACTAAGTTATTTCACTATTTTGAAAATATAATGAAAAGTAAAATAAATTATTTACAATGTGATAAATCATAATACCTATATCGTGGCACTGATTTTTCCTTATTTTTCCTTATGTTTTCTCAAAAAACTAATTCATATTCATTTTTGGGTTCCAAATGCTGCTGAACCATGGCAAATTAAAAAATAAGTTAAGAAATTTATGTCTATTTTTATTTTGTCTATTAAAATTTGTATTGGAGTGCAACTGCATTAAGACTTTAAAGTGCAAGAAGAGTGAAATATTATATGTTACACAATGCAAAAAATGACCAAATGTCACATCATATATTTTAGGCAAATAGCCTAATCAAGTATTGAAGAGACAATCATACCACTAGTATAATGTATCTGATGTTAAACTTCAAATTTTTGTAAATCTATTTAGAATCAGGTCAATAATACACAAAGCAAAATTTTTTAACATTTGTTTTTCCACAGAATCTTGCATAAATAAATATCTAAGTATATAATAAACAATCACTTGAAGCTTTAACTATGAAATAGCTTGATATATGTTGTTTGCTCTGTGATGTAAAAATCAACCAATCTTTGCACAACAGATACTATTTAAATAGATTGTAGTAATATTTAAACTAGAATGTTGGGACTGTTGGTGCTTTTAAAGGCATTTGATAAAGGAGTTTTGCCTGAAGTATTTGATCAACATATCAAACAAGTTTAGAAATACTGTAGAGATCACATTGAAAGTTTAATATATTGTCAATTTATTTTGTATTTACTCTATGAATAATGTTAATTCTTAATCTTGAATTTAATATCACTAATACAATCATATAAATTACTATTATTATTTTTAAAAAAACATATTTAAACATTTAATTTTAAACAATTTAGTTTAAGTATTAATGACCATTGGTAAACAATTTTACTAAATAAGATAGTTCAATCACTGACATGAAATAGATTGTGTTAGGAGTATATGTTGAAATAATTATAAGTTAAAGACAACAGGGTGGTTTTCCTAAAACACTGAGAAGATTGATTGATTTTTGCATTATATATAGCAATGAAATTGAAAAATTGTAGATGAGCATTTAATTAAGTTTGAATATTGCTTAGAGATATTTTATATATTTGCAAAAGTAATTTCTCCTTGAGATTTTATATAGTTTTTGCATTTAGTTTGATCATTTTCTTAAGCCTTTACTATTAATAAAGGTTATAGTCACATTTTCTTCTCTTTTGATAACTTCTAATATCACATTTAAGCTATAAATACTTTTTTTTTTTCCAGTTTAAAAAGTGTTGACAAAATTGTAATTATCAAAAGTGCAACTACTACACATATATAAAACAATATTATATTCCATTAAACCTGTAATCAGTATTTTCATGATGGCATTCTCTTTTTTTATTTTTTAAGCATAAGATTATTGTGAAATGATTTTGTTTTGTGATCTAAAAATTGTGAAAACAATCAAAACTGTAGGGTTGTTTGAAATAATTTTTCTGATTTACACAGGGCTATTCTACAAAAACCATGCTTTTATTATAAAACAATTTTAGACAAGTTTGATATTATTTGTGTTATGTATTCAATCTAACAGACATATAAATTTTATAAAAGCCTTTATATCACAACCAAATGCTGAAGAATATATTGATTTCTCATATTATTTTACCATTTATTTTTAGAATTTTATGGAGCATTTTTAAATAAAAATTTTCTCATGTTTTTGGGTTGTCAATAATATTCAAGTATTATTTCCATACAATAAATTGAATAAATTAACAGTTCTACATACAATTAATTTAATAGTAGAAACTAGCAATATGACAAAATATTCTTTTAACTTTTTAAAAAAAGCAAAAGCACATTGTAGTGTTAATATTTCAAGAACAGCAATATATTTTCAGTCAATTTATTTACAGTAATTATACATAACTGCAATACAATATATCATTTAATTTGGTTAAAAGTAGCAGCATATGGTTGTTTGTGTTTTATCTCAATATCTAAATCAGCTTTAAAATTTTAAAAAGGCTATTTTGAGTCACCCATTCAAGTTGATAACTATTCAAACTAAAAGTCATCAAGATTTTTCTTTTATCACTGGCTAATAAAGAACTTGAGTTGTTTTTTTTTTAAACATTAATTACTAAATCAAAACATTTGTTAATTTCAAAACATTAAGTACATTTAACAGATAGTCTTTTGGATTAATAAGGACAGTACAATCACCAACATATTTTAAATCCATAAGCAATAAAGATAGAAGTTTTTGTTTTTTGCTTTTAATCAAACAAATTAAAAATTGTATCAAATCACTTACATCTTGATATTGGCATTATAAAGCTGACTACAAAAAAAAATTTTTTTCAAATGTCTGAAATTTTTCATTTATAGTTAACAAGATTCCCTCTTGTATAATATGGATACATTTTGATGAATTATCAATTACAAATAATACCACATATTAATTAAGTCAAATACTTTGATCAAATCAATAAAAGCAATATATATATATGTATCACTTTTGTTCCAGATACTTCTCTTGCATTTGCCTAGCATCAAAACTATGTACCTATAAAGCTTCTTGATTTCTAATACCAAACAGTCTCTGGTAATAATTCATTTATAACAAGAACAATTTAGTCAACAAAATCCATGAAAAGAACTTTTGCTGCATTGAATAATTATTTCTATAATGTTATTCACAATAATTATTGCAATCTTGTCTAGCCCTATTATTCTAAAAAACTGAAATTAAAAGCATCCCTAAGATCAAGAGAGAAAATTTTGTTAAGTTGATATATTACTAAAAAAAATTCTAATATTACGATTTTTATGATTACAAAGACATTTTAACTTCACTTAGTGGAATATCTTTGTCCAAATCTAAATAAGCTGGAAAACTTTGTCCAAATCTAAATAAGTCGAAAATGGACTTATTAAAATTCTTCAAATCAATTCTAGTATCATCATATACAAGATGATTAAAATACTACACTTGTTCGAAATATCTCACAAGAGATTTAATAAATCCATAAACCATTTTCAATATATCAAAAACCATACTTAAGTGGTTGATCAGCCAATATCTATCTCTAAATGTACAATAAATTATCATATATGTACATAACGTTTATAGTAATTTCTCAAATTTAACTAGTAATTAAATATATATAGTACAACGCATCATACGGGGATTTAACAAAGTCAACTGTTTCTCTCCAACTACCTTCAAAACAAGTCAGAAATAAATTATAACGTGACCATGTGATCAAAATCAGCCAATAGCATTTTTTTAATTCTAACCATTAAATATATACCTCTAAAGTTTAAGATATTTAAATATGATATAGTTTTGCATAGCATAAATAATCATACAAAAGGCAAAACGTGTTACACTATCATTTTTTGTATTCTATATATTAGATCACAGGTTTATCAAAGATCAAAACTGCTTATTCTAATAACTTGGGTATATACAGTTAATTTCTTACATTTAACAATAGTATTGTAAAATAGAATAAAAAACTTACTGTGTAATGCAGGATTCCTAATGCGGATAAGAAAATCTATGGTTTTGCCTTGCTCTAAATTTTCATAATCAAAGGGTTTTACAACCCTGATACTTCCAGTAGAGGCACCGACATCTATCCACTTATTGCCCCCCACAACCTCAAAGGTATCCCCGTCGTTTTTTACGAGCGTGTACACCTCCTGACCTACGGTCCTGTAGTCCGTCTCTTTGACGTCCAGGGTAATGGTCGGGCGGTCGGCACGTTTAACACGACGAACGTCCCCAACTTCGTTGATCGGTGACCCGATGTAGTTGTGGTTCAAGTTGTCGGTGACTTCGACGTGGACCCTTGCCGGTATACCATACTGGGCAGGGTTTCCATTATCGAAGGCCAAGACGCTGAATTCATAGCTCATAAGCTTTAAATCTCCCAAGGTGATAATTTCACCAGATTTGGGGATAACTGCGAAGACGGGGTGACTTTCATTCATTTTATAAGTGACGGAATTTCCGTCAGCATCTGTGGCCGTGACGGTTAATACTGTGGTGAAACGCGGCGTGTCTTGTAAAATACTAAATTCGTAATCAGATTGCTCAAAAATAGGGGCATTATCATTGATATCTTTTATAGTAATAAAAACTTTGGTTGTGGCATGATCTATGTCTTTGGCATCTGAAGCATGTATTTCCAATTCGTATTTATCTTTTTTCTCTCGATCTATAATATCGTTGGTTACAAGTTCAACACCATATTTTCCATGATAAATCTTAAGTCGTAAAGAGAAGGCATAACCATCATTTCCGGATATAATTTTGTAGATGACACTTTTATCATCTTCGGATGCAGAAACCAACTGTACATCGTCTAATTTTACCACTTTTCCGCTAGGCTCATTTTCAAATATTTGTCCAGAGTAGTGTTTAGATCCAAACTTAAGCATTTTTTTACTATCCAAAACAAATAAGTTAACAGTTTCGGTCCTTATCGTCTCCCTCGCAAATTCATGAATAATAACTAGGATTAGAGGTTTATTCATCCACTCAGAAATGTTTCTGGTTATTACCAGGACTGCATGATTTCTATCGGTGTCCGACATCACAGTGAAATATTTTGAAATATTCGATTCCTTAATTCCAAATTTTTGTCCATTATCTTCAAATCTAGTTATTTCGTATCCAGGAGGAACGTCATGAGGAATCACAATTCGTCGAATTGCCATTCCCAATAACATACACACATTGCATTGCAATATTATGCCGAGAACCAACCAGCGCTGATGAGCCGCCATGTTTGCTCGCAAAAAATTTTAATACAAAGGCCTGTGACTAGCACTATTCCCTGCTATGAATACATGAATAAAGTTCTACTGGTTCGTAAATATGAGAGTGACCGGCACCCGTTCATATAACGTAATTTTACTATAATAAAAATTTCAGACGTGTGGTTAAAAAAAAATTTTTTTAAAAAAAAAACAAAAAAAAGCCTTACCGTGAGGGAGGCAGATTGAAAAAATGGACGTTAGCCAAGCACTGGGCTAAGCTAAACGTTAACCCTAATGTTGGCTATCAACTAGCTAGACAATGTAATAATCATTGAAAAAAAAAATCCCTTTGATTCCACGGTCAGCTGAAAAATATATGTATAAACTAAAAAGTTCAGAACGATAGTTCCAACACGCCAAATAACGTCTCACCCGAGTAGTCTTACTACTCTGAAACCTCCGTCCGTCAACTATCTCCTTTTGAAATAACCGTCTGCCTTCCACATAGAACTAACAGCAGATACATTATCTACACATACTCCCTCGAACTCATTCTTATTATTCACGTGATACATTTATTTCTTCTGAACTGTTTCTATACAACAATTATAAATAAAAACTAAAAATTTGTAAATATTGAAGGCAATAATAAAATAAATAAAAAACTGTTTATTAATCAAATTGTATGTGATTTTGATTTTATATTAATTTGGGGGGGAAGCACAAAATGTATTACACATTTGCAAAGGTGTGCATGGAATTTGTAAAAAGGGAGTATGGGTTGAAATGATGTCATCGCAAAACAACCTTGTGCTAGCGGATTTTTAAATATAGAAAGATCCGATAGCATTCGTTGCTTAATGCTGGCGATATTTCCCGGAAGTGATTGGAAATATTGGTATTAAAGACACCTTAATTATTATTTAAAAAAATAATTTTATTAACCATTCCCGGATCTTCAATTTCCTTTATTGCTCATAGTATCGCATATTTACCTTGATTATACTTTTATTTTTAAGCAGGTGTAATTGGAAGGTGAAAAAATATGGACGTTTTCATAAACCGACTAAAATTACTTTGCTACTATTTACTGTACATAAATTTATATACAAGCACACATATAATTATTACACTATATATACAAATATGGAATTGCATTAATAATTTTATATTAATGTAATAATTAGATTATTTTTCAAAATCCAAAATAATGGCATTGCAATTAAAATGATATCCAAACTGACATGATAAATATTTTTCAAAAAATTATTCTTAAATGTGTTAGATAAATTGATGTTAAATTAGGCATTCGGTATAATCAATGTATTATAGTTTTTACAAATTTACTGCCATCTAGTGTATATGTGTATTTTTTTTAAAAATTTAAACAGGTTATTAGCTAGAGGGAGTGATATGTTAGCAAATTTTTAGTGAACTAAAAATGTAAAGAAAAGATAATTAAATTTTAATGTGTATCCTTGTGAATACACAATGTTAAAAAAAAAAACTTAGATTTTCTTGGTAGTTTACATCTTACAATATATTTTGTTATTTATAATTAATAGACGTGGATAAACGTCTTGCGCATATATGTTGGGAACTATACGGCTGACAGGCACCAAATAGCGGAATGATCTTATGATATCAAGGCTAACTGTTAATAACTAATAAACAGTGTACGACTAAGTGTACCTCCTGCTGCCTTGTAGAATAAGATAATCTTTTCTAGCTCTCTTTTTTTTTCGTACTGTCTTCGGTCATTTAAAATAATATAGAGATCAATATTGTGTCGTGAATCTCTCATGCTATCAAATATCTCTACACTAACTGCGACAATGGAATTGTTTTTGTTTTGTGCGCAATAATTCTAATTTCATTTTTCCTTCGCAAATTAAGAAAGCAGTGATGGGGATAGATTTAATAAACTGGAAATTCTTAGTTATGATATTTGTGCAAGATTGGTCAATATTAGAATTTGAAACAAATTTGGCAAAGAATATATGTTTACCACGGAAATGGAAGAAATCTGAAAAAATATTGTATAAAACAGCTAGTTTTATACTATGTAGCTGGATTGCTATAGTCAAGCGTTGTTAGCAGCTAGTTTTATACTATGTAGCTGGATTGTTATAGTCAAGCGTTGTTAGCCGAGAGGTCATCACAACCGCCTTGCAAGCAAGTAGTTGGTTGCAGACGGTTGTGGGTTCGCGTCCCGGCAGATGCTATGACATATGAAAAAAAAAAAGATAGTAAAAATAATATCAATAATATAACAGGAAACAGTGGTGATAAAGATAAGTATTAAGAAGATATTATTAACTACTCAAAACCCAACAGAAAACAAAACTAGTGAATAATGGGCTATCGAGATTTAAGATGAATATAACTGCTCTAAATGAAACTCGTGTGTCAAAGGAAGAAAACTTAATAAAATAGATGGATAGATGACTATAAGTCTTTTGGAAGAACACATAAATCAGTGAAATAAGAAAACATGATGTTGAACTTAATGTAAAGTCTAATTTAGTAGTTGTTCTATTTTTGGAATTCCTTGATTTAATAGTATTAAAACATGGCTTGTACAGTGGTATCAGTACTCATTTTATTAATCCATATGGTCTGATATTAGATTAAGAGAACTCATAAAAGATATTATTTTTGCTGGATAATAAATATTATTACATCAATGATTAAACTTTCATCTTGAATACTTTATTACATTTACTGGTACAAATAGACTTTGACCAAAGGTTGTTGGGAATAATTGTATTAATGTTGGAAATTCAAATGGTTTATAATAATGTTTGCACAACACATGGATTTACTATTACAAATGCTATGTTTAGGGGGGGGGGCACACTATAAAACAACATGGATGCATCTCTTTAAAAAAAAACAGTATTTAATAGATTGTATTATAAATAAGAATCAGAATATAAGAGTTCATATTATGCAAGCATATATTATTAGACAGATCATAGATTAGTCCACTTCAATATTAAAAATGATAATTGTATTAAAACATAAGCCTTATTACAATCACTCACAAGAAAATCGATGTTGATTCATTAATAATATCTACTGTTTGTGCTAAATTTCAATATATATTAATCACTAAATATTGCTAGTTTCCCTTTTCAAAATTGTCATGCTACTGTGGCATGGAATTCTTTTAAATAATATAGATACAAGTAAATCTATTCTTGATTCATTAAATAAAAAGAATCTTGACTTTTTTTCTGACAATGATCTTCTAATTAATCACTTGATTAAACTAAACATTTGGAATTTTCTGCTTAGTGATATAAAAAATTAAATGTAAAAGTTCATAATAAATATAGAGATTTAAAGGAAGAAGTTCAACAGTTGATAGAAAATTTTAAAAATAATTAGTTAATTAATACTGCAAAAAAGATGCAGATATTTCCTGATTGAAGCATTGAAAGTTAGATCTGGACCTGAAAAACAATTACGCTTTTACTAAATCCAGTAATGACACTCTTTTATATGGAGACATGATATTTTAAACTAATGCAAGGAGTACTTTAATCATATTTTGAATAATGATACATGAATTACATCCATTTTATCTATTTACTTAGATTTAATTGAAATATCCAATTTAGTGAAGCCAAAACATTTATTTGTAATCTTACAAAACAAGAAAAGCTGCTGATCTTGTTGAGATATCTGGAGAAATTTTTAAAAGTGATAATGATTATTTACTTCAAAAATACTGGGAACTTTTTAGGCATATATGGACTCACAATAGACAAGATTGCAATAATTATGAAGTATTATCTATTACAATTAAGATATTTCAAGGAATCAATTGTTGGTTTTAGAGAATACCAAAAAAATGTAAAAAAAGGGTCAGGAACAAAATTATGATTTGTATATTGCTTTTACTGATTTGTTCAAGGCAATCACCTAAGATTATTCATATTTTGGTTTCCATATGGTAGAATGAGAGAAAATATTATTACTACAGTTACAAAATTTGGGCATTTTAAACGAAAACTGATGTTAAATATGGATGAGTAGTTACCTTTTTTTAAGACTATGATATTTAGGACCACTTATAGGTAGACAGTAGCATGAGTCAAGAATCAACATGCGATACATGTTTGATCATGGAATTTTTTTATTTAAGACAAGTAATCTATTGATGATTGTGCAATTCTTTCCAATTCAAAAGCTAATCTACAGAATGCTCTTAAGGTTTTGAATAGAACATAAAATTTTTGATTTAAAAATTAAAAACTCAAGTTTTTATCAATCGGTAATTGGAAGAAAAAATTTAATTTCTAATTTAGATGATTATCAACTTGAGAATGTAAACTAATTTAAATATCTTAGTACTTTATTAGTAGAAGGTTGAATTTACATGTTAACATGCAGCACGTATTCTGCAGTTTTTAACAAGTCAAAAAATAGAATATTTCATCATAGTGAAATAACTATTGCATCTAAATTAATTGTATATAAAGCTATTTTTTATCCAATTTATTGCATTGGACTCTATAGACATAACATAAAGGCATTAGAACATTTTCACTTCAGGATGCTCCATAAAATTGTTAAAATGCAGTGGTAAGAAGACCAATCAATCAGTATATTCTTTAATTTGTTATTTGTCATACTGCAGAGTTTACTATTGTAAAGTAATCTTTATTTTATTGTATATGTGAAGAAAAAAATAATATAAGATTTCTAAATAGATTGTTTTATTATTTTCATAAATGTGACAGAAAAATTATCTCAAAGACATTCTAAAAAAGCACAGTGTGATTGCTTCATCAGAAAAATATGGGTATCACAGAGGCAAAACTCTTCATACAGTAGCTCCACTCAATGCAAGCCAAAGTAATCAATGGATGAAGGAAGATTTGTGCATAAAATCCCTAACTAATACCTACTCATCTAATATTCCCCGACTAATTTCTAGCTTATGACTTTCATCAGTGAGAAGCCTTAGATCTGAGTGCACTGCACCTAGATCTTAGGATCTAATGCAACCCTCCAGCAGCTACCTTTTACTTTTTTAGCTATCTATAAAGCTTTGAGTCCAAAATGAAAACATGATTATGAAAACATGATAATGTTTTCAAGCTCTCATTAGTTTGTATAATTGTATAGATCTGAACTCAGTTCAGCATCCATACTTTTTGGTGTCTTTGATTCTTTAATAAAAAAAACAGTTTGTGTAAGCTAAAAGAATGGTGATCATGTGAAAAATATGGATAGAGAATAGAATACATTGGAGAGCTACAATTAGACATGGTTTTGAATTATTTCAGAAAGAAAAGTTTCCTGCAGAAGAGATGTATCTGTTTCAATATTGATTTGAATATTATCACAAAATTCATATTTTTTATTGTTTTGTCTTTTTTTTTTTTTTTCCATATGTCATAGCATCGGCCGGGACGCGAACCCACAACCGTCTGCAACCAACTACTTGCTTGCATGGCGGCTGCGATACCTCTCAGCTAACAATGCAAGACTTGTTTTGTCTTTTAATTCTTTTTTTTTATTTGAGTTGAAATGGCTATACTCATTTGTGATTGGCTGCTAGTTATTTATTATACTGTATACAGTATATACATTGGAAGTAATTCTATATTTTTCAATATACCAATAAATAAATAAAAGCTATAGCCAATTTATGACATGACTGCAAGTCTAAATGGCTACTTAGAATGGCAGTCATGCTGTAAACTAGTTAGTTTTTACTTATTGATATATTAAAAATTATAGAATTATTATCAACATTTTGTTTTATTGTACACATTGAATAAAAAAACATTTCCATATTAAACTTTTCAATTTATCTATACATGATAAAAATATTCTAACAGAAGTACAAAAATAGCCCAATGTTTTCCACATGAATGGAATATGAATAGAATGACTTGTGTGTGTGTGTATATATATATGTTATTCAGACATTTCTTACTGAAATCACTAGTTAATTTTTTACTTTTATCTCTCTTTTTTTTTTTCTAACATTCACGCTTTCTTTAAAAATATCAATTAAACTCTTTGTTTCTGCAAGTTTCCTATTTGGTATTTAAACATGTTCTACTAAAGATTAATATTATTACCAAATTTTATTCTTCTTAATTTATACTGTTTTAACAGCTGAACAAATATATACATAATAATGTGTATGTATGAGTGTGAAATTGAAATCTTTTCTGGGTCATACTGCATATTAGTTAAAAATAAATTTTTTTAAAGATTTTAATTTCATCATATATCATGAAAATCTTAGTTTTAAATTTGCAACTCAAATCAGATTAAAGTAAATAAAATATAAATAACATTTCATAATTAATATTGTTCTTCCAACATTTCAAAGTAGGAATTATATTATAAATCTTAATAAGTTATTTATGCCTTTAACAAGCACATAAATGGTATAAAAAAATAATATATCTTCAAGTAAAAAAAGTTAAGCCGTTTATTCCTTACTTTCTTTATATACTGCACATTAGAAAATAGCAAAATGAAATATAGATTTTAACTTATAATTAATTAAAATTTAAATGAACAAAAATCAGGTAACAAACATGACATGACAATGAGATTATTACATGTATAGAGATTGCTCTATTAACATTATTATTCTATGCATTTATTATTCATACCTTTGAATAAATTTCTTTTTTAAATAAAATATCAATATAAAAATTAATCAAGTTTATAATATAGATATATTGTGTTATTATGGCAATTGTAAACTATATACATATATGATAAAATGAGCAATACTCTATTCTAATATCATCTACAATAACTTTGAATAATCAGTGATTATAGTGTATTTTCCTGAAGATTTGTTATGATGGTATTTTAAATTGTGATAATACATTGGACTATTTCCATCATCTATCATTAAATGTTGAATGTCTAGAAAATTTTAAACTTTATTTAAACTTTTCAAATACAAACAACTGCTAGTAATAACACACAAAATTGACAACACAGATTAGTAATTCCTGTCTTCGTCAGGTGTTGCTGGTGAACAGTGACAATACTAGCATAGGAGTTGCACTCACAATTTTAGATTATTGAATATCAAACACTAATTAACTGAGGTCTTTTGTCAAAGGCAATAGAAATTTTGAGGGTTAGTTCAAATCCTCCTGATTTCTCCCCCTTTTTTTAATACATAATGTTTGAAAGCCTTAACCTTGCTCTTAGAAAAATGTACTAAAATAAAGAAAAGTGGATGAATCAGGAGAATTTGAACCAATCCTCATAGATAAGTATATGAAATTTCTAATGCCTGTTGCCTTTGACAAAATAGCTCAGTTGGTTAGAGTATTTGATATTCAAAAATCTGAAGGTATGAGTTCAACTCCTATGCTAGCATCATCATTAGTCCAGTCGGCAACCCCTGAAGAAGAATGGAAAATACTACTACTTTGCCTTAAAATTTGATATATAAGAATCTAAAGGTGTGAGTTTGATTCCTAAGCTAGTACTATCACCAGTCAGGACAGCAATACCTGAAGGAGAGTGGTACTCAAAATAAAATAATACAGTAATACCATGTATAATCTATTAACTTGTATTGTCTATTTTGTGTGTTGTTTGTACTTGAAAAGTTTAAATAAAGTTTAAATTTTCTAGACATTCAACATTTATTTGATGGTGCTAAGTGATTATAATGTGTGTAAATCAATTACAGAAAAATGCCTTGGAGTTATATAATCAATGTAGCAATAGCAAACATTAACAAACATATAAATAATTATTTATGGATATTAGTATCTAAACTCTTTTCATACAAAATTCTAAGAATATTAACAAAAAAAAACTACCAGATTTGAACTAGATGATATTGGTATTTTGTCAATATATAAAAATGAAACCCTATAGCAGAATATGTGGTGTCCTTTTATTTGTCATAAATATTTTTTGTCACTGTGGTTGGAGAAATAATCATAATTGATGAGAAAGGATCTGATCTATCCAATACAACAAAAAGAATGAACATACCTAATAAAAGTCAGAGGACATACAATGATTTATCAGTGATGATACGTTTCAAAATTTATCATGGTGCCACATGGAAATATGTTCATTTATAAAAGTGTTGGCATCAAGTTTCTTAATAGCATTTTCCCAACTAAATATTTCTCAAGATTCGTAAATGGTCCTTTGATGTGGATTAAACAAAGAATTTGTTTTTTACTTATTATTAAACTATTGTGTCTTTTTTCAACAACTTAAATTAAAACTCAGTTCTTACTAATACCTTTAAGCAAAATTGTAACATCAAGCTTTTTATATTTGTGGCAAAAAGACAAAAACTATTTTATCACAGCTAAGATTTAAATGGTATTTGGGATATACAACAATTTTTCAAAATCAAAATTATACTGTTAAATAATTTCATGAATACTGCTGGAAGTATTATTGTAGATTTAAGATATCCACCAACTAAATTAATATTTAAATATATAAATTTATTAAGCGCTCAGGGATTATTTAACTCGTGAGTTCTACTATGGTCTAAATGAAATACAGATTCATTACTGCACAATTATCAGTTAAGATTCAGTTCCTATAAAGTAATATGATAATCTTAGGAGACATGAAAGAAGAAGAATTAACTGAAAAGTAAAAAAAAACTAGCCATGATTTTAGCCTACAGTTTTACATGTTAATTTCAGATGGGAACTTTGCTGTTATTACGTATAAATTTGATGCACATTAATTAGTAAAATAAATTTTAAAAATAAATCTTAAAATAGATGATTTCACTTTAAAAATATATATATATTTCAAATTAATCTTTGTTGAAATAATTTTGATTTTAAATCCAAAAAAATATTAATGGTTCTTTCAAGTACCTGTAAAAAAAAAAATTCAAATTGTGTTTAAATATGGTTATGATTTTATAATTGCATTTTTCTTTGGGCATGATTAAATAATTTTCTAATCTTTTACAAAGTCTAATTTTGATTCATTCCCTAAAAATTATTGCTTTACTCAAGTAGATATTTAAAAATAATCCTTCAGTTGTTTATGATAAATCTTCTTTTAGTAAATTATAGTAGACTTTAAAAAAAAAAAACCTTTAAATATTTCCAAATATGTTATACCTTCATCATATAGTAAATACTATAACTATAAATAAACTTTTTTTAAAAGTTAAATTTAGGTTATATAAATGTTTTTTATTGTTTTTCTATGTAAATTGTAGTTCTTAAAAAAAACTTAAAAAAGTAATTATATAGTTGTGAAATTGAAACTGTATAATATTTAAATAGTAAAAATAAGTAAAATATTAGTAAACATGCAAAACTCTCCATACAGGAGTGCCACTTCTGTCCCAACCAGAGTAATTATTGAATGCCAGAAGGCTTGTGCATAAAATTCCCATCTAGTGCCTACTCATCCAATATCCCCAAACTAGTTTTTGGCTTGTGGCAGTGCACTCACATGCAAGGCTCCTCACTGAAAAAGGCCACAAGCCAGAAACTAGTTTGGGGATATTGGATGAGTAGGCACTAGATGGGAATTTTATGCAGAAACCTTCTGGCATCCATTGATTACTCTGTTTGGCATAGGGTGACACTACTGTATGAAGAGTTTTGCCTGTTTAATAACAGTTAGGTGCTAGCATAAGAGATGGTGATTATGTGATGTTTAGTAGTTTAAGTAAAATATTAATTTTGTAATATTTTTGAACATACATAAAGTCATAAATAATTAATATTTATCACAAGCAGGGTAGAGATGTAGTTATATGTGGAGAGAGGCTGATCAATGGGTGTAATTTCTATTATTATGTGTATTTCTGAAAAACATCTAAATATGGCTGTAAGCAGGTTTACTGTTTTTTGGGTGTGAAACACGGATATTGCAAGACCATTGCAATTTGTAGATCAGTTTAGTTGTTTTATTGAGATGGCTACTAATTTTCTTTTCCATAATAGCTTGTTGTATAGTGAGTTAATTGCTGTGATAAATGATTTTGTGAAATTTATTATTGGCAGATAGTAGGTGATTTTTGTCATAATAAGTTGATTGCATAATGATACTTTTTAGTAGATTGAGAGATAGGGTTTGGAGAGTGATTCAATGATTTTTTTCTACTTCTGTTTTAAGTTTGTTTTGTATTTTCTTTCTCATTTGATTCATGTCCAAGTGGAAAGGGAAACCTATATATAATAGGTTTTCCTCGATACATCTGTGTTTAATTTACCTGTGAATATTGCCCATGGAGCTGATTTATTGTTTGATTTTCTTCTTTGATTGCAGAAATACTTATGACATCATCCATGTAAGCTATACATGGTATATATGTGTTGGTGTGTTGAATTGGAATTCCTTGGATTTTTTTTTTGAAATTTGCTCTAGTAAGGGGTTTAAATATAATGTAAATAAAAGTGTACTGGGTGGAGATCCTTGTGGGATTGATTGATTGGGGTAGAAAGATGATCTCCCATTGAGTCTGATGAAAATTTCCTTGTTTAGTAATAGATTGGCGATTGTATATAAGATTGTGTGAGATATTTCTGTTTTTTTTTAAGTTGAATTAACAGTGTTTTGATTGGCACTCAATAAAATGTACTTTCAAAATCTAATTGCACAGCCATTGGAAACTTTTCTGTTAATTACTGAGTTAATGATTGTTTTGTATATTAGTGCTGCTTGACCTGATGATGAACCCTTTCTTGCATAGTGATGTTGCAACAATAGTGGTATTATATATAATTCAATTTTTTCTTTTTAAAACTTTCCAGAATTTTTATTTCCAATGGCTCCATTGAGATTGGCCACAGATTGGAAACTGTGGCAATTGGTGCTTGTTTTTTAATGAAGAGGACCATTGAAACTGGATATAACCCTTGTATATTGTATAGCTTTTATGACAGTTGATTTGCAAGCTGGGATAAGTATGTGTTTGTAAAATTGGCTGAGATGTGACAATACAAATTTTGGGATTTTTGATGGTTCAGGGTGGCATGTACTTGGGATTGATGTTGGTATAAATGCAAAATCTGAGATTTCAAAAGGCGTCTCTGTTTCTGGTTTTCCAAAAAAAAAATTACAGGGGTTTAAATTGTTTATGCTTTGTTAATTTTTCTTTGAAATGTTGATATATAGGTTGTATCATATTGTGTTCAGCTATGATTTTACAATCCCATTCTAGGACTGTGTGGTCTCTTTGTGGATGGATTGCCTAATGCCCATTGAATATATCCACTGATCCATACGTGTCGATGTGTTAGACAAGTTTTTTTTTAGTTGCTAGACATTACTTTAGTTTATTGCATGTTTGATCATATAGCTGTGTCAGTTTTATTATATTTGCTTGATTGTGAGTGACTGGTTTTGATATGACAATTCTTTTGTGTAGTTCATCTGCTAATGTAATTAGTTTAGAGGGGGGGTTGATTTTTTGAGCAATATGATTGATATTAAATGAGAATGTGTGTATATGCTATGTATGTGGAAATTGGGTCAAACTGCATCTGACTAAACTCATTTATCATGATTATATTTCTGAGTAGAGGAACTCTGGAATGTTGTCTGGTAGGAGTATCCACAGTGTCTTTTGTATGTTAGTGTGCTAAGTGATTAGAAAATGGGGAGGAGGAGAGACTTATTTTGATTGAATGATGTAACATTGGGAAATAGAACATTAGATCTATGAGCGTCCTGTGGTGGTTATAAAAATATGCTGAATTCATTGGGAGAAAACCCTCAATGCTTATAAGTGGTATTGTAAGTTGATTTATCAGGTATTGCAAGTTGATTTATCCATTTTGCAACAAAGTTTTGATAGCTATATTAAAATCCCCAGCAAGTATAGTAGGGAAGGGATTGGACACTAAAAGGGAGTTAATGGTTAAAATTATTGTTAATTACAATAGAACTGGGGGAAATATATACAAATATAATGTTAATTGAAAAATTTCTGTGATTAAAAGTAGTTACCAGGAGATTGGAGTCTATGAAAATTATTTTAAATAATGAGAATGGACATTCTTGGCTGATAAATATACCTATCCCACTTGATAGTGCTGATGTATCCCCCGAGTGTGTGCAAAAACCAAGTTTACTCATATATGTAGTTGGGTTGATTTGGGATCTGTTATATATTTTTGTTTCTAGTGGAACCAATATTCTGGGTTACATTGTCTGTGTCCATTTATTGTAATTTTTTGTGGAGTTCAAGCCTCGGACATTAAATGACACTATTTTATTTTCATGTTAGTTAATGTCATGGAGGGGAGGGCACAATTTTACTGAAGTGTGTCTTTCATTTTCTTTGTTTTGTAAGTTTATCTTGTTTGAAGGGGCAGTTAATGTTGTTTGTTGGTTCTGTATATATTAGTTTTATCAAATTACTATCACTGACATTTTCAAAATTTTTTGAATATTGAGAGGTTAAATCCATTTCCATATTTTTATCAATTAGTTGTATTATCATATTTAATTGGCTAAATTTCAGTTATCATATTTAATTGGCTAAATTTCAGATCATTTGTTTTTATATTTTTATTTCTCTTTTTTTTTCCTTGTTTTCTTTTGCTCTCCAAAGATGTGTTTTCAATTACTGGAAAATTCTATGTGATGGTTATCCATTATTTCTGTTAACATTTTATTTATAATTGTGGTCTCCATTTGTTTGTTATCTCCATTTGACAGTGCTTTTGCTTCTTTTTGTAAGTAAACAGTTTCATTTTCCATTGAAAAATCACTAAGTGTTTTTGCCTGTAGGTCAAGATTTTTAGATTTATCACTAAAGTGAGCCATCTAAATTCTTGTGTTTTTTATATTGGTGACTCATTCATGTGTGTGAAATGACTACTGGTTTTTGTTGTTTTTTAAATTTTATTTTCATCTTCCTCATTTGTGTTTGTTTTGATTGTCAATTCCATTGACACAAGTGGGGGATGGTGCATAGTTCCATTTTTATGATAATTGTCAATTTTATTACTCTGAATGGGAGGAAATCTATATTTCCAGCTGCCTGGGTTTGTATGTGCTATCTGAATTCCCTTCTAATCTTTGTGAGGGGTGGTTATTCTTTTCAGCTAGATTTTCTTTATTGCATTATGTTGCTATGTGGCCTCTTTTACCATGGCAAAACAACATGGCTTCAGCCCTCAGATATGTAAGCATAATGTGGTTTCTTGGTCTGTTATGTTTGTTGGAATATTGTCTGGGTCTTTTTTTTTTTATGCAACTTGACTTTATATTTGAAACCATTTGTAAATATCGGGTTCTGATGTTTCTTTTAAATATATTTGCTATAAAAAATAACCTTTCTGAAGGAGTTCATCATTCTTTGGAAATCATCAAGGTTATATCTGAAGTAGGCATTTTTAACACTCTGATATTTGCTTTTGCCAACTAGTACTATGGCAAAATTTCCTAGTTTTAATTTTATTTTTAAATTGTTCTCTTTGTGAAGCTTCATAAAACCCAACTGCCAGATATTTGCTATTAGAATGGTCACCTATGCATTGTACTATCTCCAGTAAATTATTTTTATTTAGTGCTTCAATTAGGAGTGCCTTGGCAAAATAGTAGAGAGTGCAGTGATTGTCTGTTACTGTCAACACTATTGATTTCTTTTAAATGTTGTAAAGAATATTCTTGGTATTGTGTTATTAACTCTTCCCAATCTATTCAAGCATTTCATCTGTCCATTGTGCGTGTGTGTGGGGGGGGTCAATTTCATCCTGATTTGCTAAGCTAAATCTCTAAGATCACCTGATGTAGTTTTTCTAAATCTAGAATTTTTTCCTAGATTAATGTTATTTTGGTTAGTTTTGGATATTGTGGCATACATCTTTCTTGTTTTTCAAGAAGGCCCAGTTTTTTGATCAAGTGACTGAGCAGTCACAATGTTTTAGTATAGCAGATAATTTTTCAACAAGGTGTTTTTTTAACTACGTTTTTCTTCACTCTTTTTTTTCAGACTTTTACTATCTTTTCCACTATTTCCTTTTTTCCTACTTGCCTCTAAATAATGTTATCAATTATATTTGTTTGAAGTGTTGGCTATCCATCATGAGAACAGAAAAATTAGACATGATAAAAAATGGTTTAATTCTACCATATGTATGTAATGGATATTGGAAATAAGGGATTTATTATAATTTATGTAGCTTTTGCTGATTTTTTTCCTTTGTTCTCTAACTTTTTAGAAAACTCATAGAAGACTTTTTACTTACTTACAACTGTGTGTGGCCAGGTGGTGCTTTATTATTATTATTCACTGTGATATTAATATAAAGTTGGTTCAGTGTTTAGATTTTCTCTAAAATAATTCCAAGTTATGAAATTATTTATGATGTATTATTATTTCAAATAACATATCCATGTTCATGAAATTTTTATCTATCTATTGATGCTATTTTTATAATATGATACTTATTGGATTATTGAAAGGTAGGACATTTATTATTTGTTATTTAATGGAAGTTGCTAAAATAAGTTATGTGCACAACAAATTTATGCTACATGCTTTAAGAACTATTGCTTTGATTCTCAGTGTTATATAGATAAGTTAGATAACTCTGTTTCTAAAATATTTCACTTAAGAATATTGAAAACAAAGAAGAGAAAATAGACTCTGTGACAGACATATCTGTTAATAATATCCATTTAAGGCAAATGTGTGGAATTTGTAAAGATCTTACTCATGAAATCAATAATATATTGAATGTAATGGTATTTTAGGTAATAGATTTCATTTAAAATGTGTTAATTAAAAAAAAAATTGATTTGCAATTGTTGACAGGAAATGGAAAAAAAATATTATAAATGTTTAAAATGCTCTTATAGTGATTTAATAATACAGCAAAATTTTAAAATTTTATCTACTGATTCAATAAATTTTTCAACAAATTTATCTACTGACATAGAAGCAAAGCAAATTTGATATAAGTTATTGTAATAATAAAAATGTTTTAAAGGAAATACTGTAATACTAACCAAGTTAATTGATGTTAATAATTCTTTAATGGAAATTAAAGCTGAAAATATTTTTTTGAAATCATTTATTTTGAAGTATTTTGATAAAGTGGAATTTAAAAATAGAGTTGTCACACTTGATAGTAATCAGGTTTCCCTGGAAATAACTGAATGTTGTTGTATCTACAGGAAATAATCATGAGGTAGTAAAAAAGGATATTACAATCAAGATAAGAAAGACAGTGATTATTCTATAATTAGGAAAGCCATTAAGGCTTTTTATAGACATTTTGATTAAAAATAAAGGAAAAGGTGTTGATAATAGAATCTACAATAATAAAGAAGAAAATTGAATTGAATGTTACTAGTGATAATATAAATAAGGGATTAAATAATTCTGATAAGGAGAAAAGAAAAACCAGTGGTTGGTATTAAATCTGATCACATATTAAAAATACTTAAACGTAGAGTACAATTTAAAAAATATTTTCTGTCTAGATTTCCCCCAATGACTTCAGCAGAAGAAATTAAAAGTTACTTAGAAACTGCATTAATTGTTTCAGTACTATGCTTCATTTTATGTTTTTATTTCAGAATCTTATAATAGTAAAATGAATGATGGGAATTTATGGCTGGAACATGTGATTATATTGCCTTTCTTTGAGAAATTAAATAAAGATACAACTATTAATGTGAATGAGTTGAATAATAGTATTTTAAATGATAGTACATCTATAACTCAAAAATAATGAATAAAAGTAATATGTTCAATTGTTATTTTCAAAATTTGTGAGGTTTGAGAACAAAATTTCAGGAATTTTATAAAACAGTTTTATTAACAAATTATGATATAATTTTCATCACAGAAATATGGATTATTTAATATATTTTTGATTGCCAATTATTTGATTATCGATATAAAAATTTTTGGTATGAACGAAATATGAATATGGCTAATAGAGAAGGTGATGTTCTTATTGCTGTTAAATCTGATTTTGAATGCATGGTATTAGATTTTCATACAGACGTTGAATGCATTTGGATTTCTATTAATTTAGGATATAAAAATTTGATTGTTAGTAATGTTTATTTACAGCCAAAAATAAGTATTTTGCAGTTTAATTTTAATATGGTTGAAGAATTGCTTGTGACATTTACAGGATCAATTATGATGGTAGGTGACTTGAATGTTCTTAAGTTTATAAATAATAAACATACTCATCTTGATTCTAAGTCATTAAGGTTACTATTAATATGCTGAATCTTACACAAAGTAATAATATCTGTAATAATTATGGGATTATGCTACATTTAGTTTTTAATAATTTTCCATCTAACTTAAAATGCACTAAGTGTAATCAGCCTCTTATTAAAGATGTTTTTCATCCATATTTAGCTGTTGATTATATATTTCAATATAGGTATGTAAAAAACATTTATAATTTTAAAAGTTATTATTCCAAAGGTTGGGTTTGTACAAGACATTACAGCATGATAGTTGATATGTGTATATAATTGTAATAATGTGGCAGATGCTGCTGTTAATTTTCAGAACAGGCTTACAGAACAAATAAATTTATACCTAGTTTGAAAGTTCATTCTAAATACCCAGTTTGATTTTCTATGGGTCTTATTAAAGGAATTAAATGCAAACTAAAATTTTATGAAGATTTTAAAATTACTGGTTCTTTATTTGACTGGCATAATTTTAGAATATATAAGTTATTTACAAAAATTATTAAAAAGAAGGATTTTCAATATTATTTAAAGAGAATTGAAAGTAATTTGGTAAGGAATCCAAAAGATTTTTGGGAATGTATTAAATTCCAAATACCAAAAATAAATACCTTACAAAATGAAAATATAATAGTACTGAATGTCTTTTTATTTTTATTCAATTTAAATGTGGAAGATGATATTTCTAATAATAGCAGTGATAATTTTAGTTATGAGATATTAATTAAGGTCAATAATGAAACTTTAAATTTTAATAAGATATCTATAGAAACAATTGTTTTATCAATTGCACAACTTAAAAACAAAAGAAGTGTAGGGATAGATAACATATCCTCATTTATTTACAAAGGATGTGGACAATTATTGGCTCCTGTATTGAAACATTTATTTGATTTATCTCTGAAGTCTAATACTTATCCTTCTTTATGGAAAGAAACAAGTAGTATAAATACACAAGAAGGGATCTAAAAGGAAGATTGAGAATTATAGACCTGGATCCCTTTTTTGTATTACAGCTAAAATGTTTGATAAATATCTTCTTAAGCATTTATCTAATAATCTTTTTACATGGCTTCCTAATTATCAGCATGGACTTATACCAGGAAAGTTAATAAACACAAATTTAATTACAATAAATTATATAATAGCACAAAATTTTGATTAGCAGAAATAATTAGATGTTATGTATGTGGATTTAAGTAAAGCCTTTGATAGAGTTGATCATGGGGATTTGTTATTAAGGTTAGATGCATATTAATTATCTAAAAATTGGATTGAACTTTTTAAATTTTATTTATTGAATAGGCCTCATATTTTCTTTAATAATGAATGGTCAAATTGTATTTAGCCTACATGTGGAGTGCCACAAGGTAGTATATTAAGTCATTATTTATTTGCAATAGTTATTTCAGATTTGCATTGTTTTGTAAATAATAAGAATATTCTTTGCTATGCTAATGATATGAAAATATTTAAAACAATCTATAGTTCATCAGATCATTTAGATTTGCAAGATATGTTAGAATGTCTACATAGATGGTGTATTAAAAATGGTATGATTATAAATGCTAGCAAGTGTAAAACTGTAACATTTACTGGGAAATCTGGTAAAAATTATATAAATATTCATTAAATAATAAGCAGATTCCCCAAGATATTAGTCATAAGGATTTGGGAATAATTTTCTCTGCTAATGGATCATTTACAGAGTATGTTTCATATAGTGTGACAAAAGTGCATAAAGTATTATTAGGTCATATTTTGAGGATAAATAATAATTTTGATTTAAATACTATATTGATGTTATTTACAATGTTAGTGATTCCAGCACTTCATTATGGATCTATTATATGGAATGCAGATATAATTTTGCATAAAGTGTTCAACATAAATTTCAAAAATTGATAATGCTTAATTAGAAACCAGGTTGTTTAAGTAATAAGTTGTTTAATCATAGACTTATTAGTGACATGTTAATATTCAAAAGATAGTGAAAGGGGAATAGATATTTCTGAGTTGGAGATGAAGATACAATACAGAATCCCCTAATTGAAAGGTAAAAATACGAAAGTATTTTATATATCTTATTTTTATTATGAGTGATTGAAAATATCTACATTGGTTAGATTGTCAGATTTTTATAATAAATATTACAAGACCATTGATATTTTTCATTTGTCAAATAATACCTTTAAACAAGTAATTCAACAATTATTGAGCTGTCATATCAATCAAATGTAAACTTTTTTTGGTCTTTGTTATACTGTGTGTTTACATGTTAATAAACATTGAATTGAATTATTATTGTTCTTCTTATTGTTGTTGTTGTCATTGTTGTTATTATTGCTGTTATTATTATACAAAATCTATAATTGGTAAAGATTAGCTTAGAACTATAGACTTGTAAAACTGTATTTGAGATGACAATAAATTTCATGCAAACATAATGAATGAAATTATGAATTGTTTGTTTTTTTATTTGCTACAAAAAACTCAATATATATATATATAGTTTTAGACAGCAATTATTATAAAGGGCTCTAAAATTCCCTAGTGACTTTATTGAATCATTCTGTTATTTCTTATATGCATACATTAGACAATCATTAATTATTTGATCTAGATTTTATCACAACAATCTAAATCAGAGACTGTTATTTTATTTTTCTGAATATACACAGTTACCATACGTGATTTTGAATCTATTAATGAGATAGCAGGAATACATAATAAGTCCATTTGGTTTAAATGATGGATTGAAAAAAGATCAATTCTAACACTATAACTTTTTCATCTTTAAGAGTTTATTGGTTAAACACCCAAAAACATCCTAGTTAATGATGAATTTAATAAATTTGATAGCTTTTATATATTTTTCAGTCTCTTGATATCTAGAGGAAAAATATGTGAAAGCACAAAAACCATGGAAATTAAATGTTTTGAATATACCAGTTGTTCCTATTTATTAGACTGAAATCAAAACAATAGATATTAAAAACTATGACCATATTACTCATATATCCCTATATTATTCTACAGACTATGATGCATTCTGATGATTGTAGTAATAAATAAGATAATAAATGTACAAATAGATAGATATTTGTGCATTCTGAATTTTATTTTCCATTGTTTATTTTAAAAAACTGGCAAACAGATCTATAATTTTTGGCATATTTTAACTAATTCAAGTGAAATGAATTCAGACTTATACTTTTTATCATTTTAACTAACTCAAGTAAAATGGAATACTTAAGCAAAATGGTGAATGAAATGCCCAAGTTGTAGTCTGGATTAATAAATATGTAAACTGACATGACTAATCTGATAAAGAAAATTTGAATGAAATTAACAAAAATAAATAAATTATCATTAAACTAATCAATAATTTTTTGAAAATATTAACTTTTAATTAAAATCTAAAATTAAGAAAAATATATGTTATGATTTTTTTTTCAATTATTTCTTAGTATTGAAATACAGATATGTATTTTAACGTTATATTGAAAATTCAAATGGAATTGGATTTATTGTAAATAAAAAATAGAAAAATACTATTTGTGGTCCAAGTGAAGTAGAAGATTTTATATAGATATAAATACTGAGCATAAAATTTTGATGAGGAATTTAATTGAAAAATGAAAATGCAGAAGGTAAATTTGAATATGAAAAAAAACTAAATGGAATTGTGGGATTTAATATTAAACCACATATATAAGAAAGATAAAGTTATAATTGTGGGATTCGTAGGCTTTAAATAAATTTTCAAAGAAATAGGTGTGATAGCAGAGTTGATTACAAAATATGTAATTTAAGACAATAATGTTTGTAACAGATGCAACACGAAAAGTAATTATGATTAATGAGATGTAACATATATGTTTTTGTGAAACTATTGAGTAATCAAAATGTACTAAATTGTAGTACTCATTAATTCTAAGGTGTATCTATATCATCAGACAACCTCTGCCTTTCAGTGAAAAGCTTGTACCTAGATCTATCACACTTCACTGACAAATTCCATAAGTCAGAAATTAATATGGGAATAAGAATAGAATAACATTGGATATGGAGTTAATCAGCATCACCTTACAATATATGATAGCATGGGAGTTGTTTAACATAATTTGCTTCTGTAAAGCATTATGTAAACTAAGTCATGTGTGGATGTTTTTGTTTGTTTAATTATAGTTATTATTCCTAACCTTCCAGAAATTCAGCAGTAAATTTTCTAGAGATAAAGAAGTAGATACCGGGAAATGAAAAATACGAAAATAATTTTAAATGACATATGTAGAAGAAATGAATCTGTAAAATAGTATAAAAAATTGTGAGAAAAAAAAAAAACAATTAAATTGGAAAGAAATGCTATAGTAAAAAATAAAAATCTGAAAAATATAAAATATCTTCTTCATATTGTAAAGGATGAAGATTATTTCTGCAATAAAAATTCTATAAAAAATAAAGTATTCCATACAATAATGACTCGAATTGAAATCCACATATTGTAGATGAAAGAATTGAGACAAATAATAAAAACTTTGAAGAAACATTCCAGACTAATGATAAAATTATTATAGATATTCAAAAACTATCTTTATAGCAATTGTTGAGTAGATGTATATTTTAATGAAAAGAAAATCTAAAAAAATAATTCTAGTACATTTTGAAATTTTATACAAAACCATCAAAAATTATTTCATTTTACCAATATTTTTAAAATAAAAGATATATAAATACAAAAAATTACTGTATTCAACTAATTAAATATATATTTTTTTAAATTTAATATTTTTAGCAGTTAATATAGATTTAAATTACTTAGTAAATGGGATCACCATTATATATATATATATGAAGTTAAATCCACAATTGCACTGATGTGCAGCAACCAATCATAACCGGTTCTGCAGGTTGAATGAAAACAATACCAAGCCTATCCAAGCTACCACTAATCAAAAGAAGGCTCCTCTTTTGATCAGTCACTTATGTATAAACTAATAACTGGTCAATATAGCTATAAGAGTTGAGATACAATATATAGCAACATTTCTTACATCTCAAATGAAATTAAAATTATCCCATCACCAAATCATGTATTTACAATTAATATTTTTAATGGTTAATATAGATGGAAATTCATTAGTAAATGAGATCACTAGTATATATAAGAAGTTAAATCCCCAGCCAAAAGAGGAACCTCTTTTTGATTAATAGTAACTCGGATAGGTTTGCTATTGTTTTCATTCAGCCTGCAGAAAAGATTATGATTGGTTGCAACACATTATTACATCTTGGTGTGGATTTAACATCATGTACACAATGATGATACCATTTATTAATTAATTTATATATTAACTTACAAAACAAATATTGATAAAGTATGTGAATAATAATAATATTCTTTTTCCATAAGTAAATTTTCAAAAAATTTAAAATTTACAAAATTTTCAAAAAAAAAAAAAAAAATTTAAAAAAAGAAAAAAATCATATTTAACCCTTGATTTGAATGTTACTTCAGTAACCTTTGTTTTTTCTCTAATTTATTATATATTTCTTCTAAATATCATCAGAGATAAATTGCTAGCCTGTTTGTTACTGCTGTTTTGCAGTTAAAGGCTTATTCAAAATGTCAAGCTTTTATTTGAAATGAATAGATCTGTAAAATAATTTTTCACAGTACTTATATAATTTATGTTATTTTTCACATCATTATTTCTAACAATTATCATGCACTGCAGGATGACGGTCTCTTCAAATTTAATTCTGTTTCTCTGATTTCTAGCTTTTTTTAACACATCAGCAAACTTCCTTATTTTATTCATACACTTCACATATGGTCTATCACTAGAACTTTTATAATCACTTAGGGACCCCTTTAATTGTCCATCTATTACCATTTCTTCTAGGGATATATCCATCCCAGCTTCATTTCAGTTCTTAATCCTTTCAATAATGTCAATGATACCTATTTGTTCTCTCATTCATGCCTTTTCTTTTTAATCTCTTTTTGTTTTCCTTAATATATCTGTCCATACTTTTTTGAGTAGTAAGAAGCCTCTGTATTACTTTTTTGTTAAGTGCCCAAGTCATCAATCATAATTAAGAAATGATAAAATACATTTATTAAAAACATTGCTTTTCAAACACGTGGCCATATTTCCTATTAAATAATTTCCATCAAAAGAACACTATCCATGTTTAATTCTATGATTTAGTTTTATTCATTGTGTTTTCACCTTCATTAATAATTTCATCAAGTTATTTGTAATTATTATTTTTTTTAATTCATGATTATCAATTTTTATTTTATCTGCTAAAATCTATTGAACATTATTTCTGCCTTTTTCAGCATTTATCTTTAATCCTGTTTGCTTACTTTCATCTGATAACTCTTACATTTCCTGAATCTCTGAAGCATTATTTGTACAAAAAAAAAAAAATCCATATCATCTGCAAATGACTTAAATAATCTCCATTTACTTTTATTCTCTAGCATCAAATTTTAATATATCAAATACTTTTTGTAAAGCTACTGTAAAAAATCTTGGAGATATGGAATTATTATAATAATTTTTATTATTCACTCATTAGACTAGAGATTATCCAATAATGAATATTTCTGTAGTGTAATTTTCATTACACCACTGTGAAAATGTTATCAAATCAAATGCATTTTTATAAAGTACAAATCCAAAGCATAATGACAGAATCACATTCATTGGTCATTTCTATTCATACTCTCAATACTTGAATGTGATGTGTTAATTAAAACCACTTTTAAGTTTATTATCATTGAAAATATTTTATACTGACTGTAATATTTAATACTTTTTTTAATTTCCTTTCTTAAATATCAATATTACTACCACATTCTTCCAATCATTTATCATTTCAACATTTGGCTTATAACTTTGTCAACATTTTTTCTGTTTCATTATCTATTTCTTTTCAAATATCAATTATAATATCAGAATTTTCTAAAGTTTTTTTCTTCTTCATAGATTTAATTCCATGCCTCACTTCTTCATTTAAAAAACCAGGCAATTCAGAAGATGTAATAGCTATAGGATATAATTTGTTTTCTTGTTATAATTCTTTATAGAACTCATCCACATATTTCATGATATCATCTCCTTATTTAGTAATAGTTACATATTTTCTTCTTACTGCAGAAATAAATTTTCTTTCAATACCAAGATGTTGTTTTATATTTTTGAGATTTTTATTCTCTTTTATAACTTTCTTTAACAATTCACAATTATCTTTTCTTATATCATTATTAACTTTTTTTCATATTGTTTTACAAATCTATAGATATGCAATTCTTCTTAATGAATAATTTTTAACAAATTTTATATTCCTTCTTTTCTTCATACATTATCTTATCTCACTAAAAAATTTACTAATAAATTACTGGCTTTTTTTTATACCAGTTACATTTTTTGCATTATTTAATATTATATCAATTATTTTCTTATTGATTTCATTCAAGTCTGAAACATCTTCAAATCTGTTAATATTTTAAAATGACTTGAAAATTCTAATTTAGATTCATTTAAGTAATTCTGATGGTTAGGAATATTGATTATTAATATTGTTTTTTGTAATTATTTTCATGCTTTTTAGGTTTTGCTTTAACATATTTTCTCTTAATCAAAATCAATTTAGTTTTGCTGTTATCTACATCTGAATGCTTCCATGTCCATTTCCATTTAGAATTTTTATCACCCCCCCCCCAAGATTTTATAATAAACAGTTTTTCTTTTTTCTGTGAACTCTATATCTTATGTCCTCTCTCATTTTTATCATCACAACCAAATTTACTCAGAGCATTTATTAATTCTACCATCAAAATCTCACATGATAATTATGTTTGGTCTGAATAAAAGTATTTCATATGCCCATATAAAAATTCTTTACTTTTTCATCACAATAAGCCTTTTTGAGGTATGTACTTGAATTTTTTATATTTGGTATCATCTATTAATTTGAATAAATTTGTCACTCTATCTGTTATTCCAAAAACATCCACAATATTGTTTTTCCATTTCATATTTATAATAAATCCCATTCCACTTATTTTTCCAATATTTGTCCTTTTGTATTAAAGTATATGTTCACTTTTTAAAACAATTGTTCCTTCACCTTTTCTTCTAACTTCATAAAATTCAATAGTGTTCCATTTAATATTAAACAATTCTTCTAATTCACACAATCTTACTTCATTTGAAAGTGATCTATAGTTCTAAGAATCTAAATAAAGGATTATCATTGAATGGCATCCTGGGTAGCAATCAGGGGATTCTTAGCATCCTCCACCTTCAGTTATCAATTGTCTTGTCTGGTGGTTGTACAGCCTCTAGAAATAAGAGTCACAATTTACTTTTGTCTGTTATGATTATAAATATCTATAGTAAAATAATTTGTTTACACATATTCATCTTGTCTTCAACAAAACTGAATTGATGTTTCACTTAGGTACTATCAGGCAACTGGGAACAAAGGCTATGGTGTTTTTTGATTTTAAAATCAATGCTATGTCAATAAACTCATCACACTGGATAATGTATTTTGGTGAGAAGCTCTTTCATGTTTGTTTGCTTATGAATGAACTATATAGTATAACAGCTGCAGTGACAAGAACATATGGAGAGGATGTTAGGAAATTACCTGCTCAATTTCCATGTGACTTCAAAAAAGAATCAAAGGATCTTCTTTCAGTTAACAGCAAACACTTTTCTGTCACCTTATCTTACATATGATGCTTAATATATAAAAACATGACATATATTACTGCAGAAAATGCCTTCTCAAAATGCACAAATAATTAAATTCTCCATTTAATATGACAGATCAGTATTAGAAAAATAGAGGAAAAAACAAACACATTCTTAATAAATATATCCTTGACTCATTAAATATATAACATACTAAATAAATAATTAGACAATTATGTATATATTAATAATATATATACATTATTTTTACTAAAGAATAATAAAATTGTTTGAAAATCTTTTGACGATCTACTTTATTTTCCTTTTTTTTTATATATATAATATGAACTCTTTTCAATTGCTTTAAACCAACAATTTAAACCTTTCTAAATCTACTTCTGGAATCTATAAATTAACCAGCTATACATATATTGGTTTCCATTTAGATTAAACAAAACCATAAAGGCAAATCAAATATCTTAGCTGATATCAAAAGTTTATTAAAAATTAAAAATAATAATACAAACGTTCTATAAATTAACAAAAAAAAAAAAGATAAAGAAAAACTGGATGACGGTATTTTAACGATCATTTGCAGCCATTTATAATGAGTATGGCTATTTTATTGTCAAAAAAAAATGCAAAGAATACAGAAAATAATAAAATAAAAATTAAAGTCACAATTATTGTATGTATATTAAATAATATTACACAGGTACACAATCTCATCATTCATTTAGTGCAGAGATAAGTAATCGAAAATGAGGCATATAATTATGATATTGAGCTATATACGAATCTAAAGTAAAGGTGGGGGGAGATAAAAAAAAGAACTAATAAAAAATCTGTATAAGATTGTTTTTGTTAACAGTATCTATTTTTTTGATGATCCAATTTCTTATTCTTCAAAACAGTGCAAGATATTCTTGCTTATTCACAATTAATCCTTAAATCGGAAAACCATTTCACTGTTGATAACTTCAGATCAGCATTCTACGTTTAAATATAACTATACCATTCCTATCTAAAGCAGAAACAAATAATTATTTATGGATATTTTTAAGTATCTATAATTAATTTACATAAAAATTAACAATAATTTTCAAGTATAAAATTAAATTAAAACAAAATTAATCTACATGATAACAATAGGTTATTTACAGGAAATTAGTAATATACATTACGTACTCCATTTAGTTCCTTAATAATAATACTTTTTTTAATGATTAAAAATAGAAATATAATAATTTGGAATTTTAAAAATAGAAATATAATAAAATAAAATCTTTTGTTCTATAGTATATTACAAACTGCAAGTTAAATCAACTGATATGGGAATTCAATAATAAGTCACTAGATTGGACAATATTTGAAATGATTTTAAAAAGAGAAAAATTATAATTTACAATATTTTACAAAGTAATATTTACTGAGGCTATAACCTCGAGAATATGCGTGTAAAATGCGATAGTAGGGACCTCTACAGGTGTTTAACCACAAGCTTACAAAATTAATATTAATTTTAATTTTGAGATTTTGTTTTTGGTTGAAGTTAATTCTGAATAGGACCAAGATTAATATATAAGGCATCTTTAGTCAAACAGCATCTTAGCATCTTTTCAATGATTTATTTATAAATTTAAACCC
This sequence comes from Epiperipatus broadwayi, assembly GCA_028023455.1. Taxonomy (NCBI): domain Eukaryota; kingdom Metazoa; phylum Onychophora; class Udeonychophora; order Euonychophora; family Peripatidae; genus Epiperipatus; species Epiperipatus broadwayi. The sequence goes on from JAQFVV010000004.1 coordinate 19,027,671, forward strand.
TTAAATCTAGAAGAACTGTAATATTCACTATTTATGATGAACAGAAAAAAAAGATGCTGATACATACATATAACAATCTTATACTTCATGTATGTTTTAATAAAAATAATAATTATAATAAAGATATATTTTACATTGTGATTATAAAAATATTTTAAGATAATATCACAACAATACTTTTCTAATTTTTAAATTAGAAAACCTTTTTAATTATATTATTTAAATCCAGTTTTTTTAAATCATTTACTTTATCTAGAAATTCACATGATCACATTTCCTATACTAGCACATTAATTGTTGATAAACAGAGCAAAACTCTCCATACAGTATTGCCACCTGTGCTAAACAGAGTAATCAATGGATGCCAGAAGGCTTGTGCATAAAATCCCCATCTAATGCCTACTCATCCAATATCCCCAGACTAGTTTCTGGCTTATGGCCTTTGTCAGTGAGGAGCTTTGGATCTGAGAGCACTGCATCTAGATCTTAGGATCTAATGCAACCCTCTAGCAACCACCTTTTATCTCTACTTAACTACAAAACTATGAGAATGAAATTGAAAACATAAAAAATATTTTCAATCTAAGCTCAATAGCTTATATAGTCATATGGGTCTGAACTCAGTTCAGCACCCATACATTTTGGTGTCTTTGGCTCTTTTACAACCATAGCCACCACTATCCTATTAGGTAGGATTGGTGTTAAACCATTAAGCATCACATGATCACATTTCCTATACTAGCACATTAATTGTTGATAAACAGAGCAAAACTCTCCATACAGTATTGCCACCTGTGCTAAACAGAGTAATCAATGGATGCCAGAAGGCTTAGATGCAGTGCTCTCAGATCCAAAGCTCCTCACTGACGAAGGCCACAAGCCATAAACTAGTCTGGGGATATTGGATGAGTAGGTATTAGATGGGGATTTTATGCACAAGCCTTCTGGCATCCATTGATTACTCTGTTTAGCACAGGTGGCAATACTGTATGGAGAGTTTTGCTCTGTTTATCAACAATTAATGTGCTAGTATAGGAAATGTGATCATGTGATGCTTAATGGTTTAACACCAATCCTGCCTAATAGGATAGTGGTGTCTATGGTTGTAAAAGAGCCAAAGACACCAAAATGTATGGGTGCTGAACTGAGTTCAGACCCATATGACTATATAAGCTATTGAGCTTAGATTGAAAATATTTTTTGTGTTTTCAATTTCATTCTCATAGTTTTGTAGTTAAGTAGAGATAAAAGGTGGTTGCTAGAGGGTTGCATTAGATCCTAAGATCTAGATGCAGTGCTCTCAGATCCAAAGCTCCTCACTGACGAAGGCCACAAGCCAGAAACTAGTCTGGGGATATTGGATGAGTAGGCATTAGATGGGAATTTTATGCACAAGCCTTCTGGCATCCATTGATTACTCTGTTTAGCACAGGTGGCAATGCTGTATGGAGAGTTTTGCTCTGTTTATCTAGAAATTGTTAAAAAATTAGGTAACCTCTCTTCAAATATTAAAGAAATAGAAGTATTTGGAAAAGAATTGGTATGAATATGGACAGGGTACAAATGATGGAGGAGAATAATCCCTTAACCTTATATCATTAAGCTCTCTATTATTTTTAAAAGAGAAAGGATTATAACATGACATTTTTAATGTCACTGCTTTTAAATTCTGATTTCATCTATATATATAAATTCTCTAACTAAACACTGACATCTACATTTTTAACTCTAATCTTATGAGATATATATAATAGATTAAACCTCTGCCATTATTATATGTAAAATAAAAATATTACAACTAAGTATATACTTTAATTTTATTTTAAAAATCTAATATATTTTCATCATTGACATTATGCAGTTGAGTGTGCAGACAGCCCACATATATATTATTAAAAAGACAAAACAAAGGTGAATTTAAGACAAGAATGATACAGCATTTGCTTATGTACAGAAAAGCTAAAACTAATTCTACAAATTTATCAGTATTTTACAATTGTGAAAAAAACCTGGGCATGGTTCTATCGAGCTATTGTTGAAGTGATTTATAAAAAAGAAAATGATGGAAAGAGAGAAATCAAAGAAACCTGATTTATTACACAACATGAGTATACAATGAATTAGAGAACCAATAGCATTAAAATAAATAAACAATGGATCTTTTTAATGATATAAGATGGTGGCTTTGTTATAATTTCGATAACCATGATTATAATGCTAGCATATTGAATATTAAAGTATAAATTATGTTATAATGCCTCCATAAATTCAATTATAGCACTTTCATCTTAGATTTGGTTAAGATAAAAGTGCTGTTCATAAATTTGATTATGGTGGTAGAAATGAGAGAGGACATAGACTTGGGGAGTTTGCAGAAAAAGAAAAATGTTATGTAATGAATTCTTTTTTTAAAATATATATATATTAAATGAAAATAGATATAGAAACATTGAAATGAAGTTATAGCAGAATTGAATTATATTTTGACTAACAGAAAATTATTCTTTACATATAAAGTGTGATAAATAGAATAGCTAAAATTCAAAAAACATTAATCATAAAAAACTATTTGCTAAACGCTTTTGGTACCATGTATCAGAATCATGGTGACATATTGGAACTAACAGAAAATATATATTTCAAGAATGCAATGTTCTTAATAAATTCCATGTAAAAAGTGATCATTGATTAGTGAGACGTAAGATACATGTTATTGCATAACTAGAAAGAAAAAAAAATATTAAAAAAAACAGTATTCACAGTTGATATTCCTAATCCACAGAAACATTCCAATGAATTTAAATTTGAACTTGCAAATTATTTTCAAATATTAACACTGTTTGAACATGATTCAGATTTGAACAAAATCAATAGGAAGACAACTAATACACTTTTAAAAACTACAATAATCATAACTAGCACAAAAAAGCAGCAATTAACCAGTAACATTTGGACTGAGACAAGACAATTTATAAAGAAAAGATGGAATATGAAAATATATATAAACAATGCATTAAGAAGATTTGAATAGCCAGAATTTTGTAAAATGGTGCAAAAAAAGTTGATAACAATACAAAAAAGGAAGGAAAGCTATAGAAAAAAATAAAAGACTCAAGAGTGTAAAACAACATTTTGGTTATTGATATGAAATTTATTTCTGCAATAAAAAAAAGATGGAACTATTACTAAAAAGATTGATGACATTATGAAATATGTAGAAAAGTTCTATCAAGAATTTTATTGCAATAAAGATCCAAGGGAAAGTACATACTACAACTATTACATCTTCTGAATTGATTTGAACTTTAAATGAAGAAGAGAGAAATATAATTATATTTATGAAGAAGATAAAGCTCCAGGATAATGATGAAATTGCAATTGATCTGTTAAAAGAATCAGGTGATGAATCATATACCAAATGTCTAAATGATAAAGATATACCAGATGATTGGAAGAATGCAGTATTAATATTTGAAAAAGGTGATAAAGAAGATATTAGAAATTATAAACCGATCAGTCTTTTATCAGTTCTATACAATTTTTTTAACAAAATAATTACAACTCATCTATAGCAAACTTTGGATTTTAACCTATCAAAAGAATAAGCTGTATTTAAAAATAGCTTTAGTACAATGGATCATATCCAAGTATTGAGAAAAGTTATAGAAAGGATCAATGAATATGAGTTATCATTATACTTTGGATTTGTAGACTATGAAAAGACATTTGATTCTATAAGCATTTCATCATTGGTTAAAGCACTGAAACATCAAGATATAGAGCCAGGATATTATCATATTCTTAAGAATATTTATAAAAATGTAACAACTACAATAAGATTATATAATGATACAACAAAGGTTAACATTGAGAAGGGTGTAAAACAGGATGACTCCATATATCCAAAACTTTTTACAGCAGTGCTGCTGTAAATATTTTTTGAATTAAAATGGGAAGTTAAGGGAATAAAAGTAAATGGAGATTATTTAAATCATTTAGATTTTTCAGATGATGTAGTTATTGTTTTTTTAAATAATGCTTCAGAGATTCAGAAAATGTAAGAGTGATCAGCTAAAAGTAGAAAGGAGAACTAAACATAAACATTAAAAAGACTAAAGTAATATTCAATGGATTTTTTCAAAAGATGAAAATAAAGATTGATAATGATGAATTAGAAGTTAACAACTACAAATACCTTCCAGATTATTACTACAGATGGAAATGTAATGGATGAAATTAATCATCGAATTAAACTTGGTTGGAGTGCTTTTGGTAGAAATAACAATATTAAAAGGTAATATGCCTATGCGTTTGAAAAGGAAGTTTTTAATGAATGTGTTTTACCAAATCTTACTTAGGGATCTGATACTTGAACCATTAACAGAAGTGCAATATAGAGACTTCAGACCACTCGATGAAGCATGGAAAGATGCATGTTAGAAGTAACAAAAAGCAATCAAAAATAAAATACATGGATGAGAAAACAATCAGGTGTTACTGACCTCATTGAAAGGATTACGAGATTGACATGGAATTGGGTTGGACATGTTGCTCGAAAAGATGATAATAGATGGACAGTTGAAATCTTAAACAAGATATCAAGATATTGTAAAAGACCTAGAAAGAAACCATGTGAGATAGATGGATAAAACAAGAAAATGTGCTGGATAGTTGTGGAGATTAGAGATTGGAGATAGATTGAACTTGAAGAGATCTTCATCCTGCAGTTGACCAATAATGGTTGAAAATGATTATGATATTGTAAATCTATTCATGCATCAAACAAGTCTGAATATGTTATTAAGATAATTCACATGCTATGTTCCTAAAGAATCACATGAATGAATTATTAAATAATGCTCATATTTTATTATACATATATAAATTCAACATTCCTTTTCTTTTTAAAACTTGTTTTTATTCCAACTATAATTTTCTTTCTCCTTCCAATACAACGTTTCAACTACATTCTGTAGTCATTATCAAGTTTCCTTAAAAAATAATAATAATAATAAAATAAATAAATAAAAATAAAAAACAAAAATAATAACACAAATAAATAAAATATTAATACATTCCAAATATATAATATTCAATTAAAACCATAATATTATTATAATCTACAAATACAATTATTTACCTCCTTCCCTATCTTTAATTATTTCTTTTAAATTACCTTTATAAATTAATACTCTTCTTATATAAGTTTATTATCTTTTCTCTAAATCTTTACCCATTAACATTCTTTTTATAATCCCCCCCCCCCTTTTATTTTTATATATTATTCTTATATTATCTTATTTTTGTAGTTGAAACGTTGTATTGGAAGGAGAAAGAAAATTATAGTTGGAATAAAAACAAGTTTTAAAAAGAAAAGGAATGTTGAATTTATATATTTATTATCATGGAGCTATAATTTAAAAAGAAAAAGAAGTGAAAAGATGTGTATATAATTATATTTTATTATACCAATGTCAATTTATTTTGTCAGATAAAAGACAATCCTTTATTTGACAAATAGATTGGCATTGGTATAGCAAAAAGTGGACATTATTTTCAAGTTCATATAAATGATGCTTTAAGAATCTAGTTTGTGAATTATAAACAAAATACACTAGAATAACTCTACAAAATTAAAAATGCCTATATAAAATTTTAAAATAATTTCTTTTTATAGGTATCTTACAGCTTCTTCTGCCACCTAGAGTAGCAATAATTTAAATCTCATTAAAGTCACACAACAGTAACATTCCTATGTGAATGGCCAATTTTTCATAAATTGTGAATACTAACCCAATTACACTATTTATTCAACATATTATCTATACTATTTATAAAATATGATTCCTTATTTTTTTTTTCAAATCATTTTCCACATGCAAACAAAAATACTATCAAAGCAGAATTCTCCACTACAAAGCATTGCATGTTTTGCAAAAACAGATTTGCAGAACAACATAATTTATTATATAATAATGAAATAAATATGCTGGGAAAGCTGTAGAGTGTAAAATTTGTAATTTAATATAAAGTAATTCATTTATCCTAAATAGGACCATATTACTTCGGAATTTAAATAATATATTTTTTGTGTGACTAGTCAGCTTCATTTCATATGCATAATTATTTTGGGTGATATAATTATATGGTCTAGCAATGCATATAGTGATAAGAGTAATTAGAAAGAATGTGTTACGCTTGTGGAAAATGAAAATGATTGAATTTATAGATAATCTTTAAAGACAAAAAAATTAAAAAAGTTTGAAAAAGATTATCTGAAAGAAAGGAATAAAATCTGTCTAATAATTTGTCTTTTAAAAAAGAGAAATTGTTGATGAGTAAAAAATAAGACAGGAAGATTTGAATGGCATATAAGATCCACTTTTGATCATATCACAGATATAATGTGTATATATATGGCACTGAAATTATAATTTCCTTTTTCTCAATCACAAACTATTTCGTTTTTTTGTTTTTTTTTTATAGAGACGAGTTGCTTTAGCTTTATTTTATTAAGTGAAAGGAAGTAATTCTCATTTTATATGTCCATTTAATTTTAGTTATAAATTAGACAACTTAAATTAATGAAACTATAAGATAATAAAATAACTAAACATTTGAATCAAACAGTGACAGATGAATGATTGAGAAGTTTTGATAAGATTTATTATACAATAATTTCTTTAGATAATTAGAAGCAGCTTTTTAGTAAGGAAAAGACACAAAAGAAGCCTTCTTTGATTTCATTCTCATTAAGAAGCTAATATTTTATTGTATTAGAATGTCATGTTTCTTTTCAATAATACTGTACTTTACATTTTTAGAATAAAGATAAATTATGCACACCAGTATGTACTTCTATACATAAATGGATATTGGTAGGATTATTTTAATTAAAGAGTAAATATATAAATATAATAAAACATATTAATAGTATTATAATTTCTGCTTTTTGTTCTTTTATGCATTGATTTATATTTATATAATATTTATACCATTATTCATTTTACAATACAATCTAGTAAAATAAAATGTATTTCTTTACATTTGTTTACAGTTTCACCTGTTCAGCAGTCTTCATCAGAGATCATCATGAAGACTGATGGACAATTGAAACCATAGCAAATATAAAGGAATAAATTTTATTTTATTAGATTGCATTGTAAAATGATTAATGAAAGTGTATATGGTACTATATAGACATATTAGCAGTATGCAGTGTTTCAATATATATAAAATTATCTAATCAATTTGTTGACTGTATTAACTAGATAACAAATTACTACAACCAAGTAATAGGAACTGCTCACTTTTAATAGTAATATACCAATGTTTGCTCCTTCTTGATACAATTTATTCTTTAATACCAATTTAGAGTCATATAATAAACTTTAAATTAGACTATTTAAATTAATAAACCTAAATAATAAAATAAGTAAACATTTGATTTAAAATGATAGTTGAATGCCAGAAGTTTGAATAAAGATTCATTATACAATACTAAAATAATTCAATGCTTTATTGTTTGGAGTTCATAAAATGTTTTAACATTGGAAGTGACAGGTGGAATTGCATTTTGTGATTCTTAAGTTTTAGAGTTCAACTCTCTATTACTGCATCAAATCATGCAGAGCATTATATGGTAATTTCTTTTAGATGATGAGAAACAGCTCTTTAGTAAGGAAAAGACAAAAATTCTTTGAAATTTAGAATCATATAAAATTAGTATCTATTAGAAAACTACTACTAATGATGATTAAGTGCTTTTTCCTATTGAAGTTTATATATCTTAAGAAATATAAATTTTGTTTTTATTTAGTATATAATCTTTAAATCAAATCACCCATTTTTTTAAATTTGTTGACTGCAAAGATGAATGCAATCTTACTTCATAATTTACTCTTGATTGCAATTCAAGAACTTGCAAGTGTCTCTGCATGTCCATCATTAAAATCATCTGTTAATTGAATGTAAACACTTGAAAGCAAAAAGGGTACAAATAATGAAGTTATGGAAGAATAAATATGAATAAAGTGATTATACAGAAAGTGGGTTGTTGGTTTTTTTATGCTGGGTTTGGGAAAAGATAAGGGGGATTTAGATATAAATGCCATAGAGTTGACAGAGATTATGTTGTGGAAATGGGATGGAGCAGATTATGGAAAATCTTAGGGTAGGGAATGGAAAGGGAAGGTAAAGTGGCTAACAGGTTTCTCTGGGCATAGTTGCTGAGAGATTCCTGACTCTGTTTAAGAAGAAGTCACAGTGCATCACATCACATCACATCAGTCAACACTAAGACAATCCCAATTTCAATAACAATCAACAATTCCAAACTGTTGTCAAGGCAACCTCTTTTTAACAATAAAGGTGGATGTCTGTGTATAAAATGCTAAATCATAGCATATATTACAAAATATGTGTTTTAAAATAGTTTAATTTTAAAAATAAATATAAAAATTAGCTAAGACTAATTAAAAAATAATAAATATCTTATTAAAGATAAAAATAAATCGTGCCTGTAGATATATACACTTTTTTTTTTACCAATCATAAAAGTTTCATTATAATGCAATCACAATTTTTCTTTAATCATTGGTCCATGAAAAAAATAATTAAATCAAAATATATCCCAGGCTTTTATAATCTAGCTAAAAATAACTGACCACTGACCAATATTAGATGGTGAGTGCAAAAAGGGTTAATATTTTATAAAGATTTATAATTAATTATTTGACTTTGGTCTGCTATTGGAGCTTTCTTGATAAAAGCCTAGCTAGAAGATAAAAAATATCCAAGTTCCATTCTAAATTTAAACCCCAAGTCATAGGCATGTCAGATTAGACCTTAACAACTACACTATAAGTTTCTTCAATTATTACTCAACTTTTTTCTTCAAAATGTTTAAAATAAAATTTATAATATACATTTATGGTAATCCATTTTAAATTTTTATAATAATAATGTGTGATCATTCCAACATAAATTATAGACAAAATAATAATTGCTCAGGTGGCCATGTGATGTTTGGACATTCTAGTGGCAGAATGAGCATTTAACAATTACATTACGCAGCTAAGAATCAATTCTAGAGTCTTTATCTCAGAGTTCATGCTCTGTCATAGTACTAAAGTGCTCACATCATGCTTACTTGTGGGCATTTTCTTGTTTACTATTCAATTTCTAAGATATTCTTTCAGCAGATAAACCAAATGTTAAGTTGACTTTCTTACTCATTATTATTGAGTTTTATCGGAAGACTGTAGTTTTAAATTCAGAAAATAGTATAAAAATATATTCATTAAGATTTTTAAAAAAAGAAACTATAAGTTAAAAAATAATTAAAAACAGTAAAGATAAAGACTTAAAGCAGAATGAATAACAACGTATATAGATATTAAACGAAGTTAAAAGCTAATACTTTCTTACTTTTTTTTTGTATGAATGATTAATGACAATATAGATATAGTTAATAAAAAAGCAAGGAAAAAAAAACGATTATCTATAATTAAAGTAAAATTTCGTATAAAAAGAATATATCAGTCAAATAACTGAAAGTTCTGAATATTGAAGAAAAAAGTTGCTGTTATTTTAGAGAAAAAATAAATATAACTAGATATTTTCATTTAGATTAATGTAATGGCTTGCATGAGTTAACGGTGTAGTAGACTCCATGACTCAACACTTTTTTCATCGCTTTCAGGCACAAATATCGTATGATATCCCAAATGATAAATCATTTTATTTTTTTAACCACAATTTCGAATAATTATGACCTCATACGTAATATTTAATTAAATATTGAAAGTAAGAAAAAGTACATGATTAGTATAGTAGAACATTTTGTCGGTGTAAATATATATTAGCAACGTTATTAGAATATAGAATGGCTTAACTTAGTACATAGATAAAATAGGATGCTCTTTATAAGTTTACTGTTTTTATGGCTAGCAAAATAATCTTTTGACTGACAAAGTAAAAAAGAAAAAAGGTTTTCATTTTTCATTATTTACATGAATTAATCAAATTCGTCAAAATATCTTTTAAGACTTGAAGCTATTTTTGATCAGATTAGCCCTACGCAATTTAGCATCATAATAGGATGATGTTATATATTATTTCTAGATCAAAGATAAACTCAACACTTCTGATATTCAAATATCATATATATTTAATAACTAATCCATTAGATGTAATTTTATTTTATTTTTAAACTGATTTTTCAATTTTCCAATCATGTTTAACATAATTAATTTCTGTATGTTTAATTTTATTTATTCATCAAACTAAACTGATTTTTTTTTATTTACTTTAATATATTAAATGCACTGGTTATATAAATTTTGTTTTCTTGGTTTTTAATATACTCTCTCCCCTTCCCTAGATTAACAAAGTCATTTACTACGACTACTACTAATTAGCTTCTTTACACCGTGCAGTGGTATAGGACAGGTTTATGAGCTTAAGTTTTCTGGATCAATTTTTATCTGAATAAAATGAAAATAATCTTAGTTAGATCATTTAAATAAAACTGCTACACTCAATTTGCTACTTTAATGTGAAATTAAAAATTTTGTAAGTCTACTTGCATATAATTAATATCAATTATTTTTAAATGAATTTTGAGTTGTAATTGTTTCCTCTTAAAATGGGTATTTTTATTTGAAAAAAAAAAAAACAGTCCTTAAAAACAAACAGCTTGTCAGCCACATTATATGAATACTCACTCTGCATGATTAAAGACATAGATTGGTAGGCTTTGGAAAAATCTATGGATCAGGTCTCAGCTCTAGAATTTCCGGTATTCAAATTTCTTATCTACTCCCGAGCCTTCGATTATAGTTCCATAAAAATATTTTACCCTATTATATGATTTTTTTTTCGCATAATAATTCTTTTTTTTTTAAAAAAAATACGTTTATTAATTCAATGTAAAAAATATTAAAAATCTTATTTTTAACTTACAGTTTGAATGAAAATTATTTTTTAAAATTTTAAAGGATGTATTCTATTGTACAAATTTTGCTTTTTAATATAAGGAACTAAAAATAATAAAAGACTTCCTTTTTATAAACTTATAAATACATTTTTTTTATTCAAAACAATAAATTATCATATACCTTGATTTATTATGGCTGTGATGAAATAAGGTGCAGCTCAATATTTAATAAAGTTAATAAGTTAACGGCGTCGAATGTCTTTTTAACAATATAATAGATGTCAGTCGATATACTATTTTGCTTAAATAGTTTTTAATAAGGTATTTTACCTATTTGAGCATTAAGAACTTAGTAAAACATAGCATTTGGAATCTAGATTTGTCTATCTATTCATCTTGTCTGTTTGCTTGCCAGTCTACCAACTAACTTACTATCTATATATTTACCTATTCACCTATCTACTTACTACAGTGAGACAGAAAGATGTAAATAGATTTAAAAAAAAAAAATGTTTCTTGAAATTATAGTAAAAATTTGAAAATACATTAATTCAAAATAGAATATTCTGAAATGCATGTCAAAAGTTTTAAAACATGTTATAAGAACTTTTATCATATTTTCAGATTGAATTAACATTTACAATTCTTTTTACATCATCATTCTTTTCTATAGCCTTTTATGAAAGCAAAACTAATGTTAATACTAAACAGTGAACAGATCCTAATGATTGGTAATCATTAGATAGGAGAACTGCATTGCATATAGTTATCTTTATTTTCATTATGCTATTCAAACTTTAAAATATTCAGATATCTTAGCAAAACCAATTTACTTATCCAGACTTGATGCTAGATTAAAAACTATATATTTTTCTTACCTCATTATATAATTACTATATAAACTTTTAATTTTTTTACGAAGAAATAATATTTACTAAAACAAAAAGGTTAAGTTCAATACTTAAGCTGGTAAATTTTATGTCATTAGCTTGAATAACATAAAAATAAAGATGATGCTATATGGATAAGTACAATCCAGTAATTCTCACTAATTAAAGCCAATAGCCAGAAACCAAATTGTGTATCTGGTAGGTATTATCCTCTAATATCCATGGACAGTAAAACTGCAATGATTTTGCACCCCACCACCCCCAATAAAAAAGATAATGAAATCAAACAAAATACTTTAACAAAACAGCAACTGATTTTCCTAGCTTACACTTGACATCTACATTATCAACCATAGTACAATCTACATTATTCTACCCTAAAGCTATCCAAGCATAGAAATACAGTATTTTTTGATGATAAGGCGGATGTTAAATGTAAACTATAAAATCGTTTGCTGTTTTGTTTTAGTTAACAGGTTGAAATAATTTCAATAAATTATTTGTTGATTTTTTTTTACCTTTTTCTTTTTGTGTATGTGGAAGTAAAAACCAGATACTTTTTATTATTCATGACAAATTTTGTTTTTCGTAAAATTTGTAGTATAAGAAGGAGTATATTTGTAGAAAAATTGTTATTTTTTGAATGGAATGATACTGCTAAAACTGCTACATATGTAATTAAATGGTTCATCATTAAAGAGGTCACATGACCAATGGGCAGTATACTGAAAAAGTAGACTTAAAGAAACTTGAACCCACCATTCTACCATGCAATAAACTATATAGGGCTACTAAATCAGCATTTAAAAGGTGAAATAAAACAAACAGTACTCTAATAAGATTGGTATGTAATAAGTAGGCAATATGTTAAGCCAGGAACTCAGATATGGCATAATTGCATATATCATTTCCAGTCTTCTTATACACTTATCAAAACTATTTTTACACCAAAACTTTGCTACAATTTTGACTGTCCTGCAGTCATTATCAATACATAAGGAAAGGAGAAAGTGGAGTTCATTAAATATTATTAAATTAATCAAATGGCTTATTGCTCAAGAATTCATAAAAAAAATTTGAATACTGAAAGTGGCAAGGCTAAACTGCAGTTCATTGTCATCGAACTCCAAAGCCATTAAGTCAAATTTTTTTAAAAGCAGTTAATTATTTAAAGCATTAGCAATTCAACCTACTTTTGGAAAAAAAAAGAATTTTAGCTTTACAGTTTTTTAATATAGGAAATGCTTTGGTTTCTGAGAAAACGAATTTAAATCATATTGTATTTTGTCTAGAACATCTTTATTTGTGTAATCAAATGGCTTATTGCTCAGGAATTCATAAAAAAAATTTGAATACTGAAAGTGGCAAGGCTAAACTGCAGTTCATTGTCATTGAACTCCAAAACCATTAAGTCAAAATTTTTTAAAAGCAGTTAATTATTTAAAGCATTAGCAATTCAACCTACTTTTGAAAAAAAAAAAAAGAATTTTAGCTTTACAGTTTTTTTATATAGGAAATGCTTTGGTTTTTGAGAAAATGAATTTAAATCATATCATATTTTATCTAGAATATCTTTATTTACGTAATGTTTTTGATTTATAGCAATGGAAAATATATAATATACTAAGAACCTACTTTAAAAAAATATATTTTAATGTCTGATTTAAATATGGTTGGCCATAATTATTTGAATAACTCAGTATTCACAAAAATACACAAATATTTGATTATTCTATTTTTAAAGTTGCTAAGCATTAAATCATTATTTGAATGTCCAGTGCAGTTTAGAGTTGTGATAGAGTAGCTAACCCAAAAGCTAAATAAAGTATTAAAAAATTATACTTATGCCAATTGAGAAAAAATACTATGCTCTAACTATCTCTTGCATGAATAAATTTTATGTGACATCCCAAAGCAATTAACCTTATGATTATGATTATTATTATTATATTAATATCATTTATGTTCTTTATTACTTTTTACAACCCATTATGACAGTTTTGATTGCCCCCACAATCTTCTTCAGAACTTTTACTGATATTCAGAGAAAATCTTGAAAATATTAAATACAACTTTAATGCAATTTCAGTGCTGAGTACCACAATTAATAAAAGTCATAAATATTTTAAAGCTTTTCTCTGAGTTTACATCTTATTTGTAGATCTTTAATTTGTTACATTTTAGTGATGGAGTTATCATAATTATTTATGAAGAAATATTAAAACTTTTAGAAAGATATTTTAAAATCTCAGTTATCCATCTTTTTAAAAATAAATCTTGTCATTATATAAACAGTTTTTGTAGGATAATAAAGAATATAAAATATGCATTTAACTCACATTTAATCAGAATTTATATATACTGCTTACATTTATTTGGCAAGTATTCAAACATATTCAACACCAACACAAATATGTACTAAATTAATACATACATTGAAGAGCAATCATTTGGTGATCATGTTATGTTTAGTGGTTTAATACCAATCCTGCCTAATAGAATAATGGTAGCTATGGTTATTAAAGAACCAAAGACACCAAAATGTATGGGTACTGAACTAAGTTGAGACCTATATGACTATAAAAGCCTATGATCTTGGATTGAAAATATTGTTTTCAAATTTTAGACTCATAGTTTTATGGTTAAGTAGAGATAAAAGGTGGTTGCTAGAGGGTTGCATTAGATCCTAAGATCTTGGTGCAGTGCTCCCAGATCCAAGGCTCCTCACTGATGAAAGCCACAAGTTAGAAACTAGTCTGGGGATATTGGAAGAGTAGACACTAGATAGGCATTTTATGCACAAACTTTCTGGCATCCATTGAATACTCTGACGTAAATCTTATATTCTCTTTGGTTTTGATAAATATAGAACAGTCTTTAGATTATCATAAAGTTAAAAGTTTAATATTAAATCTGTTGGTTTTAGTAGATATTCAATATTTTCCATGTATTGTATCCATTTCCTGAAAGAATATCTTTGAAAATATTTGGATATATGAGTAAATAATATGAAGATGTTTCAATCTTATTGCAAAAAATTTTCTTAAAAAACAACAACTTATGATTGAAGTCTCCTTGTTACCAAGATGTTCAACACTTGTTCCATTCTTTTTTTTTTTTTGTATTGCTTATGTCAAATCTTTTTAAAAAAAAATTAAACTCCTACTAATGCACTTCATAATGCTTTATTTAGTTCTATAACACAGTCAATTATTGAATTATGATTTTGTTGATTAATACTTATATCTAAATATATATAATTAAAATATCTAGTTCTTTTGTAATTATCTATATGATGAACATCAGAGATATTAAGTACTGTATATGCTTAATTGCTGAGACAAAACTGCCATTTTGTTTAGTTTCAGAAACAGTCATTGTTCAATATTAATTAACAAAATGATAATTTGATAATTGAGTTTTAGATCATAAGTTCATTTTTAACACACAACAAACAGAAGACTTACCAGTAAGTAATATAGTGGCATTTCTTAAGTGGTCATTTATGTCTACAAAATAAACAAGATTAATATAAACAAGATAAAAATATGTGACCAACATTACACGTTTCTAAAACTTAAAAAAATATAGAATACATTGCTAAGGTAGAGAGAACACATTAGTAATTTCATACTTTATTGACAATATTATTCCCAAGGGTCTAAGAATAAAAATTAATCCCAATATAACTTCCTAATGAATATAAGATTAAATAGAATAGTGCATTACAACAAATATCCACCACCCTAATATATATTCTTAAAGATGGGATAGGTTTAAAATTATAAATTTTTGTAATCACATTTTAATGAAAATAAATGGACATAAACTATTATAGGAATGGATTGATTCAAAAGAAAGACTGTTGTTAAGACAACTCCATAGAAAAGTGATTCATTGGTTTAAAGTTGAATTTTCTAACAAGTCAGAGTAGAGTTTTAAACTAGATATTAATCATTCTGAATCTAATAAAATTGTTGATAATCTTAATGTGTCAAACGTACCTGTATTTAAAATATTACAAACAGTAGTGATTTGAGTACTTATATCATCAAACTATTTATATCCATTTCTGATACATCAAATAGTGATATAGGGTTATTATTTCATCTATTAAATATACCTAATAGCATTGACTTATCCAAGATTTGTGTCTACTAACTTTTCTATGTGTAATCACAACATTCTAATCATCCAACAGCTCCATATATCTAATACTATCTGAAATCTCTTGATTTAATTAAAAATAAATATGACAATGTTAATATTTATTTAATGCAATACTTAGTGATGCAGAATGTTCATTATTATAAAAGGTTTATCCTTTTTCCCAACAGTTCAATATATTAGCAGAGCGAATTTAAAATATATTGGGACTTAGATAATTTTTCTAGGATTCAGATTAATAATTTTTTTTGGAAATAACATATGCAACACCATTTATAAAATTGATCTGGAATGGACATTTCTAATCAGAAAAATATATAACTTGACACATACATTGATAATGTCTATCAGGATATTAATAAAGCAATTAAGCTTAAATATTATAACAAACACAAAAGCAATTTAACATTAAATGAAAAATATGCATTATATAATTTGGAAAATAAAGACATTATTATAAAACTATCTGACAAAGGAGGAATGATAGTAATTGGGAATGAAGATAATTTCATAAATAAAGCTTTGTTTTTTTTAAATGACAAAAAAAATTATGGCAAATAAATTATTTAAAATATACTTTCCAGCCTGAAAGATATGAAAACAAAATATATCCAGTAAGTTTAATATTTTACCCAAAGTCCACAAATCTGGATGCCCTGGCAAGTCTATAGTAGCAAGCAGTGCTTGTCTTATAGAAAGTATTTCAAAATTTGTTGGTGGCCTTATACATACCACATACTTTTTTTTTTAATTTTACAAACCATCAAATGTCAACTACCAAATGAATGTTTTTTACTAAGTTTAGAAATTACATCTTTGTATACTAATATATCTCAAATGATGGAATTGAAGCTATTAAATCTGCTTTACAAAAGAAAGTAAATTGTGACTATTACTGAATTAGTGTGTTTAATCTTAAAAAATTATTATTTTGTTTTTAACTCTACATATTATTTATGAAAGCAAGATACTACAAAGGGTAAAAAAATGGTGCCAAATTATGTCATTTTCATGGCCCAACTGGAAATCTCTAACTTAAAAATGCTGGAGCTTAAATCTTCTACTTGGCTTACATATATCCTGTAAAAGTGACTTACAACCAACAACTCACCTGCTCTAATCTATACCATACTAAGCCTAACCAAGTAATTATCAAATAACAGTTATCCTTTGTCAAACACACCCACATATATATATGAAAAACAAAAAACAAGTTAAAAACTTGCTAATGCTTGTATTTATGTCAACAGATGGCGTTCTACCAAAAACACCATCAAGCATATGTTTACATAAACGTCAGAGCAAGCATTCACTATCTCTAACTTTAAATCCACTTTCAGATCATGATTTCAAGCTATTTGCTATCATCAGTGAAAGACAGGAATTTTAGAAACTAGATCTAAACACAAACTCTGAGTGTTTATGAAACAGTTTCTATTCAGCTTGCAAGCGTGAATCTTTTAGACATGTAATGTCTTCAAACTCAGCATAGCAAGCCAGATAGCTATATGGGTCTGATCTCAGTTCAGCATCACCACATAGTAGAAGCCTCTGCAATATATATCATTGCTAGAAAGACCTCAAAGGTACATTTATGAAAACAAAAAACAAGTTAAAAACTTGCTAATGCTTGTATTTATGTCAACAGATGGCATTCTACCAAAAACACCATCAAGCGTATGTTTACATAAACGTCAGAGCAAGCATTCACTATCTCTAACTTTAATTCCACTTTCAGATCACGATTTCAAGCTATTTTCTATCATCAGTGAAAGACAGGAATTTTAGAAACTAGATCTAAACACAAACTCTGAGCGTTTATGAAACAGTTTCTATTCAGCTTGCAAGCGTGAATCTTTTAGACACGTAATGTCTTCAAACTCAGCATAGCAAGCCAGATAGCTATATGGGTCTGACCTCAGTTCAGCATCACCACATAGTAGAAGCCTCTGCAATATATATCATAGCTATCTGGCTTGCTATGCTGAGTTTGAAGACATTACGTGTCTAAAAGATTCACGCTTGCAAGCTGAATAGAAACTGTTTCATAAACGCTCAGAGTTTGTGTTTAGATCTAGTTTCTAAAATTCCTGTCTTTCACTGATGATAGAAAATAGCTTGAAATCATGATCTGAAAGTGGAATTAAAGTTAGAGATAGTGAATGCTTGCTCTGACGTTTATGTAAACATACGCTTGATGGTGTTTTGTAGAACGCCATCTGTTGACATAAATACAAGCGTTAGCAAGTTTTTAACTTGTTTTTTGTTTTTCATAAATGTACCTTTGAGGTCTTTCTAGCAATGATATATATTGCAGAGGTTTCTACTATGTGGTGATGCTGAACTGAGATCAGACCCATATAGCTATCTGGCTTGCTACGCTGAGTTTGAAGACATTGCGTGTCTAATAAAAGATTCACGCTTGCAAGCTGAATAGAAACTGTTTCATAAATGCTCAGAGTTTGTGTTTAGATCTAGTTTCTAAAATTCCTGTCTTTCACTGATGATAGCAAATAGCTTGAAATCATGATCTGAAAGTGGAATTAAAGTTAGAGATAGTGAATGCTTGCTCTGACGTTTATGTAAACATATGCTTGACGGTGTTTTTGGTAGAATGCCATCTATTGACATATATATATACGCAAAACATCGCAATAAACAAATTATTATTTTTTAAAAAGAAAAAAGATAAAGTTTTAGATTTCTATAATAAAATAAATAAATACACACATATATACATAATATGTCTAATTACAAGTGTCCTTAACTAACCGACATTATCACATGAACAAAGTCAAAACATAAAAGATGATGACCTAATGTCAAGTATTTTACTAAGCAAACAGGCTTGAAAATGAAAAGATAATTCCAAAAAATATTAATCTTAATAATGTTACATCAATGTACATCATGCAAACAATAAACAAATACTGCAAGCCTGGGATTGATCGATCCTACCACAATTAAAACAAATATGAAAGACATAGATACCACTTTCATCTTATAATTGAAAAGATGGTACGAGAAAGTCAACATCTCGATAGCCATATTTTTAGAACTAAGCAAGATGGATGCATATGTTCGATTCTAGAACGAATTTCAGTCACACGAGATTAAAAAGGAATTTGTTTCATCCACCAATATGAATCAAAATGTAAATACACCTAAGTTATAAAAACATACTGAATGGTTTAAACTAATTGTAAAAAGAACTCCAATTTTGAATAAAATTATCATGTGAAAAGAAATGAACAACAGCTTTTTTATTATGCTGCTTCCCTATGCAAAGAAACAACCCTACGAAATTACATATACTAATTAGGGTATTGCAATGTGGTCCATCTAAAAGAACTGCACTGTAGGAGGCCGAATGCCAGCTCTTCATGCCTATAGAAGCATTATGACATGTGAGATGTCTATCTTATTAAACCCTGGTTGAGAACGATGATCTTCAGTGGGTCTTTTTTTTAAGGAAATAGCTTGGACAGTGCTATTAATCTACAATTCTGGAATGAGTAAGTGTGGAGAGTACACCACCTGAGAAGATCCATCACCAGAGTAAGAGACTTCAAACATAATGGACAGTGCTTGCCAGGTCAGGAATTTATTTTATTAATCCAACTGATTTTAATTTTTTTTTTATTATTTGTTATTTATCATTTTATATTTTATTTTTTATTTTTTTATTTTTTTTTATATTTGTTTTCACATTTGGAAGCTTGTGCTTCAGAAAATGGAAGAGTTTGTTTTAAGCATAAATGGGGGGGGGGAGAGGTTGGATTAAGTAAATGTTTTATGGTATTAAATAAAATTTAGGTCTACATACCCTTCCAGTAGCTTGTTATTATCTGCCTGAATGTGGAATAAGGTAAGATTTTGATGATGTTCCACATTAAGAGCATACCATAGTGACAAAACCAAGTTCTAGTTATTTATTAAATGTTTTACTAATATTTGTTATATATTTATTTTTCTGTGTATCTGACAAACTTTCTGGAGTGGATGATTTTTCCTATCAACATTAAGAAATTACATGTAGGTATAGGTGGGTACTCACCCCCAAGAAGGATGATCATAACCATCATGAATCAGACAGCAATTGTTACTTTATGATGCGACTGTAAATAAATTAATTAGTCAGATTCACAATCTTTTGAAATATTTTTTTTATATCTTTGTAAATGAAGATTGTCAGGATATGGACTTCTATCACAGGATTTGGGTATCCATTGTATTTAACTCTTAAGGTAATAGAAAGCCATTCTTGACTCCTGCAATTATACATGTTAATATTGTTAAATTATATTTGTTATTTAATAAATGTTGTTAAGTCATTTCAATCAATTTGGATTCTGCCTTGTCATCATCATTATACATTTACACCACTAAAATATATGCTAAACATTAATATCCACATATCTCTTCTTATGTGTATACTGATATTAGAAATATTCTGGGAGAGTGCATATGTACAGGTTCCGTAGTTCTTAACCTGAGTAAGCCCATCCCTGAAGAGAACTGAGTGGGAATTCTCTCTGAGTTCAAATACTTAGACATAATGAAGCCAAAAAGGGGGTGAGATGTGGACAAACTAGTCCAAATTACATCTACATTTAATGAGTAAACATTGAGCTAGCCCACTGAAGGTAGATGCGATCATAGGCTGAGCATTGCATCATGCCATAATTAACATATTACCCAAAGACCCCAAATCCAACCATAGTTAGATGCACTCCCCCTTTCTTGTGACAATGACAGGTCTGTTACAATATATATATATCACATCTTTATGATATGGCCATATAATGAAGATTGAACTGCATACTTCCTTTGATTACAAAAATAATTTTAATAAAAATATATAAATTATAATACATTTTTCTAAAACAATAGCCCATTTTCTTAATATCAAAATTATTTTTGATAATAAAATTCTTAGAACTAATATATGTAATAAGCAGATTGATAGCTATGGTTATCTACATCTTCATAGTAACCAGCCACAACACTTAAAGATTAATATTTCCTATAGTCAATTTTTAAGAATTAAAATAATTTGCAATGATGAATTTTTTTTCAATGAAAACAAAATTTTACATAATAAATTTTAAATATGAAATATCCTAAAATACTATTAGATAAGGCAATAATAAAATCTTCAGAAGTTGAAAGAGATGAATTGCTACTGAAAAAATGTATCCAATTGAAAATTCTACTACTAATTCTTAAATTAATAATGTTTTATCTAATATTAACCACATATTTTCCAAATATTTTAATACATTAAATTTCAGAATTATATAAAACCTATTTTTCCTAACCCATTTAAAACTGTGTATCAAAGACACACAAAACACTTAAGGATAGAATTATAAAAACAAACTTTATTATTAACTTGTTATCAGAGAAAGCATGTTTTTAATTCTGAGATAAAAGATATCTTACATGCAGACATACTAGTGTTACAAAAATGTTTCTAGGTAATATGGTGTACCCCCAATTATGTCAATCATAAAAGTGTGTATTTAATACATTTTATAGACTTAGGTAGATTATTAAGTTGTTATGCAGATGAATTGACAAACAGTCTGTATATTAGGATAATTAACGATTTGACATTTTATCCAAAAATAAAGATCACTCAATTGATAATTTAAGAGTGGTCATATTACAGAGTAATTTTTCTTTCACAAAAGAGAGAAAACAGAATCTATAAATTTAAGACTTTATATCTTCATGATATAAACATGAACATATGTATTATTACATCCTTAGATTACCTAATTTCATAATGTTCTATTTTTCATTCATTAATTATTATTGTTAATATGTTAACCAATAAGATATTTTTCTTACATTTAACATTTAATATGAATACACAATTTTTTGTACATGTGATTTTTTTATGCATTTTTTTGCAGACATGTGTTGGTTTTTATTATAATTAATAAATTAATTATTAGTTTTGTAAAGTTTGATTAAAAAAAAAGTTTTTTTTTGTCTTATTGTAAAAAAATAATTAAGATATTTATCACAATAAATCACCAGTTAACTAATTAAAAAAAAATTAATCTGAGAAATTTATTACATTATCAGATATGAAAATGATTTTGAAAGAAGCTTGTCTAATAAACTAATGTTCTGGTTGAAATATTAAAAACAGCTATGTAGACAAGTAATTGTGTTTTATTTTTTTACTCCCTTTAATTATTTTATAGATTGCTTATTGTTTTCATATACATAGTATGCAGATTTTATTATTATTTTTTTAATGGATACAAAATTTATTTATACAATAGAATCTGCTATATTGACTATGTAATCCATTAACTATAGTTTACATTAATTAAAATATATCTACTTAAATATAATTTGTTCAAGTCTACAGTCTTGATAAAAATTATTGGTCAAAACAAACAATTTAAACAGGAAAATGTTAAAAAAAATCATATATATATTTAATTGCTGGTACAGTTTAATATTTTCTTAATATTACCTTTTAGCTGGGAATGGGAGGAGAGGATATGGTTAAGCATAAACAATCTTATGTTATTAAAAATCACTTTACCTTTAATAATTTTTATTAGTCATTATTAGACTAGAGATTATCCACTTAATGAATAATATTTCTGTGGTGCAATTTTCACTACACTATTTTCCCACAAGGTAGGCATTAGTTTCTACCCGCCTGTGTAAGAGTATTGTAGTAAAAATTATACTACAAAAATATTATTCACTTTACGTTTACTTTCTCACTTAGAAATTTTTTTCTGAGGCTATGTTTTTTTTTGGATGTCGTAGTGAGAGCAAAACAAACTTTTACTTCTACTTTTTCACTTCGAATTTTTTTTTTTTCTTGAAACTTTTTCAATTAAAAGTGGATAAGCAATTTACAACCTCACATCTTGGATTGCTTGAAACAAAAATATACAATGGATCCCATATTGCCTTTCTGCTTACTTCAACAGATAGGGCTTCTGGGCCTGCTCCAGGGACACATCTTCACCATCATCTGAAACTGGTATTGTTATCACTTCCAACTGCCCATTCTCATCATTTAAGATTATTTACTTAGACTTGAATTTCTTAATCACCACATTTTACTGCTATATTATAACACTAAATATTATATTTTATATATATCCCTCTTGGTCCTACTTTTATTTCAACAACTTTTTGCTTGCATCTTCTCCCCATCCAATTGTTTTAATGGGAGATTTTAATCTTGATTATCAATCATTCATGTCAAAATGGCTTCATCTAAAACCCTTTTCAATTATGAATGGTCTAGGCTTTTTTTCCTTTCAACTTTGTCATGTTCCATAATAATTGGCATGCCTCACTCATCAATCTTTTCTTTTACTCACCAATTTTACATCATTAATTCAACTTGACCTTAATCCTACTTTTTTTGCCCACTCTGGATAATCTCTCATCCTGAATCTTGAAGAACTACACGTCACAGCCATTCATTTGCATGACAAGTCCTTCTACCTTCATATACCACAGAATTCTTATTCTCTGAAATATATATTATCTGTAGAAAGAATATCATTCAATATCCAATATCTCACACACAATTCCCTTCTACCTTCTTGATTTTTGGCATTGTTTGATGAGTTGTGCACACTGATTACACTAACGAAGCCTGCATATCACACTCACCAACAGCTACATGCACTTTTAAAAAACAACCTACTTAAAGAATGTCTTGCCATTAGGAAAAGTATTTGTCTTACTCATCAGCATACATGAACCCAGGGATATATTCATTGTGCCCTGAGCCACCCATTCACATCAAAAGTCCCTATGGCACTCCAAATTGATGATAACATGTGTGCAAACTATAACATGATTAACCCTATATATCAATATGTCAAGCAGAGATTAGAAATCCACAATGTATTCACACCATAATCCTATATATCAATACATCAAGCAGAGATTACAAATCCACAATGCATTCACACCACCTTAGTTTATTTGGACCACCTGATACCAATACTCATTTCAAACCATACAATTTGCTGACAACTTGCCATCATAAATAACTCAGTGACATCTAAGTTCCAATGGAATCCGCCTTTTATCATCCTAGGCACTTTAATGCATTATACCTCTGTGACCTGGCAAATTATCTGACCCAAAGGATATATGATATTAAAGTGTTATATTCAATCTCAATTGTACCACTTTCCATAAAAACAAGGCTTAACCTCTACTCTTACCAAACATTGTCCAATTTCTATGAGCTACTGGGAATTAAGATGCTGGAAAAAGTTGTAAAGAATCATCGAGAGCCACATATACTTTCTCTAATTTCCAATATGGAGTTTTTTTAAAAAAGGATCATCTGCCATACAGGCTGATCTGATGTTTAAAATGGTCTTGAACTCAGTTCAAGACTGAAAAAATATGCTGAATTGCAGTTTAGCTAGATATAATCTGTATTTATTCCCATTCTGATTGATATGCTAGCTAACACTACCATTCCAAGTACTTTGCTTTATTTATTTATCAACTTACTGCAGAGCAGAGAGATACACATCACTCTCAATGGAAAAAGTTCACCATAATTCACCCCTAAGCAATCTATCTCCCAAGGCTCATCTCTTACTGCCCTGCTCTTCAATTTCTACACAAATTCTTCTATTAAAGCATATGTAACAGACATTTTAAGGCATTCAAATTATACACACTCACCAATACATCCTATGCATATCATATATTTATGATGTTACCATCCTCCTGCTCATAAATATCTCCCCATATTGCAAAGCATCCGTAATCAATATATTGTCACATATAAACTTAGATTTAATATATTGTCACATATAAACTTAGATTTAATATGAGTAAAACAGCAGCATGGTTTACATACACCAACAAACTGTACACACAAATATTTGAGGAAAAGGCAACCCCTTTCTTAGACTTTCCATTTTACATGGGCTCACTTATGATGAAGAACACCTTACAAAACAAGCTTGAAGAAAATGACGCATGGATTACCAATTCCCTCTCCAAAGGTTATTTGATTTATATAAAATTCACCTATTTAATATACTCATAATGAATAAAATTACATATTAATTGCTTATTGTTAAATTTCCAAAATCATTTAATTCTGCCATCTCCCTCTGCAACAAGCTACTATGGGGCAGGAAGATAGTTTCAATATCAGCCAAGAGATATTAATAACAGTTTAGGCATCCACAGTACCCAGATGTTCTATATCCAAAAAGCTATAAATTCAATTGCATCAATTATTCAAAAGTTCCCAGCACTACAATCACTGTTACAAGTAATCCCTACTGATAGATCTCCCCCTCTTTCAGTTACATTTCTTACCATACTTTATCAATCCTATCAGTATACAACTGATTAACATTCTTCATGACTAATAAATACACACACTGACAAACATATGCTATACTATATCTAGAAACCAACAAAGATTTTCTTTCTCTCATGCTTGGTATCAAAAACCACCAGCTACTCCACTCCTTTAAACCTAAATTTTTTAATTTCTTAGTTTGACTTAACCTAAATGCATTTCCGACAGCTCATTTTTTCCAGTATCACTGTCTATATAAAAATATAAATCCATTCTGCATCTTACGTCAGCAGAGGAAACTCAACAAACTCTCCAGTAATGTCAAGCTCTCAAACAAATTAGGATGATTATGCTAAATACATACCGACAAACAGCTACATCTATATAACCACTAATTTAATCCTATAAGAAGTTACATATCCTCTCACATCATGCACAACATCTTTCATCCTATATGCCTTCTGGTGCACTTGCTACATCTTCATCATTGGCACCAAAAGACATCCAGCTACATTCATCAATAAGATCCAACAAATCAAGGCCCAGGACAACAATACTGCCCCCTCCCCCAGATATTTTTGTTTCACCTGGTCTCTACTAAAATGACTATCCAATCTATAAAAGGTCATAGTCCAACAGTAAGCACATTGAATAGCATTCAATGGTATGATCCATTACTCTCAACATAGCTTACCTTCACTAACTGCCTTCAACATCATTCACCACCAGACTAGAGAATTCACTCCCTATCTATTGCAATCCACCAGCTGTCAACATATGTAATTCTATTCTGAATTGACTTTGTTCTTTGAACAGCATCCATAGCTTGGATTATAAGTTACCTTCTTATTGTATTCCAAGATTAACAATTAAAAGGACAATAATCAAGATTAATTTAGTGAATGTAAATAACTTCCAATATGATGCCAGATTTTACAAGGTTAGGTTATATCTATTTATCTATAAAGTTGAGACATATTGAAATGTTTTATGTAAGACTTTAATGATTAAACTTGATATGCATCTCTGTATCCAAAACTAGTAGCAGCATTTGTAAAAGAAATATACCTTGAAACCTGATTAATGTAACCTTTAAATTTAATTCATATAAAAACCTGTATAACATGATTGCACTCGTAACCCTTACAATCAATGTTATGTAATGCTATGTAAACCAAAGGATTAATAAAGATTATTGTTGAAGCATACATCATCATCATCATCATCATCATCATCATCATCATAATAATAATAATAATAATAATAATAATAATAATAATAATAATAATAATAATAATAATAATAATAATAATAATAATAATAATAATAATAATAATAATAATAATAATAATAATAATAATAATAATAATAATAATAATAATAATAATAATAATAATAATAATAATAATAATAATAATAATAGTACTTCTGTGAATTATAAGACTGTGTATAATAGTTAATCATCATCATTATTATTTATTATTACAATGTTTATTAAATAATGGATATTTTATTGGTATTATATATTAGTACATGTGTGGATGTGTTAACAATAAGATGTTAAGAAATCTCTGTTCACCTATTTGTTCATGTATACAGTAATGGATCAAAAGAAGAGGTAAATTTGGGGAGATGGGATAACATTATCATCATCACTACTGAATGTCTCAATCTTCTCAATTAACATTGTCAATGAATAGTTATCAACAAGTATAAAAGAAGCCTGAGAAAATTAGCATAGAATAAAAATAAATAATTATAATAAGCTACATAATAAGCATTAAACACAAATAATCAACAGTCATTCCTTGTAGATTTAAAAGAGATACATTATAAAATCTAATCTAATTATCTTCTAATGAATTCCAAACTTAGGGCATAATAAAAAGGCAATTTTTGCATGCATATATTTAAATGCTAAAGATACAATAATATATATAAAAAATGCTGAGATCAGAATATCATGCTGATTATTATCAATGCTCATGGTCAACTTGTTCTTTGATCATACTGTCCATCAATAAAATAATAATTGTCATAAAGTGAGTGGACTTTAAAGGTGACCTATATACTTCTACACTTATATAAATTTACCATTATTGCATGAGACTAGCTTGGTATACAAGGACTCTAGGAAATATGAACAAGAAAATATACAAATGCAGTGGAGTTATAAATTATGCTGTATTTAACTATGCAATTTCAATTATATGCCATTCTAAATAAGATATAAACAAAAAATGTAAAATCAACAAAAAACAACAACATTAAATTTCACAAATTTTATTATTTGGCAGCTATTTTTTCTTCTGCATACAAATTACTGTACATAAAATATTTTCAGTTTATGTTTAATGCACAAATATTTTAATTATTCTTTATTATCCTTTTTAAATTTGATCTACAGCATTTTATATAATAAAATAAGATTTCAAAATATTTATTAAACATTAACTTAATTGGGGAAATAGTAATTTTTTGAAAAAGAGATGGGTTTGTCATTCTATAAAAGAAAAAAAGTTATTGAAAAAACAATTATCTAGAGCATATTTGCTATTTAGTTGGGTTTTTATTATTATTGGTATATATGCATGAGTGAACACGTACTCTGTAAAATAAAATAAATATCCCCTCCATTTATTATTAATAATTACATTATTATTATTATTTAAATTTTATTTATATTTAAATTTTGATTTATATATACATATAAAAAAATAATAGTGTTACGTATGTGTGCATGTGTTTTGAAGGTACTATACATTTGCAATTCAATAAAGAATAGTATTCTATTCTAATCATTGTTTATCAACAAAATGTGACCCATATTTCCCTAAATCATGAGGAGAGGATGTAGAACAAAATACTGTATAGCTTAGTTTGCAGCTCCACTGTATATAATACTTAAATCTGTTTAGTATTAAATAACTTCATTGGAATTAATTAAAATAATGATAGATAAAGTTTATTAATTAAAAATATTAACAATAAACATGAAAGTAAAGATCTGTTCTTTAATATAAACATAAATACAGATTCTGATTTTGATTTACAAATAATAGAAAATATGTTCTAACAATATATATTAATTTTTAGATATATCAATAAAAGTTAATATGATACCCACCTTTATAAACTCACAGATGTTCTTGTGTGATAATATAAAAGATTTCAATAATTATTTATCTAATGAAAATTATCCTGTCATAGTAATACATATATGTTCATGGATTTTACTCGACAGATATAGATATATGCATACTATAATAAAAAATATTTCATTAGACAATAAAAGTCTTTAACATATAAATTTGTATATATTAAAATTTTTTATTGCAAACAAAAATCTAGAAACAATATTGATTATAAATCAATACCAACTGAAGCATATAACATATTTAGAAATAAATTATATATCACATGATCACCATTTTTTATGCTTGCTCTTAACTGTTATTAAAACAGGCAAAACTCTCTATATGTATTGCCACTTAGTGCAAGCCAGAGTAATCAATCGATGCCAGAAGACTTGTGCATAAAATCTCCATCTAGTACCTACTCATCCAATATCCCCAGACTAGTTTCTGGCTTGTGGCCTTTATCAGTGAGGAACCTGTGATCTGAGAGCATTACACCTAGATCCTACTCATCCATTTATCCCCAGATTAATTTCTGGCTTGTGGCCTTCATCAGTGAGGAGCCTTGGATCTGAGAGCACTGCACCTAGATCTTAGGTGCAGTGCTCTCAGATCCAAGGCTCCTCACTGGCGAAGGCCACAAGCCAGAAACTAGTCTGGGGATATTGGATGAGTAGGCATTAGATGGGGATTTTATGCACAAGAGCCTTCTGGCATCCATTGATTACTCTGTCTTGCACTGAGTGGCAATACATATAGAGAGTTTTGCCTGTTTTAAATAAATTATATAGATAACATACATATTATTTTATAAATATTAACTAAATATATGCAATTATTGTAAAATATTTATTAAATAGAGAATCAAATGCACACACACTTATGTTTACTGCACATAGGAACATATTTATATTTGTATGTATATTTTACAATAGTATGTAGCAGATAGAATCTTAGAGAAAGTTTATATGATAATTTATCAATAGATAATATAAAAGTTAGAAATCAGTAATCTGAAGAGTTAATAAAAAGAATTTTAAAAATCAGTAAAAAGCAATTGATACTAGAATTAGAATCAAATGATTATTATATGTTATACAGTCACTGATGATTGTGGTGGCCATATGTAGGTTTAAATAATGTATATTCTTGGTATAACTATGATCAACTGTTCCTAACATGATACTGTATGATGTTGCCTAATATAAATATTAGTAATGCGAAATAAAAAATAAACAAAGGAAATAGAAGAAACTAAAACAAAAATGCTTAAATAAAAAAATGAACATATCTTTTCATAGAAGAAGCAGATAAAACTTGGTATAAAAATCAATTTAAAATTGAAGCTATAATTTATCAATGAACAAGATTGTACTTAGCTATGGTACTTCAGTTTTGACAAAACCATAATAACTATATATATAATCACTTAAACATTTTCAATTCATTATAAAATAGAAATCTGAAAGTATATTCAAAGAGCATAGAGCTTTTTATGTTCAAATCAAATTACGTAGATTCTAATTTTAGTTTTTAGTTATATATATATATGTATAACTAAATAAAACAAATAGAGGTAAAATGAGAAAAAAAGCAAGACAAAATTAGAAAACAATAAGAAACAAATTCACCTCAATAGAAAAGATGAAATTCAGTATATATATAATACCATAAAATGTAATTGATAAAAAATATGTAAAATTTGAATTGCCACTATAATATAAAAGTCACATGATGTATTATTATAAATAATATATATAAATTAACTATCTATACACATTTTTCATGTAAAATTTTTATTTATTTATTTAAACCTTATAGTTTTGACTACTCTGCCTAAGTATTCATCAATTGTCTTAATCTGAATTTGCCTGTTTTGAAAGAGAAGGTCAACCAGAAGCTTAAATATCTACAATTTGTTAAGATGAAAAAATAAAAAAAAGTTATACAAGATAACCAACACCAATTGTTTATTATAATTATTTACAAGAAGAAAATTAATCATCAACTAGAGAAATTGTATCCAAAAACAATATATCATCAAAAATGGAAATTAATTAAATCTATTATGTTGTTCTTTCATATAAATTATAATAAATAAAAAAAAAATATTATATAAATATATTATAAATAATTATACATAAAAAGCCTTGTTTTGGCATATGGTTTAGGGGCTTTGTCAAATGTTGATAATCTATTTAACATTTGAAAAGGGTAATAAACCATGTACCAAAAAGGCTTTTTTTGTATAATTATTTCGAATAAATGTGCATAGCTGTTATATATAATTTTTTTATTATTTATTATAAAACTATATATATATGTAATCAAATAAGGCATCGATCAATAATCAAAAGGCTAGATATATATTTTTCCATATTTTTTCTTCTGTTTTTTTTTTATCCTCCAGTTGTTAATTATGTTTTTTTTTAAAAAAATTAAGAATGCAATTTTTTTTTTGTTTGTTTTGTTATATATATTTGTTAAACAAAGAAGGAATTCTTTATTAATAGGCAAGTATACATGTCATATATATAGCAATCTGCTCTTGTATGAATTTAACTACCATCTTTTGCAAATTAAATAAATAATTCATTTTTACAGAAGTCAAAGAGAAAATAATCTTCATAAAAATACAGATCATGCTGGCAATTCATTTGTATAATAGTTTATGCTTATTATATATATATTATGAAATCAATAATTATTGTTAAAATTAATTCTATCAACCTAAACCATCCATAAGGTGAACTTTGTTCTCTAGTTTAACCATTCCAACTTTTAGAGACACATATGGGAGCCAAATACAGATCATTATCACTCATTCCCTGGTTTCATATGCGGAGCCATGCTAAGAGAATTTGCTTCTCTATAAAATGATCAATATTAATTAAGATTGTGACATTAAATAGAGTGAATTAAATGACATTCCAAATGACCACTTGGTATACAATATTTGAGTGCATGCATGTTCACCATGTATTATTTATTTTTTACTATGGTAGTTATTATCTGTTATCTAATTTAATAGTTTTATGAGTGTTATCATTATCACCAGAAGTGGTGCAACATTTTATTTACTTGTAATAATTATTAGTATATGGTTAAAAAAGCACATAAGTGTTTAATAAAGTAGCTATTACTGTTACATCGCATAATTGGCTCTTTTAATACTGCAGTAAAAACAAATATGAGAATATGTATCACTCCATTCATACTACATTATTGGTTGTTTTAACAGAGACTATTTATATGTATGTAGTTATAGGTATCATTTGTTAATCTTTTAATTCTTCGTGCTACATTGACCAATACAAAATTAGTATGTCAATATAAGACTTTAATCTCTCCAATCATTTTAGCCACTACAGTATATATGCACATTTTGTTCTCTATATAGCAGTTATTAAGTATGTAGCACTGAGAATTTTAATATTATTTATGAAATAATAATTTTTAATTGTATATTACTATAAATATACTTAACTCGACTATCTAAAATCATTTTTAAAAAATTGTAAATAATGTGTCACATATCAATGTAACCCACTACACAGATGGAAATGGATTTATTTTTAAACTATAGGAGAAAGGATGACTTTGAACTAGAATGTTGAACAATTAAAAATATCAGATTGATTAATAAAATTTGAATATTATAAAAATAAATTTAAAAATGTAAAAGGAGTTGATTTATTAGTATATGGGTACTATTATGTGTGTGATATGCAAACTGTTAAAAATGGTGTATTTAATTGTAATTAGGTCAATTGATTATGTACTGATATTTAGATTAGGATAAGTCTAATAAAAATTTAATATAAAATTAATTAAACATAGCGGACTTATATTTTGAAATATGTTTAAATATCTAAACTAAAAACTAGGAACCAGTCCTTTCTACAAAGTCTGTCAAAAAGATGAAATAGTTAAAAACAAAATATATATTAATATGAACAAATGACGGAATAAAAACGTATATTGACTTATATTTTAGTATATATGTAATCAATTGGTTTATAACTCAAAAAGTCACATGACATTCAAGTTCCAAAAATAATTGAGCTGACTTTCGATTTGGAGATGTTTAGCACATAAGTGTGTAACTTTACAATTGCACTAAATCACATACCGTAATTTAGCTATAAAATGATAATACAAGTTTAAAAGCTCGTATCCAGCTTTAAATGGAGATGTTAAAATATTGTGCATTATACAATAATAGTAAAATTATTATCAGTGGTCATCAAATATTATAATTTTATTATACAAGTCGTGGATAATGAAATCTGCCTCCGAGTAGTTATCGTAACATGTGCGCGTATATTTACTTACTATCAAATGAATGGAGTATGTTGACTTTCAAATATTTGAGCTAAAAAACAAACAAACAAAAAAAAAAAAAACATTGAAACATGGAAATAAAAATGTTACTTAAATGTTGAATGAAATAATTTTAAAACATTTTTTTTAATAACTACTTGACATTATATAAAAAAGAAAGAATAAAAACATGACATTTATTTTTTGTTTTAAGTAAACACAATTTAAATTGTATCTAAATATAAACACATAAAAATGATTAAATTTTGACTTTGTTGAAAACTGATTGATATAAAATAAGAAGGTTATAATGCGTACGTGAACACACATTATATGTAAAGTAAATTAGTTGCGTTAAACAGCCTACTGTAAGACATAGATTCCCCGCCAAATTTAAAGATAGTGAAGGAGGAGATTCTATTACTTAAGATAATCATCTGACATTTGCTTAGAAAGTTTTATTTTTATAGTTTAAAAAAATAACAGAATAGTTTTATTGCGTGGGAGTTTATAAGATTTGAGTACTGTTAATGATAACGCGTCCATGGTCCATGGATCTTAATTCCAGAGTCGGCCAATCTACTACTGCACCAATACAGGCAGGACATTTTTATAATTTTTCTTCTTTCCTTAACTCTCTAGCTAAGGATGACATATTACTTACAGATTAATATTGACTGATTTATTGGGTTTTGCTATCAGCACCATCTTCAAAAAATCAAAACAATAGCAACTCTCTCCATACAGTAGTGCCACTTAATGCAAGCCAGAGTAATCAATGGATGCTAGAAGAAATAGCGATCATGTGATGTAGTATTTTTTCTTCAAAAAGTCCTGAGATTTATTGGTATTATTTTAACTGCCAATTTTTTTTTTTATCTCGGCTTCAGATCTTACATTTTTACACTGTAGATGCTTTTTTAAGTTTAGATTTTGATTATGATAAACATTAGAAAATGAATCTCCATATATAATTATCAATGTCTATTGACAGCCACACAATCAACTATTTTTATATTCTATCTACTCAACAGGCAAAATCTTTTATATTAAAAAAAATTAAATTAAACAAATAGTGTTAATAGAAAATTATAACCGATAGATTATAAGGATTTTTTTGCTGATGTTAAGAAATTAGCTAATAAATTTTTCAGAGATCACTTGTACTAAACACTGAAAGATTTTTGGGTGTATAATCTTCTAAGCATAATTTGTCCATAATGTTGCCTTCTATATATAAAATTAAAAATAATCAATTTAAAATAAATTTGAAATAGACAACTCATATAAATAAATTTAAAAAAAAGATATATAAAATTATTATTTAATACATCAATCCTGCTTTCATTCCTTAATGAAATCTTTTTAAGATGTTTCTTTTTACACAATCACATGACCAATTATCCCACAAAAACTCCCCCCCCCCCAATGGACATTATTTACATTACAATAAATATAATTATTAAAATATATACATTAAATATAATTAGTAATATATATATATAGGCTAATCAGAGGGGGGCAAGAGAGGCAGCTGCTCCAGGCATCACAATATTAGGGGCCTCAACTTGACAATTCAATATGTTAAACAAAAATATAGGAGAAGGCAAAGTGATGTCACACCTTATAGAATGACATTAAATTTACAGTTAAATTCTCCAAAAAAATATTTGCGAGAAACTTTTCCAAGCAGGCAGACTATGAGTCAAAAATGTAAGCCAGTTTACAGATGATGTGCCAATATGATGACTCTGCAACAAAAATGACTGCAGTGCTGACTGACAGAACTAATAGACTCGGCCTCTTGTTAGTTACTTCTGTGCTAACAGTGTTTTAGATACTAACAATGCTAAAATGAATCTACCCTATCTAAGTGCTATCTGGATCTGATCTGCTTGTTCGTTTCTGTGACTCATAACTAACTGCTCTCGGAGTCCTATTTTCAGCCCTGTAAGTAAAAGCTGTCATTTCTTCTTTCTCTCCCCTCATATTCTTATTTTAAATTTTGAAGGTTCTATAAAATATGAGTTGCCCTGGATCTTGCATTTTCTTTGAAAGGCCCTGTATACATAAAAATGATTAAACTTATTACAGTCCTTTTTCTTTTTTCCATAATATATATACAAATAATCTAAAAAAATAATAATATTCCCTTTCTTCTATTTTTAAAATTATACCACTAAAGTTTCCAATAATCTAACAATGCCCATTTTCCCTCTAATTGTGTTGGACCTTTAACCATGTTTACACATTTGTTTAAATTTTCTTTTTTTTTTTTTTTTTTTAAGATTATTTGTAAATATATGTATATTATAGAAAAGAAAAAAGAAAAAAAGGACTATAATAAATTTAACCATTTTTATGTACATATATGTATTTTACTAATTATATTTAATGTATGTGTTTTAATAATTATATTTATTGCAATGGAATGTAAATAATGTCCATTGAGAGGAGTTGCTATAGGGTAATTGGGCATGTGATTGTGTAAAAAGAAACATCTTGAAAAGGTTCCATTAAGGAATGAAAGATGTATTGATGTATTAAATAATTTTAAATTATTTTTAATCTTCTAAGCATAAAAAATTATGACTTCCTCTATAGAAAAAATAATTTATATCACATCACATGATTAAAATGTAAGGATATGGCTAAAGTACTATTAAAGAACACAAATCAAAATTGAAAACATAATTTTAAACATATTAATTATGGGTACATTTTTATAGCTATTTTATGTGGTACCCATCAAACAGCATTAATCAGAAAGTTTTTCTTGATAGATTATTTTTCGTATTAAATAAGATTATGTAATTAAAATAACTGACATAGCATGGCCATGCAAATATAACTCAATATTTTTTTAGTTTCATTATATACATTTTACTTCTTTAAAATTATTCTATGCTGCTGAATGTGTGAAAATTAATTTCCTTCCTCAAGATTACAATTATATACATCGTTAAATTATTTATTTACATATATTCAAACTAATATAATTCAAGTCATAGATATTTAAAAATGAGAAATTTTCTCTTTCCTGTGGTATATAAGCTAAATTTGTACAATTGAAATAAAAAGCTCATGTGTGAAGATTAATTTTCTTCCACAAGATTGTAATTATATGCATTCCTAAATTTTCTTCCACAAGATTATAATTATATGCATTCCTAAATTATTTATTTGCATATATAGATAGCTAATTGCTACAGTTTAATTGATAAGTATCAAACTTATTACCCTCACAACATTGACACAAAACACTTGATGAAAGTATGTTAATAACTTTTCTTAGTCATTCATTAGACTAGATATTATCCACTTAATGAATAATATTTCTGCAGTTTAATTTTCACTACACCATTCTCATACAATGCAGGGACTGATTTCTATCCACTTTTAACACTTTATGGAGGGACATAATTTTCACTACACCATTCTCATGATCTTGGATAACTGATAAATACTGTTTCAGCGCATCTTAGGGATCATAATCTTTTTCACATGTTTTTGGTCATATGTTCATGATAATCTCTAATCTAACAAATGACTAATAAAAATTATTAATATACTTCAATTGAATATTACTTTAGTTTTCTAGCATTTATCTTTTCTATAGGTCTTGTTTTCATCTGATAACTCTTATAACATTTTGTGCAGTTTTGAAGTACTATTTCAAAAAACAATCACATCATCTGTAATATCTAGATGATTCAAATGTGATTTTTATTTTAATTCATGAAATACTTTTTATAAAAGTGCTGTCAAAATTTTTGAAGAAATGAAAATGTGTCCTCAATTTTACGCTTCTTTTGTGTCATAAAGTAATCTGATTATGGTTGTGACATTGCAATAGATATTTTTTCAAAATAATAAATAGCTTAAATATTTAATTATTGTGGAAATTCTTACAGAATCAAATCCTGTTATCTATAAATCCAAAGCATAAAGGCAATTCCTATTCATTATTTTTTTCTAAATGGTTCTCAATGCTTGAATATGACACATCTATTGTGACGAGTTTGTTCTTTTGTTTGTTTAGAATTGAAAGTTCACTGTAGATGAGCTATAATTATCTTGGTAAAGATTTTGCACAGAATTGATAGGAGATTAATAGATTTATAATGTCTACTATCTTTTTATCATGTCACCATTATCACACTAATCCAATCATTTGGTACATTTTCATCATTTAGACATTTGATATATAATTTTTGTCATTAATGTTTCTATTTCTTCATCTCCTTCTTTTAAGATATCAGTAATAATTTCATCACTTCTGGGAGATTTTTCCATCATAGATTTAATAACATATCACACCCCTTAATTTAAAATGCTTAGTAATTCAGACAGTGTAATAACTGTAGAGGTTACTAGTAATTAAAGTTACTAATTTTTGTAACATTTATGCAAAGAATATATAATCAATGAAAGTGTATTTTAAATAATCAATAAATAAAACTTATTCACATTTTATTCATTTTTTCAGTTAGAAAAAATAAAAGTCTAAAAAATAACTAGAAGAAAAGAGCTGTAAGAGATCATCTAAAAACAAGAAAGAATGGCTATCATATCAACAGATGTTTTACTTCATTTATTGTTTAATGTTTGTTTTTTTCTTTAAATTTTAAAATGTGTGCATAAAAATTATATATAACCTTAAATAAACAATTTTATTTGAATAAATCTTTAAAGTAAAATAATAAAATGTGGTCATCATAAAAATTTTAAATGCTCTTTTATAATTCCGTTTGGATGATAAAAGATCCTATGTTATCCATTCCAGATTATTAAGGTTCAATCTTTAGTTTAGCTGTTGAATAAATTCTGAATTTAGATCATCAGAATCCTTAAATGATATTCTTTCTCCATTTCCTGAATACTAAAATGTATAAGTATTTAAGTATTTGGTAAATTTTTATCTAGTTTAACATATTACCCAGTATGCAATATCATAACAGATATGGATGGTTTTATTTCATGACAATTTTTTTTCATTTCTTTGTTTTTCAAATTTGTCTACCATCATGCTTAAAATTTAAAGAAATGCTAATGGTTTTATGGTGTAAAAGTTCATAAGAAGTTTAAGCACCAGAACTGTGAGCATTAGAACCAATTCTGGGACCTCCCAATCCAAAGGCAGATATTCTACCAAATGAACCAAACTATACAGGCATGCTTAAAATCAAAGCATTTATATGCTAATTATGAAGATATTGATATTCCTGAGCATACAAATTTTATGTACTTATTATAAATGTAAAGGCCAATATATGGTACAGGATGTAAAATTTAGATTTAAATTAGTTTTGAATGGGTAGGTTATAGCTGAAATAAAGATCAGCCAAAACAACTATAAACTGGAACTAGTATGAATTTAGATAATGAAAAAACACATTTGCTAACAACTGAAATAAATTATTTACTTTCTTTTTGAGACTTTAAAGAAATTGAGTAGGGCAAATATTTAATGTTCATTCCATACATTTTTGTAATTGCAATTATTATTGCTATGAGACATTCAGAGTAAATGAACATGTATGGGCTTCTCACCAAGATATATCAATCAGCATGGAAAGGTTACTGGACTTATTTCTGAGTTTAAAGACAAGCAAATATCACTGTCTCCTTTGTTAAATTCAGAAAAACCTTTACAGTGCATTAAATTTATAGTGTATGAATGTGTTGGTAATGTTAGATTTATATTCATCAACATTTATGTTTTCCCAAATAGGTAATACCACCTTCTGGGGTGTGTGTGCACTGGAATGATCTAGAGAGACAATAATACCCTCAGATGCTGTTAGGAAAGGGGTCTTGAATAAAAGTAAGAAGTAATGGAGGGATAAACAAACAAGATAAAAAATATTTGTAAAACCATTCATACATTATTTGTTTGATTATTTTCATCATCTAATATTAATGGTTAAATGCCTTTAGAAAAATTCAAACTTTATTTAAACTTTTCAGATACATTCAACTGTTAATAATAAACCATAAAGTTAGTATATAAACAATATTTTAAGTGATAGTATTCTTTTTTTTACTTCAGGTATTTCTAGCCTTATCAGTGACACTACTAAGATGTGAATCAAATCAGAACTCTATATATAGTAAATCAAATAAAGATAAATGCTGCAAGAGAAAGCATTTAAAAATCTCTATTTAGAAATTATCTCCAATCCTCAGACTGTTTTCTTGCTTTGGCAATCTCAGTGAGGCACTAGGGTACTTCAGAGACTAGTTGGAGTTGAATAAGATTATGTTGTGGAAATGGGATGGAGCAGGATAGGGAAGAATATGGGGAAAACTTAGGATAGGAATGGAAAGGAACGGTAAAGTGGCTAAAAGGTTTCTGTGGGCATAGTAGCTGAGAGATTCCTGACTCCAAAAAAGAAGTCATAGTACATCTAATCTCATCAGATCTAAAAATATCAACTCAAAGCCAGAATTTATCTAAAAGTTAACTATTAAGTAGACAATCTGAGATTTTCAGACATCTAGATATCTTCAAACCCAGCTATCCAACCTAAATAGCTATATGAGTCTGAGAATTCTTCAGCTATACCATACATTAATAGTCTTAGCAATATTATATTACTCAAGACTTAAAAGCAAAACCATAAATAATAAATAAAATAGTCATACATCACATGACTTAATTTTATAACATTGTAAATAAAAAATAATGAGCAGTACCAATAGTTCAAACAAGCTTTATTGATAAATGCCACAAGAGAAAGCATTTAAAAATATCTATCTAGAAATTATCTCCATTCCTCATACCAGTTCCATGCTTTGGCAATCCTCAGTGAGGCACTAGGATATTTCAGACACTAGATCTAAAAATACCAACTCAAAGCCAGCATTTATCTAAAAGTTAATTATTAAATAGACAATCTGAAATTTTCAGACACCTAGATGTCTTCAAACCCAGCTATTCAACTTAAATAGCTATATCAGGCTGAGAATTCTTCAGTCATACTATATATTAATAATTTTAGCAATATAATATCGCATAAGACTTAAAAGCAAAACTATAAATGCTTTCTCTTGTGGCATTTATTAATAAAGCTTGTTTGAGCTATTGATACTGCTCCTTATTTTTTAGGACTCTTTATATTTATGAATGATAAATTTAAAATAACGCTCTTGCCAACTAAATTAAATATGTTGAAGGCAACAATCAATAGAAAGTTTATATACTTATCTAATAAAGTCCTCTTAATTGTTCCATATTTTTTAAGGGCAATGCTAATGATTAGTTCCTAAACATTAAGAATTATCACATTAAGTTGATTTATGGGGTTAGTTGCTATTGTCATGTGAGCAGTTTTCTTTTAAATACTTTTTTTTCTCTTTGTTCAATATTTTTGTCTTTCCAATACAAATATATATTCCTAGTACATACGGTCTGGTACTTTATATACATTTGTTATATTTTTCTAATAATCACTTTGTGCTCTACAAATCACTTTTCAGTGAGACAATTGATTTCACCAAGAAACATCCTTCAATATTCACATGGAATTTCATAGTCTGTAGTTTTCATTTTTCACTCTATGAGAAATTCTAACCTCTATAAAACTTGAAATGCTCAAAACAAAAATTACATTTATAAAATTCCATGTAAATATGAAGGAAGTATTTTGGTATAACTAGCCACATCATTGAAAAATGTTTAAAAGAGCACAAATTAATGATTAGAAGGAAAAAATAGATCTAAGTAAAGTAGCAGATCATGTATGTATTAAAATTTAAATAGAGATTGATTGGAAGAATATAAAGAAAAATTTAAAAAAAAAAAAATGTCCGCATGACAATGGCAAATTACCCCAAAAGTCATCTTAATGTGATAATTTATAATATTTGGAAAAATAATACTAAACCTGCTTTTATGGAAAAAAGTGGATAAATCAGAGTGCCATCATATATATAAGTAAGTAACTGGATGTCTTTTGATGACCTTAAAAAAAATCCATTAAATCATGTTATAGCAAATATATAGGATGATGGCCTACTGGCCCAACCATAATTTATGATGATTATATTGAGGGGCATTATCAGTTTGAAGTCTATTGTTGATAATATTAACTCCATAACAGTAATATTTCCTGTTCATCATATGAATAGAATTTATGATGCCTGAGAAGGCTAGAATATTTATGAGTTTGGGCTGGTTATATTACTGAAGATCCACAATGCTGTCACTAGAAACTTAGGTTTGAACTTATATCTTTTACTAAACATCCCATTAGCAGTTAATCATAGTTTGGGGGTTCATAAAACTCATTTATGATGTTACACTACTTGATGAAAGAAAAAGTAAATAAAGCAAAATATATGTATAACAATATCAATTTTATTCAAAGTTAAAACGTAAGATAATTCAACATTCTCCCAAACAATGGTTGGTACAGCCCTTGGTAAGACATCAGCATTACTTAGTAATGATAAATTACATTACCTTTTTTATTAATTAGACAAATACACACACAACAAAATTGTTTTTATTATCCAAATATCCAATCAAGGTTTGATCTATATATTTGAATAATAGTACATAAAGATAATAATAATACATAGATCTAATTCCTCAGGAATTAAATAACATTAAAAAATATAATATGAATCTAACAAACAGACATAATATTTAGAATAGATAAATTAGTATAAACAAAAATTGATACAGATTAATGATTATCCAACTATGAAAAAATATGAATTTATATAATAATGAAAATGATAACTCTTACATTAGTTTTATTTATCTTTTGCTGGCAAAAGGTAGTTATATATAAAATCAACTGATACTTAATCGTAATCTTCAAGATTATTTTACTTCCATTTTGTCAATGAAGTTATATGAATCTTAATCCACTCATTACTCCATACTTTCTTGATAGGATTGAAAATGAACAAGTTAAACCACATGATTCTTTTAAAAAGTTGTAGAGTTCACACAGTTCAAATTAAAGCACCCTTGCTTTATTCCATATAAATAATTTGTGATGTTTTTCCATTGGTTGGTAAATGATTGATTCAAGAGTTGCTATTTGGTGGTGTAGTTATCAGGCTTTTGTAGATCTTCATTCTTGGATGAGACATACATAAATAAACACATAAGATAGAGCAGGGATGAAGTGATCATGTTTTCTTCTTTATGCTAGAAAATTTTCTTCTTAAAGACTGGATAACATTGCTTCTTCCTTTATGAAGTCTTATACTGGCTGAGATGAACCACAGAACTTTTTAGCAATCAATTCTAGTAAGATTTAAATCATATATGCATAAAGCTATTGCATATTTAAATAGTGATAATCTTCATAAAACTCCTCCAACATTTTGCATGTAGATGGCTTTTATGATAAATTTTTTTAGTCCATACTCTCTGCCAGCAACATGTATTCTGATATGAACTTACAACCATGGGTCTTTTTATATATTATCAGTGTTATTGAGCATTTTTTAAGCAATAACTGGTTCCATCTAAAGTTTATTCAAATCCTATCTCAATGTTGTGTTTATTGAAAAATAAGTTAGTTAACTCCCCTACAAATGTTATCAAAAACCTGTTTTTTGAAACTCAGGGAAAGAAAACATATGATGATGATTCATAATTGGAAATAAAAGAGGAAAATATACAAAAATAAGAAAAAGATTACTTTTTTAGTAATATGAATTCATTTCAGAACATCACATTTATATAAATAAAACTTAGATAAGTGAGAATTCTATCGTGGACTTAATAATTTTAACAACTCTATTTTATTTTGAATTCATTTTACTTCCTTTTTCCTTTCCAATGATTAATTTTATAGTTAGTTAACAAAATGTCTTTTTTTTACATTTATTTTATGTACATAAGTATTTGTTTGAGACAAAATGTTAACATACACACACAACTAATGGAACAAAACTTAACTTTTTATCTACTGAGCATTTACAATCAATAAAAATAGTGTTATTTATTATTGTTACATTTGATACTCGTATTTGGTGCTTGTAGTTGGCTATGCATTGCTATAGTATATAAAATTTCTATTGATTGTTGCCTTTGACAGAATGCTTTGATTAAAGTGCCATTATCTAAAGGACCCGGTTTTATTCCTATGCTAGTACTGTATTAATCAGGCCAGCAACAGCTAAAGAAAAAGAATAGTACTACTCAGTATGCTTTACTCTAACATGTGTGCTATTATTACCAATTGAATATATTTAAAAAGTTTAAATAAAGTTTATTTGTATATAATTATTGGTGAAAATAATTACAACTAAAATACCATCATCATAAACATTTAGACAAATACCATTTGTACATGTCTCAACTATTGTGTATCATAATGTTAAAGTTGCAGTGATTACTTTATTTTCCAGATAAATATATAAAATACAAATTGTAATTGATCAGAAGTTAAGTCCATCAATCAGTATTAATAAGCAAGTGTTGGAAGGTGATCATATCATACATTGTTAGGAAACGTAGCATGCTTCACAAAGAATATGTACATGTAATGATGTGTTTACAATATACTGCGATGCATATGAATTGGATTGTCTATGTGGCTAGAAACTGGAAAATCTGGATTAAACTTAGAGATTATCTGGCAGTGGATTGATAATGATTGAAAGTAATGATGATGATATACATTAAATAGATGAAGTAGAAAAATTCAAACAACAAATTGAATAGATGAAGTAGAAAAAGTCAACTAAATTGAATAAGAACTTGATGCATATAATTAATGTTTTTATAGAAAAGTAACTTTTATTATTTTTTCACTTCCAACTATATATGAATTTGGCATTCTATATCAGCTGATTTATTTACTGGATCTATTGTGAATTACAAATAAGTAGTTGTAGATCTACAATTAAAAAAGTATGAAGGCCCAAATTGTAAAGCTGGCTGGCTGGAAATTTCATGATAATGATTAGCACAGCCTAAAAATCATGTAAATGATATTTTTTCATAATAATGCCAATTATTGATGTCTACCCTCTCCCCAAATAAAATTTAATTAAATTACCTGTATGTAAGCTTTATTCCCCCCTGAACAAATGTACAAAAATATAACTAGAGGTTTATACCATTTATTTGTTACATATATGCAAATTTGTTCAATTAAAGTTGACTGTGAACTCAATGCCTTTAGAAGTAGGAAACCTTCCCATCACCAATGAAGTCTGCATTATATTACAATAATATATATTATTTGACAGTCAATACATTAGAACATTTTGACCAACACAGATTATTAATCTAGGACCTTTAACACCTCATCAATGATAACTAAATACCCACTTATAGCAATAACTGTTGTATGGCAACCAGTTTTGACTATGAGCTATCTACTAGAAAAAATTCTAAGCCTGTATGTGGTCAGGAAAAAATGTCAAGGTTAATTCTACACAAATTTGAAACTCTGGTCATGTGCATGACATATAGATATGCTATTACTAAAATAAAAATCTATAATCTTATTTACGTATTAGAAATTATATCAATTTTATGATTATTATGACTTTTAATTAAATGTGTGATTAACTTTGTATGTGCTGTATCTCCTATTCATGGTAATATTAATAATTCAACAATAATAGTATATCTTGTTGATTTTATTGACTTTAGTTCTTTCTAAGTGTCATATTTCTATCCAACTTTATTATACTTAATCATTCCTGAATCAAACATGATATACTGTATATTTATTTTGCTCATAGCTCCAGCTTTCATACATTTTTCTGATTACAATTTAGGCTAAATTAAAACTCAGTAATAATGCTTATATTTAATTGCAATAATTAAAAATTAC
Organism: Epiperipatus broadwayi; assembly: GCA_028023455.1. Lineage (NCBI taxonomy): Eukaryota > Metazoa > Onychophora > Udeonychophora > Euonychophora > Peripatidae > Epiperipatus > Epiperipatus broadwayi. The sequence continues at coordinate 19,072,280 of JAQFVV010000004.1, forward strand.
TCGCAGCTATGCTCAAGGCTAGTTTAGTTAATCTTCAAGCATAACGTTGTCTTTTTTCTTGGGTTTTATAATCATTTTTTCTACTCATATATATTTTATAAAACAACTAATTTTAGCACAATTATTTGTTTTAGATTTTTTACTTTCTCATATCTGCTACTAAGTTTGTATAATTTTATTATAAAACTATATTATTTAACTATCAGCTGGTCTCGCATTTAGTGATTGAGAATTGTTTAATTCACTGCCCTCATTCCCTCCTCCTCCCTCCATTATTAAAAATTTAATTGATTGATTTGCTATTTCCATTTGCATACTTTTGACATTTCCGCAGTCTAATGCTTATATAGTAAATACATTGATTTGTTGTCTACAAGTAGGAGTGTGTGAATGTGCATGCAAACAAATATCACATTTTATTAAAATGGTTGCACACAAATGTATAGTATTTACATAAAAAAATAAATTTAACTGAACAGACAAGAATGGCTAAAAGTTTTTTTTTTTGGAAGACAGTCATTAAAAGAAAAGAATTTTCTGAATCAACAATTTGGTATCTTTTATTTTTGAAATGCCTAGAGATATTAATGAAAGATTAATAATAGTATTAAAAATTGGTTTGTTTGTTTATCTATGTTACGATATTAGATTCAAAAAATGTTATTATGTCACAATCATTTGGGGAAAAAAATTTGGGGAAGATTTTAAATCAGATGTTAGTAGAAGCAGTAAAATTTGTTTAAAAGTTATTGGAAATAATAGAATTGACTCTGCAAATTCCAAAAAGATTGACTATCAAAAACTTGCTTTAAATATAAAAATCACTGTAAATAAACTTGAATATACATTCAAACTTAAAAGCAATGTATCATATGAATTCCATTATAATTAGAAAGTAAGAATATGTGAGAAGTGAATATTAGAGATTTAGATTGTTGAATAGATTATTAGACTAATAAGCTATAAGATTAAAATGATACACGCATTTAAAGATAAGTTCTATATACTAAACATATTGATAAAAACTTAATTGTCATTCTTTAGCAGCAGCTATTAACTGCTCTAAATGTTAACAATTAACACACATCAAACTCTTTTAGAAAGTGTGTTGTGAATATTTGAATTTATTGGGTTATCTAATGAATGACTTTATTAATATCATCTATGTTCTTTATTATTTTTTATAATGCTTTTTACAACTCACTGTTGACAGTTTCGATTACCTCAGAAAACTTCTTCAGAACTTTTTACTTATATTCAAGATTTGGAAATATTAGTAGAAATTCTTAATAAGATTGCAGGGGCAATCGAAACTGTCAATAGGGGGGGTTGTAAAAAAGCATTGTAAAAATAATAAAGAACATAAATGATATTAATATTATATGAATTGGGCAATGCAATAATAAACATAAATGATTTTTATTATTAGTGATTTTTTTTTTTAATGATTTTTTTTATTATTAAAAACAAACTTTATTAAACCAGAAAATAAATAAATAAATAAATACATAATATTAGTGACTTGATTAAAAAGAAATTAACATTTTCTGTTTTGACAAAATAATAATAATTGAATGGTTTATTGCTTGGAAATTTATAAGAAATTGGAACATTAGAAGTCTTAGCATTTGGGCATAATCCATAGACCTTTACTGCATCCAAATCATTCAGAATCTTAGCAGAATAATAAATTAAATTTAAAGCTCAGTAAGCAATGTAGAAATTTAAAGGCAGAAATTCAACAAATGTCAGATGGTATAATGTCTGACTGATTAAAACTACAAAGAAAAACACACATTAGATTATAATAGTCACTTTACAATTTTTTGATGCAATGAAGATCTGAAAAATAATGTAATCATATTAAATCCACGAATGACATTACTTTATATGATATTTTGAATAGATAGAAGAACATTTTGATTATCATTTAATTAGTGCTATAAGAATTCAGGCAATAGCACTATATTCATCTGGACTGCTTATTTAAATTTGAACAAATGAGGTTAATATGATTCTTTTTAATCTTAAAATTGGAAAGGTTGCAAATTCTAATGAGATATGGAGGAATTTTTTAAAATATGTAGTGATGTCGTTAATTTAAAAACCTTGAGAATTTTTAAATAATATAAAAATCCATGAAGTTATGCCCAAAGATTTTAAAAATGCTACTATTGTTTTAATTTTTAAAAATAAAGGTAATAGAAAAGATAATTATCATAAAGTATCAGTATTATCTGCTATAGCAAAAGTACATTGTGGATTTCATTGAATAGATGGGTTTCTAGTTATAGATGAATGGCTATTAGAGGTTCAGTGTGGTTTTATAAAATCAAGAAGCAGTATACAGATATATAAACACAGATTTACTGCCAGATAAATATAAAAAAAGTATCATGAACAAATAAGCAATTTATATCTTATTTTCATTTATTTAGTCATTTATAAAGATTCATGGCAAGATTTGAAATTAAATTAGCTGGCTCTCTATTAAGCTTTATTACAACTGGTGAAAAATGTGATGTTTTGAAATGCAAACTGCTGTTAAATAGAAATGTGTGTTAGCTTGAATATTCTTTTTATTTTTTAAATGCTTTTATATTAACTTACCCTGCCTGTGTTTTTATTTTATTTTTCTCATGTGCCATAGCATCAGCCGGGAAGCGAACCCGCTAACCCGGGACAACTGCTTGTAAAGCAGCTGCTGCTGACCTCTCAACCACCAATGCTTGACATGTTTTTATCTTTATGTCCACATTTTCTGAATTAACAATGTAAAAAAATCCATTCCCCTTTAGAACTTGAACTCACATCATTACACTTCTTAAGAAAACTTCTTAACAACTGAGCCAACAGAAGTAATAAATTTGTAGAATATAATTTTGTTAATATTGATTTCATTGTTAAATTAATATATATATATATAACAGAAACATTACAACTTGTAATAGTTGAAAATCAGCTAAGAACATACTGTTGTTGTTTTTTAATGTACTTTATGAAAGCTTTTCTCTATATGGTCTTGGTATTTTATGATTACATTTTAGTCTGAGTTAAAGTTTATACTTCTATAATTAAAATAAAATTTTGTGAATATTAAATTTAACTGATACTTAATTAATTAAATTAATTTAAAAAGCCGATACATAAACATTTTATATAGTAGACAATCATATAATATTTAAATGTAGAATTCATTTGTTAGAATGTTTATTTTTTTATTTTCACATCTTATTATCAAATTATAATTTTTATGAGATTTTTTTGCAGTTTTAATCATTTTTTAAAATAATATGTAAATATAACTAAAAAGGAAAAAATAATATATACACCTGGGTCTCATTTTATGTGGTAGATAGGTTCCTCAGAAAACACGCACAAAAGAAATCACACAAAAATAGACTTTACTTACCTTGAAAAATGGGGGATAGGTTCTGTAATTTTCAGAAATTGCATAAAAGCAAAACAACATGGAAAAATTACTTTAAAATTTGCATTAAAAAAATAAGAAAATAAAGTATGTCTAATAAAAAATTTCAAATATTTCGAAAAAATTAATACAAGACAAACTTTTTTTTTGTTTTTTATTAACTACAGTATTTAATTTTATATTTTTTCATACATATTTTAATTATTACCACTATTTGACAATATGCATTCGTTTGTGAACTGGTGAGAAATCAGATTTGTGATGTGATGTACAACTAGTGCCAATTTCAGTTTTGTGCTATGTTAATGGTTTTCTGTTTTTATATTAAAAAAATGAAATTGCAACCAAAACAAAAAGATTATACATTATCATTAGAAAGATTATTTTCTGTTTAGAAAATCAATAATATCTTAGTTATTATTTATTTTAAAAATCGAAAAAATTATTTATTTCTGTTATATCTAACAAAATACATTTTAAAAGTTTCAATTTTTGAATATTTATTGCGATATTTTTATAAGTAAGTATAAATCTATTATTATTATTTACTCATTAGTATAAGTAGGCTATTTACATAGAAGCTAAGATTCTAAATACAGCTTCAGGTCATATTCACATTAGCTGCAAATATAACATTATATTTTTGAAAAAATAAGTATTTCAAGTCAAAATAAATTATTAATAATTTAAATTTCTTGATATCAAATAAATGTAGTGAAATATGAAAGATATAAAAAGAAAACTGAATCACATAACTTCAAAATCACATTAAAATAATCTGCATAAAATGAGACCCAGGTGTATATAGAAGCAGAAACTGGTCTGGGGTTGAGGATATTCTCAAAGCTTGTTAAGAACTTGTTTTGCGAGCTTGTTTTGTGAGCTCTATATATAACAATAAAAAGATTTTTTTAGATAATGTTTTTATATAAATAGATGACTAAAAAGTATAAAATAATAAAGTAATTGACTCTCAATTAATTTGCCATTCTTGGAAAATATCAGAGATCTTAAGAATTTAGACTTGTTATAAAACAATTAGAAATTGTAGGAATATTGTCATTTCATAAAAGCATTTGAGACTCAGAATAAATCATAAAAATAAAAAAAGCCTCAAATGTTTTTATGAAATGACAATATTTCTGCAATTTCCAATTGTTTTCTAAACAAGTCTAGATTCTTAAGATCTTTGATATTTTCCAAGAATGGAAAATTAACCAAGAAGGGGATTACTTTGTTATTTTATACTTTTTAGTCAGCTACTTACATAAAAAGCATTATTTTTTTTAAAAATCTTTTTTTATACCTTATTTATAATAATAATTTTTAAAACTATTTTTAGACAGCTTCGTAAAGAAAAAGACACCAATCATCAGATTGACCAACTACTGGTGAAAATATTTGTTAGCTTACAACTCTTATTTTGTTTTGTGAGTTAAAAATTAGTTGTTACAAATTTTTAGTATTAAATAGCTATGAACTAATTAGTTGTTTAGAAGGAAAATAACTTTCATATTTCTCTATTGTGATATATATATATATATATATATATCATATATATATATATATATATATATATATATATATATACACACAAATAAAATGTCTGTTAATAAAAAACTATTGTAATAACAATAATTGCTTAAATCTTTTCACCTGCTATTAAATTCAAAAAACATAATAGAAACAAACATCATCAACCCAAATCCCATGAATCCTGAATTTTAATATTAGCAGCTTGTCTATAAATTATATTCATTTTATTTAATAAAATTGCCTCCTTAATTTTTCTTTTATAATGGTTTCTCTCTTCATGAAAAATCTTAACACTTTCAATATCAAACTTAAATTTATATTTACATATCTTCTCATGATTCAAGAAAATTGAAACAGTCATTAAATCACTATTATTTTTACTTTTCATATGCTTGTATAACAATTCATGCTCCTTTAATCTTTTTATAATACTGAACCTCAATTCACCTATATATGGCAACATACATCTACAAAAATTTGATACACATCATTACTTTTCTGTTTGACAGGAATACATTAGTGAGTAATTCTAAAAATGTCATACCTGTCAGGCAGAAAAGTAATGTTGGGTATCAAATTTTTTGTGGATGTATGTTATCATATGTAGGTGAATTGAGGTGCAGTATTGAAAAAGATTAAAGAAGCATCAATTGTTATACAAGCATGTGAAAAATAAGAATAATAGTGATTTAATGACTGCTTCAGTTTTATTGGATCATGATAAGACATGTAAATATAAATTTAAGTTTGATATTGAAAATGTTAAAATTCTTCATGAAGAGAGAAACCATAATAAAATAAAAATTAAGAAGGCAATTTTAATAAATAGTATAATTAATATTCAAATTGTTAATATTAAAATTTGGGATACATGGAATTTGATTTGACGTTTGCTTTCATTATGATTTTTGAATTTAATAGCAGATGAGGAGGGTTAAAGAATTAACCAAAAGTACTTCTGCAGATTGAGAGACTGTATGTAATAGTTAATTACCATTATATTTAGATTTAGATATATATACAACATTACAAAACTAGGCAAAACAAAATTTTATTAAAATTCTCTCATGATTATAGTTTCACCTATTAACAAACTTCTCAAGTAAAATCCAGCACGATACAAACAATATATATATAGAAATCAAAAATAGCCTTCCCATAATTCACTTTAGAAAACAACAACCTTTAATATTAAATGATGTCTTCATGAGATTGACGGCCTCAGATTCAAAAAAATATATCAGTGGGTTTTTTTTTACCCTTTTTTTTAATTCATTTTTTTCATGAAAGATAACCTCTACATGGTCAAATAATATTTTAGGGCTTGTATTCAGTTCATAAATAAACAAAGCTGAGTTATCATACCTATTTTTAATTCTATTTTTATGATTCATTAAGACTTAATTTACTTTGACCTATATAAATTTTATGACAACTGCAAGACACTTATAAATTACAGTAGAAATAGATGACTGCTTTGAACTATTTAATAATGAATTTAAATCAAGGCCTTTCTTCCAGGGAGGCCATTTTCATACCATCTAATAAATGACTATTCTTATAAACTAATCTATAAATTTATGACTTGAACGATAAAGAAATAAACTTTTTATTCTCACTAATAATTAAATATAATATTGCTAATAAATTCATGATTATAACCTAAATTAATATAATCAAAAGCAAATTGACTCCTCTGAATATAAATAAGCATTATTTTCAAAATTATTAAGGCTTCTATTCCTATAACAAAAATTCAAAAAAAATTTTTTTATGAGTAAAAGATTGATAACTGTCTGCACTCACTATATTTCTTAAATTTTTTTGTTTAATAAAATGACTGCAAGATAAAACATCAACTTTATCAATACATAAATCTAGAAATTTTATTTTAACAAATTCAAAAGTACCCTATTCAATAGTAAAATTAAATTAGAATCAAAAGCATTCAATTTATGAGAAAAAATCATTCAACTTTTTAAATAACAAACAACTAACAACATATTTAATTAATAATTTGAAAAAAGGAAAAATGATTAATTATACTATCTAAAATATCAATTGTAGACAGAGCACATTAAAGAGAAATAACATAAACAATAACCTATCCTTTTCTAATCTTATAAAGCACATTATTACTCATAAAATACATAGAATCTTCTTCTTTTTTTTTAAAAAAATAATAATAATAATAATAATAATAATAATAATAATAATAATAATAATAATAATAATAATAATAATAAAAATAATAATAATAATAATAATAATAATAATAATAAAAAAAAAAAAAAAAAAAAAAAAAATAAAAAAAAAAATAAAAAAAAAAAAAAAAAAAAAAAAAAAAAAAAAAAAAAAAAAAAAAATAATAATAATAATAATAATAAAAAAAAAAAAAAAAAAAAAAAAAAAAAAAAAAAAAAAAAAAAAAAAAAATAATAATAATAAAAATAATAAAAAAAAAAAAAAAAAAAAAAAAAAAAAAAAAAAAAAAAAAAAAAAAAAAAAAAAAAAAAAAAAAAATAATAATAATAATAACAAATCATGAATAATCTTAATCCTTTCTGTAGAAAAATACTTTTCAAAGGACTTTAGTATATATTTAATTTTGATTACATTTGTAGATTTGTCCACATGATATTGAACAAAACATAATTAAATGATAACATTAGATTAATATTATATTTACAGCGTAAATTAGAGAATGAGAATAAATTACAGAAAATAAGAATATATATATAGTTTAACATTTTTTAATATTGACCAATAATCATGTGGCTCACAAATTTAACATTAATTTACAAAGAAAATTGTTTGTTATGATTTCTTCATGTTACTTTTCATGATTTTTTATCTCTTCAGAGTTTATTGCATCTTTTTATAGGCTTGAATATATGTGTATTAATGCCCATGTATTTGTATATATACATTGTTCATATTTTTCTTTATTCCTTTGATATATTGTTTTTATTTTGTGAATATAAGTATTTGATTGTCTTCTATGATCATTATTACATATAAATGTATATCTGATACACCATATGGAAAAAAGGATAAATGTGCTGCCAGAATATAGAGATAGCAACCCTTGACAAATCATCTTATATGGCTGTTTATATTCTTATATTTGTTGTTAAATGAATTCATCATTCTGATTTTTTACCAAGACCTGACATTCAAAAAAAATGTGTTGTTATGTTTCAATCTCTTTAAGCATCAGTATTTATATATCCTTTTTTGAACCTGTAGAAGTGTAGTGTGGACATAGATTCTAAATTTAGTTTTATTAAGAAGTCAAAATATTTTGTTTCTAATGACCAGAATTTAAATCTGGGACATAGTTGTTTATTAGTGATTTTAATATGGGGTTTGCTTCATATTGTGGAGGTGGGTTGAGCAATGAGTTCACTTCCCAATATTTAAATTTATTTTTGGAAAGGAAAGAGTAAAGGTTACGAATGAATAATAAAGGTTTTAAAAATTGTTCCAATATTTTGGATTTAGGGATGGACTGATTCTGGAAAGTTTTAGTGCACAATGAAATTATGTTAAATGGTTTTGGTATTCTGAATGCATAAATATTGTGTAGTCCTATTCCATTATAAACAAGTGAATTTTATAAACATTTAATTGAAGTGGCTGTTGTATGTTACCCCAAAGAAGTTTTCTGCATAGTGAGTAAATGTGGTTAGTAAAGGCTTTGGTGAAGAATATTATGGGAGTATAATATACAATTTTTGTCATTGCTAATATATTAAAGAATAATATTTTTTGCATAAAGTGAAAGATATGATTTCTCAAGTGATTTAAGAATGTTTCCTATTTTCTTTTTAAGTCTTTCTTGTATTATAATTCACATTGCAGTGTTGCTTGGATGAAAGGAAAAACCCAGGCAAGTATTAGGCATTCCTTTAAAGTGTTCTTTAAGACAAGTTCCAGTGTACACCTGTCACATACATGATTTTTCCATATTAATGACAAGTTTATATTCATTGATATATCTTGAGACTATCTGAAAAAGTCGTGGTATTTGTTTCTTGGATTCTAAAAATACTGAGGTATCATCCATAAAGGCTATACATGAAATATCAATATCAAGACTTGGCACATATATTCATGATAGTTTTTTTTATACTTTTAATTAATGGATTAATATATGTGGTGAATAAGAGTGCACTTAGAGGGGATACTTGATGAATTAAGATATGGGATATAATTGGAGGTCAGGTTTTTCCATTTAGGATTCCATATATTTCCATATTTAATAAAAGATTTGTGAGGATATATATCAATGACTTGGAAATGGTTGCATTGGCAAGTAGACTGATTAATATGTCTATTGGGATTTTGTCAAATGCAGGTTTAATATCTAATTGAATTATAATCTAATTATATTTTTTATCTTATCTGATATAATCTATTGTTGTTTTGAATATAACTTGTTTGATTAGTTTTTTTTTTTTTTCATATGTCAATTGTTTGATTAGTTGAGGAGCTTTTTTTTTTGCAAATTACATGTTTGAAATTTGTGGCAAAAGATATGGCTCTATTTCATCTTTTGATGACTGATTCTAGCAACTTTATTCCTAGTGGACACATGGATATTGGTCTAATATTTGTTAGTTCAGTCAGTATTTCTTGTTTTTTTCTAAAATTGGAACTAGGGATATTGGGTAGAGGCCTTGTATTTTATATACTTTTTTTGTTTGCTACAGTTGAAAGATATTTGGAGAGAAAGTGATTTAGGATAACACGAATCTGATATTTTATTTAGTTTTTATGTGAATTCTTTTGATTTTAATTTATCAACTGATAGATACATATTTTCATTTTATTTTATCAAATGTCTCAAAAAAGAAGATACCTAAAATTTGCCTAAATTTATATAATTCTTAAAAATCTTATAAGAAATTTTGAAAATTTATCAACAATCCTCCCTGTAAAGTCAAAAATACACCTTAAAGGAAATTTAGTGAAAATTTTAAGAGCCCAATAATACTAGGATAACAACTTAAACAAATAGTTCTATCATATATATATATTTTCATAATTTCACAAGTTAACTTAGATTTTATTTACTTACCAGTATCATAATTTAAAATACAATATTCTCATTATTTAACTCCAAAGAAACTTTATTTTTAAAATCACTGTTATTCGACAATGCAAAATAATCATCTTTGGTTTCTTTGAATAGAGTAACATCATTGACCTTCAATCTTTTTTTAAGATCTATTTGCTTCAGGGCTAAAACAATTTTTCCCTCTGAGATAATTGCCTATTTAACATCATCTTTTTTTTTATAAGTATCATAGCATCGGCCGGGACGCGAACCCGCAACCCGGGCAACTGCCTGCAAGTGCAAGGCAGTCGCGCTGACCTCTCGACCACCAATGCAAGACAATTTAACATCATCTTTATCTGAAATATTTCTATACATTTCTATTGCAAAAGGAAACAAAGAAAGGGCTTTTAGTTAAAATTGTTTATTTTGATCTTTATTTAAAATTGTTAAATCAGAATTATTTAAAATACACTTTCCTGCTGATGCTTTGACATATGAAAAAAAATTAGACAAATTTAAAACAGATGAAATATCAGGCCTTTTTAAAAAATACTCTGTACTTAAATTTCTTTTATTAACATTCCCCCCCCCCAAAAAAAAAAAAAACTTTCTAATAATTAATTAAACTTGTTAATATATTTTTTTATAAACAAACTGACATACCTTGATCTAAACTATTCAATCAATTAAATATTAGGTAAATTAAACATATTTTCACTAATAAATTTATTTAAAATCAATAACTTAAAATTAACACAAAATCATATGCAAAAAAGAACATTTTTTATTTAACCTAACATTGCAGAATTTGAGGAAAATATAAAGCTTACAATTCTTAAGAAAATTGACTTGTTGCCTTTAAAGATTCTCTTTTATTAAACAAATTAAGTAATTTCTTTATATCCTCAATTTCTACAAAAGAAAAATTATTAAACATTATCTACCACATACTAAAATAAAACAAATAATACAACTAAAATAATAAAATATTTAAACAAAACAATTAATAACATATATATAAAATACTATACAACATAAATAATTGGAAATCACCAAAACCATATAAATCCTACTTAAAAATATAAATAGCCAAGAATCCAAAATAGAAAATCATATAACATTACAAAACCAACCAAAAAACAAAATTTTACTAAAATTCTCTTGTGACCATAAATCTATCTATTAAAAAATAGATTTCTCACGTGAAATTCAGCAAGATACAAACAACATATAGATAAAAAACAAAATAGCCTTTCTATAATTCACTTTACAATCCAATCAACTTTAACATCAAAAGATGTCTTCGTGAGATTGATGGCCTTGACATTAGTGTTTCTTTGACTTTTTTTTTAAAATTCATTTTTTTCATAAAATATAATCCCTGTATTTTCAAATAGTATTTTATGATCTGTATTCAGGTCATGAATATACAAATCTGAGTTTATGACAGGTCATGAATATACAAATCTGAGTTTATGACACCTATTTTTAACTATTCCTATGAACTAAAGATTTAATTTATTTTGATCTATATAAATTTTGTGTAAGGAATCTTATAAACTATAATAGGAATAGATTTATTATCAATTGACTGTTTGGAAGTATTAATAATAAATTTAAATCAGGGCCTTTCTTCCATGCCACTTTCATAACACTCAATAAATTACTATTCTTATAAATCAATCTATAAATTAAGTCTTAATGAAAGAGTTAAAAGTTCATAAAAATAGTTAAAAATAGGTAATATTTGACAATATAGAGGTTAACTTTTATGAAAAAATTTAATTAAAAAGTGTCAAAAACATTGATTTTAAATCCATGAAGATATCCTTTGATGTTAAAGACGGTTGGTTTTTGAAGTGAATTATGGAAAGGTTTCTTTGTTTTCTATGTATATATCGTTTGTATCTTTCTGAATTTTATGTAAGAAGGTCTATTTGTTAATAGGTGAAACCACGGATATTGATAAATTATTATTATTTTTTTTATAATTTTGTAATACAATTTTCTTCTTCTTCCTCCTTTCTTTATGTATTATATGATTATATATTTGGATATTGTAACTCTGATGACTGCAAAACAGTCGAAACTGTAAGATTAAAGTTTTGGTGTAAAAATAGAATTATTAAGTGTATAAGAAAGTTGGAAATTATGTCATGTAGTTTTGTAATGTTATATGATTTTCTATTTTATTTATCATTGTTCATATACTGTTAGACAGTATTTAATTATATATACAACCAATAATACCTTAGATTAAATTAATGTAATTATATTAATTAACAGATTTTTTGGTTGGCTAGTGTTACTTATTGCATTAATATCATTAATACACCAATTTTATTTACCTAAAGGAACTTTGGCCCAAAACTATGGCAATGTAAATAGTGATATTGCCTTGTGAACTCAAATGGACCAATGTTGTTAAATTTTTATACAACACATGGACTAATTGTAAACATTTGTTTGGGCAGAAAAATCTATATAAAAGTATTTAAATGTATTCACACTCCGAACAATGATATCTTAAAGATTATATCAGAGTTAAAAATCAGGGTGTAAAAGAAGTTTTGCATTTAATAAGCATAAATTGTTGAATAGATTATAGACTAAAATTCTCCAAGATTAAAATAATAGTGGCATTAAGAATTAAAACCTATTTTAAACATATTGACAGGAACTAATCCAACAATGAACTTCGATAGTAAACATTGGCTTGAGAGAAAAATCATACTAAGTATTTTTAAAACACAATAAAAATAGTAAAAGTTTGAAGTCTTTTTAATAATCACATCATTTGAAATGATTTTTTTTATCGCCTTAAAATTTTATATTAGAACTCTCAAGACAGTTTCTTCAAAATAAATTATCTATAAAGTAAAAAAAATTTGCAATTTTATGTCCATCAGATCAATCTGATAATAAAAAAATACATATTTTTTTTCTTTTGAAGGTACCACAAAACAAAACAAAAACCCAGTTATAACTATAAATAAATACATTGTACAGGCTTAACACCTGCATTTCTATATATGTACAGTATTCGAACTCAGACTTTCACACGACTCACAACTCTCAGTGCCATCTTATATTGCTGACCCACCTAATGAGTACTGGCTTAACACGAAATACGTATATTGGTGATTATTTATCAGAGTTGTGGGTCGTGTGAAAATCTGAGTTCGAATCCCAACTATAAATAAAGAAAATTAATAAAAATTTTGCCATAAAAAATATAAAAAAATTTAAGAGTAAGTAATAATTATATGTTGTAGTATATTTATCGTCTAATATTAATTGGTAATGTCTTTAGAAATATTTTAATTTTACTTAAACTTTTCTAACACAGCGCTTTGAGTAGTATTATTCTTTCTTCTTCAAATGTTGCTAACCTATATTCATGAATCCAATTCCTGTGCAAGTGCAGTCACTGGTCAGGCCAGGAAAGGGAATAATACTACTCGGATCATTTGAAAAGTTAAATAAAGTTTGAATTTTTCTAAAGACAAATTTAACAATTTGTAATAGATGATGGATAATTACTAATAAAATATCATAAACTTTTAAACAATGTTTTAAAAGTGATTTTTTTTTTTTTCAAAAGGTTAAAAAAGAAAGATTATACAGTTTGAAAATAAGATTTATTAGAATAACTATTTTATTACTCGGAAGTTCATAAGAAGTTCGGACACAGAAAGTGACAAAAATTGGCCGCGGTTCGTGGACCTTAAGCACCAGAATGCGCCATTCTTTCTCAATACTAAAGACATTGTTAATATTAAAGTTTGGTACAAGTTTTTTTACAGTAATATTATATAAAACTGATAATACACAATCCTCTCATTCTGTGTTTACTTTTTTTTACTTATTGAATCATTATAAAGTAATTGGCAGATCATAGTCATGTGATGTTGACGCTACTGGAAGTAAAAGTTAATTAGTAAATTAATCAGGAAGTATTAATATTCGCTGCTAAGATTTGAGAATCTCAGATAAAATTAACTATCTTTAAAAAAGAAAAACGTGCTTTAACTTTTTAATTATATTAGATTTTTTAACTCCTCGAATAAATTGAAATGATTTTTGAAAAATCAAAAAATTATAATCTAACTAAACGTCAACGTTAACTATAAATAAAAATACTAATAAAATAAATTATGTGGAGAGCGTTGAATGATATTCTTACTGCTTTTAATGTTTTATTTAATACACGTGCTTGCTATGCCCACGTTCTGGAATTCTCATCTAGATTAAGTGAAACTTGGAAAGATTTTAATATTATAAGCAGATTTAAGATTTTTTTTTTTCAAGTAGTTTACTTATATCCCACATAGCAAGTCATACAGTATTGGAAAGTAAATAGTATCTAGCTATTACAACTAGAGATTATACACCCCAGTTTGCCATGTATTTGGTTAAGATTATTGTATATGATGCATTAGTGAGCCAATATCAGACTTATGAGCACTGAGGTCATTGAGTACCTTAACACAGAAAAGTGCACATACTTAAATATCTGTACACATACATGTATATTATTCAAGACTAGCAAAGATAATATAAATGACGTTTTGATGCATAGTGATATTTCTGACAGAATATACTATGTTCTAAATAATTTTAAAGAGAATGTCTTCAATGGTAAAAATCTAATTACAGGGCATATTTGACATTCTTCAACATACTATAATTAATATTCAAAACTAATAATAAGTTATTGAAATATCATTTATTATAAAACTTAATTTTATTAATATTATTCAAAGTTCATGTGAGAAGTTTCAAACTAATATAGAAGTGATACAAACATTTTTAAAAAGGAGAAAATTACGTTTTCAGACATACAATCATCTAGTAGTGACTGATTGATCAAGCATATAATAGATAGTATCAGACTAGAGAGCTACTATTGTTTTATCATAGGTCATATAAGCTGTTGGTGGTGGATATCAACTATTTGCTGAAGCAGGTCATTTGCTAAATTAAGTTCTAATTAATAATTTGTAAAGCGCATACTCATTACATAAGTAATATATATTAAGGCTATAACCTTAAGACTATGCAAATAAAATGTGACAATAGGGACCTCTACAAATCTAAACACAAGATTAATGACTTTAAAAGACATGAGCGACTCTTGTCTTTTAAAGTTGTTACTCTTGTGTTTAGATTTGTAGAGGTTCCTACTGTCATATTTTAGGCGCATAGTCTTAAGGTTATAGCCTTAATATATATATTAAATTAAGTTCTGTAGATATTCTTTTTATTATTTGGCAATAAAATTGATTATATATCTTTATCTCCATCTATCCATTTGTCTATCTCTGTCTATCTACCCATTCATTCATTCATCCATCTATGCATTGTATGCTTATCTATTGACTTATCCAGCTATCTATTTATCAATGTTTTTTTTTTAGATAGAATAAACTAATATATAAATAGTTTTCTGGTACATATATGCAGAAAACTTAATACAAAATTAAGAATTTGACATACTAAATTAATAAATTCATGAAGTTAAAGTAATTGATTGAGCAAAATGCTTTATAAGAAATCTGTATTAAGACATTTACAAACCATAATTCATAAGTGTGAAAGATTGTCTTTGAGAATGAAAATCTAAATTGTTTACAATGATTTCCTTATGGTAAAAGTTGAATTAAAAAAAAAATATAGAAAGAATATGAATACTTTATAATTGTGATGCTGATGAAACATAATAAACCATAATGATTATACCCCTCCCCTTTTAAATCATATTCTTCAGATCAATCCAGACTACAACCTTCAAATCCCTGTATTTTTTGTTCTGTATTTATAACTTTCATAACTACCTTTCCATCCTTGTGACAACTTTCATTTGCTATTTTCTTTTCATTTTTAAAAACTCCCTTTAACAAATTTCTCATTGTTTTATGCCTCTAAGAATGTGCCCAATTTCTCTTCTTAATTGCCATAATTATTTATTCATCCATTTTAATACTTACTATTGATAAACTTACTGATTCAGCTTAACTGTTCTCATTTTCTTCCTAACTCTCAATTCAAAATTATTTTATTGCTTTTTTGCACTCTCTAAAATACATAAAATGTCTGCTCTACTTCAAACAAAACATTTTTCTTAATTAAAAATAGATTGACTTTTTTATGATTAAAAATTTGTTTAGCATGCAATGATTCTCTTCTCTCTCTCTCTCTCTCTCTCTCTCTCTCTCTCTCTCTCTCTCTCTCTCTCTCTCTCTCTCTCTCTCTCTCTCTCTCTCTCTCTCTCTCTCTCTCTCTCTCTCTCTCTCTCTCTCTCTCTCTCTCTCTCTCTCTCTCTCTCTTTTAAAAATTTTCATCTTTCTTCATTTAGTTTACTAACTTTGAAGTAGCATAATATTTTGCAAGAATATTCACATAAATTTCATATTATATATCTAAATACACTGCAATATTAATAGCAAACTTCAAAAAAAGATAATTTTTTTTGACCTATTAATTGCTCTAATCAATATTGAAGTGACTATTGAATTAAACTTCTAATTTTAATTAATGGCATCTTTTTGAAGCAGTCATCTTTATAATTCTTTGTCTAAATATATCTTACAATAATCAAAGGTATCTTTTATGTTTATATTATCTGTCATATTTTACAACTAATGGCTTATTTTTGTTTAAATATCCATTTACTTTTCAAAATATTTCCCTTCTGGTTGTTATTGCCTCTTCATAAGTTATTATTATATTCTGACAAGTTTTAACTACCTTTAATTTTTGTTTCTAATTTTTCATTTTTACAATTATTTTTGTAGGATAAGTTTCACTTTTTAGTTTTTTCAGATGTCGTTTCTGATTGTTTTATAATCTTTAGTTCTTCTTATTTTATCTGACTTTATATCTCTGTAAATAATAATTACAACAAAATCTTACAAAAAAATTTTTTTTAAAATTATTTTCATGTATTTTTTTTAATTGGTTTAACTATATAAGTTTTATATCCAAAAATTTTTATGTCTTAATTATGGGGCAACTTGATAAAGCTTAGCCTACAATTTGATTCATTTAAAAGTTTATGGCAAGATTTCCTCATATTATATAATTTTTTCTGTCAGCTTTACATGGTATAAAAAGGAATAATGCTAAAAACATTTCCTTGATATTTTCATTATGTTTTAAATTCAATTTTCTGTGTATTACGACATTATCAAATCTCAGTTTATACATCTACAAAATTTATAATCCAGATGTGCTTAAATATTTTATAGACTAATCATCATTTGCAATAGCAACTTTTGAAAATTGTTTGAACAAAACTGTATACATGCCATCTTTTGTAAATTTTCCTTTATATATAACAATAATTTTATATATTTTTAAATTTAATAATAAAAACATTTGCAGTTATTGTTTTAAGAAAGAAGTATTTTTAATAAGTTCTGATACATAAATAAATAAATGTTACATTGACAAATTTTATATTGTTTTTAATTTTTGCAATCAAACTTCAATTTTTTATTTTTTTTTCATGTGTCATAGCATCGGCCGGGAAGCGAACACGGGACAATGGCTTGTAAAGTGGCTGTGCTGACCACTAGACCAACAATGCTTGACTTTTTTTTGACATTATTGATATCTGAAATTAACTTATTTCCATGTTACAAAGACAGTTTTGCAATTATCTAATTTGTTTTTTCTAAAATAACATTCTTGATGATTTGATATTTTAAAAAATTCTAGAGTTTTAGATTTTCTATATTTTTTAGTAATATCTTCAAAAAATTGACTGCTGAATACATTTTGTTTTTGAATTTTATTTTGTTTTTTAATTTTTTATAAACTTTATAACTTATTATTTGTTATAATATTGAAACAGCATTAAACTGTTGCACATGTGCTTTGGAGTTTTTAAAAATATAAAATGAATGAATACTAACACTTCAACCACATGAGAAAGTCTTTGGAAAAGATAGAATGGCCATCTATCTTTTCGAACCCAAATGCTTTTGTATGGGCGAATCTTAAGTGTTTGAAAGTGAAAGCGTGAAGATATTAAATAATCACTTTAAATTACTTTTACATGCTTGAATGAATGACGCTGGTGAAATTTATTAGAATTTACGATACATCATTTTTATTTGAAATTAAATGTATGTAAAAGTAATTTAAAGTGATTATTTAATATCTTCACGCTTTCACTTTCAAACATTTAAGATTCGCCCATACAAAAGCGTTTGGGTTCGAAAAGATAGATGGCCATTCTATCTTTTCCAAAGACTTTATCATGTGGTTGAAGTTTTAGTATTCATTCATTTTATATTTTAAAAAAAAATTCAAAGCGCATGTGCAACAGTTTAATGCTGTTTAAATATTATAGTTTATAAAAAACATCAAAATAATTGACTTATTTACAAACTTATTATTTGATACATTTTGTATTCAAAGTTTCTTCCCCACCCCTACAAATTTATTTTCTCCAGAATCAATCTGGAAGTGAGATCAGTTATATTTTTTTTTGACTTTGGAAATAAACTTCATAGACTTTTGCAACATTTATTGTTCTTCGAAACTTTGACAATATTTTACCAGTCAGAATGATTAAAATGTCAATTTTTTTAGTTTATATTAAACAATGTAATAAAATGTCTGTTATTTATACGAGCTGATTGATATATATCTTTCATCTGAATAATTACAATTAAAAAAATTTAAAACAACACGTGATTCTTTTGTATATCATATAATTTTTCAAACTATAAATGAGTGCAATATTAATGTGGCAGAGTGATTTTTTATTTCAACACTAATAACAAATTTTGCTGCTTTTGTATATTCTTTAATTGATCGTCATCATTTTCATTGAGATGTTTCTATTTTTAGACACTCATTCATATAATTCATATGTTTTTAATAATTTGTGTCTATACAAATACTGTTTTATTTTTACTAATTGTTTCTATTTTCTATATTTTTAAAATTTTTAATGTTTTTTTTTTGTGATGATACTTTTAATATAAGTTTTTTTTTTTTTACGTATTTTTTCATAGCATTAATGGCATTGTTGTCTATATTACAAATCATAAGCATAATAATTATGACTAGGAATATATTTTGATGAAATAAACTTATAAATGAAATATAAAATAAAATATTGACAACTTTAAGCTTAATTTCCACATTTTACTTTCAGCTATGTCTATGTATAAATAGTCAAAATAAGAGTCATTGATCACATGACCCTATTCTCTTAAGCTTGTAAGTTATAAACAATGAGGATTGCCAATTCCTCAACAAGCATTGTGCTAAATGCTTAGCTAGAGAAAGCATTTAAAATATCTCTGTCAGAAAGACCCCCCCCCCACAAACCTCTGACCATGGTTTCATGCTTTGGCACTCCTCAGAGAGGTGCTAGGATGTTCAGACACTAGATGTCTATATATATTTAATTCTTTTCATATCATAGATTATACAGTTGTTTTCATTCACTTAAGATCTTTTTGATATATACTAATTTGAGATTATTGTTATTTTTTGAAATACTATGAAAGTTATGTTTTTTATAATTCTAGTCTTTGTCAGAATTTTTCATCCCAGTTTTTAAGTTTACACTTTTCTTTTTTAATTTTTATATCCTTATCCCCCCCCCCCCATTCAATTCATTCTAATACATTTTTAAATGTCTTTGCCTCTAAAGCATAAAATAGCAAATAAGTGTCTCCCTCCTTAAGCCATTATACTTTTAATAAACTGCTGAAAATAACCAATCAATAAAGTGATATTAGTGGCATCTGAAGTGGAAAATGTTTATTTGGATTGATATTGCATTCAAAAAGTATAAAAGCAATTTACTAAATTGTGTGATACTTGACAAGTGCAGTGGATTTCAAAATAATATACAGCCATTTTTATTATATCAAAGTCATGAAAAAGTTTATAATAATTATGTTAAGGCTCAATTTGATGTATAATTTTTGTAATTAATATAACATTAAAAGTGTAATAACAAAACTAATGAAATATAGTGACTAGCAATAACATAATAAAAACAGCAAACTCTTTACAAACTCTGATATTTTATTTATATGAGTAAAATATGAATATAAGAATTATAAAAATTGTGAATTAATAATATAAATACAAATATTGAATAGTTAGTTATTCAGAAATAATGTTTAAACACTGAAAGAATTGGTTAAATTTTATTTCAAGAATCTTTAGCTCTTGAATCTATTATTTTACCACTGGGCTAAATCATATAGAAATCAATAATCATTATCTTCACCATTCAGTAATCATCTGGAAAGACAATTTTTTAATATAAAGATAGTCAAATTGTTCTGTTAAAAATTTATGTACAATATTTTTTAATGTTCAAGAATCATAAAGTACAATATATATATATTGTAGCCTTTCTATTTGTTACATTATTGTATGGATATTGTTAAAGGTCAATTTTAGTAAAAAAAAAAAAAAATTATGTAATAGCTGATAATAAAAAAACTATTATTTAATATATAGAAGAAATTAAATTAATTATTTATTAAATGTTAAATTTGAGTTAACTTTTTTTTAGAAAGTTATAATCTATATGTTATAATTTTGAGTTATAAATTCTATTTATTTTTAAAATAAAAAAGTAAATAATAGTTAAAATAATGTAAAGTATCTTTAATCAGTAATTAATTGTGACAATTAAAATTAATATTTCTTATAGTTATTAATAAAATTTATTACTTATTTGTTATTTTAAACTTATTTAAATAGATAAAATAAATGGGATATATATGTTGATAGATGTATGCACACATTGATTTAATAATAAAGAAATTTACTTCCTGTTAAAATAGTCAATTTGTTTATTATATAAATATAAATGTTACTAAATGTTGTCTTGCATTGGTGGTCGAGAGGTCAGCGCGACTGCCTTTGCGGGCAGTTGCCCGGGTTGCGGGTTCGCGTCCCGGCTGGTGCTATGACACTTAAAAAAAAATAATAATAATATAAGTGTCATAAAATTTCATAAAATCAATAACTAGACTAATAGTGTAAATTATAAAACTTAGGTGCTAAAATTTGATTTTAAATAAAGATTATTTTCTTATTAAAATATAATTTAAATTTTGCATTGTTGAAATTGATAAATATTGATTTAATAATATTAATTTTAATTCATTTAAAAAATTGAAGACAATAATTAATATTCATTTTAATTAAACATCTGAAGATAATTAACCAATCAGATATTGTCAAATTTTACCTATAAATAGGGATAAGCAGATAATAATAAAAAAATCCAGAAATCATTGGCAGAGGAAATTGTATTTTCTTTTTCTAAAATTTAAATGTAAATTCATTAAACTTTTATTATTTTTTAGTACTAAAAGTTAAATAATAATTCTAAATGCATGGAAGCTAATTTTAAGAAGGTTGTTAATAAATTTACTCATGAAATGAAAAGTAAACTATCCTTATTGGTGCTTTGCATAGGCTGACTACAAACTTGTGATAACTTTTATTCATTTGTGGATAAAATGTACTTCAACAAAAAAAAACTATACTATTTAAACATTTTTGCTGCTTAAAATGAAAGGAATATGTAAGAAAATTATTTCTTAATAATTTTTATATGCCATATAATAGGAAACATTTTCTGTTAAATCTTATTTTTATTAGTGATAAAGGTAATTACTTATATTTGTTAAGACTATTAATATTTAAAAATATGAATTTATTTATGACATTTTTAAGATGATAATTGAATAAGAGAAGAAGAAAATGATACAGATTAAGTCTTATTGAAAATTAAATCATTACTGTCTTTAATATAATTTAAATATTTATAATTTATCAACTATTTTAAATATTCATTATTCAAATGAGTAATATTAGAATTTCTAATTCTACAACTACATGTTTTGGAAATGTAAAGAAAGAAATGAAATTTTTTAAAAAATAGTAAATTATATTTAATAAATTGGGAAGTAATCTTATAAATGTCATAGAAGGAAAGGATGAACTTATGCTAAAAAAATTATTATTGTTGATAAATAATTCTAATATGGATCTTTATTTATATTTTCAAATTATGATATAAATAATGGCGAAAAGCATGGAAGAGAAAAAGAGGTAAGAAATTTCTCTTCTTCAAGCAACAGTTGGCCACTGATATTGTCATGGAAACCATACTCCCCAACTAAGTGTTGTGATTTTTTTATTTATTTCAAGGAGTTGAAAAAAACTTTGTATTATTTTTTTGAATTGACTATAATATTAATATAGTATTGAATTTTTAAAATTATTTATATGTCATGTTAGATTTAAATAATTAATTTTTTTGTGTAAAATTTTTTTTATTGATTATAATTCTATAATGTGGAAGAAGTGATATTTACAAGAAAGTAAGTGGTGATAATCATAAACTATTAAGATTAAGATAATACTTTAATAAAATATTGGTATATAATTTTAAGCACAGAATCAGGTAAATAGGATATGTGATATTTATAAAGAGTTGAATTCATTTATTATAATATTAATATGCTTGTATAATGGTGCATATGATTGACCTCTTTATAAATTAAAGATAAAATATTTATGAAAAATTCTATAATAAAACCATTGTTTGGTTTTAGTCTTCTTGGTATGTTAAAAATATTATAATGGGTTAACGATAAGTTTAGATGCTATGAGAGAAGTAATGTATTATATTTTATGTGAAGTAAGTATCTCATAAGGAGTGTCAGAATTTTAAGTAGTGGTATGGGAAAGTATATCTATTAGAAATCCTGTAGTGTTGTGAATGTGCTTATTCAGGTCAAATATGACATAGTATGAAATAAGTTGGAATATTTATAATATAATGGAATAACTAAAACACAGGCTTATTATATACCTGTGTCTATATATGTAATATAGGATATATGAGCTCAGACTTTCACATGACCCACCACTCTCCACTCTATCTAATAACACTGATACACTCAAGCACATATATGCTGAAAAGATAAATAATCACCAATATACGTATTTCATGCTAAACCAGCAATCATCAGTTGGTCCAGATTATCATCTCCCACACATATATACTATAAGTGCTCAGATATATATTAAGATAGACAATCTTCATACTTTAATAGACAGGCTCCAATCTACTACACACTCCAACTCTTCAACCGTCCATCCAATTGAAAATCTGATGATGGAATGCTCGAAGGCTACCCTGAGGCCGAGATTATTGTCACACCCATGTTGACCTAAAGTCTGTAAGAGCTTGAAATAGTAGCCATAAAATAGTAGCCATGATAGAAAATTAAGGTAAGTACAATATATGTGACCTTAAGTTACATTTAATCCATGATAGCATTCTTGTAATTTTATAAGGTATTCATCCCACACTTTTTATCATGAAAAGTCACACTGGTATAAACATCATATTAATGAATTAAAGATAGCTTTCAAATGGTGAGAAGATAGATTAATTTATTGCAAGAATGATAGAATATGAAACAAATAGAACATTAAAGAATGTATGAAGAGATATTTTCTGAATGTTTTATTTGATATTTGAGATCCAATTACAAAATGAAGAGAATAAGGTATAAGTGAAATAATATTGAAAAAATACCTGATATTTATTCTTATTATTGTATGCAATATAATAAAATGCCATATCTTAATGAATGTCTAAAATAATCAAGCATTTATTTTATAATGAAATAAAAAAATATAAAAAAATAGATATATTATAGAATTGTAAATAGACAACAATATTGTATAAAAGTTAACAGTGAAGGAGTGACAAAGTAAATGAATATATTTGTGAAATAATAATGGGGTAAAATATTGTAAAATACTAGATCCTATCTGTAAATTACTTCAGATTGAAGTAGGAATTATTTTAGTTTGTAATAATTACTTAGTTAATTTTATTTTGTAATGTTTTATTATAGTATTTTAAATATTATTCATTAGAGCTAAGATATTTGTAAATTATTATAAATATAGGGGATTTGAACTCAGACTTTCAAGCACCCACCAACTATCCACACTATCTCATACAACTGATACACATGACCACACACATATAGAAAAGATAAATAATCACCAATATATGTATTTCATGCTAACCAACAATCATCAGTTGGTCCAGATTATCATCTCCCATATATATATATATATATAATCAGTGCTCAGTTTATATTAAGATAGCAAATCTTCACACTTTAATGGACAAGCTTCAATCCACTCCAACATTTCAGCCATCCATATCATTGAAAATCTGATGATGGAAAGCCATCATCAGCATGGTATTTGGCTTTCCATCATCAGATTTTCAATGATATGGATGGCTGAAATGTTGGAGTGGATTGAAGCCTGTCCATTAAAGTGTGAAGATTTGCTATCTTAATATAAACTGAGCATAATCTTAATATAGACTGAGCACTGATTATATATATGTGTGGGAGATAATAATCTGGACCAGCTGATGATTGCTGGTTTAGCATGAAATACATATATTGGTGATTATTTATCTTTTCTACATGTGTGTGGTCATGTGTATCAGTTGTATGAGATAGTGTGGATAGTTGGTGGATGCTTGAAAGTCTGAGTTTAAATCCCCTATGTTTACAATTAAAGCTCCAGGTTTGTGAAGCCTGGTTTTTAAATATTTGTAAATTATTATTAAATTTGTATAATATTACATAACAAATATTAGTGTTTGTTTTAATTAATAAAGTATTGATAGTCTCATTTATTGTTCCCAAGTCATTGTTAATCATTCTTGTCACACATATATTATAGTGATTGAATATATTTGGAACTTGTGCACATACTTTGGGATAAGATAATAGATAAGAAAAATATGATGATTATTCAAGACATTTGATATTGCATTTAAAACTATTAATTTAAATTTTTTTTATATCATTCTCAATGATTATAGTAAAGAGTTGAGTAATTAACATCTCATATAAGAATGGAAATAATTTAATCATAATCCAATGTGATAATAAATTATTTTGAAATTAATTATGACAGTTAATAGTGTTATAAGTGTTGGTTAATAATATTTAATTTTTTTTAAATAGCCAATTCATAAGAAAAGTTTGTTAATTAGTTTAAAGCTGAGGAAGTGATTATTATATTTGTTTCTTAATTATTTTAATTGTAGCAGGATGTGAGTAAAATCCCTCTCTACATTTAGTTATGTGGATTAACTTAACCATTTAAGAAACAATATTTACCTGAGATATTTATCTATTTAAGAAATGTTAGTAAAGGGGAGTGGCATAAAAAGAATTTCAATAAGTAGATGAGTATTATATTACTAAATTTAATAAGAAATTTTAATATTCAGTATAATTTACTTATTTTGTTGTTAGTCATTGGAGTATCATTGATATTTTAAGGAAGTTAAAGTTGTATGATATTTCTATGCTATTGATAATATGCTCTTGATATATGCTCAATGTTAAAACGATTACCTTACTGGATGATTGAATAATAAGTCTGATGATTATTGGTATTATTAAAATTCTTATATAAAAGAAGGAAATCTGATAAGACTGAGCTACATGTTTTTTTTTATATCTACCATTAATAATGATTGGTCATCATCTGGTTAGGTTACAATATATATTATATTTAATGTTTTCATGGTTCCATGATATAAATAAAGTATTTTTTGAATTAAATTGGGTACTATTTTATATTTCTTCCCAATGTTTTGATGAAATAACATCTACCAGATATCAAGTAGTAATGAGGTTGAGTGTGAAGTAAGGAATGAGATTGACTGTCAAGTAGTTGAGTATTCAGAATATGTGAATTAAAAAAAATGTTTATTTTCTTCAATTTCACCATTAAAAGATTTCACGTTTATGTTAGAAGAAAATAAATATTTTGTTAATCCATGTACTCTGAATACTCGATTACTTTATGCTCAATCTCATTCCTTACCTCACACTTAATCTCATTACTACTTAAGATCTAATAGCTTTTCTTTAAATATTTGACCTTGACAATGGAAGATATTATTTTGTCAAAAAATTGCAAAGTAATACAAAAGAATTCGTGGTTTAATCCCAAAAAATATTTTATTTATATATGCCTGTGATCCTAGAATGTATATAATTATGATTTAATAACTTATCCCTTTCACAAGATGTCAAAAGTGGATAGAAAGTGAAATATATTGAATGGACATCATAGAGATAAAGATTCAAATATTTACTGATGAGTGTAGATTGTTTGTGAAATGCATGCATAGCGGCAGAGGGAGGTTTGTTTTTCAGTGCTATTGGATGGTTGTAATGTAAAAGAATTGAAGATGTACTGATAAAAATAAAATAAAAACCTAGACAATATGATATAGGTTTAAGACGATATATTCCCTTCCCCCCATTGTCTTGCAATTTTATAATAAAATAATGTAATTATAAAAAATAATAGTTTGATGCAGTATATAGTTGTAATTAAACATTTTTATGTATATAGTGATTTATTATACATAAAAATTTTAAAGACATCTGAGTGTTTATTCATTTGTTTCATTTATCATGGCCATTGTTTATATATTATTTGAGATTTGGAAAATATATCTATACAATAAATAAATGAGTTTTATTTAATTAAGATAATAAAATTTTATTAATATGAAAAAAATTCTAATAATATAATATTTATCTAACTTGATTTTTTATAAAGAACTGTCTCAAACCCTCCCACCTACTCTCACTTTAAACAAACTACTCTCTTACCATTCCTTGTTATTTATAACTAGTTAAGAGTTCATATGTTTTATCTAAAAATTCCAAATTAGGCTTAATTACGATGTTGAGTTAAAACTTGCAAGTAAATTTTTTTTTAATTTGCTAGAATGAATCATTTTGTAACAGTCAATTTTACATCAATATATTGCCCTCCTCATTGTGATGTCTCAAACAAGTGCTTGCTTTGATAGCATATGTCAAAAAGAAGCATTTATTAATAATCTGTAAATTTATCATGTTTTTCTTTATTAAAAAATAATGAAAATGGATAAAATATAATATGAAATATAAGAGGACTATAAAACAGATGTGAGTGAACCAAATCCCAAAATTAATGATAAAAGGAATTATGTAAATTATATACAAAATCTTATAAAATATTAAATGAAGTAAAATCAAAACATATTTATGAATGGAATGTTAGAAAAAGCAAATAAATTTATAATGCAAGAAATTTAAAAACGTATTCCTCAACAAAAATATCTTCCTTTAATAATATAAAGCGGTAGGGGAGGTGGGATAAAACATGCTATAATTTTTATTTATTGATGTTAATTCCCCTTATATGATTTTTTTAAAAAGAAAAAGACAACTTAATATCAACAATATTAATAAAAATGTATTAGGTCGGAAAAAATTATTCTACTAACATAATTAGTGATCTGTCTAATTTGACGAATATGACCATATTAATTGGTGCAATGGAAGGCCTTAGTTTTAAAAATATATAGTGCTATTTGTAGATTTGTCTTTAAAAGTTAATTAAACAATTTATTTTAATTTTATTAAAACTTTTTAAGAAGACAATTATATTATTTATTAACTAAAATTAAGATGTGCTTAACTTATTTTCTAAAAAAATTTTCAGTTTACTAGAATTTAGAAGAAAAAGTGAGGAGAAACCCCATTTTTGTTAGTGCCAAATTATATTTGACAAACTCCATAAAGCAATTTGTTTTTACAGAAATATATATTTTTCTGCATTCTACATAATCTAAATTGCAGTTTTAATATTATATACATTTTCAAATAATAGAAAGAAGACACTGTATTATCAAGGAAGTATGGATTATAATAAAAAATTTAATATAAAATGCATGCAGCAATCTTTTTTGGAATAAATTTCTACATCACATTTATGAAAGTACCTAAAAAAACAATGTCGCATAAATCTCTAGATATAACTCATGAAAAAAAGTTTAACAGAAGATACATAAGAAATATAATTTCTGAAAATTTAAGAAATTTATTGTCAATCTGCATAAATATTTATTTTCAATACATATGAAAATCATTGTATGAAATAAACTGTTATTAACAAACTTTCTTTATAATATTTAAACTCCAGATTGAAATATGTTTTGAGGCTTGAAAAAATACAGTTAATTATTTTTAAAATATATTATTGATTTTAAACATTTGTTTGTGTATTTTATTATTAGTAGATTTGCACTTTATTTCTAAATGTTAAAGTCTTCATGGCTTATATAATGAATTAGGTTTATTTAAAAATTCATTTATCTATTGTTGTTTTAATAAGTAATGATAACTATATTATTATGTGGAAGTTGATAATGCAAGATTTGATAATTCCAGAAATGTCCCTAGACATCGAGGTTATACATAATACTAAATATAGAGGAAAATAAAATAGAATGGGTAAATAAATACTCAGTTTTAAAAATTAATAAACAATAGAAAAAGATAAAATTTGAGTATATTTAAAAAAAAATATTATTATTAGTTTAAAAAGAACTTTTATAAGAACATGAAAAGTTTATATAAAGTCTATGTCCAAAGGTTTAGATTATAATTAATGACAAAAGGTAATCTTTTATATTTTTTTTACATTTTATATTATTATTGTTCACTTTTAATGTTTATATGTTCACTGTCTTTAACATTAAAGGTTAAATGTTCATCATTTTTGTTGTTCCATGTTGTAATTGATTATTTATGGTCAATCATATCATCTAGAGAATTATCTAACTGCGCATCAGTGCTCATGTCATGTTAAAAACTTAATTGTAGAAGAATGTGCATCTAGTACACGACAAAGCATGCAGACTAAATGAAGTATTATGGATATTAGCATAAATATCTGTTAACATTTGAATCAGAAAATGAATGTCCATATAGGATTGTTGAATCTGAAATCTTTAATGAATAAAATTAAATATGGGCTTTCTATGAATAGATAGAATTGATGTATTGTATTCTTTTTACATAGGTGACAGAAATCTTCTATATTACTGCATCATTTTCTGTATTTGTAAAAATCCAAAGTAGGAAATGAATTCAAGTTTAGTTTTATTAAAAAGTCAAAGAATTTTGCTTGTAGTAACCAATATTTAATTTTTTTTAGAAAGTTGTTTATTATTAGAGAAAGGATTTTTTTTTTTCAGAATCTGTTCTGAGATATATGAATGAGTAAATGTCTCAATATTTGCATACATCTATGGGTGGTTTATAGAAAAGGTTAGGAATGTCTAGTATTGGTTTAATGAGATATTTCCAGAATCCTTCCATAGGGAGATGTTTGTCAGTTGGATAAATTTTAAAGACTATGACAATTTGAAGGAATATGGTAGCACATGTATTTTTTTGAATTGTAAATATGTAAACTGAGTGTAGACTTAGTTTATTTTGTGCTAGAGAGTTTTGTAGTTGGTTGAGAAAAATAGATGCCATTTTATTTCGCCCCAAAAAGTATTTTGATGAAAATCATTGTATAAAATTAACTGTTATTTAAAGCTTTCTTTATTATATTTAAACTCCAAGTTAATGAAGGTTTTACTTTTGTATTGTTGCATTAATTTCTGAACTGCTAAGATAGAATGGAAAGTCAACCACTAGGATCCTCTTTCAAGTATTGTTTGTTAATTTTCCCAATAAATATTAACCAAGTACAACATTTGTTTATATTGAATTCTGTTTAGTAAGTCATTTTGTACTCTTTCAATATTTGTAATAGAGTGTTTTCCTTGGAATTGAGGAAGATGGTGATGTTATTCATATAAGCAATATTTGATATGTTTGTTTTCAAGTTTGGGGTAGAAATGCCTGTTAAATTTTTATTTATCTTCTTGAGTAAAGTTAATATGTGTAGTAAATAGGAGTTACTTAGAGAAACTCTTGAAGTATTGAGTGATAGAAAATAAAGGATGGTGAATAACTGCCATTTAGCATAATATGTATTTCCTATTTAGAGGGGCATTTGTGGTGATATATATTATTGATGGTGAAATATTTATTTAGTATTTGATGAGGAAGTCTATAAGGATCATATCAATTGTTACTTTGATGACTAGCTGTATAATTTTAGGATTACATATTTTTTATTCTGATCAAATCAATAATTGTTTTAAATAGGAAGGTAGCTTGGGCTATCTATGATCCTTTTTTTTGAAAATTGACTTTTTGAAATGAGTGGGAGTATATATTGCATTTTTACTTTTATTATTGCTATGAGTATTTTTATTACTAGAGTAATCAAGTATACATTGTAAGAACTCACTTAGCTAAGAATTTGCAATTGACATTGCCAAATT
Source organism: Epiperipatus broadwayi (assembly GCA_028023455.1). NCBI lineage: Eukaryota > Metazoa > Onychophora > Udeonychophora > Euonychophora > Peripatidae > Epiperipatus > Epiperipatus broadwayi. The sequence continues at coordinate 19,102,616 of JAQFVV010000004.1, forward strand.
TTTACTTGGATAGGAGTCGTAGACAATTTAGTTACACAATGGTATCAAACTGTTTTATTCTTTTGGTGCCAACTGTTTAATAGATGTTGATCATTTATCATTTTATATATTTAAGAAATATTTGAAATTTTTGTTATTATATTATCTCTTTCAATATTTTTATTATTGTTGTTTTAATATTTGTATGTAGTGCATATGATAAATGTGTACATATTTTTTGATTTTTTTGTGTGTGTGGATAATTAATTTTTATATCTATTTTCTATACTTCTAATTTATTATTTGTATTAGTCTTTATAATTTATTCTCTATGGTTTTTTGTTTTTTTAATGATTAATAAACATCTATTCTTTTTTTTTTCTTTTGTAATTATTCTAGAATATAATGATTCATGAATAACTCCTTGTACAAGTTCTGCTTGTTTGGTATTATTTTATTTTGTTTTATATATAATATTAATTTTTCTCTTCATTTGTATATGTAATTCTTTTGGGTACATATGTGTATATGTTTTATGAAATGTTTTTTTTTCTTCTTAATTTAGCTGAGTGCACTTTTGGTGATGAACACTATAATCATATTGTTGCTGTTTTATTTATGAGCCCTCTTAATTATGGATAATATGTAAATTAGTTCATATATATATATATATATGTTTTATATATATGGTTTGTTTAATAAAATTAAAAATATATATAATAATAATAATTATTTTCATGAATAAGATTTTTTTTTTAACGTTTTGGTGCGTTTTATTTTAAATAAAATGAAACCGGTTTAGTTAATTTTGGGGGGGGGGGGGGAATAATTATTATAAAAAAATAACCTTAAAAAATAAAATATTTTTTTTTATAAAGGAAAAATTTTTACTTTTAAAAATTTTTTATAAAAAAAATAATAATTATGGATGTAGGTATTAAAATTATATTTTATAATTATATATAATTCACTTATTTAAATTTAAATATTTAAATTATAATTTAATAATAATTATTATAATTATTTGCATAATAAAATTAACCAAAATGAAAGATATAATCCACTTAACATATTTCTTTAACTAATAATTATTAAATAATTATTAATACTTTATCCAAATTTATGATATTTAATTATATAAACTAGTTTTGAGATAGTCTCAATCAAGTGCTGTATGTTAATTTATATTCCAAATTTTGTAAGCACAGTTCATTAAAATTAAATTATTGGATTTTAAACAATTAAATGTTATTGTTACCTCATATATAAGTACAATATTATTTGATGAACTCATTAACTTGATTGATTAAAAACAATTCTTGTACCTTGGTCTACTTCTGATTCAAACAACTTTTAACTTTTTGGAATGGAGTGTCCCTATATTGAAGTTTTAAAGAATTGATTTGAGACAATTTTCACAATAACTTCAGTTTTAATAATGTTAGAGCAAAAAGTTATACATTGATAGAAGCTAGAAAAACTAGGGGAAAATATATGATTAACAAAAACAATGATTACCTTTAAAAAACTAAGAAATTTTTTTTTCAATATCCTAAAAAATTATTGCTTACTCTTTGTTCATAATTTCAAATTTATCATAATTAAGTTTTAATGTACATTGTATTCCTTACAAAATTCTGATTCAAAACATATATAATACTTCTTATCTGAGGTAATTTATAGCCTCAGAAGTTATAAAAAGAGAACCAAAAGAATTAGTCATTTTTTCTTACAATCCAGAAATTACAAAATCTCAAGGCATCTATGAGAGAAAAGATTCTTCCTAATAAAAGATACAAAACAAATCATTTCCAGAATGTGGATATGCATTTTTAATCATAGTAATTGGTTTTTTGTCCATCCATACTAGAAATTGAAGGTCTCTGTCTTTATCAATGATAAAATGAGACTCATCTCTTCATTTTATATTTTTTGTGCATACCAGTACTATTATTTTGTTATATTTATTGTCCCACAGAGATATAATTTATTTGCATATAGCTTATTTTCTAGCTATAGACTTGAAAATAATGTGATGCAAGATGTGGCAAAACTACTGATTCACAGCATGGGAACCAAGGCATAGGCAAGAATTTGGACTTGATTCTTTGCCTGCATACAATTCCATGTGATATTCATATCCATTGTTATTGTCACCACACACCCACCATTTGAAATTTCTCTTTATTGGCTTTAAGAGTTTATATTTTCACATGGGACTATACCCAGTAAATTTTGTGATTGCTTCATCAACTGCAACCTTTCTGTGCATTTGATAATCAGCCTTAAAATTTACATTGCACTGCTCTATAATACCTTGATTTTATATATAAAAATCATGACTTATTATACAAACACAGACATATAAGTACAAACACACTAATGCGAATACACATACTGTTTATAAAATAAGGTTGCCTCGAACTTGTATTAGAGCCCCAAAATTTCATTGTATATAATGGGTTAAATTTATACTTACAGTCAAAATCACTTTCATTATACAAACACAGACATGGTAGTACAAACACACTAATTATATTTATTACTGAGAAGTACTTTCATGAAATAATACCTTTTTAAAACAATAATTCAAATAATAAAAAAATCTAAAATGGCTTACGTTATTTACATTTGTTTTTAGAATGAAGACTTTGAAATTGCAAAATCTTTGATGCATGCTGAATCGACTTCCAAATAAAATTTTTCCCATCAAAAATGTATACCTTGGTTTCTTTGTACAATCTAATAAATTGAGCAAAAAAAAATTAAATGGACTTATTAATAAAAAAAATAATATTAAATCTAATTTTTATCCGATTTTAACAAGACATACATCATTCAAAACAAGAATTAAAACTGCAGACAATGACAGCATTTATGTCACATGCATAGCCAGCCATTCAGTTTTCCTGTAATTTTAAAATGGAAACAAATAAATTATAATTTCAAATGATGAATGCAGCAATCACACTAAACATTGTGATGTCATTGAAATAGAAATTGTTAAAGTTGATCTCTAGCTATTATAACAGATGCTCTTTAAAACGCTAAATAACACATAATCATGCAATGCAAATCTTAATATGACCTTAACTCGATCTTATGGTATTATTATTATAAATAAAATATAAAAGAAATGTACCATCTATTTACTTTTGAATAATGATTATTAATATTTAATCAAATTAATTTATAAAAATATCTGTGACTTAATTTGTAAATGTAATTCAAATATGAAGTGTTAATATTTATTATATCCAAATACGTATTAACATATTTTAATAAATAACAGTGATTACAGATGGTACTTATGTATTAGATCTGCTATGCCTTTTCACATCCATATCAGTCAGCTGATAACTTTCTAATCTTATGATGTCATCAAATAGCATGTACACTGGAGCTTCTGACAAACTTAAGTGGTACATTTTTCAAAATAAAACGTGTACATGTTATTTCATGTCATTTTCACAAGATTTGGAATGTTATCATCAGACTGATACGTATGTGAAAAGATAAACAAGGCAAAATTCTCAATACAGTAGTGCCACACTGTGCCAACCAGAGTAATCAATGGATGCTAGAAGTCGTGCATAAAATCCCTATCTAGTGTCTACTCATCCAATATCCCCAGACTAGTTTCTGGCTTGTGGCATTACTCTGGTTGGCACAATGTGGCACTACTGTGTGGAGAGTTTTGCATTGTTTATAAACAATAATGTGCTAATATAAGAGATGGTGATCATGTGATATGTGAAAAGATGTAGCAACTCTAAAACATAACACTAATTACACCAAACTAAATCTGAAAAAGTACAGTTTTAACAATATGAAAGATATACATTTGTACACAAAAATAATACAAATATATTATGATACTAAATAAAAACAGGTAGTTGCGAGTTTTTAAAACTGCACTTTGTGCCGTCAAAGCTTCTCCCACCCCCCGCACAAGGTACACCATTCTACCATTGCAAACATGATCAGAAATTTCAAAATTTTACTTAAAATTAAAAAAATACTAGGTGTTACTGACCTTATTGATAAAATTAAAAGATTGAAGTGGAGTTGGGCTGGACATATTGCTAGAAGAGATGATAATAGATGGACAATTGAAATTTTAAACTGAATTCCAAGAGACTGTAAACGACCCAGAAAGAGACCTCATGTGAGATGGATGGATGAAATAAAAAAATGTGCAGGGGTGTTGTGGAGAAGAGAAGCTAAAGATCGGAGAAGATGGATTAATCTTGGAGAGACCTTCATCCTGCAGTGGATTGATAATGGTTGATGATGATGATGATGATATTAACTCTGGCATCAAATTACAAAATGGACACTAAAGCAAAATTACTAAAAATAAAACTACAGGAGCAAAATAAAAATAAATTTATTCAGTCACTTAAGTAAGTATATTAATTACAAAAATAATAAGAATATTAACTATAAAATGCACAGTAAAGCTAATAAAAAAAAAGAAAATACTATGTCTCTACTAACTGTGGCAGAAAAGTAAAAAAAAAAAAAGGACAAATCAAAAAATAAACAACCTAAAAATGGAGAGTTAGCACATGTTTATACAATATAACAGCTGCATGGGATTTTGATTGAGAAATGTCTAACTATATTTATTTTGCTAAAAGACAAAAAAGAAATTGGTAAACTTTTATCAAAAATATGAAAAATAAATAAATGAATAAACTTTTGTAAAACTGAATCAATGAGGTGGTCTGATTTTTTTAATAATGTCCAAAATGCAAATGAAAGTGCCATCTTTTTTCTGCAGCTGGCTAATTGTATTTCCTGTTTCAGACAAAAAATAATAATAAAATTTTTATTAAAATGGAATCGATGGGGTGGAGTGATTTTTTAAAATATTATACAGAATGCAAACAAAAGCATCATTTTCTTTGTGCAGTCTTCATCAGCAGATTGTAGTTCCTCAGTTTTATATGCTTTCCAGCAATCTGAATAAATTGTCAAACTCTTTTCTACATTTTGCTTGATCGCTTCCACCAAAGTTGCCTCTGCTCTATCCTCAATGGCCACAATGAAACAAAATCTCACAAACACCTGTTTTATTTAGTATTGTAATGTGTTTTTATTATTTTTGTGTATGAATTTATCACTTAAGTTTGTCAGAAGTTTTGGTGTTTACATTATTTGACAAGATCACATGATTTATTTGACAGGATTGCAAGGTTAGAAATTTATGAGCGGAATGATATGCAGATGTGAAAAGGCATAGCAGGTTTAACACATAAGTACTCTACAGATTTTATCTCAAGACTGCACAAAGCAACTTCGGAAATCATGTATAATTTCTGAATTATAATTTGACACTATTGACTTAATAAATAAATACAAATTTTACTTCCAATTCAGGCTAAATAGTGTAAATATTTAACTGAAGAGCAGTTTTAATTACCTTTAAATGTATTTTTGATATTTCATTGATATATATCTTATTTTCAAGGCATGTATATCTAAAGAACAATTTTATTAATGTTAATTAATTAAGTCATGTGTTTTGCAGTTTTAGGGTAGTGGAACAAAGGAATTAAAGATCCTTGATTGAAATTCAAACTGTCCTGTCCAGTATTTAAATACCTCAATGACTAACCATCGATTATCTTATTTATTATATCATATCATATAAATTAATATTTTTGAGTGTATTTTTAAAAAGCAAAGAGATAGATAGACTAATATATTTATCAAAAATCTAAAATAAGATATCCTTAAAAGTTATAGGAAACTACTTCATAATTGTCTGTTTATAATGATATATCGTATTCAACTAAAATTAATTTTATAAGAAAATCTTATTAAATAATATTATTTCTAAAATTTGGATATAGTGAGATAGACTTCTACAACTTTTATGACTAACAAAAAAGTTCCACACACAAAAAAAAAAGCATAAACACTTGAATTGTTTTTTCTTTCTTTTTTTTTTTTAAAAAAAAAATTCTTTCTTTTTTAAAAAAACCTATTAGTCATTATTATATTAAGCTTAATGGATAATTGGAGTAACCTAGTTTTTGAAATCACTGGATGCAGACAGTAAGACATTGACTAAGGATGGGATTTTAATTATAATAACAATTTGTAAGAGTTACTCCTAGTTTAATTAAAGCTCTTTTTTTTTTAAAAAAGTAAAAAAAAAAAGGATTTTAAATTTAATAATGAGATGCCTAATTCTTTAAGTTAAAAAGCCATTATTCTTAAAGATTTTTTTAAATATGTATTTTATTATTCTCTAACTCTAACTTATTTTTTTTCCATGTGTCATAGCATCGGCCGGGAAGCAAACCCGCTAACAAGAGACAACTATTTGTAAGGTGGCTGTGCTGACCTCTCGACCACCAACGCTTGACATGAGAAGTTACTATCTTTTTACATGTATGTATGCATTCATATATATTCAAACAAATAGTAATGCCAATTCCATATACACATCTCTCTAAATATAGCTGCATACTATTCAACACTAAAGATAAAAAAAAAAAATCTGCTCAATTTATGGATACAAGATTTATATTAATACATAAATCGTTATTATTTATATAGAAAACAACCAATAAATTTTCATAAAGACAATAATTGGAAAACAAATACTATGTTTAAAAGTATCAAAGTAATATAATTTATTTAGAAAGCAAACATTCTAAAAGAAATTAATGACTATAGTGTAATTGTGTGCAAACATAGGTATAATTATGTGCTAACATTCCATAAGAAATTAAAAATTTAAAAATAAAATCACAAATCGGGCAAAATTAAATCACATTTGTTAAAATCATTCATATAAATAAATTATAAATAGTAGACAAGGATTGTCAATTTAATAAGACCAAATTGAATTAGAAAAGGAAAAAACCCACAAAACATTTTCTATTTACAAAGCAGGGGAAATTAGTTAAAGAAAAATGTAATATTTAAATACAAGTATATTGTCTATACTGAACTTAATGTAATTAGAAGGGATTTGAACCCAGATTTCAAGCTCACTACATCTATCCATTCCATCTTATACAACTATAACCATGACCACATATATGTGAAAAAGATAATCTCCAATACATATATTTTGTGCTGAACCAGCACTCATCAATTGGTTCAGATCATCATCTCCCACACACAAACATAATCAGTGCTCAGTTTATATTAAGATAGCAAATCTTCAAACTTTATTGGACAGGCTTCAATCTTCTCCACCTTCCATCATCAGATTTTCAATGATATGAATGGCTGAAGAGTTTGAAGATTTGTTATCTTAATATAAAATGAGCACTGATTATATATATATATATATGTGTGTGTGTGAGAGAGAGAGAGAGAGATGATTATCTGGACCAACTGATGGTGCTAGTTCAGCATGAAATACATATGTTGGAGATCATTTATCTTTTTGACATTATGTGGTCATGTGTATCGGTTGTATAAGATGGAATGGATAGATATAGGAAGCTTGAAAGCCTGAGCTCAAATTCTTTCTAATTAACAAAAAGTGCAAAAACTTTTACTGCTTTTGTTAATGAGATTCGCAACACTTTTTAACATTTTTTATAAACTTTATATTCCTAAATTATTTTCATATTGTTATTTTTGAACATATGAAACTTTCAAAAATTACACTTTCTTTTCTTTTTTTTTCATTTGTGTGTGTGTGTGTGTGGGAGGGTGTCCAAATTTTTTTTAAAGTAAACACTTGCTTTGTGAATAAATACTATTATTTTATGTAGCGTGATGTTTCTTTTATTTTTCTTTTTTTTTACCCCCAAAAAATCATTTTTTAATTCTGAAAAAATGCAAGTTTTTCTGTTTTTTTTTTTGTTTCTTATCTTTTTACTAAAAAAAAAATCATGTTATTGATAATTTTGTTGTTAAATAATTAATATTACTTTGCTGAATAAATTATTTTTACTTCAAAATATATTGTTACAATTTCATTTAACATTGTCAAACTTCCTCCACTCACAACTTTGACGCCATCCATTTCAGATATATACAATAATGATTATTACTAATCATTATCGAACCTAGAGATCCGTGTGTGTAAATTTAAAAAATCAGATATATTAATCTTTAACTGAGGTTTAAAGTTTATATCTGTGCTAGAGATAATATCTAGTTTCGAAAAGATTAGTAATAATCATTAGTGTATTTATCTGAAATGGATGGCGTCGAAGTTGTGAGTGGAAGGAGTTGGACAATGGTAAATGAAAATGTAACAATTTACTCTAGATAAATACTTTGCGTATAATAAAGATATGTGTGTGAGATGGTGACCTGGGCCAACTGATGAGTGCTGGTTCAGCACGAACTGCATCTTGGGGGTCATTTGTCTTATATTGTATCTTTATTTATATGAATTTGAAAAAAATGGGGAAGTGTGGAGGTGTTTAGTATATCTATAGAGATTATCTCTAGCACAGATATAAACTTTAAACCTTAGTTAAAGATTAATATATCTGATTTTTTATTTATTTCAAATATATCATTTTTTAAAATTTTATTTAATAGATTCCTTAATTAATAAATTAAAAAATAATGCAAACATTTTATTTTTTTAGCAATTAGTTCTTCTTGTACTTAATGCCCATCAAGCAGCCAAATAATATATATGTATAGTATATGCTTTTCCCCCCAATTATCATGCCTGTTTTTTTATTCATTTCATTTACAAGACTTAAATAATATATCTAGGGATGGCCCTAAGAATTTTGCTGTCCTGTGTGATAACACAGTTTGCTATCCTTCTTTAAAAAAAATCTCTTTTAATAATATCTTAAAAGCTATGATGTTAATCTAAGCTTTAACATGACTAATCATAAGTTCTAAATAATAGCATCTACTAATAAAAATTTATAAGTTAATGAAAAATGATCACAAACTCTTTTTTATTGAAAGGGAGATAATTTATTATTATAAATGTCAACAATCAATTTTTAGATATTTATGCAATGCTTTGTTTCTAAATATTGGGTTTCTTTTTTTAATTTCATTTTCTATATTCTAGTTTTTATTTTATCAAACTTATTAAAATTATTTTAATAGCTAAATTCTCATAGCTGCACCAAAAAAGTGTTATTAACAAATGCTGCAGAACCATATTCATATATTTTGATTATTTCTTTAATTAATTGGCTTATTCTTAATCAATTATCTCATTATTGTTGTTTAGTCTTATTAGTTTGGTTTTTAAGCAAAAATATAAAGAAAATTTTCATAATTATATTTATTAATAAACATGTTTTTTTCTCTCAATATGTTGTATATTTAAGTGCAGTCATAGAGGTGCAAATTTTAAGACTTCAGATGAACATATTGCACCCAGTTGTATGACTTCCAATGCAATGATAGAATTTCTTATGAAATCCCCCAAAATAAAGCTATTTAAATATTTTCATTTACTATTTTTCAAAATAGTATTTTAAAATGTTTTATACAAATTTGTAAAATAGAAATATTGGGAAAAAAAACAATTTATGAATTAAAAGAATTATTGAAGCTAATTTCAAACTCACTTTAAACTTTAGATTTAAGTTAACTCAGGGCTAATAATAGAATCAAAAATGAATGAAGGATATGTAGTTATTTTGCTATTGTCATGTTATCTGGTATTAATATTGGCAATGTGATATAAAACCCAACATAATATTACATTATTTTAAATGACTATATTGTAAAAACTAATGTTCTCCTGAAGTCTGCTTTCAACAAAAAAAAAATTTAAAGAATTCTGTTTTGTTTTCCATACAGTAGTGCCACTCAGTGCAAGCCAAAGTAATCAATGGATTCCAGAAGGATTGTGCTAAAATACCTATCTAGTGCCTACTCATCCATTGATTACTTTGGCTTGCACTGAGTGGCACTACTGTATGGAGAGTTTTGCCTGTTTTAATAACAGTTATGATTAAGCATAGGAAATGGTGATCGTGTGATTTTTTTTTTCATGTAGTTTAGCCAATTTTGCCACCTCATGCAAATGCATGTTTACAAATCTGTAGAGGAGACCCTGAATGTATCTAAAGAAAGTAAATATTTCAAAGTTTAATAACTCTATCAGTGCAATGCTTTGTTAGTTCATTATAACAATGAATAGTTCTGATCTTTTCAATGCAACAAATCTTTGCATCTTAATGATAGAAAGAATTTAGTAATCTTTATGATGAAGCTTTAAATATTAATATCGTGTTTACAAATAATCTAAAGTCAATAAACTTAAAGCTATAATTTTTTATTAACATTAAGTAATTATTTTTTACATCCAACATTACATATGTCCAATGGAGTCTATAGTTAGCTGGAAACAGAAGTAAGTATAACTCAGTAATAGATTTAATAGTAATGTTTGGTTAACAAAATGTAACCATATTAAGCTATGATTAACAGCATTTATTATTACTATTAATTTTTTTTCTTTATAATACATTATGGTATTTACACCCATACCAGTGAAGTTGATAAATAGGATATTAATTTTCTTGTTTGATATCATGCAAACAAATTACAATAGTTCTGATTATGAAATTGTAATCAATTATATAGCTTCTGTTACATTTGATTGTTCATATTGTTAATTAGAAATAATAGTACTGATTATTCTGAACTGAGATTATAGAAAAAAATGTATTTTATGATGATTGATTAAAAATAAAATCGGGTGCCTTTGGTTGATAAAATGATAGTTAAAAAGAATAATTAATAATATTGATTTCAAATTTTTTAATTCAAGATTTGTAATAGTTTATTCAGAGACAGGTTACAACAATTGGAATACTAAACTAAATTATATTAAGGAAATAGAATGCAATAAATAACTACCACTGATGTTAAAACAGGAAACACTCTCCATATTGCATGGTGATCATGTGATCTTTAGTGGTTTAATGTGACTAATGCTTCATTGGAATATCCTTTATGGATACAAACATATGACTTCTATTGTTAAAAAATTGTAGAACATATTTAAAGTATTTTTGGAAAAATATTAGAAATATTAAAACAATTACAAATGTGTATCTGACAATGATATATGAAAAAACAAACAAAAAAAAAAAGATTTATTTAAAAAAACAACAACAATAATTTGAATTATGGGTAATCGCAACCTAGCAAAATATCAAAGAATCATATGTACAATGAAGAAAATATATGAAACTGGAAAAACTAAAGACTTCAATGAAACAAAACTATTCAATAGCATCTGTAAGTGAAAAAAAAATATATTGGAAGAAATATTTAATATGTAGATCTAAATATTGAGAAGTTAAAACAAATTATGTTAAAATGGTGATAAACAATTGTAAATTTCCACTGCCAAAGATCAAATATTATTTGCTTAGTCTGTTCAATTTATATTTGGATAGAGAATGTGCATATTTAATATTGTGAAATATTAGGAAGGGAAAACATAAACTTTAATGGAGGGGGTAAATTTTTAAAATCATGAGTTTATAATAAAAATACATACTTAATTGCAAAATTTTCTCCATCCTTGCTTCTACACTAATATCAATTTAAATGCAATATGAAGTTTCATATAATCCCAATTTAGATTTCAGTTAGATAATGAAATTATTAGATACTAGTTAAACTGCAGTCAAACATTCATATCTGGTTGCTCGTTTGGTAGCAAGAGATTGAATTACAATGTAATAATAAATCGTGCTTTCACACTTCCAACGTAAAGCTATAACAACAAATTGAAAATTAAATTTAATGGCAACTTTTTAACGTAATGTCTTGAAAACTTTTGAAAATTTGACAATGTAAACATGGTTGATGTGGATAAAAACAAGTTATTTAAAAAAGTGTAAAAAATGATAATTACATAGTAACGTGTACAAGGCAGCTATATACTCATTAAATTATTCTGAAAATAATACATAAGAAAGTTTTAAACTTAATAATTTCATAATATATAGTATTAGTAGTTTATTATTTTTAGGTAGCAGTTGACTGGTTGAATTTCAGAAATTAAATTCAGTCTTAAACATGCATGCACAGTTCTTTATAATGTTGAACTATAAAATGCTGCATTTCTTATACAAGATTATATTTTACTCTGTTAATGCTTCTTCATTAACTTTTCATCACAAATACTTCTTCAGCATATTTCACTGTTCATGGACCATTGGTTTCACAAGCACCTTACTGTTTGCATTTCACTTAGCACTGAACTGCTCCCTGGCTATGTTCTTAACACTCTGCTGGCATTTTAGACAATCCATTTTGTTTTGAGATCTAATTTGCATAAACAGATTTACTATCTTTATGCATATTAGCATATTCAAATCATTTTGGTATTTGCATAACTTAACTCATTATGCATCTTCTTATTTCCAGAATGATCATTAATGTCTTTTATATTGTCCAGTTATGCTCATATGTGTAACTTTATTCATGATTTACACAATTCAGTTAATACAAAATAATACCTTCTTTTTTCTTCATGCTGTGACTCACCATTCTGTGAGTCTTGGTTCAAAGTTTCTTTTGTTTTATGTCTATTTTGGTATTAGTAGATGCATACCTTTTAATATCTCACTTATTTTCCAGAGAATATTCTATACGAGTGGTAGCTGAACCTGTTATCTTCTCCATTTATCTTTATTGAATCAATGAAACAGGTTTTTTAATAGTTAATGTGTCATATTATTTCTTTACTGTCTTTGGTTTTAATTAAATTTGCTTAGACAGTAGCCTAATTACAATTCCTGATATCCATTTTTACCTCAATATGACCATTATCCAGACAGTCTGTTCTATATTGACAGCTTCAATTTTTGCTTCCTGCCTTTAATTTTTCCTGGAACCAACAAAGAAATATGCATTCCACATGGTGTTCATTAATAATTTTGCTAGGATTTTTTTGGTTACAGAATATGGTATAAAATGCTGTTAAACATTGATATTGTTGCTGCTTCATAAATATTCACATACTCCATTCTATTCAGCACACTTAAGATGTTGAATGGCTTTTTCTGCTAGTCCATTTGACTCAAGTAGTATGGAAATGTTAAAACATGCTGTATTCTCTTCTGAGCAAGAAAATTATTTAATTGCATTGAACAAAATTTTGCACCATAGTCAGTAACTATGAGCTCAGGAGACCCATGTATTGCAAAAAGTTTGTTTAGTACTTTTATTACATAACACACATTGATATTTTTTACCCTTCTGTATTCCTTCCATTTGGAATATGAATAACTACAAAAAATATATATCCATGAAAAGGCTCTGCATAAACTAAATGGACCATTTCCCATGATATTTTTACTTCAGGCCAAGACTTGAAACTCTTTCATAAGTAATCTCACTGTTCCTTGACAGGCTTAACATTTCTTTACAGTATCTTCAATGTCATAATTCATGTCCAGCCACCAGATATATAAAAAGGCCAGTTCTTTCATATTCTGGGATATCCCTAGTGTAGCAACTATAACATATCTTTCATTCCTTCAGTTGAAATTAATACTCAGTCCATCATAAAAATACATTTTTTACACTAGACAAATTTTCCTGAGCATTCCAGATTTTTGGCACTACAGTTTGTTTGCACTTTTGGCCATCTTTACATAATCCAATTTTTAATTAAATGCTATATCATATCATTTGTTGTTTATTTTACTATAAGTTTATTATTTAGTCTCTTTAGACTTGAGTTATATAGTGGTGGAAATTTGTCCTGGATCTTAATTTTCAATTTCGTTGTCTTGATGCTTTTAACAGTTATTCTCTGAGGTCGGAAACAGTCATACTACAATATCAAGTTAATATTCTCAGTTATTAAAAAATTATCGATTATATAAGATGGAGTGAATAGCTGAAGGGAGCTTAAAAGTCTGTGTTCAAATTTCCTCTAATTACATCTAAAGTTCAGTATATATTAAAATTACTTGTATTCAAATATTACATATAGTGGTAAATTTTTTGTGTCTGTTTACTTTTACTAGTACTATCACTATTTCTTCTACATTCATAGAATTACCTTTTACATTTGCAGCTACAAAATTTGTCTTTTTTTATTTGTATCTTATTGTTCCATTTTTCAATAATGGCTGTCCAGTTCTTAAAAGAGATGTGTAATACACCCTGACCCACTATCACTTTTCATTTTTGTGATTTGTTTGCAAATTTTAGCCTATTAAATTTGACGTATTCTCATTTTCCTTTACTTTTTTAATATTTGCAGCATTCATAACTAATTCTCCCCTCAATTTATTATTGGCAGGAAAATCCACTTTAGTCATTTGTTGTTTATTTGTACAAACCTTTGATAAATGACCTGTAAGTCCATAATTGTAACACTTGTCTTTCTTTAATTTACACATTCTTTTTATATCCTTCTGCACCAATAGCAGGTGATAAACTTCTGTTTAATATCTGTGCCTTCGCCTTGTTTGTATGTGTGGTTAGCTTAACTTTATCTGTCATATTTTTAAATTCTAGAATATGTTCTAGAACAGTTTCATATGTTATCCTTTATTCAATGATGGCAGCATACTTTAGTGATAACTCACCAGTATGTGACTAACTTTCTCATCTCACATGTTCAATAATAACTGGTCTAATAGCATATTTTCTAGGTAGTCTTTAAATTCACATTACTTTAATAATTCTTGTAATACTATATTGTACTCCTTTATGTTTTCATGTAGTGATTGCTATGTATTTTAAAGTTCTTGGTTTGAAATATGTATTTAACTTTTGCAGAAACTTCTCATATAGAATATCTTCAGGCATTTTTGGATCACAGAGATGATTTACTGTCATAGCATATCTTTTCCTGACTTTCACATTACAGTAGTAACTTTCAACTTATTATCGATAATGTTATTAATTATAGTGTATCTTCCAACACTACTAATAATATATTTGCCATTCCAAGGATTTTTGATATCAAATGGCATTATCATACTATTCTGCATTCCCATTTTATAGGTCCATATTACTAATTGATGCTTAATTCAGGTTCTTGAGACTGCACCAATTGATGTGTATCGGTGTCAAATTATTGACCTGCGTCAATTGATATGTACAGGTTTTGAACTAATTATGGCAATTGATATATACAGAATCAAACTAACCTAAGGCAGCTTGTACATTTATTAAAATATTTTGAAAATAATACACAAGAAGGTTTTAAAGTTAACAATGAGTTTATTACTCAGAATATTGTATATAATATTAGTAGTTTGTTAGTATTTTCAACTAATGGCTTGTCAGCTGAATTCCATAAATTAAACTGTTTTAATCATGCATGCACAATTCTTTATAATGTTGAACTATAATGCTGCATTTCTTATATAGTACTTTATTTTATTCTGTTATCATTTCTTCATTCATTTTTGAGTTCTTCAGCATATTTCACTGCTCATGGAATGCTATTTCACAAGCCGTTTACTGCTTGCATTTCACTTAACACTGAACTGCTTTCTAGATATGTTCTTAACATTCTACTGATATTTTAGGTAGTCCATTTTGTTTTGAGATCTAATTAACATTAACAGTTTTATATCTAAGTCATATTTTATATTGACCAGTTATTCTCATACAGATATAACTTTATTTATTATTTACACAATTTAGTCAATACACAAATAATAGATACAGTGCAAATCTCAGCTTTACACCAGAAGACCAAACAACCAATTGTGGGGGTCTGGTTATGATTAACTTTTAACTTTATTTACAGCTAACATTCTGATATCTAGAATGATCAAAGGGATAGTGCAACACTTCATATTTATAAAAAACTTGTTCAAATTTCCAAACCACTTTTTTTTTCAGTAAATGATTGCTACTTTTTCTGAACTGTGTAAAAAAAAATTTGAAAAATTTGATAAAATTATTAATTATTTAGCATCTTTTCATGATCTAATTTTCAGTTGAATAGATAAACTCAAATGCTACAACATTGTTCATTTTAAATAGTATTGTGATTAATAGGCAAATATCTGGCTAATACTAAAGTGATGTAGATGGATTCATTTTTAAATAACTCATTTTACCACTTTCATCAAGTATATTTTGCTTATTCTATAACTCCATCATATCTAGAGTTTTTTTAAGATGTTGTAACACAGGAGTTAACAAAAACAAAAAGTAATCTCTTTCAACTTAATATTTGTTTTTGCAGGTAATCAAAGTGAAGCTCCTGGCAATTGGATAAATAAACTGTAGATTAAGAATTCATTTTCTAAAATGATACTGATAATCAATATGTTTACAATCTGATAACTATCTTTACCTTAATTATGTCAATATTAACTCTAGATTAACTTATTGTCATTTCTATATCTGTTTAATTATATTTTATTAATATATAGGGTACATGAGCACAGACTTTCACATAATCCACCACTCTCCACACTATCTCATAACACTGATACACTTGAACACATATATGTTGAAAAGATAAATAATCACCAATATACGTACTTCATGCTAAACCAGAAATCATCAGTTAGACCAGATTACCATCTCTACACATATATGCTATAAGTGCTCAGATATATATGAAGATAGCCAATCCTCGTACTTTAATGGACAGGCTTCAATTTACTCCACACTCCAACTCTTCAACCGTCCATCCAATTGAAAATCTTATGATGGAATGCTCAGTTATTTTTTTAATAACAAATAGTTTTCATAGCATTAAAAAACTGTAAGCATATTCCTTAGCATTTTTCCTTTAATAAGTTTATTTTTATCTTTCATTATTTTCACTGTTATATATCTGCATATACATACTTAATTATTAAATGTATGTAAATAAATCATTTTTTATAGCGCGATGTTTGTAAACTGTAATATTTAACACAGCATTACGCTGTTGCACATGCGCTTTGAAGATTTTAACTATAAATGAATGAATACTAACACTCAACAGCAGTAGAACAAAATTTGAAAATTTGTTGTATAAATATTTTAAAAGATTCTACTCACTGGGGATACATTTAAAAAAAAACATTACTAAATCTATATTAAGGTCATGTAATTACTGATAAGTTTGTCATTGGAGAAATATTTTTAAATAAAATGATTAAAATTTAATTATTGCTGGTTTATATCTTAAATGTATTATGAATATTAATGTGGACTAGGATATAACATGAATGGAGATTACTTAAAAATATTATACAGCTGCCTAAAAATTTGGTTCATTCATTATCTTTTTTATTTTTATTTTAAATAATAAACTTTATTAAACAAACATTTAAATATATACAGGAAATAGCTACAAATTAGTTTTGATTCACTTTATCCTTTGTACCAAATTTACCAACCCTGACTCCAAAGCACCACACTGAAAATCCATAAGACTCTCGTTGGTGAAATGTTAATCGTCGTTTTCTTATTAAATCCTAGAGTTAGGCCATACAAATCGTATTCCTAGTTTGCAAAAATCAATTTGTTTGGACTCTAGTAAAAAGTTAATGGTTTAAATGCAGGTTAATTTAATTTTTTTTTTTTTTAAGTGTCATAGCATCGGCCGGGACGCAAACCCACAACCCGGGCAACTGCCTGCAAGGGCAAAGCCGTCGCGCTGACCTCTCGACCACCAATGCAAGACAATTTAATTTAATTTTAAAAAAAACAACAACATTAAATTACCTTTGTTTATATCATTATTATTATATATACAAAATTAATATTTGAAACAAATAATAATAATAAACATGTAAAATTATAATTATTGGATGTTTATCTAATAATATTAATGAGGGGGAAACAATATTAAAGTGTATTTATACATCACAATAATTTAACTATTTTTAAAAATATGTATGATTAAACCAACATTGATCTGAAAACCCCTAAGTTCAAAGAATAATTTATATTCAAAAAATGTTCAAAAAAATACAAAATTATTTAAATACAAACCTGTAATTATACTATAAAATAAAAAAAATGTTTACAAATTAAATACACCGCATTAGCATACCTTAGATTTAAACTACTAGTAAATATTCTTTGAAGAAATAATGTAATACAGAAATAAAATAAATACATTTAAATTCATCATTTATATTTGCATGATTGTGAAGAAGTTTTGCATTGGTAATGCATGAATGTGAACCATTTTGTTTAAACATTTAATTAGATCATCCAATGTGGTGTTACAAAATCCAGACCATAATTTCCATAGAACATATTAAAATCTGAGCATTGTGTGAATACATATTGCAATAGTAAAATTTAAAACAGGTAGATGGAAGATGAGTTTGAACCTGAAATATATAATGATATATAATAATAACCAAGATATGTGATAATTTATATTCAAGATGTGTGTCATAGTTACGTAAATTTGGGTTCAAATAAATAAATTGAATGATGAATAAAATTTTAAATTCAAGTATATAATATTAACCAATGTAGTGATGATGATTTATCATTTAAAAATACAAGTTACTCCCCAAAATATTTTATTTGTTTGTCAATTTCAATAAAAAAAAAAACTCAAAGGTGCCAAACCTCCTAAAAAGAAAGTTTATTTTTGAAAAGGGTTTTAAAGAAATGATCGATGTTTAACTATTACCACCATCTCAGCATGTCTTCCAACGGATTACATGATTTCTCAGGGCTGTGGATATTTACTAGCATATGGGTGTAAAAAGCATATATTTGGATTAAGTATACTCACAACTATCAACACCTACACAAAAATATTACAATAACAAAAATATTTTAAGTTTAAGCTATGGTTCAAGTTTAAGGTCTTATGATATTTACAATGATAAGATCTTACCATGTTAAATATTGATACAGTCATTAACCATGGTTTTTTCAGATAACACTCTTTTAATATTTTACTGTTGTTTTCCTCATTTTTCCAATGACATTCTGTGAGATATACTATCTGTAGTTCTTGAGTAATTTATATGGCACTATTCATTTCTTCCTTCTTTATTTTATAAATGCATTGAATAATCTGCTTTTTCAAACATCACCACTAATCTTTGGATCCAACTGCATTTCCCAGGTTGTTTTGACTGATGTGTTTTGGTTATCTAGCCACAAATGATAGATGAATTTCTTCTAAATAAATTTATCATACTGACTGTGGTCACTGTAGCATTGAAAAATACTTTAACAGTCAACAAAATATCTCATGGTGAAAAAGTTTTAATCAATGATTATTTCTTCAGCATGGATCATGGAACTTGGCTTCAATAGTAGATTGCACTCTAATGCAAAGCAATATGGAATGAACTGATAGGCTTCTACAATTAGAATGATTGTAATAAGAATTTCTAATTGCTTGTTTCCAACCTATTTATATCAAATTAATGTTGTTCAAACAACATGTTCACATAATATATACGTCACCAGCTAGGAGATAAATAACATTTGCATCATTACAACAATATATTTTTTCAAAAACACCCCCTTTATTCTCTCCAAAACATGTGGATACAAATTTTAATACATTATGTCATGTTTTTTTATAAATAAAAGACGAAGAGGAAAAAAAAATTGTTAACATGGGAAAAAGAAAAATTCACTGCCAACTTTTAATTTTTTAAATATAACTTCTAAAATATTATCAACTTTAACAATATTTTTTCCGAATTCACCAACTGATTTCCTATAAGAATGGACAAATTGTTTAATTAAAACTTTCATTTGAAAGCAGATTAAATAAGATTTGAATTAAGACCCCCCCCCAAAAAAAACAAAAACAAACAAACAACAACTGCAATTATTGAGCATTTTTTTGCTTCCTTTACAGTATTATTATCATTCATATATTTCTCACATATTACAAAATAATATTTAATAATTTTTAATAATGTGCATGAATTAATTTTTTTTAACTTTTAGGCAATTTACACTTTTATTTCTTAAGTGATAAGCGCACACATATGAGTTTTTATTAAACAAGCTTTTCTTCTGCATTGTAATGTAACTATTGTCATAGCTATAAATCCCCTCCCTTTAAAATGAGACAATGGGATGGAGAAATTTCATTTCTCATTTCTAAGCTGACTACAAAACAGTCATTTCTCTAATTATTTTTTTATATTTCTTTTAATTTCACAAATATGTGTTCTACAGAATGCGTATGTCCATGATATGCAGAGTTTTGCTTAACTCAATTCCATAAAGAATGCATAGGATTTCAACTCTAGGATACATAAAAATTCCATCATAGAACATTTATGTGTATGCTGAAGCATGTATACAAGAAAGATTGCCTCAGGTGAACTTCTGATGAGCTACCCACAAACATCAAAATAAAATATAAGCCTTACTCCTTTTTGAATCTTAGAGGCTAAAGAGTATAACACTTAAAAGTAAAGTTTTGCCCTTTTTTTTGAGTCTTAGAGGCCAATAAATTCCACAAGCACTTGAACTTCATCTTGCTTCTTCAGAGTCTTACAGATGAGTAAACAACTTGAAGAAAAAAAATGTTATGGTAGCACCTGAGACAATATACACTTCCATTGTAACATGATAACATAGTGTTTTACATACATGACCAAATTCCAATACATCACTAGAAAGAGATATGACTAAAAAAACTATAAAAGCTTCAAGAGATGCAAGCAGTGTTTGGTCCTTTTATATTATTGCTTATATTGGACTAAAAAAAATATTTTCACCATGCTTTTTTCATAATTACATGTCCTTCATAAAGAACTTTACATTTCTTTAAAATGTGTTGTTCAGGTAGAATGACATTAGATATTTTCACAAAAACTTTTTCACCTATTCTGAAAGAGCAAGGGAATTATTTTGTACATGTATCTTTTTTTCACCTTGATTGCACATTTGATTATAAGCCAACTCTTGAACAGATTCAGTACTAATATCTTTGGATATTATATCCAGTGGAGTTTTTATAAGGTCTGGTGCAGCTTTCCCAAATTGAAGATGGATAGGTCAAATCTTGTGGACTCATGAACATGTCCAATTAATATAATTCACCACTCTTTTTATTTGATTTACCCAACCATGGTGATTTTTTATAGATATATATACTCTCAGTACAATCTTCCAAATTCTCTCATAACCTTCTCACAAGATTGGATTGAGAATTATGGATGGAAGTCAATATGTTTTTAAAATCTTTTTTTCTACTGATATAAATAATGTTCCATGACCTGTTCAGATATTTTCAAATTTTCCAATAATTGGAATGGGGTGATTTTCCATTCCCTTGATAGTGTTCTTTATATTAGCTTGTATAATAGGGTAAGCTGCCATGTTTTGAAAAATATTATAAGTGACTATCAGGTAACAGTCTTTTAACGTTTTACCATAGTCTTCCTTGATTTTTCTGATCATGATCTCTTTGATCACTGGTGTTGTTAAAGAGTAAATACAGCAGCACTAGTGACATTCTATGAGGTATACTACCTATAGGTCTTGGGTAATTTATATGATACTACTACTATCCATTTTTTCCTTCATGGCAACATAGGCATTGCACAAGCTGGTTTTTCAAACTTCACCAGTAATTTCTGG
This sequence comes from Epiperipatus broadwayi, assembly GCA_028023455.1. Taxonomy (NCBI): domain Eukaryota; kingdom Metazoa; phylum Onychophora; class Udeonychophora; order Euonychophora; family Peripatidae; genus Epiperipatus; species Epiperipatus broadwayi. The sequence continues at coordinate 19,124,087 of JAQFVV010000004.1, forward strand.
ATCCAACTGCATTTTCCAGATTGCTTTGACTAGTGTGATTTTTGGATATCTAGTTACACATAGTAGATGGTTTATTTTAAATAAATTCATCATACTGACTATGCTAACTGGAGTATTAAAAATATTTTTACAATAGTCAGTAAAATATGGCTTACAATATAAATTTTTTTAAATAAATGGTTGTTTCTCTCTTCCGCATAAATCACAGCAACACATCTCTAATAGCAGATTGTACTCTAATGCAAAGTAATATAGAATGAACTGCTGGGCTCCTAGAGTTAGAATGATTGTAAGAAGAACACGCTTGTTTCTGACCTATTTATACCAAATTAATGTTCAAACATGTTCACACAACATATAAGTCACAGTTAGGAGATATATGACTTGAGGAACATTATGACAATATATTTTTTGAAAAATACTCCCTTTACTTTCTCCAAAACTTGTTGTGGATACAAATTTTAGTACATTATTCATATATTTTTTATAAATAAATAGAAAAAATAACATTTCTCTTTCTCTAGTTTTTTATTTATATTTTATTAACATAGGAAAAAGAAAAATTCACTGCCAACTTTTAATTTTTTAATTATAACTTCTACAATATCATCAATTTTAACATTTTAATATTTTTTTCAAATCCACCATCTGATTTTCTGTAAAAGCAAACAAGTTGTGTAATTAAAACTTCCATTTGAAAGGCAGATTAAATAAGGTTTGAATTCAGATTTTTTTTTTCTAAATTAGAACCCATCGAACATCTTTTTTTTCTCTTTACAGTATTATTATCATTCCCTTGTTTCTCATATATTACAAAATAATACTTAAAAATCTTTAATAATGTGCATGAATTAATTTTTCTTTTAATATTTAAGCAGTTTACATTTTTATTTCTTAAGTGACATGCACACACAGGTAAAAAGCAATTTGTATATCAATTATTTCACATGAATTTTTATTAAACACATTTTTTTCTCTACATTGTAGTATAACCATTGTTATAGCTTCAATATATATTCTTAAGTATATAATCACATATAAAAGCAAAAAATGAATCATAAAATATAGCAGTAACTTTTCATATCAAATTATTATTTTTTAGACATTAAAAAAAGAAAAACATATGAACAGTTTTTTATCCATAATAAATTTTTTTATTTAAAAAATTAATCTAATCTTCAAGCTCTATAAAAATTTCAAATTGATTTTGTTTTCAAGAAGCAAAAAAAGCATGATTCTATGTTAAAACTATTTCAGTATCAAATGAAATATAAGATGAAGTGGCTAAATTATTACACTAACTGTGATTTAAAAAAAAAAAAACCCACAAGTGGTCAGAATTTAACATCTGTAACAAAATTTTTATAAAAACTTTAAACATATCCTTAAACTTTATGAAAATTTCAATTTTCTATACAAACATTTTTAAAAACAAAATGTCTATAATTTTCTATGTTATAAATTGATTTTTCAAAAAAAAAAAAAAAAAGGATAATATGCAAGATTACAAAATTCTAATTCAATGTAAAAAAAAAATTGAATTGTTAAAAATCATGTCCATATATTCCCAATTTATTGAGTCATGTAGGAAGTATAAAATCAAAATGTCTGAATTTCTTCACCAAACATTTATCATCAAAATGTAAACAGAAAAAGAATTTTTGTAAAGCTATCATTTTTACGCATACACACACATACACATGTTCGCATGTATAAATATGTAAGCAAACAGTCAAATAAGTCTATGTATATAGCACTACATGACAATACACACATATAAATAAATCAATACATACATCCATATTCACATGTACTAATGTACATGAATATATAATTACTGTTTTATACACATGTAAATAAAAATATGCACCAACATAAAATAAATATATAAGCACATGTATATCTTATTAATAGTCATCTGCATATTCACACATATATACAAAATATATATTTACAAACAGACACCTATATATATATATATGTGTGTGTGTTAATGTATGTACCCTTGGTATAAAAATATATTGTTTTACTTAAAATCTAGGTATCATGCATAGGTATAACATTTTACATTTATTGACTTTTATATTAACATATAGTGAGTGATTCATAATATTTTCTTATCATTTTGCTAGTCATATATTCATAGACATTTTCACAGTTTATTTTTTGTCTAGTATCTATAAATTACATAAGCCTCAGCTGATTTTATGTTATATTTTTTATAGTGCTGTTATATATATACTTTTCTTTTATAGATTTAGTTATATTGCCAGTATATGCTTTATCATTTCATGGAATACCTACATCAATTTAATTGTGTTATACTAATATACATTATAGTTGTAATCACTTAAAAAAAATCAAGTTTTAAATTATTTAAAATGAAATTCTACAAACTTTTATTTATGGTTTTTTTATTATATACCTTAGTAAAATATGGTATTTATTTAATTCTTTTCGTTATTCTAATAAAATATTTGTATTTTCATTACATTTATTGTTTTTAATATTATATATTAATTTATAATGATAATTATTCCAAAGTAAAATAATTTTTAATTAAATTAGAAGTTAATAAATCTTTTTTTAATTAATAATTGTTGCTAACTTCTCATATAATGATAAAAATGAATTAATTATTGCTATTCTACATATCAGCATTTTTAATATTATTTATTTAATGTTCGATATTTATTAGGAAATGTATAGAAATTGTAAATTATTTTTTAGCAAATTTAATTTTGAATTTATTGTTGCATCATTCTTTAAAAAATAATATTAATTCTTTTTGTTTGTTAAAATTATTATATCATCAATATTTATATTATATGAAATAATGTTTTTTTCTTTTTATACATTTATTAATTATTCACTACTTGTTTTTAAATTAACTAAAACCATTAAAAGCCTTTAAATGATGTTTCAATATATTTAAAATATAAACTGTTTTCAGTTAACTATAAATATTATCATATATTATTTGTTTTACTCTTCCAGTCATTACATTTATATTTTTAATATGAGTGTACTTGGATATATTTACTAAAAGTTAATTGAACATATATATATATATTGATTAAATGTAAGTCTTATTGCTTTTTTTTTTTTGACATTTTTTTTAAAACCATGAAAAGATTTTATTACTTTGCTAATATATTTGCATACATTTTGTATTATATATTTATTGAAATTGTAAATTAGTCTTTTGGCATATTGTTTTTTTTTTTTCCAACTATATATAAATATTCCCATGTAATATGGTATATAACTATTGATATTGATTATTATTAAATTTCACTTTTGTAGCCAAACATTATAATTTATTTTGATAAAATTAGAAGAACTTATAATCATTATTTTCTAATTTCATTTGATTATTCTATTTTTTGTCAATTTGTGTCATAATTGACTTTATCTTCCGCTCTAATAACTAAATAATAATAACAATAACAGCAACAACAACAGTAATAATAATAATAATAATAATAATAATAATAATAATAATAATAATAATAATAATAAATTATACACTATATATATTTTTAACAACTTTTGAACAATAGTAATAATAATAATAATAATAATAATAATAATATAAATAATAATAACAATAACAGCAACAACAACAGTAATAATAATAATAATAATAATAATAATAATAATAATAATAATAATAATAATAATAAATTATACACTATATATATTTTTAACAACTTTTGAAAAATCATTAATATTGTGTTGAAAAAGATTTTCATTAACAAAGTCTGAATTGTAAATATTAGATAGACAAAAGAAGGTGGGAGGGGGGATTTTAAAGTATCACTTCTACAAGTTAAGAAATAATTATGGACATGAATTTCATATTTACAATAATTCAAATGCAATTTTGAGATCATGTTATAAGAAATATTTTTTTTGGTAATGACTTTGTATAAAACTTCATATCCTTAGCTTTCCTCCTTGCTACAAGAGTCATTTTACAATCACTTTTCAGTTGACAAAACCTAGAAAAAATTTTGAAAACCATTTATATTTTACTTGTGTCTCTTTTCAAATGAGGATTCCGTAAAGCAGATCCAAATTCCAAAATAGGAAGAACCAAAGACAGAAAAAGTCTATATTTAATGGAGTATTCAAAAGCACTATCATCATCATCATCATTATTATTATTATTATTATTATTATTATTATTATTATTATTATTATTATTATTATTATTATTCTTTTAAGAATGCTGTTGTTTCATTGTTATACAACCATTTACAATTATCAAGATTATTTCAAAATTGTTTATTGTAAATTTATTATATAATTATATTTGTAATATTTTTGTCACAAGCTTTTGTAAATAATCATTCCATTTTCCTTATAATTTTTAATCAATTTTTTATTTCAAATGTGCCTTTGTTTCCATTATATATTTTAAAGTCTTTCTATAATTCTATAGTAATAGTTTTCTTTGTATTCTTTTAAAATTTTTAGCTCTTATTCTAAACGCACCCCCCCCTTTTAGAAACAACTTAAAATAATAAATTGGAATTTTGTATATAATTTCTTATTAATTTTTTATTTGTTATAAAAATTTGCAAGATATGTTTATTTTACATTGTTTGAAGAAATCAATTGAAATTTATTTTTATAACTTTTTATAGTTTTTTTTTTTTAAGAATAGTATACTATAGTTAAAATCTTGAGTACCTCCAGTATTTTGAATTAAAGTCAATATTTTAGTATTATATATAAAATTCATGTTATTTTTGAGATTCTATCAAAGTGTAAAAATTACTGTTAATATAGTAAAGTATTATACTGTATTTAGCTATTTAATTTTTATTATAATATTTTTCAACAACAATTCATTTTTCAGATATTAATTCAAAATGGTGCTAGAATAATTATTTTATGAGTATAAGATAAATAAACTGTTAGAAATGTAACATTCATTATTATCTTAATGAAATAAAGGATATTAATCTATTCATTCAATTCAATAGTTGTTTCAATCTCAAAGTTCATTTCCCTAAAAATATTTGATTAGCAAAAAATTTCTCTTTCACGATAGTGTTTTATTGCTCATTATAGAAACATCACTAAAATCTTATAATAGGAGCTTTTTTTCATAAATAGATTTTTGATGTATCAATTTGTATTATATAATATTTTGTTTTTAATATATTATAATTCATAAATATTTAAACAAATTTGTATATTATGATAATAGTGAATTCACATGTATACTTGCCTAAATAAAAAAAATTATTAAAAAACTAAGGAAATACTTTATTTTTGAATTTCTTTTTCTAAAATAAATTTTCTTTATATATTTACATGATTAAATATTAAAAACGAAACAATCAAATAATTTATTAATTGGGAATTTATATGAAGTTTGAGAGCTGGAAATGATAAGAGATTTAATCACAATCCATGATTTTATTATTCTATCATTGCATTAATCATACAGAATTATTTATAACCAGTTTTATTAATCTTTTTCATTTTATTTGCCTCCTTATATAAATACATTTTTGAATAATTTTATTCAAATTGAAGTTCAATTATTAAAAATTAATTGAATTAATTTTAACACTTTTTTTTTTTTGTAATATATTTTTTGAGACCTACATTTAGTATTTTGTACACATGAATTTTCTGAAAAATTTAAAAGTAAGTAAATTATGGCTACCAACTAAAAATATTTATCTCTCTACATAATTTAAATCAAATAGTTGATTAATAGTCATACAATTTTGCTTAATTTTCAATACTTACAACAAAAAAGTATATATGTTATGTTCTTAAAACAGGCAAAACTCACTATACATATTGTCACTCACTGCAAGCTAGAGTAATCAATGGATGCCAGAAGACTTGTGCATAAAATTCCCATCTAGTGCCTACTCATCCAATATCACCAGACTAGTTTCTGACTTGTGGCCTACATCAGTGAGGAGCCTTGGATCTGAGAGCACTACACCTAGATCTTAGGATAGTTTCTGGCTTGTGGCATTCGTCAGTGAGGAGCCTTGGATCTGAGAGCACTGCACTTAGATTTTAGAATCTTAAGGTCTAGGTGCAATGCTCTCTGATCCAATGCTCCTCACTGATGAAGTCCACAAGCCAGAAACTAGTCTGGTGATATTGGATGAGTAGGCACTAGATGGGGATTTTATGCACAAGCCTTCTGACATGTATTGATTGCTCTAGCTTGCAGTGAGTGGCAATACATAGTGAGTTTTGCTTGTTTTAATAACAGTTATAAGCAAGCATAAGAAATGGTGATCATGTGATGTTTGTGTTATGTTCTTGTCATGTTGGACAACTAGGCACCATAGAATTAGTACCAAGTGATAACATTTGATCATAAACAGTTTTAGTTTACAATTCTCTTTATTTTAGTATTTCAATCTTTAGAGTGACAAGATAAATTTTAATGAAATTCCTGACAATTTAGATGCATTAATCAAAAAGTAGAACTTCAATTATTTTTTATAAGAGAATAATAAATTGGATTTATCTTGTCATCTTCACTTTTTTATTCTTATTAGTTATTCTTGAAAATGTTATGGCAAAATCCAGTCACTAAAAGTTGATTTTTTGTAGTCTTCCATCATCCTTAATTTTATTAATTCTTTTTGTAATTTTATTGCTTTCAGATATAGTATGAACATAACACTTCTTATCCTTATAAATTTTTTTTAGTTTATTTTTATTTGTGATGTTTTTGTACTCTAAACATTTATGAAATTTTATTAAATAATAATGCAATACTCTTATCAGAAATTTGGAGTTCTTTTATAGTCTCTCTTTTTTTTTAACTTTAATTACATTACTATAATAAATTTGGAAAATGTTTTAACTTGAAGATGAAATGTTGAATTGTAAAAATTCTATAAATAGCAGTCTTTTTTATTAAAAAAAAATCAATATATTGGAATTTTAATAATATTATGAAATCAAGTAAATAATTATTATAAATAAGCAAAATCACTGATTGATGATTTATCATTTTTTATAAGATATCAATTCTTAGTTTTGTTAAATTCGTGGCTTATATATATTTTCATACAGCAGTTTGATTTTATTTATTCCATACATCCAATTTTGATGGAGATTAATATATATTGAATTATTAATTTCTATTTTTGGTTTTATTTCCTGTGTATAAAATAAATAACTAATGTTAATCTTTGAATTTTACAGGTAGGAATTTTAATTTTACACAGATTGGTATTAAACTTACACCATGGACTTCTCTTATCTACATCATTTCAATAAACTTTTTAATTTTTTCTATTCAAACATGATCTCCTTTTAGATTTTTTTAGATTTTTTGGGCTCCATTTAAGACTTCAACTATCCATATATTGTTATCACTTCTGGGGGTATTTTATCCAACATCTATTTATGCATCTTATCTTTTTCAATAATATCAATAATACTTGTTTGCTCTCCCATGCATGTATTTTGTTTTCAATCAATCTTTGGAACTCCCAGTACCCATCTCCCCTTACTTTATTGTCTAGTCTGAAGACATTGCATTATTTTCTGATTAAATATTCAAATCTCAGACCAATATATAACCTGGTAAATTACATTATGGAAAACTTATCTTTTCAAACAAAGAGACACATTTCCTTTTAATACTATGTTACTTCTATCAAAAAGATGCTTCCATTATATTAATAATCTGATCAAGATATTTATAGCTGCTAATTTTTTCTACTACATTATTATCAATCTTCATCTTTGGCGGGAGGGGGGACTATTAAACATTATTTTAATCTTTGTAGAATTTTTTTTAAATCTTGCTTTCAACACAAAACTTTTGCAACATTTTCTAAATCTCTAAAACACTATTTACAACAGCAACAAACAATCTGAAAAATTGAGATGATTTAAAAAAAGATCCATTATTGAATATATAAAATCCCTCTTGTTAGACATCTTTATCAGTGTTGAAATTGTTAATTTCATCATGGATTCTAAGCACTGTTGCATTTTAATATATTTTATTAGTTCAATGCTTTAATCACTACGAAAAGGCTTATAGAATCAAATGTCTTTTCATAATCTATAATACCAAATCATAATGGAAATTCATATTCATTAATGTTTTCTATAACTTCTCTTAATATTTATATGTTTTCTTCTACTAATTTTAAATCCAATTTGATTATTTGGTTACTTTGATTTTAAAATTTCTGTACAGAAGTTATAATGATTTTGATAAAGATGTCCTAAACTGTCAAAAGATTAATTGATCTCTATTTTTCACTTTATTTATATAGCAATATTATTACTGCATTCTTCCAATCATCTAATATATCTTTATTATTTAGATATTTGACATATATATGTAAATTGCCAACAATTTATCTATTTTTAACTGCTTTCATAATAATTTTATCATTTTTCCAGAGCTTTCACATTCTTCATTAGATTTGAGTGCAATTTACTTCTCTGTTTAAAATAATTTGCATTCAAAAAATATAATTATAAGAGAAAAGATGTTTTTTATAGATCTTTGTGAATTCTGCCATATATTTCATGATATCGTACCTCTTTTTTATTAATTGTTTCATTTTATTGCCAATATATATATATAAAGTTTCTTCCAAGATATTGTGCTATATCTTTAAGAATTCTGTTCTTTTCTATATCTCAATTCACAGTTATACTTTCTTATATCACCATTAACTCTTTTTTATACCAATTTGCAAAATTTCAGATATTCAATTCTTCTAAATCAAAGTTGGCCAATATTTTGCACTAATGCATCAATATTTTCATCCATCAGCTCAGATGATCACGTAACTTTATGCTACTATGCAATTCTTATATAAAATACAATAAGTCATGAGTAGCATTTTTTTAAAGAATATAATAATGTACTATAGAACGAATTTAAACATTACTTACTTTAAAGAGACTTCTGAGTCTGTTTTGTAAATAAAAGCAGTGGAACATTGTTGAGATTTGAATCAGTAATTGCGATTGCGCTTTGTTTTTATCAATTTCATGATGAAAATAATTGAACAAAACTGCAAGTCGAAGAATGAACTATTACAAAATGAAAAGTTAAAAACTATTCTGACACCATCCAGGGTTAAACAAATGGAATACCAAAACGAAGATTATTGAATTTAAATTCTTGTTATATATTTATAAGTTTACGAATATTTTTTTGAAAAAATACAGATATCGATTTGTAATATTATTTTTGTTATATATATATGAATATTAATAAAAATTGATTTTTAATTACAGTATTTAAACATGCAAAACTATCCATACAGTAAGAAATGGTGATCATGTGATGTTTAGTGAATTACAGTATTTCTTTACAAGAATTGAATTAATTTTTTTTTTTATCACTAAAGAGGTAATGTACTAAATTTAATCTGACAATATGCCATAGATTGGCCATCTCTGTTTTAAATTAATCACTTTTAAATATTTTCATATTCCTTCTTTTTTCCAAATGTTGTTATATATCAACTAAAAATTTATAAGTGAATTACTTATTTTTGTGTCAATTTTTTGTATAACCATTTTTAATAAAATAATACTTATCTTCTAATTCATTTGTTTTCATTCTGATCTATAATTGAAGTCTTTTAATAACTGCAAATTTAACACAAATTCATTGAAGTATTTCTAAAGATTATGGATATCAATTGTTAATCTAGCTTTTTTTTAGTGGTTGTTGTCTCTTTAGTTTTGCATTAACACATCTTATATTTTTCTAATTGATGATCATATTCTCTGAATCTATAAAAAACATTACAGTTTTGAAATATATATTTTTTGTTGATCAAAATAAAATCCACTTATATCATATCTTCATTTAAATGTGATCATTCCATTTCTGTTTTAGATTTTTTTTTACAAAAAAATAATTCATAATAAGGAATTTTTTTTCCCCAACAAATTCATAAGTTTAATTTCTCTTTCATTTCTTTTCTGAATATTAAAATTTATGCAACACTTCATCTTTTAATTAATTTTCAATTCTAGTACTAAAATCTATAATAATTTTCGAATGTTGTTTAGTCCGATCAAAACCTTTCTGTAAATTTAAATAATAATCCTCCATTTTTTAACCAGAATAAAAACTGTTGGCACATAAAACAGAATTATTTGCATTTATATCTTTTATTAAAATGAATAAATAATTTTGTCATACTATATGATATACCATCAATCTCCTCAATATTTATTCAAATCAGTTCTCTTCACCTTTTTTTTAACTTGACAAAATCTAATAATGTCCCATTTAATATTAGACATTTCTTCTTCTAACTCATGCCATCTTCTTTACTTGAAAGTTAATAACAGAGTATTCACCATCAGTTTCCATCACTGTTTTAGTTGATTACTTTATATACTGAACTGAAAAAGGATTATTTGATTTCTCTTAGAAATCTTAAAGAAAATAAGCAGAGTAAATTCTTCCACTTCTGTGTAATATATTATACTTGTATCATATATGCAATGAAAGCTAATGAATTATTTACCAGGCTATAGCAGTTAACATGATAAGTTTAACATCTTTTATCTATTAATTTAAGATCAAAAAAATCCAAAAGCCTGTCTTCTCAGATACATATTTCTTAATTTAGACATCTGTTGATTGTTTTTGAAGGCATGGTTTATTTGTGAATGTATATATGTGAGATGATTCTCTTTTATATATTATCAACCATGATAGACAAAATTAAATAATGGGTTCATAATTCCATGTGTTAATAATTTAATAATAAATTAAATATTTTTTTTACTAATTTTAATTGGGCAAAAAAATACTTTATTATATTTATTTTATAAAATTATAATAAAAATTGTAACAAGAGTTACCTTTTTAAATTAAAAAATAATATTTGTTACAATAAGTAGAACCAAAACAGAATTATTTTTCGATAATAAAACATGATGTGTAATCTAATTTTAATTCACTTAGAAATAATTTGAAAAAAAAAGTGTTTAACAAAAAATGACGTTGGATTTTAGAGATCGCTATTATATAATACTGACCTGATGTCAGTTGAAAATAAAATTTGAAAAAAAAAAAAATACTTTTTGCACTTAAAAAAAACATAACTAAAGGTTAATATTTTATGCCATTCTTTTATTAACACCCACGCTACGTTTAAAGAGATATTTGTTAAATTAAATTAAATAATTACATCGAAGAACATTAAATAATAATATATTTATAATCAATGGTCATCTATATGCAAATAAATTATATATATATTATGTCAAATATTAATTATATAAAGTCTTTAAGGGAAAATAAAAACTATACATAATTGCAATGTAAGCAAAAATAACAAAACAAAAATAAGAATTAAAATATAAATTTTAAAGAATTTGTTTTTATGAACACATTTTTTATCTTAGCGTTATCATATCACGAACAGATTATCCCTACAGAAGTCAGATTAGCCTCTCTCACAGTGGATGCATTGCTTTGAAACACTCATTTTATTTCTCAAATAAGACATCCATAACACATGTCATAATTTAACTTCATATATAAAATATACCTTGTTTTTTAGCTATACTTAAACTTAACTTTATATATTGTAACATGATAAAAATGATGATGCTGGGAAAATGATCAATACAATCTGAACAAAACATAGCCCAATCATTGGTCACCATTTTGTAATGAACTATTATAATATGGGATGATAATATAAAAAAACTTTACTATGTCTCAGAATTGAGACATCATTCATAATAATCTAGATCTAGCCTAAAAGTGGAATGTCATTTTATAAAAGACCTAAAGTTGATTTGGCATTTTATAATAATTGCTACTTGTACATGATCATCAGTTAGCACTGAGTAGGTACTTTGTCACAATAATGATGTATTTTTTATCTCACTACCTCTCTACATTGGTTCAGTAAACATTTGTCATAAAAAAATGCTCTTAAGATTTATATTACTTATCACAGAGCAAAACATGTATTAACAAATAATAACTCTGTTAGAACCAGTGTAACATTATCTAGCTCAGTTATTGATAATACTAGGCAATAACAACATTTCCAATACATAATTATTTGGATTGTCCACTACACTATCATAAAATACTAACAATCTCTATTAAAATCTAATTTATCCAGTTAGTATTTAAAATGAAATAAAGCAAATAAGATCATCATCTCAGACATCAAAAAATCTATTCACAACTCCAAAGTAAACTTTAATAAACAGCAAAACCATACATCATTACCCTAAACAATGATGTATGATTAAGATATCTATTTGATTGATAATTTGAATAAAACTAAATTTGAATCAATAAACAACTGAATTCCAACATACTCCACTAATCTAATATTATTTATAATAATGCAAAATTTAATATTTAATGACATTCTATTTAAATCAACTAGTTTCTAAATAATTATAATTGCATTTTACTTTCAAAAACAAATTTATTGCACATTAAGGCCAAAGAAATACAGACTTAGAAGTATAAAACAAGTAAATGATTATGAGATAGCATGCAAAAATAGAAAAAAAAAACATTTGAGTTGATGTTTGCACAGTAAACATTTGTGATTTGTTTGTTGTTTCGAGATCAAACCATAGAAGTATAATTTGTCTAAAGTTTATTCTCTTTGTTCCCCAGTTCCAACAACTATTTGTGGAAAATGCAGCAGGAAAGATTAAAATGAGATACTGTTAGTAGGTAATATTAGTATTCATGTTTCAGTTTTATAAAATGTAGACAACAGCCACCCTACAAACAGCGAAGTTGTGGAAAAGTCTATCTAATTACAATGGGGTCCCAGGTTTGCGCAACTATGAAGGGGTCAGTGGTGCACATATCTCTTCCTAATAACATTTTGAAAACATTTTTTATAAACTTACACTATTTATAATGTTTAAATAAAATAACTTTTACTCAGTTTTATATCTATTTTAATAAAATTCTAAATATATTACAAACATTTCATTCATATCCTACATTAGATCGATATGCAATTATTGCTTCAGTTATATTCTAAAATGAAACACTCCACAAGAATTTATTATCAATAAATTCCATTAGACAATTTTACATTTTACAGTATCCAATCACATTATATAAATATACTGTAGGTTTCTATTGGATATTTACTAACTTACAATTACTGATATTATTCATCTACTTAAATCTCCGATCAAACGATTATAAAATGGATTTTATGCCGATAATTGACAGTTATCCAAGCCAAAGATAACCTTAAGTTATACTAGTCAATAAAATTTATGATCTCAATTCAAAGAAGTTTAGATGTAATTAAGACAAATCATTCTGACTAATGACAGAATGAATTAAGATTTCTGTAATCGTATAAGACAAATATATTAATAATCTACGCTAAATTAATTAAATCATTCTTATCAGTAATATTGACTTAGACAAGCAAATAAATATTTCAACATAATGATAAATATAATATTTATGTCTAATTGGATCTAATAATAATAATAATAATGTATAAGAAATTATACATGTATCTAAATTTATTTCATTTACCAAAATGGATTTGATCTTGGATCAAATTTTAAGTACTAAAATTACCTTGCATATTCAAAAGAAATAATTAGACAGATTTACTGGATTTTAAATCAACTCTAAATTTATTGGTTTAAAATAAAAATTTATAAGAGTAATAATAATAAAAATATAACAGAATAAACAACCAATGTTTGTAATACACTAAAATCAATAAAAATAATAATAAAATATATATGTATGGAACTCCAAAAATGTGTTGCAAGACAATAATACTATATATAAAATGGAAGGAGAGATTTTAAATATCTTCCTCAGATTTTAAATAGCATATACAATGATAAAAAAAATGTGATCAAATAAAAATTGATCTCTATTTATTCATTAATGTAATCTCTAAATAATTAAACAAACATAAAAAAATCTGTTATATTTAAACCCTTTTCCATCCATATCATCAAGTTAAATCTTGAACATACAAAAAAAAATTAGCTATTTGAAAACATCAGGTCGCATTAACTTATATCATCAGATAAGAGTTTAAATAATAAGAACAAAAATGAATCTCTCCAACCTTTTAATTGCATGAATTCTATCATACCCATATATATATATACTATTTACCTATGTTTATGAAATAAAATATAAACGCTCTTTTTCTTTTAACAAAAAATATATATACATGAAATCATACCATCTAAGTGAAAGTCTGTTCATTTTCATTCACTATTCATGGATCCATCATAGCTTCTGGTTCTTTATTTCTGATCCTAAGATGTAGAGATGATTTTCATTTAAATAAAGAAGACAAACATGAGGGGTAACTAACATGAATTCGAATTCAATTTCTTTCACATTTAACCTCCAATATTTTTTTTTAAGTATATAAATATCTAGCTTTCAAAAGCAATAGATATGTAGTCAATGCAAAATTAACATCACTAAATAATGTGCAAAGAGAATTTCTTTAATGACACAATCCAGTTATAACCAAGTGAAGAATTACAGCATCTCTGTTCTATTTATAACATACTCTTGATGATGATAATGTTGTCCAGGTGACTAATGAATATTGCTCAAATTTAACTCAATGGTGTAAGAAAATTGTTTGATAAAATTTGCCTCCAATTAATAAATGAAATGGAGATTTTAAAACAATTGGATACAGTGAAAATAAAATACTGTTTTACAAGTTCAATATTATTTTTCATTTTAAACCAAAATATAAAAAAATTATTTTCACATTTTTAATACATTTTAATGGATGTAAATATTTTTACATATATTTTTAATATTTTTTTTCATAACTAATTTATGAACAAACATGTATGAAATCTAAAACATTTAATTTTATAATAGGTGTTGCTATGGTGATTGTAATAACAGAAATTGAAATGTGTCATACTTAATAATAATGATTTTATTCAAGCAATCTTATAGGATATATTCAACTATTTCCAAAATCTATTTGTTTATTAACTGAAATGTATTTTTCCTGAAATTGACAACAACAGATTTATAAATTGATGCTAGAATTAGCAATAAACAATATTATTTTAAAGTATTAGAATGCCATGGTTATCTAGTTGATATTATATTTCAAGACCTATCCATAGATCAAGTGAAATAAAAATTAAACAAGACCAACTAACTTCTTTATTTTTTTTTAAATACTGTGGCATATAGCATTAATCTGGGTAATTACAATATAGATATTATAACGATCCAAATGAAAGTGAAGATTGAACTTACCGTAATCTGCACTACAAGGGCGCCATCTAGGCATTTGAACCTAAAAAAATTTATAAAATAGGCAGATATGTAAGTTAAGATCCCACTTTATTTTATATTTAGACCATTAGCCCATTGTCACTAGCTCATGGAGATGCAGAGATAATAAATAACTTGTTTAATTTGTATCTTAAATATATATAAAAAAATAAAAGCCACTGCCGGTAATTAACACACAAACATTTATTTACGCATATATAAATTTTGAATCATTTTAAATTTTGAGGAATAATATTTATTATTTTAGATTTTAATATTCTTTTAATTTAACTTGTTATTTTAAAATTTTAAATCATCTACACAGATAAAATTTATATTTATTTTAAGATTGTCGAGTATGAATAAAATACATAGATCTGCATTTGAAAAGAAAATATTCTATCCCTTATTTAACCTTAGACCAAAAGTTCGCAGTCAAACCAGTGCCAATCCATCTGATACATTAATGTATTCAATGTAGCATGAAAATACAACAGCACTAAATATACTATACTGTCAGGAATGTACATCTGAACAGTATAGTTAGAGAAGACATTGACTCTTGTCCAATACAGGAATGTTACATCTGTATGGCAAAAAGAACAATAAAATAAAAACTCCATAGGAAGGGACTGCGATCCTTTTTGCCAACTTACAATCCTATCCATAGGCAAAAGGGTTTGCATGGCATATACAGTGATTCTGCATGTAGCAAACCTCATACTACATCTACTAATTACACCAATATATCCAATCCATTGACCCAATTTAACTACGAAACAAATAACCTAAGATTACCCGCCCCTAATTAATTAATATAACTTTACAAATCTATACAGCCATTCATGCCCAACTTAAATTTAACATTTATTTAATTCGCACAGATGAATTTTATAAAATTTGTTTTATAATGTTGAGTATAGATCGGCTGCATAGATTCCACGGTTAAAAACATTTCAAAATAAACATAACCAATTAAAATACAAAGTCATTGATAACGTCAATTGCAGAGGGAATACAAGAAACCCAATGGCATTCATCATAAGATGCTGCATTGACATCGATGACATATATTCTAATCGAATATGAAAACCACAACATAATTAACCGCTAACGAATCCATGCAATGTCCATATCAAACTTAAATTTCATGCATTTAAACAATTTATACAAAAATCTTAATAAGAAATGAAAATGGAAATGATTTTAGCAAACTTAACTATGTAAAATTTAAACATCAATAATTGATTTGGAAACTTTAAGTCAGATAAAAGTTCATTTAAAAAAAAATTATGCTTAGCTTGTTAAATCTTTAAAGTTCTTAATTATTTGTAGTCAAATTTTTCTGTTTACACCTTACAGTAGAAGAGCTCACGGTTCCTGTTGTCAATTCCCATGAAGACTTTCATGGAAGACCGGTCTGATATTCTGGAGGTAGCCTTAGCTGGTTCCATTCTGGTATCACAGTCATTTCATTTTTAAAATAAGTGAGAGAGAACGACAAGTGTGTCTTATCGTTCTTCTCACAAAATCAAGGTGGAATTGTCAGGAAACTGTCTTAATTTGAATTGTTTTCTTTTTATAATCCTCCTATGGATTCCACAAACAAAAATGTCACTGTTCCATTTTTTTGTTATGGTCTGGGCCTTTATTTGCTGCTTCTATATTGGACAAGCTAATTCTTTTTATTCTCTTATCTATCTTATCCTCTGACTTTTTAATTACAGTATATAAGAGCCCAATGGCTAGATTGCTTTTCAATTACTTTATAAAACAATCATTTCCATTTACAAAAATATTTTATCTTTAAATCTTGTACTTTTTTATAACAAAGTACGTTCAAATACTTTTATTTATTAAAAAAAAAGAAATATTTTTAAAGTTTTGCATCTGTGCGAATATATATATATACTTTTAACAACTCTTTAATTTCTTTTTTAGCTTTTAGATTTTTAATAAATGTATTTTTATTTGCGAACTTAGTTTTTATTTTAAATTAATGTAACAGCATATTTATATATCGTTACAATATATTAAAAGCTTCTAATCCACCACACATTCACAAAACATGATCAAAGAATTGTAAAAAAGATAAATAATCTCCAAGAGACATATTTTGTGCTGAATTAAAACTCATTATCTGGCTCAATTATAATCCTTTATATATGTCTTTATCATTTGTTCATTATTTATAAATAACATATTATAATTTGATTTATAAATGTCAATTTCTGCACTCACAACTTTGATGTAAACCCTTTTACAAAGATATATTAATGATTATTATTAATCACTTATTTATTAAACTAGAGATTATCCCTAGCCCAAAATACATATTTTAAACCTCACTTAATGGATATAAGAACTATCAACACCTGAATATACCCGCTCCCATATTGACAGGTGATAATTTTCACTAGACCACTCTTACACAAAATAGAAACTGATTTACATTCATTTTTAACACCTTGTGCAAGACATACAATCATTGTACTGTAATATATATTTTCAAGATTTTATTTTTGTTATGATATCTTTCACCATAGCTCTATCATATGATGTCCATCTATTTATACAGAAGTGAGATCAATCTCCCTCATTATGAATGTATTTTGAAACACCCATTTCATTTTTCAAGTAAGACACATGTTTTAATATATGTTTTTTAGATATATTTAAACCTAAATAATTAAAAATTAAAATATATATGTTTCAATCTTTTATAAATTGTTATTAAAATTGACAATTATTCAGCAGATCATATCCATCCCAAAATTTCCTCATATAAACCTGATAACTATAGTAATTCCATTAAAAAGACCAAATTCTAAATCACTGTAAAAAAAATGTTGATTTCTATGTTTAATGTTAGCCAATTTGTTTAGGAATAGAAAAGGCATTTTGTGAAATGTTGAGTTGATTATAAAATAATGCATCAGAAATCAAAGAGTGAAGATTAGAAAGATTGTAATTCTAATGTAAGAAAAAAGCACTTTATGAACTCTATGCCTTGAGCGATTAAAAAAATATATTGAATTGTAAATTTATGATGAAGAGCAGAGAAACAGGAAATGTTCCAATACTTTTTTCTCTTTAAGGCATAGAGAGAATAGCATTTATATTTAACATTTTCTTTATAAGAAAGAAGTTGATTGATAGTGCACTTAAATTTATTTTAAACAAAACTCAAGGTATTTGGATTCCTATTTCCAATACTTAAACGTTTAATAATAAATAATAATAATAATAATAATAATAATAATAATAATAATAATTTTAATGGTTAATACATAATAATAATAATAATAATCTTTATAATAATAGTAATAAGATACTAATAATAATGTTACTAATAATTATAACCATGCCTCAACTAATAATAATAATATAAAAAATAATAATAATAATAATAATAATAATAGTAATAATAATAATAATAATAACACATATTATTAATTCAATAATAATAATAATATTGATAATAATAATAATGATTAACGGATAATAATTTTATTAATTTTACATACATAATATAAAATTAAAGAATTGACAAGAGATTGAAATGTACTCTTATATTTAATACTAGCCATACCCGGCCATGCATTGCTGTGGTTCAGTCTGGATAAATGAAAAAAAAAAGAAAGAGAAAATGCATATTTCTAATATGTTTAATTTCACAAATGCTTGTGGGTATACAAGATTTTTTGTTGTTCCATTGTCTGTGCAGATATAGAAATTGTCTGGTTTGCCAACTCTAGAACATGCAACATATAATTGTCCATCCATGTCTAGATCTAAACCACCCAATTCTAAAGATTGGCTCTGAGCTATACTCATGAAATTACCTGTCACAGGTGTGACATCTATATAACAATAGGTATATAAAAACATGTGCATATTCAAATATAATTGTCCATGTGAAAAGCAATCCCTGTCTAGATCTAAACCACATAATTCTAAAGATTGGTTCTGAACTATACTCATGAAATTATCCATCACAAGTGTGACATCTGTATAATAGTAGGTATATAAATAATAGGTATATAAAAACTTGCGCATATTCGAATGCAATGTTGTGTCAAAATTTCAAAGCTTGGTCAAGAACTTACAGAGATTTAAGATTTTGAACAAACGAACATTTACATTTTTATTTATATAGATTATTTACTATCTTACATATTTAATGTTTTGAAAAAACATTGATAAAACTGGATGAGTATATTTTGAAACATGATTTACCAAATCTTTAACAAATTTATTTTCAATTATTGATGCAGGTATCAGTAGGTTAAATAGAAATAAAAATTTTGATAAAAGAAACTGAAGAAATGAATCTATGCATGTCATTAATTGTTTTCTGAAAATAAAATACAGGATTTGAGATCAATGAGAGACCATTAAATTTGAAATATCTTTGCATATTTTTGATGCTCATTGATACAGTTCTTTGTTCCATATTAATTTGAAAAACAAACAAATTATTTTATTTTTTTATGAAGATATTAGCAAATTTTTGGAAATACAATTTTTAAAAACTGACTTTATTATAAAATGATAGATAGGATTGGGAAAGAAAACTGTTTTTTTTTTTCTATTGGAATTAGAAAGCATTCTATGTTAGCTGTAAAAATTTTCAAGAGGATTATTTTCTCCATTAAAAAATTAAAAAAATACTCTCTAAAGTTGAAGAAAGAAAAAATAACAAATTATCCATATATGAACAAGACTTTCTTAATTGATTATGAAGAGAAATTTGAATACTGGGAAGTTTATTATCAATCTCTATAAGCATAAGATTAATATAAGTGATAAAAAGTTAGGCATTGAGTAGAGATCTTTGTGGAATAGCATTATATAGAATTAATGCAGTTTCCTACTCAGTGTGATATGAATTGTAAGTTGCAAAGATATAGAGAAAAGGAACTGAGATATTAAGTTTTTGAGATAATTCTAGAAGTTTAGTCACATAACCAGAGTCAAATGCACCTGCAATACACAGCTGAACTATCAATGGCTCTGATCTCTTAATGCTTCTGAATTTCTCAATGACAATTTTAATCAGTTACAACTTTAGAAGTAAATAATTGACAGATAATATGAAGAATTATGGGTTAAACTTTATCTATAATGAGTTTCTATTAGTTTAATAAAGAGAAGGGATATTGAAATAAATTTGAAAATATTTTGTACATTATTTACAGATTATAAATTATTATTCACAAAAATAAAAATTATTTATATTGTATTCACGTTCATAATATATATATATACTTTTTCAAATTTTATTTTTATCTCAGTGCATCTTTTATCAGCTCAATTGTATCATAATCATCCATCAGTCCAGAAATCAGACCAACCCCTCTCACTCTGGATGTATTTTTGAAATACACTATTCACTTTTTAAGTGAGTAAGACATACATACTTCACATTGTAATTTTAACTTCATATACAATTTTTTAGATATATTTTTAATTTCACACATACACACACACACATATATATATATATATAACAAACTCCTAATTTCATCACAATTTTCTGAAACATATGACCAAACGCATATAGAAAAGATTAATGCTTTTCAAAATGCACATTTTGTAAAAAATTAGTATTCATCAGTTGCCCCAGATCACAATCTCTTAACATATTTTTATCATTTGTTTATGATATCATAGATAGCAATTGTCTATAGTATGATTAAAAGTGTCAAACTTTCTACACTCACAACTTTGCCACAAATTACTTTATAGAATTATATTAATGATTATTACTGATCACTCAATAAACTAAAGATTATTCCTAACCCAAATATACTTTTTGATTTTCACTTAATTAATAATATGTATATAGTGTTATAAAGGCATTAACACCTAAGTTTCCTTGCCCGTGTTGGCCGTTTTGCTAACTTTCACTACATCACTATTACACAAGGCAAGGATTGAATTTTATCCAATTTTAATACCTTGTGGTGTCCAATAGACAAAAAAATCCTCTTTATCTGTGTTTTAGATTTGTGAAATATTTTTTAGAGATTAAATAAATAAATTAGCCTATTGATACTATTTCTACATGCAATACAAAAGAAGCTATAATTAGATATCAACCAGTAACCACCTAAACATTCACAGTAAAGATAGTAATCAATATTTCTCACTGCTTTCAAGGCAACCTTCTTTAAACATGAAATAAACATGTCACTGTAATGCAGACTAATAAATAGTCAATTATAACATTACAAACTACAATACTTTTAAATTGCTCATGTATTATTTAGAAATAATAAGTATAGAGGATTTGAACTCAGATTTTCAAGCACCCTTCAACTATCCACACTATCTCATACAACTGATACCCATGACCACACACATGTAGAAGATTAATAATCATATGTATATTGGTGATTATTAATCTTTTCTACATGTGTGTGGTCATGTGTATCAGTTGTATGAGATAGTGTGGATAGTTGAAGGGTGCTTGAAAATCTGAGTTCAAATCTTCTATACTTACAATTAAGTTCCCAGGTTTGTGAAGAGTTCCTGGTTTCAAATATTTACATATTAAGCTTGTATCCTGTCCATCCCTCTTATATGTATTTAATGGATGCTATCATATACATGAGGGGTCAGAGTGACTTCAGGTCAACATGGGCATGGCAATAATATGAGCATCAACATGGGATTTGAGTTTTCATCATCAGATTTTCAATGATATGGATGGCTGAAAAGTTGGAGGTTGCAGTGGATTGAATCCTGTCCATTAAAGTATGAAGATTTGCTATCTTAATATAAACTGAGCATTGATTATATATATGTGTGAGAGATGATAGTCTGGACCAACTGATGAGTGCTGGTTTAGCACAAAATACATATATTGGTGATTATTAATCTTTTCTACATGTGTGTGATCATGTATATCAGTTGTATGAGATAGTGTGGATAGTTGAAGGGTGCTTGAAAATCTGAGTTCAAATCCTCTATACTTACAATTAAGCTCCCAGGTCTGTGAAGAATGCCTGGTTTCAAATATTTACATATTAAGCTTGTATCCTGTCCATCCCTCTTATATGTATTTAATGGATGCTATCCTATACATGAGGGGTCAGAGTGACTTCAGGTCAACATGGACATGGCAATAATATTAGCATCAGCATGGGATTTGAGTTTTCATCATCAGATTTTCAATGATATGGATGGCTGAAAAGTTGGAGGTTGCAATGGATTGAAGCCTGTCTATTAAAGTATGAAGATTTGCTATATTAATATAAACTGAGCATTGATTATATATATATATATATATGTGAGAGATGATATAAACTGAGCATTGATTATATATATGTGTGAGAGATGACAGTCTGGACTAACTGATGAGTGCTGGTTTAGCATGAAATACGATATTGGTGATTATTAATCTTTTCTACATGTGTGTGGGCATATGTATCAGTTGTATGAGATAGTGTGGATAGTTGAAGGGTGCTTGAAAATCTGAGTTCAAATCCTCTATACTTACAATTAAGCTCCCAGGTTTGTGAAGAGTGCCTGGTTTCAAATATTTAGAAATAATAAGTGAAATAATGCTTAAAGCTAAATGGGATAATGAGCAATTTAAAAGTACAGTATTGCAGTTTGTAATGTTATAATTGACTATTTATTAGTCTGCATTACAGTGACATGTTTATTTCATGTTTAAAGAGCTTTATTTAAACTTCATTGTATCAATATTTCATACTCTGTAGTTAAGTTGCAATCTTTAAGTGTCCATATATAATCAATGGACCATTAGTAAGAGTGGATTTCCATTCTTGCTATTAAAAGGTAGAAGGTTGCCTTGACAGCAGTAAGAAATATTGATTACTATCTTTAATGTGAATGTTTAGGTGGTTACTGGTTGGTAACTAATTACATCATTATCCCATTTAGCTTTAAGCATTATTTCACTTATTATTTCTAAAAGAAGCTATATCAACAAACACATGTATTATCCAATAAGAATAAATTATTATTTAAAAAAAATATTTATTAATAATTTTACTTCACAAGATTATAAATTTAGATTTTATTATATAGTTGTTGTTTTTGTTTGTTTTTTTGTATTAATTTGTATTATAGAATTGAGTTGGAATTTCATCTTGGCAATCTACTATATGTTTAGCAGTCTTATTTAAAACTCTCCTGTGTATCATGAAAGTGAAACCCTAAAAAAGATAGCTTAAAAATGCCTATCTTCCACAGTCTGTATAAAAATAAATGTTAATAATGAAACGGTGATAAAAAGCATATAGTAAGTAAACAAATGTCAAAATTTAATATTAATGTAGCGAATTTTAGTGAAGCTCATCTTTCAGAGGTAAAAAGTTTATTGAATAGGTAGATGCCTACAAAAGTGTTTTTTAAAAAGCAGATCTTTGCGTGAAAGAAGGTTACAAAATATTGGTTAACTGTGAGTTTAATTTGTTACCTTCTACATTTGAAATTCCTAGAAGTCATTCTAATACTTTATTTATCTAATGATGTCTAGGTCCATTTTATCAAGGCTTATATTTTAATACTAGATTTTTAAAAAAGCTCTATTTTTTATTGAATAATTTTAATGAATTAGCCCTACTAAAACTGATTTTTTTATACAGTGTAACGGACCAACAAATAGACAAACAGATGGCCGATTGCATTGTGGTATCAAAATGCAATGGAATATGAATAAATGATGAAAATCATAATGGAAAATAAATCGATGAAAGAAGGCCTTAAACGTAGGCATAAAGAAAAAAAATGTAATGGACCAACAATGTACTATCAACAGTCCTTGAAGAATAAGCTATATAATTAGGTTATATATTCATCCATTCCTCTAAAGATCTGAAAGATACTGACAGTCAAAAGAATGATTAGCATTTCACAATTTTGATATAGATAAAAGAATTCAATCACTGCTCTTAAAGTATACAATATTCCATGAACACTCAGATGATCATCACATTTCAGTCTCTCTAAGCTACTGCAACCCATGATAGTTTTCTGCAAACACTATTGCATTGCCCTGCTTACATCCAAGTCTTAGGGGCTACTATTTAAAATATATTGCCTTGCTCATCTTTGGGAGTCTTAGAGGCTAATATTATACATATATCAAAAGAAATATTGCCTTGCTCTCTTTGGAGTCTCAGAGGCAAAATCATGGCAGGACTACTGTTAACTGCTTCATGATAACTAATAACTAATAACATAATTTGAGCTGGATCAGTAAATAAGATCAATCAGTCATGAGTGACATGAATACATCACATCAAGACAATGACAAAAATTCCCCATCCATCATCAACACTTGCAATAGAACCAACCAAACTCCAACAATCAAATATCCAATCTAACCTTCAAAATCCTAGATTTTCTACAACACAAATTTTCCAAATATGGATAAAATTACTACTCTACAATTTAACACCATCAATGTAATTCTAAATTGAAACTAAGCTCCAAAAATGTAATGGACCGTCAACCCATATCCAACCATTCTCCTAAATCCATCCCATTACATTTACCGAAACAAGAATCCGGCCGTCCACGGAAAATTAGAAAGATCCAATAACACTACAACCAAGATGGACCTTTACTATCATTCAACCCCCATTCATTTGGCAATATGCACTGGATCCACCCAACTTTCATGTCAATCCATTAGATTCCCTAGAATTCAAACTCAGTCATAATCTGAGTAATTACTCTGTTCAGGTATAAATTATAAGGATATATCTAGCCAATGTGGGCAATGACTTGATGTTATGGTTTATATAGTACACTTATTGGATACATATTACATATATATTTCCATATCAAGAGATACGTGAATTCAATGATGTATTCTCGACAAATTATAGATAATCCTTGATGTAAAATCAATTAAAATCAACAAATTTATTTTATCTTAACATAACATATTTCAATACATAAATATACATTTTAAAACACCATAAATATGATTCCTACAATTCCACTCAATCTCATTAAAATAATAACACAAAAAAGGAAAAATACATAAAATAATAATATCATCAATTAAAGGTCATTCTTGGTATACATAGGTCTCTACCTTTCATGCCATCATATTAAAAAAAAAATTATGATCTTTAATACCAATCTAAACAAATGACATTGTTTGTTATTTATTTATTTATTTTTAAAAAAAAATAAGGTATCATCATATCAATATACAAATTATTATTTTATACATATAATTGAATTAATGGGTTCATATGTTATTATTATAAATCATGAGAATTGGAATTGCCATCAATTGATTTTATCAGTAATTGTTAGTATGTGTCTTGTTAATAAAGGGTAATATAGGTTTTTTTTGTTACTAAATGTTATGTTGTTAATGAGTCATTTATATTCATTTCATCATAATCTAGTCCTTCTCTTTTTTTTAACAGAACCATTTATATTTTTTCTTATTTCAAAAAAATACATTTTATATCATGGAATGCATATATTTAAATTCTTTGGTACTTCCAGCTCAAAAAATCCAATGTGGAAGTAAAAAAAAAAAAAAATACATAAATGTAGAAGAGAAAACCTTAAAATTTTATAGCATTAGTATGTTAACCGTAAGGAACAAACAGTTACATATCAACATAAAATTATGAATGATTTAGTAAACATCTTGATCAAACATGAGCATCTTCTTTAAATGGAAAAATTCATGGTAGATTGAGAATGTTCAGCATCTTTTATTTACTTCATTATCCAAAGTAGGGTCTTCTACGATCTATCCAACTCACACAAGTTGACCAAGTAGTTTGGATAATCTTTGATTTGGCCACTTTCATCATTGATCTATACAACTTCACATAATATATGGTTGCCATTTTATATATATATATATGTGATGGTGAGAATTCACACCTATGGATCGTGTTCCTCGCCCTCTTCAAAACCCATCTGAGTTGCCTTGACCTTTCACAACGACTTTTAGCACACCTGCATCATTTTTCCGTTAGTATATATATATAAAATTCTTTCCTTATATCAGCAGTAGAAACGTTTTAGCTATAATAAACAAAATGCGATTAAAGTCAATTTTTTTTCCTTTTGATGTTAAACGTTATTAAATTTAAAACTTCCAACAGTTCTAGTATTATCAAACGCTGGATTATGTGAATGAATATTTTATTACATATTTTTTATAGCAAATAGTTCAATATAATTATCAATGAAATAAAAAAAATCTTGATTCCTATTATGCTTTAATCAACAGGTTATAATTTGTTTATTTATTTTAATTTTGATAGTTTATACAAAAGTTCCATCCCAATGGATGTATAGTGATATTCCTTCGTTTCAGTTTTTTTTTTTATACATATAGATCAAATCAAAAAAAAAAACTTACAGTTCCATGCATCTTTGTTCTTTCTTTAAAATGCTGAAAACATTTTACCAAAATACGATAGTCAAATTATCAAAATTGCTGTCATTAACGAATAAAAAAAAAAAATCTTGTATATAACTTTCTCTATATGTTTTTTAACTTTCCAGCCATTAGAGAACAAACAAAAAAAAATAGTTGTTATTGTTGTTATGGTTACATTGTACTCATCAGGTTTTTCTCTCCCCTTCGCATTACAATACTAAGTTATAAAATCGTTTTTTTTTTTTTTAGTTTTATTCTTTATAAAACTTTCTCAATTGTTCTGTCAAATTTATTATTTTAAAATATTAATAAAATTAAATTTAGTAACAAATTTATGATTTTGTTTCAAGCATTTCCAGTTCATTTAAACTACAATATAATTTTATTCATACCGTTATATATCATCAATTCGAACTGTTCAATAGATGTATTAATTTTATAAATCAACACATCCATGTATATATTTATGTTCAAATGCATTTAATGGTAAGGATAGGAATGAGATTTATAGTGATCCTTACAATAGAGACATTAAAGTTAGCAAGAGTTGATATAAACAATAAACATTGATGTTTGTTGACAGAAACAATAACCTTTAGCCCAAAATTATTTAAAAAATGTATTGATTTTGTAAAGGTAAATGGTCAGCTATTATAGAATTTTTGAATATCACTATTACGTGACTATCACAAACAATTTGTTTAAGAAGAAAAATCATTAAAAGTCTTGAAGAAGTTTAAATTATAGCTAGATATTAGAATGTATATGTCCACTTTTTAAATCAATTGTTTCTTCACCTTTTCTTCTAACTTCACAAAGTCCAATAATGTCCCATTTAATATAAGACAATTCTTCTTCTAATTCTTGCAATCTTCCTTCACTTGAAAGTGATCTGCAGTTGTAAGTACCTAAATAAAAAGTCATCATCAAATGGCAGCCTGGGTCCGCAATCAGGGGATTCTTAGCGCCCTCCGCCTTCGGCCACCAACCGCTGCCTTGGTTGGTGACTTTACAGCCTCCTGGGAATAAGGGCCATGCTTTATTTTTGTCTGTCATAATTGTATATATGTATTGGAAAAATATTTATCATTTACACAAACATTCATTCTGCCTTATCAGACACTGAAAAGAAAGACCATGGTGTTTCTTGATCTTAAACTCAGAGGTAAAAAGCCAATAAACTCACCACGCTGGCTAATGCGTGTTGGTGAGCAGCCCATCCATGTTCGTATACTATATGAATAATCACATAGTAATAACAGCTGCAACGACAAGAACGTATGGAGTGGACATTAGGAATTTGCCCTGCTCGATTATACCAAATGCAGATAATTCAGGTTTATGCCCCAACAAGTTCTCATAGTGATGAAGTAGTAGAAGATTTTTATATGGATGTACAAAAGGCTTTTGATCAGAGTAAACAACATTTTAAAATTGTTATGGGAGACTTTAATGCTAGAATTGGTAGACAAATAAAAGATGAAATTGCTGTAGGTAATTTTGGTTATGGTAATAAAAATGAGAGAGGACATAGACTTGTGGAGTTTGCAGAAAAAGAAAAACTTTATATTATGAATTCATTTTTTGAGAAAAATGTTAAAAGAAAATGGACATGGAAGCATCCAAATGAAGGTACAGCAGAATTGGATTATATTTTGACTAATAGGAAATATATATTTCAAGATTGTAATGTTCTTAATAAATTTAACACAGGAAGTGATCATCGATTAGTAAGGTGTAAGTTACGTGTTAATGTAAAACTAGAGAGACAAAAATTATTGAAAAAAACAATATTTACAGTTGATATTTTTAATCTTCAGAAACATTCTAATGAATTTAAATTAGAACTTACAAATAGGTTTCAAGTGTTAGGAGATTTTGAACATGATTCAGATTTGAATGAAATTAATATGAAAATAACTGATACACTTTTAAAAACTGCAACAAAGATAGCTGGTAGAAAAAAGCAGCAATTGACTAATAAAATTTCTACTGAGACTAGAGAATTTATGAAGAAAAGAAGGAATATGAAGATATACAAAAATGATGTATTAAAAAGAATTGAATATCTCGAATTTTGTAAAATGGTACGGAAAAGAGTTGAAAATGATATAAGAAAGTATAACTGTGAAATAGCAAGGAAAGCTGTAGAAGAAAATAAAAGTCTCAAGAATGTTAAACAACATTTTGGTATTGGTAGGAAATTTATATCTGCAATAAGAAAAAAAGATGGAATTATTACTAAAAAGAGAGATGACATCATGAAATTGGTAGAAGATTTTTATCAAGAATTATATAGTAATAAAGAACAACTACCTCCTATATCTATTACATCTTCCGAATTGCCCAGAATTTTAAATGAAGAAGTGAGACATGCAATTAGATGTATGACGAAAGGAAAGGCTCCAGGAAATGATGGAATTATAATTGATATATTAAAAGAAGGAGGTGAAGAAATAGAAACAATTTTAGCAAAGTTATATACCAAATGTCTAAATGATAAAGATGTACCAGAAGATTGGAAGAATGCAGTAATAATATTAATATTTAAAAAAGGTGATAAAGAAGATATTACAAATTACAGACCTATCAGCCTTTTATCAGTTTTATATAAAATTTTTACCAAGATAATTACAACTCGTCTACAGAGAACTTTGGATTTCCACCAACCAAGAGAACAAGCTGGATTTAAAAGTGGTTTTAGTACAATAGATCATATCCAGGTATTGAGAGAAGTCATAGAAAGGACAAATGAATATGAGTTGTCATTATGTTTTGGATTTGTAGATTATGAAAAGGCATTCGATTCTATACACATTTCTTTAGTGATTAAAGCATTGGATCATCAAGGTATAGATCCAGGATATTGTCATATTTTAAAGAATATTTATAATATTTTAAAGAATATTTATAAAAATGCAACAGCAACAATTAGATTACATAATGATACTGGAAAAATCAACATTGAGAAAGGTGTAAGACAAGGTGACTCCATATCTCCAAAACTTTTTACAGCAGTGCTGCAAGAAGTATTTTGTGGATTAAAATGGGAAACTAAAGGAATGAAAGTAAATGGAGAGTATTTAAGTCATTTAGATTTTGCAGATGATGTAGTTGTTTTTGCAAATAATGCTTCAGAGCTGCAGGAAATGTTGCAGGAGTTAGCAGATGAAAGTAGAAAAGTAGGACTAAAGATAAATGTTAAAAAGACTAAAGTAATGTTTAATCGATTTGCTCAAAATATGAAAATAAAGATTGATTATGAAGAATTAGAAGAAGTTAACAGTTACAAATACCTAGGTCAGATTATTAATACAGATGGAAACATAATGGAGGAAATTAATCATAGAATTAAACTTGGTTGAAGTGCTTTTGGTAGAAATAACTTGATACTAAAAGGAAATATGCCTATGTGTTTGAAAAGAATGGTTTTTAACAAATGTGTTTTACCAGTTCTTACTTATGGATCTGAGACTTGGACACTTAATAGAAGAGCAATACAGAGACTTCAGACCACTCAAAGGAGTATGGAGAGATGTATGTTGGGAGTAACAAGAAGAGATCGAAAACGCAATGTATGGGTAAGACAACAAACAGGTGTTACTGATCTTATTGAAAAAATTAAAAGATTGAAATGGAGTTGGGCTGGACATATTGCTAGAAGAAATGATAATAGATGGACAATTGAAATTTTAAACTGGATTCCAAGAGATTGTAAAAGACCCAGAAAGAGACCACATGTGAGATGGATGGATGAAATAAGAAAATGTGCGGGGGTGTTGTGGAAAAGAGAAGCTAAAGATCGGAGAAGATGGATTAAACTTGGAGAGACCTTCATCCTGCAGTGGATTGATAATGGTTGATGATGATGATGATGATTAGAATGTAAATGGAGTTCATATTATATGCTCACATACAAATCAGATTGTCGGACTCATCAAAGATTAATATTCTTCAAAATAGTTGCTTTAGGAAGATAAATACTATTGGTATTCATTCTTTATAAACAACTACAATTTATGCTTAATTTTATTATCTATTATGCACTAAAATTATCAACTTGCTTATTTAAGCTTATCATGTTACTGACACATGGAATAATTTTAAAGAATGTGTTAGGAATATAAATAAACATACTCCTAAGTTCACTAAAGATGAAAATTCTAACCAATTTTCTGACAGATTTAATGGAAGGGTGGCATTTAATTTTTATGCTTATACAAAATGTTCACAATAGTCAATTCATATGTTGATCAAAAATTTAATAATAATAGAAACATTTGAATTCATAAAGATTGTTATTATTTTCAATAACCTGCAGACATTGTTTACTTTGTTACTAATCTCCAAGAAAAAAAAATCTTTTAATATTATTGATACAACACTATCTAAAACAATGAATAAAATGTTTTTTTCTCTGTAAATTTTTGGAATCTAATGTTGAACCACAAATCTTGGTAAAATGGAAATAGACATCATTATAGATATCTTTAATCTTTCACTGATACTCGGAAATTATAAAAAATCAAAACACTAAATGAGACCTAATAGAATATCCAATACTGTACTATTTCCTTTTATTTGTGATATCAATCAATGGGGGTGGGGGAAGTCCCATAGAAATCTACATCTTTTAGTAATATTTCTTCCTATAAAATAATTTTCTTAAGAGCAGCTATATCATTCTTAAATTTTGATAACTTCTTTTCAACATATGCTGTCTTTCACTAAGGCCATTAAGAGTTTGTGTCAATTAAATATTATATATTCCATGCATCTATATTTAAAAATATATTGAAATATTTACTTTTGTTACTATCACTACTGGATATTTTATCACCATTAACATTATTGATTTTACAATCATTAGTAATATTTTATCGAGTGATTTGTTATTTAGGGATAACTTGGATCATAGCACAATTTATTTTCCTCATTTATATCAAAAGTAATTTCTATGAATAATCTCATTGACAACTGGTTGGCACTATTTGGAGTTATAATGTAAATTACTTTACAGGCAGTTTCCTTAAATCTGTTTGTATTTTGTGTTCTTGTTTGGAAAAAAAAGTTCCTATACTAAACTTGTGGATATTCACTAAAATTCATGAGAAATATTACTGGCACACTTAAGTCTACACCTTTGCAGTGATATCATGTTCTTTTACATTCTCATCCATGGCTTCACAAAAAGTATATAAAAATTTACTAAGTCAATTAGGATTGACAATATTCAAATATAGTTTCACCATTTAAGAATCATCAAATCAAGATGTCTTTTTTTTTGATAATCAATCAAGAATCTACAATCAAAGAATTATGGCATAAATATTGTTTATGAGATTCCAAACAAATTTCTTTTTCCAAATTCAATAGCATAGCTTAGGTGGATTTTATTTTTTTTAGATGACACTGGAATTTCAATGATAAATTCAGGGCAACCTATGGCAATTATGCTCGTCTGCCTTATAAATATCATTTAATAGCATGTTCCCCCTAAAATAAGACACTGTCTTACATCAATTTTTTGCTCCAAAAGAAACCTTAGGGCTTATTTTTAGGGGATGTCTTATTTTTTCATATACAAATATCTACATTTATCTATGTATATGAATATACATTTATTCACAATCTCAAATTAACCTCACAAAACATGTTTTTTCCATAACACTCTCTGTTAATATTTGAATTTTCAGTTAGCAATATGCACTGGGATATTTACATTTATTTAAATACAAAATCTAGTCTGAGGTCAAAATATTATTCCATTTAAATCTACCATTAAATCAAGTGTTAATTAAAAACTGAAGAGATAAGAATATAACAAAAATAATTACAGTTAAGAATGATTATCCATACAAAAGTGATGAAAAAATGCAACCACAAAAATTCAGAAAATATTTCTGTATTTCACACTGCATTAAGTACAATTGTTACAACACATGGCATATTGAATCACAAAGATTCATATAAGACACAACCACATCTATCCATTATCAAGGATGCACATTCTAACACTTTCCAAATTATTTTTAATAGTCCTGCTTGGGTATTTTTTTTTTAAGCTTTCCTTTAGGAGAAAGATTGATTTAACTTAAGCTAAAACTTTAATTATTAAAATGACTTCCATTATTTAAACTCTTTTAGGAGGAGAAAAAAACACTTAAAAAACAAAGCTGATTTTTCTTTTACCTTGAATATTTAAAAGCCATCACAATCAAACTCTAAAACTAAGTCAAGCATTCTAAATCTAAGTATTAAATATAAATAAAATAAATATCTAAAATTATATAAATTATAAATTATCCAATTGTAATAATATAAAATTTTAAAAGTTTGTTAAATCATTCATAAAGATAATAAATTGGTTATCTTAAGTTCCAAGATTCATCTCAGAGGAAATTGTTCCTCTATGCTCATAGAATTGTGTTTGATGAAAATGTTCAACAGGAAATTACATAAGTACCAAATAATTTATATTATCATTTATTTAAAGAATTAATGTCAATATTTATTTACACATCCATTACTTTATAATTCAATACATACATCATATACTTCAATAAATGAAAAGAAATCTGTTCATCTGACTGATAATCTTAACAAGGGCTTATATTTGGTAGGGCTTATTTTGCAAGCAACCTGAAAAATCATGCTAGGGCTTATTTTCTGGTTAGATCTTATTTTTGGGAAAACATCGTACTGGTCTATGTAAATGGGAAGAAACACATATTTAATAACTATCAAATCTATGACTGTGGTGGCAAAATCAAAGAATTTAATAAAGTCATTAATAAATCTGATTCTTAATTAGAATCTCTACAAGTCTTTTTATTATATTTTGCAGTTAAGATATCTATAAAAAAAATCATATCTAAATAAATAATAGTGATATGCTAATGCTTGACAATCTATCTAGTTTATATGAGATAGACCAATTTTTCATTCTCTTACTTGATGCTAAAGGTTTTTATAATTATATATATATATATAAAGATTAGAGTGAGAACTGCTGTTTATGTAATTAAACAGTAAGATAATTAGTTAACAGAGATGAATAAGGGTATGAGAAACGCTTTGGATTGCCAATGCATAAACCAAATTAGAGTGACTGCAGTTAATAAAATAAATTATGTTGAGAGAATGTGTTAAAAAAATCCCAAAGAGAAATGAAAAAAAATCTATTGTATTGAAAACAATATCAGCTTTTGACAAGTCTATCCGTTATCTACAGATGCTATTGGTAGCCTCAATATGGAAAAAAAAACCATTATTTTCAACTTAAGAAATATATTTCTTGTTAATTTTTTTTAAAAATTAATTTAATAAAGAAACTTTTTATGTACTAAAATTCATTCAATACAATGAAGTTTTTTTTTATGTAAAACTAATAGATAAGATTTGTATTCATTTTGAAAAATTTCAATCATCAACTTATCATTCCTCAAGTTAATTTTTCCAGAGTGACCATTATGCATGTTGCCTTTTGTTTTTTTAGCAATCAGTCTTATGCCGATTATGATAGTAAATGTTGCACATCGGTATGCTGTATTATATAATTAAAAAGTTGCACTTTCTTTAATTCAATATTTGATTATAAAACATGATATGCAAATTATATTGAATGTGTTATATCAGAACAATAATAATAATAAATATTAAGATCAAGTAAATCAAATTTCAAAATGTTATTATATTTCATCAATATATAAATAGTAAATAAAATGACCAATTCACATTACCACTTTTGGCACGTTTCACATCATGTTTCCCCATTTAATTTTACTTTTTTTTATTTTGAGATAAATGTTAAACTTATAAAAACAATTTTTTTTACTCTTCATATAGTCATCTACCAAACATTTTATGAAAATCGTTTTATTTTAAATTGTTTTAAATTGCAAGTGCTAGAACAAATTATTAAGGGAGTGCCAGATGACTGATTATAATCAAGTGTTATAATATCCTTTTACTTAGTTGCTTCCAATTTGCCTGTAAGCAAAAAACTCAATAAACATACACTGTATAACAAATTCTTAAACTCTCATGTCTTTTTTGAACTCTTTTGGTAATAAATTTAATTAATTATATTGTTAGTTGTTGATAAAATTATCAAATGTTCAAACATTAGTGTGATAAAGTGAAAACACATTGATTCCGTTTCAATTGTTAAAATGGTAGTTTTGGGCCTCTACCTGGTGTCCAAAATGGCATAGAATGCATACTAAATTAGTACCATTTTTGTATACTTGCAAGTTCTCTATCCACTAAACCAGATAACTGATCAAAGCAGTATATTTTTTTATTTTCAATTTAACATTATTATATAAATTACGATTTATTGAATCTAAAAACTTTACTTTTATATATATATAACACTGCATTAATAACAAACTATATACAAATATTTATATATTTACAATGGAATACATTTATAGGCAAAAGCAATGTACTTATATTCAGTTATACACCTTTCAATAAACACTTATATACCAAAAAAGTAAAAATTAATAAAAAAAAACTGTATATAGCTAAAAATAATAGTATAGCTAATGACTCTTGGGATTGAAGCTCAATAAGTTATTTATTGCAGATGCTTGAATATCATATGACATGCTAAATGACTATTTGATTATTTTGTATTAAGAACTTTAATTTTAAAAGTGAAATTGAAAAATAAGAAATCAAAAATTTAGAACAGTCTGATCTTCATCAGACTTTATATTTGGATTTGTATGTAGATATTTCATAGAAATAGATAATGCAATGCAATAAACTAAAAAATAAAAATTTACAAATCTTAAAAATATTGTTGTTATAAACAATAGAAAATGGACTATTGGTAACTGTCTCAATTTATTTAACATAACGTGAATACAAAACACTATTAAATAAATAAAAAATATGACTATTAAAAATATAATTAATAAAATTAGTTATGAAATTTTTTTAAAGTGAGAACTAAAAGGTATTTTAAAAAGTCCTCCTATGTACTAAAAAAAATTCCCATAATCTTTAATATATGTATATATGAATATGGAACTAAATTAGTACCATTTTTGTATCTGCATTCTATAACATTTATAATATAACAGAATACTGTCTATGAAGTGAAATATGAAACAATATTCCAAATTGTGGAGATAAATTGTTGGTTCATTTGAGCATTAAAAAGTTAAATTGATGTATAAACATACAAATCAGATAAGGCTACATGATAATAAATGGAGAATAAAAAGTAATAAAAGACTATATTATATCAGCATATAAATTCAGTAACAGATCACTTTATCTAGGAAACAGCAATCAGACTTCATCATCATCATTTTCAACTTTTAACAGTCATTGTAGGTTGAATGTCTCCAACATTAATCCATTTTTTTATAATCTATAATTTCTCTTTTCCATGTCACTCCAGTAAACTTTTTTTATCTTATCTGTTTTTTAAAGCTTTTTACTTGAATCCTGTTTAAGATTTTAATTCTTTATTTATTTTAATATACTTTAGCAACATGCTCAGCCCAACATTTCAACCTCTTAATTTATTTAGTAATGCTAATTATACCTATTTGTTCTCTCATCCATATTATAATGATCGAAATGAAAGTGAAGATCGAATCTAACCGCAAAAACAATATCTGCTCTACAAGGCGCCATCTAGGCATTTAAACCTAAAAAAATTTATAGAGTAGGCAGATACGCGCTGTTAAGATTCCACTTTATTTAAATATTCCGATCGTTAGCCCAAGTCACTAGCTCAGCGGAGACGCAGAGATAAAAATCTATATCTTAATTTATATCTTAAATATAAATAAATAAAAGCCACTGCCAGAAATTAACACATAAAAATATTTATTTACACACATATAAAATCATTCTAAATTCGAGGAATAGGTTTAACATTTTTCGATTTTTATATTACTCTTTAATTGTACATTTACATAAATTTCAATGAGTTTAATATTTTATTTAGATGGTCAAGTATGAATAGACTACATAGATTTGCATTTGAAAATAAAACATTCTATCCCTATTTAACCTTAGGCTAAAATTCACAGTCAAACTGGCATCAATCCATCTGATACATTTATGTATTCAATGTAGCATGAAAATACAACAGCACAAATATACTATACTGTCAGGCATGGACATCTGAACAGTATAGTTAGAGAAAACATTGACTCTTGTCCAATACAGGAATATGACATCTGTATAGCAAGAAGAACAATAAAATAAAAACTCCATAGGAAGGGACCGCGATCCTTTTTGCTGACTTACAATCCCATCCATAGGCAAAGGGTTGGTGCGGTGTATTCAGCGATTCTGCACGTAGCAAAACTTATACTACATCTACTAATTACACAAATATATCCAATCCATTGACCCAATTCAATGACACAAATAACCTAAGATTACCCTCCCCTAATATAACTTTACAAATCTATATAGCCATTCACGCCTGACTTAAATTTAACATTTAAATACGTTCGCACAGATTTGTTTAAAAATGTTGGGTATAGATCGGCTGCACAGATTCCACGGTCAAAACATTCCAAATTAAACACAACCGATCAAAATACAAAGTCAATCGATAACGTCAATTGCAACAGGGAATACACAAGGTCCCATGGCATTCATCGTAAGATGCCCGCATTAACATCGTTGACCTATATATTCCAATCGACTGTGAAAACCACAACATAATCAACCGCTAACGAATCTATGCAACATCTATATCCAACTTAAATGTAATGCATTTAATAATTTCTACAATAAATATTACTACAAATAAAAATAATAAAAATGGAAATGATTTTAGCAAAACTTAACTATATAAATTTAAACAATCAATTATTAATTTGAAAATCAAATAAGAGTTCATTTTAAAATTTAAATTAGCTGAATCTTTAAAAAAAAATCAATGACGAAAGTTCTTAATTACTTTTTTTTGGTTGTTGTTAATTTGTAAAGTTCATAGCTCATGGTAGAAGAGTCCAGGTTTCTGCTTTTAATTCCCGCGATGCCTCCATTAGAAGATAATGTTCTGGAGATGGCAATAGCTGGTTCAAGGTATCACAGTCTTTTCATTTTTCCTTTTTAAATAGAGAGTGTGGTATGTACGTCCTACCACCTCTCAAACACACAACGCTGGAACTGCCCGAAAAAACTGTATTTCCCTTTTTATATTATCCACACAGATTCAATCAACAAAACATCACTAATCCATCACTTTCGTTAGGATCCAAGCTAAGGCTTAGTGCTTCCATTGGTCAAGCTAATTTCTCTTTTTTTCTTATCTATCTTTCATCAGATCATTTTAATTATACAAGAGCCCACGGCTTGCTTTTCAAACAATTTATAAACAATCATTTCCATTTACAGATTACAAGAATTAATTAATACCTGTTTTTATTTTTAAATCTTATACTTTTTTTTTTTTATAAAAAAGTACGTTCAAATACTTATTTATTTGTTTTTTAAAAAAAAAATATTTTTAAAGTTTGGCATCTGTGCGAATGTATATACGTTTAACAAATATTTTAATTTTAGCGTTTAGTTTTTTACTTTTATTTGCGAACTTTTAAGTTTTTATTTTAAATTAATGTAACGACATATTTATATATCATTACAATATATTTCATAATTGATTCTCTTCCCATATTTCACTATTTGGAGTGAAATCTCTGTATTGCTCCTCTGTTAACTGCCTAAGTTTTATATCTATATATAAGGGCTGATAAAAATATCTATTAAAAGCCTTTTTTTTCAAGACATAATCATATTTCTTTTTAATATTAAATTATTTCTATCATTATTCTTGAATAAGCATTTATTTTATAACGTCTTGCGTGCGATTATAATTACGATAGAATGACAGCCTGTTAAGTTAATTGCGCAGACGCTGTGAGAATGTTATTAATAAATGAATACTTTCGAACAACCACATGATATAGTATTTGTATAAGAGTAAAAAGGAATCCTCTTACTCTTACGACTCAATAGTTTATATATGAGCAAATCTGAAGTAGTTGTAACGAAGGCGTTACTACATAATAGTCACTTTAAATTACTATATATAATGTCTGTATGAATGACACCAATGAAATTTTCTAGAATTTACTACTTCAGATTTGCTCATATATAAACATTTGAGTCGTAAGAGTAAGAGGATTCCTTTTTACTCTTATACAAATACTATATCATGTGGTTGTTCGAAGGTATTCATTTATTAATAACATTCTCACAGCGTCTGCGCAATTAGCTTAACAGTCTGTCATTCTATCGTAATTATAATTGCACGCAAGACATTATAAAATAAATGCTTATTCATGTATATGATTTAGTTTCGTTTAGAGTGGCGTTTAGTAAATTCTAGAAAATTTCATTGGCGTCATTCATACAGACATTATATATAGTAATTTAAAGTGACTATTATGTAGTCACGCCTTCATTACAACTACTTCAGATTTGCTAATATATAAACATTTGAGTCGTAAGAGTAAGAGGATTCCTTTTTACTCTTATACAAATACTATATCATGTGGTTGTTTGAAGGTATTCATTTATTAATAACATTCTCACAGCGTCTGCGCAATTAGCTTAACAGTCTGTCATTCTATCATAATTATAATTGCACGCAAGACATTATAAAATAAATGCTTATTCATGTATATGATTTAGTTTCGTTTAGAGTGGTGTTTAGTAAATTCTAGAAAATTTCATTGGTGTCATTCATACAGACATTATATATAGTAATTTAAAGTGACTATTATGTAGTCACGCCTTCATTACAACTACTTCAGATTTGCTAATATATAAACATTTGAGTCATAAGAGTAAGAGGATTCCTTTTTACTCTTATACAAATACTATATCATGTGGTTGTTCGAAGGTATTCATTTATTAATAACATTCTCACAGCGTCTGCGCAATTAGCTTAACAGTCTGTCATTCTATCGTAATTATCATTATTCTTGCAAATATAATTCTATAGATTAATTTTATTCATTAGGCTTTCATCCATTTGAATCATCTGACCAAAGTATTTGCAATTGATAACTTTTTATAATTCACTTTTTTCTATATCTGAAAATGCTCTTAATATTGAAGATTTTTTTTTTTTACCATATGCTTTTAATCCTACTTTTCTATTTTCATAATTCCTTTAATATTAACTTTAGTTCTCAAGTATTATTTGCAAAAACAACTACATCATCTTCAAAACCTAGACAGTTTAATCTTTTTATTCCTTTAGTTTCTAATCTTATCCAGTAATTTCTGCAAAAAGTTTTGGATATATGGAATTATCCTGTCACATATTCTTATTAATGTTACATCATATAATCTAATTTCTGCTATTGCATTTTGATAAATATTCTTCAGAATTTGAAATATCCTGAATCTACATTTTGATCCTCCCAAACTTTAATCTCTGCAAAAAATTCTTAAATAATCAAATGTCTTTTCATAATCTACAAATACAAAGAGTAATTGCTATTTGTATTCATTATTGTTTTCTAGAATGTCAAATACTTGAATGTTATTATGTTATGCTAAATCTAATTTTAAATGTAGCTTGTTATTTTGATTAGTTGAGTCCAAAGGTTTTTTGATATGTGTTATAATGATCTTAGTAAAGATCTTACATATTCAAGTGATAGATGACTGATAACATAGTAAAATTGTGAACTAGATTATATTTTGTTCAAAGCTCCCTCACCTATAATGTATATAGTATATATTAGCTCGTTTTATTGACAAACCTTAATTATAATACAACCAATATTGTTTATTGGACTATAAGAGTACAGTACTGTATTTTTCAACATGCATATATATAAAACAGGCTATGCTTTTTTGCATGCATTTAAATTAAGATGATAATTTTTAAAAAAATTATTATTAATAATAAATTGAGTAAGCACATTAATCATTTAAAGCACTCTGTGTGTATTTAATCATTCACAATTCTATTTCATCACAATTAAATACATGTTCTGGCCTTTTTTAAAAATAGCTTTTTAAAATCCTAATAAAAATGTAATGTCCTCATTATAAATAGATGTACCTTCATCAGTTATTTTAATATTTTAAGACTGTAATGGTTTTGAAATTTATACAGCTATTCCCTATTTGCAGTGAATAGCTTGGAATTGTGTGATCCAAATTTTTAGTTAAATTCTTTTTAGAGACTTGAGGCTTTCAGATGCAATACAAGATCATTAAACAGAATGTTTTTACAATTCATATCTTTTTTTTCATATGTCATAGCATCAGCCGGGATGCGAACCCACAAACATCTGCAAACAACTACTTGCTTGCAAAGTGGTTGCGATGACCTCTCAGCTAACAATGCTTGACAATTCATATCATTTAACCATAGATTTAAGACTTTTTCAATTTTAATCAAAAAATTATTTCTTACTTTAGTTATAACATTAGCTGTTTAAGGGATACAAGTTAAGAGTGGAGCAAATGTGCTTGTCTTTTTATAATTTCTCTGATTGATGACTCATTCTTTTAAAACATATGGCCGATTCCAGAAAATGACCTTTTAGTTTTTCTTATTAAATCTATACTTTTTTTTTCTCATTTAATGAAAGTATTTTATGATTTTTTTGGAATTTATCACTCATTCTCCTACAATACATTTATTTAATTAAAGATAAGTTAATATGTAATGGAAAAAAAAAATTGTAAGGAGATTTTTTTTATATATGTGCTAATCATTTCTACTTAAATCATGAAGAAAACATGATTTTAAAAATTCATGTTTGATATTTGAGAATGTTATTTTTAGCAAGAAAAAAAATGTCTTCTACTGTAAACAAGATTTGTAAAATTTAATAAGTTTCTGAATTTCAATGTTTTTTTTGTTTGTTTATATATTTTTGTCTATATACATTTTTATTCTGAATAGCATATAATTGAAGCTGTGCAAATAGATACAGTAGTTCACAGAATTCTAATTTGTAGTGTCTTTTTCCACCTTTTTAAAATATCAATACCATTACTGCAATTTTTTCAAATATCTAGTATATCTTTATCATATATACATTTGATATTATAATTTTGAACTTTGTCAACAATTTCTTTATTTTTCTGCCTACTTCTTTTAAAATATCAATAATAATTCCATTATTTCCTGGAGCTTTTCAATTATTCATAGAATAAAATGCATCTCTCTCATATCTTAATTTAAAATGTTATTTCAAAAGGTATTGTAACTGCAGATGCAGTTTTGTTTCTTGTTCATTATTATATATATATATATCTTTATAAAACTCTTCAACTAACACCCTAATGATATATCTCTTTGGGACATATATTTTAATAAAATTCATATTTTAGAGACTTTTAATATTTTAAAATTATAAGCTATGTTTATTCAACATTTACATTATTTCAACATGTGATTATAGGACTATATTGTAATAAAATTTATGTTTTAAAAGCTTTTAGTATTTCAAAATTATAAGGTTGATATCAATTTTATGTTTATGGAACATGTGGTTTTTTAATTAATATATGTGTCTATTATTTTTTTCCCTTTTTCTATTTAAGTATTTTAAATTTGTATTTTAGAAATTATAAGCTAGTAAAATTAATATGCTTTATTTCATATGATTATGGGCATATATTGTAATATAATTCATATTTTAGAGGTTATAATCAGGGTATATATTGTAATGTAATTCATATTTTAGAACATAAAAGCTTTTACTTTTTCAAAATTATAAGCATGGTATGATCAATTTTATGTTATTCCAATATGTGATTATGGACATATATTGTAATATAATTCATATTTTAGAAGTTATAATCGTTTAGTATTTGGAAATTATAAGTTTGATTTGATCAGACTTCTACATCTTTTGGATAATACTTCATATCATCAAAAACATCCTTCTCCCTCATTCTCTAATAACATTCATATTAAGTTATAAACATTTAATATTTAGAATGCACTTACCACCATTTTGAATTCTGAAAACTATCTAAAAACCACCACTGATGCATTCAAGTAATCGTGTGCGGAGTATCAATGTCATATATCA
The DNA here is from genome assembly GCA_028023455.1 of Epiperipatus broadwayi. Lineage (NCBI taxonomy): Eukaryota > Metazoa > Onychophora > Udeonychophora > Euonychophora > Peripatidae > Epiperipatus > Epiperipatus broadwayi. Next base: position 19,166,844 of record JAQFVV010000004.1, read on the forward strand.
CTTGGATGTATCAGTGGAGATTTTGGATGGTTCTTAGAATTCAAAATGGCAGTGAGCAAATTTTAAATCAACACCATCTCTTTTTAATAACAGGCCATCATTTCTACTTATTGTTAAAATAATTTTTTTTCAAATATCAAAATGTCATATTATAATTTTGAGATTTTTATTCTCTTCTGTAGATTTATTCACAGTTATATATTCTTAAATCATCACTAACTCTTTTTCATGCCAATGAAAAATAATAGGGATTTAATTCTTCTAAATAGATCACTTTTCAATATTTCTATAAAATTTCTTTTTTTTATGCACTACCTTATTTTAGTTGAAAATTTACTAGGAAATTGCTGCTTTATGTTCTAGCTAACTATGTAACTGATCTTAGTGGAATATTAATTATCTTCCTATTGAACTCATTAAAATTAAGACATTGTCAAAAATCAATATTTTAAAATGATTTACAAGTTCTAACTTCATTTTATTGGAATATTTCTTAATAGAAAAATCAACTGTTAATAATGTCTAATTAAAAAGCTTTTATCTCTCCAACTTTTCATTACTACTTAGTTTATATTTCATTAGTTAATCATCACTTTTTGTGTTGAATCTCTTGAAATATATATTTTCTGATAGTCATAACATAATCCAATTCTGCTATTTCTTTATTAGGAAGCTTCCATGTTCTATTTCTGCTTTGGATTTTTCTCACTAAAGAATTCATAATGACCCCCCCCACACACACACTTCTGTCTCCATACACAAATGTGTCAATAATATTTTATCTAATTTACTATCATATTATTTTTTTAATTATAATAAATCCTATTCTTCATATTCTTTCAATACTTGTGCCTTTATAGTAAAGTAAGTGTTTATTCTTAAAATCAATTGTTTTTTTATCTTTTCTTCTAACTTCCTAAAGTACAATAATGTACCATTTAGCATTAGAAAGACCTTTTCATTTATGCAGTTTTTCATTAATCTATAGTTGTAGATAATGAAAGTTCATCAAATGGCTGCCTAGATGCAGCCTTCTAAAAATAAGATATAATTTATTTTTATTTGGTTTGATTGCAAACATAAAAGAGAGTTGTCATTTACATACATAGGAATCCATTAGTTCTATCTTTAAGAAAATTCAACTGATATTTCAATTAAGGACTTTCAGGTAATTGAAAAGAAAGACTGATATTTCTTGGTTTTAAACTCAAAGTTTAAACCCTGTAAAGACACTATGTTAGCTGGTGCATCTGTCTATGTTCTTTAATGTACCATATATGTGATTATATAGTAATAATAGTTAAACACATGTCAGAAATTTCCCTTGCTCTATTTCATTGAGATCTTAAAAAGAAATATATAGGCTCTTTTTTTAAATTATTAGCAAACACTTTTCTGAAGACATCAAATACTTTCATATTTTTAATTGTTACAATTTAAATTTAAAAAAAAAATACATTTTTAAAATGCATTTTATGGTTTCTTAGAGCATTCATGAAAAAAAAAAAAATTTCAATATCGTCTATGAGCAGCATACTTAAGTAATATTACTTTAATAAAAGAGTAATTATTTTTATTTATTTATAAATACAATTGCATTTTTATTTTTTAATTATTGATGTAAATTGTGATTTTGTAAAGAATAATCATAGTTGTATGAAAGTTGCACTTTAATTTTAGAATTATTTATGTAAATTATGACTTCGTATGTTTTAGTCACGAATATAGATTTGTAGTGATTTCAAGAACCTGTAAGGATTTCATATGATCAAGTGTGAGCCAATGATCATGTCAGGAGAAGAAATGTGAACAACACTATTTTTACTTATCTCCATTTTTTCTTCTTCAAACTACATAGAACAAAGCAAGCATGCAACATCAGACTTTCTTTCTGGTAAAAAAAAAAATCCTATTAATTGTAAAATTAATATGCTTTATTTCATATAGTAATGTCATATATTTGTAATTGTTGTTTTTTTTACATGTGCTTGTTATATTTGGTTAAAAATAGGGAAGTTGTGATTTAATTTTAGAATTATTGATGTAAATTGTGACTTTGTGTGTTTTAGTCACGTGATTAGATCAAGCATAATTATACAAAATTGGCATTTAAATTTTTTAATTATCGATATGTAAATTGCGATTTTGTAAAAGATGTCATTTATTGCTTGAATATATCAGTGGGGTAGTTCTTAGAATGCAAAATGGCCATGAATGCATACTAAATCAATGGCATAGGACTACACTCAGTCAAAATCTTATTAATACAGTGTTTTCATAATGTACTTACCAAATTATTTATGAAAAATCCAGATATGGAAGGGCCAATATTCCCTGAAGAAATAACTCCTACCGATAGGCCACCTCCCAAAAGTGGAAGGCTTTGGATTCAAAAGCAAATCTCTATAGTATTTAACCATCTAAAAATGAAGAAGCCAGGAACAATGTTTAATAACAAACTAAACTACTGGAACACATATGATCTTATGAATCCAGAAGAAACTAAAATTGACAATATTCTTTCAATTGGAATATCGAGGTACTCCAGGTTGACCAAATATTTAAAATTGGAACTGAGGTTTGTTGATTTTTTTAATCAAGGTTAACCTTGGGGCCTTGCCTACTGCTGACTTCCTACATAGTGAAAGGAATTATAATCTGAACCCTATATGTGCACTATGTAGGCGTAGTGATGAGACAATGGCACATATATTGGAGGAGTGTCAAATTTGGAATAGCATAAGAAATACTTTTAAATCTCTCATTAAAAACAAAGAATCAGCTTATGTAAATTTGACTAAGGCCTTCAAGAGTGGACATTTTGGGGTCATAAGATTGGCAACATTTAAACATTTTTCCATTTGGTCATTGAGAAATAAGACTATCTTTGAAAGTGGAGAAGAATATGACATGATGAAAATGTCTTTACACTTATTAAAAGAAATAAAGAATTAGACCATAATTTTTTTCAGAATTGGATGTTCAACCAGACCTGGTCCCTAATAAACCTAAAACAAAGTGTAGTACCGATGATGAAAAGAATATAAAGTTGCAAATCCACAGATATTGAGAAAATTTAAAGAACCATTTACCTAAAACATTCTAGATAAACTTTATATTGAAGAGATCCAAGAACTAGAAAATGCCATTATAAAGTTTCTCACCTAATTGATGAATAACAGGAAAGGGCTTTCATTTGATTAACAGATCAGTTTTAATCATTGACTCAATAAATATATTAAGACTGCTTCAACAATGCTTAATGGTAACAGATTTGTTTACTGTAAAGAATCTATGATATTGAACCACTAAACATCACATGATCACTATCTCATACTAGCACAATAATTGTGATAGTATGAGATAGTGATCATGTGATGTTTAGTGGTTCAACACCAATCCTGCCTTATAGGATAGTGGTGGCTATGGTTGTTAAAGAGCCAAAGACACCAAAATGTATGGGTACTGAATTGAGTTCAGACCCATATGACTATATAAGCTATTGAGCTTGGGTTGAAAATATTAATAGTGTTTTCAATTTCATTCTCATAGTTTTGTAGTTAAATAGAATTAAAAGGTGGGTGCTGGAGGGTTGCATTAGATCCTAAGATCTAGGTGTAGTGCTCTCAGATCCAAGGCTCCTCACTGATGAAGGCCACAAGCCAGAAACTAGTCTGGGGATATTGGATGAGTAGGCACTAGATAGGGATTTTATGCACAAGCCTTCTGGCATCCATTGATTGCTCTTGTTAGCACAAGATGGCACTACTATGTGGAGAGTTTTGCTGTATTTTGAATTGTTTAATCTATGATATATTTCATGTAATTTTCAGACTTACGTATTCTATGAAAACCCTGCTTTTAAGTAATTTTTATCAATGCAATCCCTATATTGGATTGGCTATCCTCATGATCTATAAGTAAAGTGTATGGTTTTCATACATGATTCATAATGAATAATCTCTCAATATTTAAAATGTTAAATTAATACACACAGAAACTTTGGAAATGCTCTTCACTTGATAAGATAAAACTCTATAGACTAAATGGCCAAATATGGTTTTAATCATTGTCCACATGTTCATAAATTAAACAAACTTATATGTGTTTGAATTGACTAACACCATCATATATGTGATATACATGATCAGATTAATGTAAATGGGCCACTATGATTTCTGGAATGGGAAGTTATAAGTCTTCAATTTCTGGTGATAACTAATATCTTAATGTAATTGATATAAAATTAATTGTTTTTTGTTTATATATACAAGCGTAACCTCTGATTTTGTTGACTGATCTCCTTTGAGATTGATATGTAAATATCCTTCTTTTTGTAAATGATTCTTATGGTTTGTGAATAAAATTTCCTTTTGAAAGATAAATAATGTACTCAAGAATTCCATGAGTTAATGAATGAGAGTAATTAAAATGATTGTGAAAATCTTTGATTATTTTTCTCCCTTTTTTCTTATTGTGACAGTCAGATGATGTATGTTGGTTTAACCCAGTTCGAATACTAGGCGAAAGTACCTCGAGGCCACCCATATGTGAGATATTAAATCAAGAATACTATGACCTCTGCCCTATTCGCCTATTCTCGAGGCTAACTACGAACCAACAACATTATCTGAGCCATACATAAATTACTTTTCATCCGGCCAAGCTTAGCATCAGGGTAGAGACATGGATGGGAACACCTACAGAGCTAAATAGTTAAATGTGCATAAAAGTACTATGAAAAATGTGTTTTGCATGCCTGGATCATTGGAAAAGTAAAATAAAGCATTAAAATAAAATTAGAAAACTGAAGCTTTTCGGTTAAATAAGATACTTAATTAATGACTTTAAAATATTAATAATGACTTAATGGCCTCCGTTATTCCCCTGAATTAATGAAAAACTAATTAGACAATAAAAGCAGATTAAACGATATAATATTTTGCGGTCTAAGTCCTTTCTTTCTAATTTTAATAAAATTGTCAACTCGAATCTCCTCGATAAAGTACAATAATAAAAATCTTTTGCAAAGCATTTTCTAATTGCTTTGTGCTAAAAACAGTTTAAAATTATTTAAGATGTATATAGCTAAATCAGATATACATAATAAGCTAATGGCGGACAAAAGAGGCATTATCAAGGAGATCAAGTTGGCAAACAAAGGAAACTTACTCATATTGAATTTAGAAACATAAATAAAATTGGAAAGAGATTTTAAATAAAAAATTAACTTTTAAACTTAACCGCAATGGAATACAAAATATTTATACATGTTAGCAAAGAGGAATAGTGCAGGAAAAGGGTTAAATATAAATAGATGATCACACAATATATATATACCTAAGATTAATCTAATAAAAATGGTTACATAACAAATATAATTAAATACACATTTCAGAAATATAATTCAATGAAGCAATTAAGAAGGGTATGAACAAAAAAGGGTAGAAAGTAAATAGTTCAATGGAGGAGAGATACGATTACCTCCTGGTTCCTTGGTCATGTTCCCTCGAAATGCATGGCTTGATCCGTCCATCGATAGGTATTTGCCTGGACAAGGAGAGTGGAAATACGTAGTATGCTTTCACGAAAAGTTTTATAGACACGGCACAGAGTTCAGATTACTATTGGGTGGATACTATGGCATGTTGATGGTTTTTGGGAACCCCGGCAGTAGGCAAAGCTTTGCCTAACCACCTAGCATGGTAGAATCCATCAAATTCATATGACTTTTAGTTTGTAGCATGTTCAAACTTCTCCATGATTTCGAAGATGACAGTTGAATAACTTTTTTGAGCAAAATGGAAACGAGAAGCAAAATCTGGGAGGTTCAAAGCACAGGAAAAATCTGAATGAATTCTCTACAGAGAAATCTCAGCAAGCAAAAGCAAAATCCGACAAAAGCAAGCACAAGAAAAAGCAAACTCTGAATGCAATCTCCAAAAGGAAAATCTGAAAAAGCCAAGTCTTTTGTTCTCACTCCTATTTATACCTTTTTTGTAAGCTACCTTCTATTGTTTTGTGTATGATCTTAGATCTTGATAAGCCCCCCCCCCCCACTCCTTTGTTTCAAGGTAACATTTTCTAAAAATAACTTTTACTTTTTTATTCTAAATTTCTTTCTTTAAAGTTTGAATTTTTATTAATTAAAAAAAGAAGAGAAGGCCATCTTTAATTTGCCTTGAATGGGCTAATTAATTACAAACATACATTCTTTTAGAAAATGTTGGCAGGCTTATCTCAAAATAACAATCATACGCCATATTTTAACAAGATTTTAAAAAGAAAAATACATTTTTATTTCTTTTAATAAAATAAGCATTTTATTTCAGCAGAATTTTGCATTAACTAATATATATACGCTTGACGTATATATATGTTTGACTAATAGGTTTTACAAGTAATTTTTATTAACAGAAATCTAATTTTAGAATGGAATTTATTTAAAACAAAATATTTAAATGCAAATACAAATTTAATAAACATAATTAATTTTAGCTTTAATGCAAAACCCTGCTGATATTGGACTATAAACTTAATTCAGGCCTACAATACTAATTAAGTTTATAGGAGGCTGTGAAGCATGGATCGTACTTCAGATCCATTGCTTCAGTATATATAAAATTAATATAGCTTAATATATATGTAATTAGTGGATTAAAGGCTATAAATAAAAACACTATGCTGTCAAAAGATCATAAGTTGAATAAATCAATCTATTCTCAAATCTTTGTCTACAGAATGTTATATACAGGGCCAGTGGAAGCGGGCATGCAACGCATGCTAGGCATGCGGGCGCTGGCAGAAGGAGGCGCCATCACTGAGAGATTAGCATCTGAAAAAGAAGGCGCCATCCCTGAGAAATTAAAACTCTACTAACAAAAATACTCACATTTGAAGAATATTATTCTCAAATGTTTATTTACAAAAATTATTGAGAGTAGATTATTGAAAATCATATGAAGTCATATTATATCTTATTAAATGACACACACAAGCAGGCCTGCACACAAGCTCTACTTAATATTAAAAATATAAAACAATCAAATCTATTATTTATCATGAACAATAAACTAAACATAAAGTTTATTATATTACAAATTTCATATTGTAATGTTTATATATATATATAGTACTGCTTATAGTAAACTATAAGTAACTTTCTGCTAGCAAATATATAAATAAACACACACTAAAAGTATTATAAATTAGAACTTATGTATGTATATGCGTATATATATATATATTAGATCATGTACATAATTTTGAAATCGTAAGAAACGATTATAATATTGCAAAATAAAACATTTTCTAATTTTTTATTTAAATAATAATTTGATATAAATATTCGAACGTGTATGTAATATATATTATAGGTATAATTCCAGTAAACTTAATATAATTTTCAGTTTACTTTTTATTTTATATATTTTAATCGTTGTCAAAAGTCTATTTTTTTTGCATACTAATTAGGTTTGCAAATTAATTACATACGTTTGCTTATGATGTTTATCGCAAATTTTAAAATCTTAGTAAGAACTTGTAAACAATAATTATAATCCCAGGAAATTTTCTATTGAAATCGCAAATCAGGCCTGGCAGGCCACCTGTGTTAATTAGAAAAATATATGATAACAAAAGAAAATCTTGCCAATGGTAAAACTAAAATGTTCAATCAAGCGTAAAAAACTGGACACTTGAGTTATTTTAAAACCTGACCATTTTTAATGCCAATGGCTGAATATTTCCAATTTATTAGCTGCCTTTTTTAGGTAAACAAGTTAAACAACTTCTTCCCCTCCGCGTATAGAGTTTTGTATTTTGGCGCAAGAAGTAATTTGTGTTGGACATCTAAATTAGCGATATATAATCTTAAGTATTAAGATACATGATGTAAATATATAAATTAGAGTCCGTATTTATTTATTTATTACATTTGAAAATTATTTTAAAGTGGCGTTCATGAGTAAAAGTAATATGGAATCAAAAACTAAGAAAAAACTATCCGGTGCACAAAATCGTAAACGCCAAGCTGAAAAAATAGCAAACATTAAAAAACAAAGTGGATCACTTAATAAATATCTTAAAATATCAACTGCTTCTGAAATAGCTTATACTCAACAAGAACCAGAACCGTGCACATCATCTAAATCACAGGGAACTGTTGAAAATATTGAACAAGATTTTAGTAAGAAACAGTTAAGTGACAACAAAGTCATTGTGCCAATATCATATCAAATGTGTACAAATTTAGAAGATCCAGCTGAATGGAATAAAATCGATGACAAACTACGTGTTATTTTAGTAGAAATGGGGCCTGTTCAAAAGAAAGATATTATATATCCGAACGATGTACATGGCCGTAAATTTTCTGATGTATATTATAATAGAAAAATGGAAAACGGAGTAGTTTTTCGAAAATGGCTTATTTATTCTGAAATTTTGAACTCTGTGTTTTGCTTTTGTTGCAAAGTTTTTGGATCTACTGAATCTAGCCTCATAGAAGGATACAATAATTGGAGAAATTTAAGTACAACTTTACACAGACATGAAACTAGTATGGCTCACATGAAAAGTTTATTGAATTGGAATGAACTTGAGAAAAGATTAAAAAACAAAATTACTATTGATTGTCAATCTCAAAATTTATATGAAATGGAAAAGAAACATTGGAGGAGTGTTTTGGAACGGCTGATTGAAATTATCAAATTCCTTGGTAGTCAAAATTTAGCATTTCGCGGATCATCTGATAAATTATACGAAAAAAATAACAGAAAATTTTTAAAATTAATTGAATTATTTGCGAAGTTTGATCCCGTTATGGAAAATCATGTTGAGAGGGCCCTAGATCAAAACAATAGAGTACATTATTTGAGCAAAGATAGCCAAAATGAATTATTGGAAATTTTAAGTACAGCAATTAGGGAAACAATTTTATTATCGATAAAGAAATCCAAATATTATTCTATTATTTTAGATTGTACACCAGATGCAAGTAAAACTGAACAAATGACCATAATTATTCGCTTCGTTTTTTGTAATAATGGAACGGTTAAAATTAGAGAAATCTTTTTAGGTTTTATAGATATAACAGATTCCACTGGACGAGGTTTATGTACAACAATAATTGAACAACTGGAAAAATGGAAGATTCCCATTGAAGACATGCGTGGTCAAGAGTATGATAATGGGGCCAACATGAAAGGCAAAAAGGCTGGACTTCAAAATTTGATTTTAACCAAAAACCCTCATGCATTTTACGTACCATGTGCTGCTCATTCTTTAAACTTAATCATAAACGATGCCGCCAAAGTCAATGTAGATACAATTGGTTTTTTTGCAATTGTTCAAAAAATATACAATTTTTTTTCATCATCTTATAAACGGTGGTCAATCCTTTTAAAATTTATTAAAACTTTAACACTAAAACAACCATCAGAAACACGATGGGAAAGCAGAATTGATGCAATCCGGCCTCTACGGTATCAGTTGGGTGAAATTTATGATGCACTCTATGAAATAATGAACAACGAATCTTTTAATAGAGAAATTCAACATGAAGCTCAATCACTCTGCACTAACCTTAAGGATTACAAATTTATTTGTTCTTTAATAATTTGGCATGATATATTAAATAGAATAAATCCTGTCAGTAAAATGCTCCAAAATGTAAATATGAATGCTTCACTTGCTTTAGAATCGATCGCAAATCTAAATAAATTTTTACGAGAATATCGATCAGATTCAAATTTCAAAAACATTCTCAAAATTGCAGATGAACTTAGCGAAGAGGTTGATGGAGAGAAAGAATTTAAAACTGCCAAAGAAGTTCGACAACGGAAAAAAACTCGTCAATTTGATTACGAGCATCAGGACGAAACACCTCAAATACCTGAAGAAAAATTTAAAATAAACATGTTTTTTACACTTTTAGATGTAGCGATTAATTCTTTAACAGAACGCTTTGAACTCCTCAAAGCATGTTATAATAATTTCAATTTTCTATATAAAATATCAGAAATTAATAAGAGCGAGTTACAAGCAAAATGCAAAGATTTAGAAAATATTTTGAAATTTGATAACAGTAAAGATATTAATGCTACAGATTTATTCGATGAATTATGTGCTTTTCGAGATATTTTTCAAAAGGATTTTTTAAATTCTCAAAACCCTTTCGAAACACTTAATTTTATAGTTTCTAATAATTTATCTATGCCAAACTTATCAATAGCTTTAAGAATATTATTAACATTACCTGTTAGTGTTGCAAGCGGTGAACGCTCTTTTTCTAAGTTAAAATTAATTAAAACTTACTTGAGAACAACTATGTCACAAAAACGGCTTGTTAATTTGGCATTAATTGCTATTGAAAATGATATTTGTGCAGAACTGGAAATAAATACAATCATATCAAGGTTTATTAATATGAAGTCAAGGAGTATAAAATTATTATAATTATAACATGTTTTGTAATGCATTTACTTTTTTTAACTGTATTTTCTTTTTTTTTAATATTAAAAATTATTTATTTACATTGCCTTGTTTGTTTCCCTTAGAAAGATTTTGTACACTAATATTTATAACATGTAGGTGGTATACATTAAAGTGACCAGATTTTAACATTGGTAAAACGGGACACCATTGACCGGGGGGGGGGGGGCTGATTAAAAATTTGGTTTATATGGAGCGTTTATATAGATATAGCGTACATTAATAATAATAAATTAAATATGTATGTTTGTAATATTATCTTTTTTTAAAATTATTTCATTTATAAATTGTAAATTTATTATTAAATTTGCTAATATTTGCATAAATTTAGAGGTTAGAAAAATTAGCAAAAATTTTAAAAATAATGGGTTTGTTAAAAACAGACAATGACGCAAATAATAAATATGAAATTTTAAAAAAAAAAATATTTGAGATTAAAATATGTAAATGTTTTTCGAAAATTATTTTAAACATTTAAATATTTTAATCTCAAACATTATTTTTTTTTAATTTATTATATATATATATTTGAATCACTCTGTCTATTTTTAACAAACACATTATTTTTAAAATTTCTGCAAATTTTTCTAACATCTAAATTTGCCATGTTAAATTATATATTATTTCATACAAACCGTTTGTATGAAATAATATATAATTTAACAATCAATTTTATGCTATTTTTGATATCAAAAATAGCATTACATCGTGCATTCTTTCTAAAAATCATGACTTTTTTAAAACGCCACGGGACACGGTCGGGTCACCTTAGTAAACATACATATTGACAGGGGCGCCAAAATCAAATTTGCATGCGGGCGCCTAGTACCCAGCGCCGGCCCTGATTCCAACGAGAAATATTTAAAAACGCTTGCTACGTCTATGACAAGACAATTATTTGTCGAAAGCATGCTAAGCACAACAGTATTTTTATTGTTGATAAAACTTTGCTCTCAATATAGTTTGTGTGTGTGTGTATAAATATATTCTGTTAATTTTAACAACTGTTTAAATAAATAATAACCATTGAATAGATAGTACTGAGAGTATATAATAATCTTTCTGAAGGAATAATCTTCATATGCAAATACTATTTAAAAAATATGTTAAAAGTCGGACTTTATTGCATTGGTGGTCGAGAGGTCAGCGCGACTGCCTTGCACTTGCAGGCAGTTGCCCGGGTTGCGGGTTCGCGTCCCGGCCGATGCTATGACACTTTAAAAAAAAAAAAAAGTCAGACTTTATTACACATATAAAGACACACGCATATATATATTCTGTAAGTTAGCGATCTGCATTCATGAATAAATAAAAAAAAAATGTTTAGCTTAAAAAATAAAAACTATTATAATCGAGATAATATATGAAGATTGTTTTATATCTTATAATTATCGCAATAACTTAGTCAGTCTTTAATTGTAAGCGAAGTATCTTCTTTTCTTTTTTTTTCACTCAAACTAAAAATAAAATTTAGGAGCAATAATATTTCATTTAAAGTATATAATATTCAATACATTTTTACATATACGTGTAAATGAGATATGTATGTTTATAATTACTTTTATGTTTGCACATATATTTAGAATTTAGTGATAGGAAAGAAGGAGTAAAGATAAATGTTAAAAAGACTAAAGTAATGTTTAATTGATTTTCTCAAAATATGAAAATAAAGATTGATTATGATGAGTTAGAAGAAGTTAACAGCTACAAATATCTTTGTCAGATTATTAAGACAGATGGAAACATAATGGATGAAATTAATCATAGAATTAAACTTGGTTGGAGTGCTTTTGGTAGAAATAACTTGATACTAAAAGGAAATATGTCTATGTGTTTGAAAAGGAAGATTTTTAATAAATGTGTTTTACCAGTTCTTACTTATGGATCTGAGACTTGGACACTTAATAGAAGAGCAATACAGAGACTTCAGACCACTCAAAGAAGTATGGAGAGATGCACAATGGGAGTAACAAGAAGTGATCGAAAACGCAATGTACGGGTAAGAGAACAAACGGGTGTTACTGACCTCATTGAAAAAAATTAAAAGATTGAAGTGGAGTTGGGCTGAACATATTGCTAGAAGAGATGGTAATAGATGGATAATTGAAATCTTAAACTGGATTACAAGAGATTATAAAAGACACAGAAAGAGACCACGTGTTAGATGGATGGCTGAAATAAGAAAGTGTGCAGGGGTGATGCGGAGAAGAAAAGCTAAAAATCGGAGAAGATGGATTGAACTTGGAGAGACCTTCATCCTGCAGTGGATAATAATGTTTGATGATGATGATGATGATGGTAAATTTATGAGAAATAGATTGTTTTATTTATTTATTTTTAAAAAAATGTTCAAAAAGAAAGGAGACAAGAAAAATATTTTTTTATTTATTTGCAATATAATTTATTTTCTTTTTTTAAAAAAATCTTTAAAATAATTATTATTTAAAAATATGGCGTTTAGAAAATTACATCAAAAAAGCATTCTAAAACATCAAAACTATAGAAAATTTTATAGAACGTGAATTTGAACTCTAGCACATACTTAGAAGATGATCTAAACTGCATTCTAAATTTGCTATAGCATTAGTTTACATCGTACCATGATGTAAATAGAAAATTATAAATTTACCTGAAATTCCTAAAAAAAAAAAAGGATTATTCTTGCACATTCTTATTTTGATCTTGATCAGCTAACCAACAAAAGAAATGGAGGAGTAAAATCTCTTGGGATGGTGGTCAAAATGGATTCAGAAATCATTTACTTTGCTAATAATAAGTGGGCTAAAAGTGTTATCTAGATCGTAATGTTCTTTAGGATTTAAAATAACGTTTGATTAACAACACCTTAATAGGAGTTTCAATAATTCGTAAATGCCATCAATATTTGTTTTTCTATGAAGTTCTAATTTCAACTTTTCTAAAAAATATATAAAGAGAGCTCTATCTACTTAAGTAATTTAGAACTTGTAACTGTTAAAAAAAAAGTTAATTTTGTCTAACTAATTATTTATTTATTTTATCAAGGAATTTCATTAAAATATTAATTAAACCATCTTCGGAAATGGAATTTCGAGCTTTGCTGATCATACATATAAATATATTATACAGACACTATATTCTACAGGCTGCTTCTTTATCGTCATTAATATTAAATTTTGATCAATTAGAAGGACTGTTTATTTTGTAGATATTAAAACAAAAAAAAGGGTATTATAAATATAATAAAAATTATTTCAGCGATTCATAATTTTCTTTGTATTTTTTTTTTTTTTAAAGATTTTTTAATTTAGTTCTCAAATTCAGAAAAACTAAGTCGCCAAGAGGATAAAGATAGTAAGTAATATAAATTACAGATATATATTTGTATATACATTTATTTGTATACATTTATATGCTGCATATACTAACTTTTTTTTTTTTAATATTCTTGTGTTTATGTTATGTTTGTGTAGAAGTTTCATTTGGGAATCTGATTATTTCTTTTAGCATGAATATGTACTTATAGTTAATGTTAATTATTGAAACTCTATAAATATAATTTTTGTGACAGCATCCGTTTTTAAATTCTTTTGGATTTATTTATTGCAAAATTTAAGTTATAGAAATAACTGGTCATATAAATACGTGATTATTTCTTAAGCGAACCCAAATAAGGTAATCCAGCGAGAGGACAAAGCAAAGAGCTCCCTTCGTACAGTGATGTCCCTTGAATAGTTATTAGATTTTCTTTTTACAATCTTAAACCTCGAAAAAAACATGGGAAAGAACTAAAAAAAATACTATTCATTACCCTTCCTAATGTCTTGAGATGTATTTATTAATTTGCTTATGTATATATGGTTAGTTAATTATTATATGTTTCAAAGACATATGTTTAGTTAGTTACCCCAACCAAAATTTATCTAGCCCGCTTATTAATGCTTTTTTTTTTTAAAAAAAAGTGTCATAGCATCGGCCGGGACGCGAACCCGCAACCCGGGCAACAGCCTGCAAATGCAAGGCAGTCGCGCTGACATCCAAAAATAATAGTTTAGTTTATATTTAGGCATAAATTTAATACGTTACTAGAATAGTCAGATTTAACAGTAATTTCAACATATAACGTTATATATATGTTAAACGATCTTTGACCCACACACGTGAATTTTATGATAATTATTATATATTTTTTTAGATTCTCAAAATTAATTTTTTTTAAGTAATTTATTTTGGAAGCTATGTATTCACTATTAGATAAAGAAATTTAAATAAAAGTTGAGAGCATTTATTTATTTTTTCTTAATTTAATGCTCATTTATTTATTTTTGATTTGTTTGTAAATAAAACAATAGTTTTTATTTAATATTAATGAACTTATTTAATTTATAATATCGATTTATTAGCCTTAAAGATATTTGAATCCTGAGATATTGTTTGATTATGGATATTAAGTAGACAGAAATGATTCATTGCCATAATGAAATATGGGATTTAGCCAAGATACCGAAAACAGACTTTAATATTATGCACGTTAAACACGCCCATGTATTTAAGGAAGCACATTTAATATTTACTAGAAGATTTAATAAAAATTTTAAAAATTTCATAGAAGACATTATATATTTATAGCATATAAATGCAACACACTATAAGATATATATGTATTTGGTATGCAACATATATACTGTTATTACTAAGACTAAATTTGAATTCAGACATTATGAATATAGTAATATTTTAATGAAATTAAATGCGGTTTGGTTGTAATAAAATGTACCCTTTACCTTCTTACTGCATTGATGTATGTGTTCTCCATATACATGCATACTTTTTCCCTCTCCAGTCTCTATATGGTTCATTGCTCTCTTTTGACTGTTACGATATATATATAACCAGGGCCGGCGCTGGGTACTAGGCGCCCGCATGCAAATTTGATTTTGGCGCCCCTGTCAATATGTATGTTTACTAAGGTGACCCGACCGTGTCCCGTGGCGTTTTAAAAAAGTCATGATTTTTAGAAAGAATGCACGATGTAATGCTATTTTTGATATCAAAAATAGCATAAAATTGATTGTTAAATTATATATTATTTCATACAAATGGTTTGTATGAAATAATATATAATTTAACATGGCAAATTTAGATGTTAGAAAAATTTGCAGAAATTTTAAAAATAATGTGTTTGTTAAAAATAGACAGAGTGATTCAAATATATATATATAATAAATTTAAAAAAAATAATGTTTGAGATTAAAATATTTAAATGTTTAAAATAATTTTCGAAAAACATTTACATATTTTAATCTCAAATATTTTTTTTTTTTAAAATTTCATATTTATTATTTGCGTCATTGTCTGTTTTTAACAAACCCATTATTTTTAAAATTTTTGCTAATTTTTCTAACCTCTAAATTTATGCAAATATTAGCAAATTTAATAATAAATTTACAATTTATAAATGAAATAATTTTAAAAAAAGATAATATTACAAACATACATATTTAATTTATTATTATTAATGTACGCTATATCTATATAAACGCTCCATATAAACCAAATTTTTAATCAGCCTCCCCCCCCCCTCGGTCAATGGTGTCCCGTTTTACCAATGTTAAAATCTGGTCACTTTAATGTATACCACCTACATGTTATAAATATTAGTGTACAAAATCTTTCTAAGGGAAACAAACAAGGCAATGTAAATAAATAATTTTTAATATTAAAAAAAAAGAAAATACAGTTAAAAAAAGTAAATGCATTACAAAACATGTTATAATTATAATAATTTTATACTCCTTGACTTCATATTAATAAACCTTGATATGATTGTATTTATTTCCAGTTCTGCACAAATATCATTTTCAATAGCAATTAATGCCAAATTAACAAGCCGTTTTTGTGACATAGTTGTTCTCAAGTAAGTTTTAATTAATTTTAACTTAGAAAAAGAGCGTTCACCGCTTGCAACACTAACAGGTAATGTTAATAATATTCTTAAAGCTATTGATAAGTTTGGCATAGATAAATTATTAGAAACTATAAAATTAAGTGTTTCGAAAGGGTTTTGAGAATTTAAAAAATCCTTTTGAAAAATATCCCGAAAAGCACATAATTCGTCGAATAAATCTGTAGCATTAATATCTTTACTGTTATCAAATTTCAAAATATTTTCTAAATCTTTGCATTTTGCTTGTAACTCGCTCTTATTAATTTCTGATATTTTATATTGAAAATTGAAATTATTATAACATGCTTCGAGGAGCTCAAAGCGTTCTGTTAAAGAATTAATCGCTACATCTAAAAGTGTAAAAAACATGTTTATTTTAAATTTTTCTTCAGGTATTTGAGGTGTTTCGTCCTGATGCTCGTAATCAAATTGACGAGTTTTTTTCCGTTGTCGAACTTCTTTGGCAGTTTTAAATTCTTTCTCTCCATCAACCTCTTCGCTAAGTTCATCTGCAATTTTGAGAATGTTTTTGAAATTTGAATCTGATCGATATTCTCGTAAAAATTTATTTAGATTTGCTATCGATTCTAAAGCAAGTGAAGCATTCATATTTACATTTTGGAGCATTTTACTGTCAGGATTTATTCTATTTAATATATCATGCCAAATTATTAAAGAACAAATAAATTTGTAATCCTTAAGGTTAGTGCAGAGTGATTGAGCTTCATGTTGAATTTCTCTATTAAAAGATTCGTTGTTCATTATTTCATAGAGTGCATCATAAATTTCACCCAACTGATACCGTAGAGGCCGGATTGCATCAATTCTGCTTTCCCATCGTGTTTCTGATGGTTGTTTTAGAGTTAAAGTTTTAATAAATTTTAAAAGGATTGACCACCGTTTATAAGATGATGAAAAAAAATTGTATATTTTTTGAACAATTGCAAAAAAACCAATTGTATCTACATTGACTTTGGCGGCATCGTTTGTGATTAAGTTTAAAGAATGAGCAGCACATGGTACGTAAAATGCACGAGGGTTTTTGGTTAAAATCAAATTTTGAAGTCCAACTTTTTTGCCTTTCATGTTGGCCCCATTATCATACTCTTGACCACGCATGTCTTCAATGGGAATCTTCCATTTTTCCAGTTGTTCAATTATTGTTGTACATAAACCTCGTCCAGTGGAATCTGTTATATCTATGAAACCTAAAAAGTTTTCTCTAATTTTAACCGTTCCATTATTACAAAAAACGAAGCGAATAATTATGGTCATTTGTTCAGTTTTACTTGCATCTGGTGTACAATCTAAAATAATAGAATAATATTTGGATTTCTTTATCGATAATAAAATTGTTTCCCTAATTGCTGTACTTAAAATTTCCAATAATTCATTTTGGCTATCTTTGCTCAAATAATGTACTCTATTGTTTTGATCTAGGGCCTTCTCAACATGATTTTCCATAACGGGATCAAACTTCGCAAATAATTCAATTAATTTTAAAAAATTTCCGTTATTTTTTTCGTATAATTTATCAGATGATCCGCGAAATGCTAAATTTTGACTACCAAGGAATTTGATAATTTCAATCAGCCGTTCCAAAACACTCCTCCAATGTTTCTTTTCCATTTCATATAAATTTTGAGATTGACAATCAATAGTAATTTTGTTTTTTAATCTTTTCTCAAGTTCATTCCAATTCAATAAACTTTTCATGTGAGCCATACTAGTTTCATGTCTGTGTAAAGTTGTACTTAAATTTCTCCAATTATTGTATCCTTCTATGAGGCTAGATTCAGTAGATCCAAAAACTTTGCAACAAAAGCAAAACACAGAGTTCAAAATTTCAGAATAAATAAGCCATTTTCGAAAAACTACTCCATTTTCCATTTTTCTATTATAATATACATCAGAAAATTTACGGCCATGTACATCGTTCGGATATATAATATCTTTCTTTTGAACAGGCCCCATTTCTACTAAAATAACACGTAGTTTGTCATCGATTTTATTCCATTCAGCTGGATCTTCTAAATTTGTACACATTTGATATGATATTGGCACAATGACTTTGTTGTCACTTAATTGTTTCTTACTAAAATCTTGTTCAATATTTTCAACAGTTCCCTGTGATTTAGATGATGTGCACGGTTCTGGTTCTTGTTGAGTATAAGCTATTTCAGAAGCAGTTGATATTTTAAGATATTTATTAAGTGATCCACTTTGTTTTTTAATGTTTGCTATTTTTTCAGCTTGGCGTTTACGATTTTGTGCACCGGATAGTTTTTTCTTAGTTTTTGATTCCATATTACTTTTACTCATGAACGCCACTTTAAAATAATTTTCAAATGTAATAAATAAATAAATACGGACTCTAATTTATATATTTACATCATGTATCTTAATACTTAAGATTATATATCGCTAATTTAGATGTCCAACACAAATTACTTCTTGCGCCAAAATACAAAACTCTATACGCAGAGGGGAAGAAGTTGTTTAACTTGTTTACCTAAAAAAGGCAGCTAATAAATTGGAAATATTCAGCCATTGACATTAAAAATGGTCAGGTTTTAAAATAACTCAAGTGTCCAGTTTTTTACGCTTGATTGAACATTTTAGTTTTACCATTGGCAAGATTTTCTTTTGTTATCATATATTTTTCTAATTAACACAGGTGGCCTGCCAGGCCTGATTTGCGATTTCAATAGAAAATTTCCTGGGATTATAATTATTGTTTACAAGTTCTTACTAAGATTTTAAAATTTGCGATAAACATCATAAGCAAACGTATGTAATTAATTTGCAAACCTAATTAGTATGCAAAAAAAATAGACTTTTGACAACGATTAAAATATATAAAATAAAAAGTAAACTGAAAATTATATTAAGTTTACTGGAATTATACCTATAATATATATTACATACACGTTCGAATATTTATATCAAATTATTATTTAAATAAAAAATTAGAAAATGTTTTATTTTGCAATATTATAATCGTTTCTTACGATTTCAAAATTATGTACATGATCTAATATATATATATATACGCATATACATACATAAGTTCTAATTTATAATACTTTTAGTGTGTGTTTATTTATATATTTGCTAGCAGAAAGTTACTTATAGTTTACTATAAACAGTACTATATATTGTAACGGGATAGCGTTACATAGGGTTTAAAATCTAGGAAAATATATGTATTATAACGAGACAAGTCGATGTAAACAAACACACACACACTCAAGCAATACAAAAGACTCGTAACATTATATTTGTAACCTTTAATAGTTTTCTTCCCATTTATAAACTACATTTATAAAATACAGATAATAATTGTCTAATTAAATAGTTAAGGCTTTCACATAAAATTAATAATAGAACATTCTCTAAAATAATATAATAAAGGAAAATATAATATGCTCTAATAAATATTCAAAGTTAATTTCCATTTGTATGCGCCACGGGATATTTAAAATGTTTCTTTCTAAATTATAATTTTAGCAAAGGTAAAACTCATAGAAAAGATTTGAGAAAAGATTAAATGCTCGACTTCTAAAATTAATGTAGATTGTATTGTTCTTGTGAAAACACGCACACGCATGCACTCAAAGTGTGAATGAATAAGGTTTGTTAACTGAGATTGCAACATGAGATTGCCGAGACCAAAATTTGCCTTAAGCACAAAGGATTGAGTGAACATTACGTCAAACACGGACCTGAACGACAACTCTTAAAAATATGGAACTCTGGGGGGAGATTGGATCCTAAGATAAGGATTACCTCTTATAAATATCAAACGAAATCTATTCAATGGCTTTTTCTTTTCTTTTGTTATTATTATTGCTGTTGTTGTGTTTTTTTTTGGTTGCTGTTATCATTGTTGATATCGTTGCTGAAAGAGTTCCTCACTTAATGTGTTTAGAATATAGCGTGACATAGAATAATATTCTTCCAGTTCGCCGTATCCAAATCCAAGATGATCATTATGAAATTAATACTGAGAGCGTCGATTGTCATGAGGGGCTAGAAAACCCTTCAGTGATTGATCGACGCTCCGCCACCGAATATCTCCGAAGCTATGGAAATTCAATAACATCTCCACGTGAAATTAATGCTCCAACCTAATAATTATGTTCCGAGAAATACCAACATCGTCCAGACCATGCTATGCTCACTTTAAATAAACAAATCACTTCATCATGAAAGCCATCTCCCACGTTCAAATCCTCGTTTCACTCGAAGCAGCGGAAGTCAAAATCAAATCCTAGGTAAATAGTTTATTTTATATTATGTTTCATTCACTCAATTCGTAAACTCTTAAAGGCAATCTCATAGTTAACTAACTCACACTTGCGTAAATAAATCATAAAATTTGCTGTAACATTTAATCTATTATTGCAATCTATCGTAATCGTAGGACTTTCAAAACATGAACTTTGAACTTAAGTAAAATCTAATAAACCATAATCCGTATTCTCAAAATGTAAAAGGAAACTTGTATTTATCATTCATACTTTATTATGTTTAATATGTTTCTCTGCGAGCGTGAATGTGTGTGTGCGTGTGCGAATAAAATTCAAATTAATATTTATATTCAATAAATTCGTTCAGTATATAAACAAGTCGAGCATTTCTCAAGTCTTTTCATACAATTAAAGTCTTATATCATTTACTCTTGATCGTTCATAAATTTATCGTTAAATTATATTTATTTAGATTTAGATTTATTTTCAATGTTTCTTTTAAATGTAATATGCCAACATCGTGCCGTGAGTCACGATGTTTATTTATTTTCCCTTAGTTAAGATAGACTTAAGAATTGGGCGGGTCTATGATAAATATATAAACAAATGTCAAACAATTATATTGAGTATAGCATATAGGGGGGATGATCTTATAAGCCTAATTGTTCGGGGCATAAACGAACCGTCGTATTGGTCACAAACAACCAATAATCAAGTCTAGTGCTAGGATCAATCAGTTAGCAAACTAAAACTTCTTTCCCATTAGTGAACTGTGCGTCTTTTCCATAAGGAGTTGTCTTTGAAACAATCATATAACGGCCCTGAGTAACCTTATTGGTCCATGCTGGGAGTTTGAGCTGGTGGGCGGGATTAGACTTCGAAATCGTTTTGATGTGATGTAAGGTGATGCGAGTAATTAAATTCCACTTAAATAATCGTATCTGGCGCCCCCTTGTGTGGATAGTAAATAACTATCGATATAAGTAAATAAATAAAGCTTTACGCTATGTCATGTTTATTTCGAAGCCCGTAATCTCTGTAAGGAGGAGGGGTCGCTTACAATTGGCGCTTCCAACGTGAGGCTAATACAAGTGAAGCTTCCAAACGTGAAGTTAATGCAAATAATGTGTTAGAGAAGCAAATCAAGATATTAGCAAAAGCGGCCGAACCTCGGAAAAGACGCAAAACTTTTTTCATGTAAACAAAAGCTTTGGACGAATATAAATAAACGGAACAAAAACACAGCGATTCATAGCATCGCAAACTTTTAAATAAAACTTTGGGAGCCGGAGAGAAATAAATAAAAAAAAAAAAACACATAGCAGGAGATAGAGGAGCGGACGTCGGTCAGTCGCTGTTATCATAAATAAATAAAAGAAAAGTAAAATAACCACATTCCCGTAAACGGTAGTAACAAAAAGTTACAATAGATCAAAAGAAAAAAAAAAAATCAAAATTAAAACCGAATAATAAACAGGATGGAGGGAAAATGGATTAAACTCGAGCATTTTAAAGGAAAGGGAGACGAGAGCCCATGTCGACATGTGGAAAGTCTGAAGAGGTTGTTCTCATGCGGGCAGTTTAGCGAAGAATCCAAGATAGCAATCGCATGCAGCCATATCCAGGGGGAAGTTGTGGAATGGTGGGAGGCGATGAAAAAGAAACCAGAGACGTTCGAAGAATATCAAAGAGCCATCATGGGAAGATATTGGGGATTAGCCCAACAAGAAAGGGAAAAATGGGAAATCGAGCAAAGCAAGAAGGAAGAAGATGAAACATACAGTACCTTCGTACAGCGACAGGTGGCAAGATTAAAAAAAATAAACGAATATCAAATACCGGAAGAACGGCAAATCAGGATAGCGGGACGCAACCTACCCAGGGAGATCAGACAAGTCATTGAGGGGGAAACTGAAATAACAAGAGTGTTGAAGAAATTACAGGCAATCGAAAATGATGACTATTTTAACAAAGAAGAGAACGATGGGATCAGGATAGCCAACATAACACAAGATGAAGGGGGGGTGGACCTCGGAGAAAACAGGAGTGCCCAATAATCGATGTGTCAATCCAAGGGATTAATGCTAGGGCTCTGCTGGATACGGGAAGTCAAGTATCGGTAATGGCGCAGGAAACTTTTAACAAGATCGCCCAAGGGCCAACGGAAATGAAAATCTTGCCGTTAAAAGGGACCCAGATCATACTGGCCAATGGGAAAAAGGCAAGAATACAGACCAAACAAGTGTGGGCGAATATAATCATTGCAGGACAGGAATTCACCCAGGTGGTATTAATACTTGAGGGGCTAATCCATGACTTAGTCTTAGGATCCGATTTCATGAGAATGGCAAAGTGTAACATTGATTATGGCACTGAACAAGCGAGGATCGGTGCAGTCACAGTGCCTTTTAAAAAAAAAATGGATAAAGGACCGGAAGGGCAGAGGAAGCTGCAATGTATCATGGTGAAAGGGGAGATAAAAAAAAGAATTAATGAAATGACTGGACCAGACAAAGGGCAGAGAGAGAGGATTCAAGAGATATTGGGGGCTTACGAGAGTGTTTTCTCGGACAAACCGGGAGTAATCAAGGGGTACGAACACCGAATCCGGTTGAACACCAGCAACCCATACCAAACAAGAGCATACCCGATCCCTTTCCAATACCGTAAGGAGATCGAAACACAGCTAGAGCAGATGATAGAGTGGGGAGTTGTTTCAAAATGTACCTCGCCATACAACAACCCCATCCTAGCAGTGAAAAAAGGTGACGGATCGATACGATTGTGCCTCGATGCCAGGCAGCTAAACAAGGTGACAATCCCAGATACAAACGCTCCGCCCATCATGAGCGAACTGATGACAAGATTTCGGAACAAGCGAATCTTCTCCACTATGGATTTAACAAATAGCTACTGGCAAATGAGCCTCCACCCCGACGATCGAAAATTCACCGCATTCAAATACAACGGACGAGCGTACCAGTTTAATCGTGTGCCTTTTGGATTAAAGAATAGCGGGGCAGGCCTGGTGCAATGCCTGGACCAAACCCTATCTGACGAAGTTAAAAAATTTGTCACGATGTACGTGGACGATATCATCATAGCGTCCGAGGACATCGAGGAACATTGTCGGCACTTAGAAAGGTTGCTCCAGGAATGCGAACAGAAGGGAATAAAAATAAACCTAAAGAAGAGTCATTTTGTGACCCAGGAAGTCAAGTTCTTGGGGCACATCATAAGCCCGGATGGAATGCGGCCTAACCCCGAAAAAATCCAGGCCATCCAAGGATTCCCCGTCCCGAAAAAGAGAAAGGATATTAAGGCATTCCTCGGAATGTGTACCTTCTACAACAAATTCTATGAGAACTTCTCCCATGATATGGAGCCCCTATTACAATTATTGAGAAAGGAGCAAGCATGGGTATGGGATGAGAGACGGGAACGGAGTTTCCAGAGAGTAAAGGAAGGATTCTTGAAACAAACCATATTAGCATACCCGGATTTCGACAAGATGTTTTGGGTGCAGACGGACAGCAGCGACATCGGGCTGGGAGCTACGTTGTACCAGAAGGGGCCGGATGGAGAACAAAGAGTGTTGGCATTCGTTAGCCGACTACTCAAGGATCCCGAACGAAGATACACGGTCACCGAGCGAGAAGCCCTCGCCATCGTGTGGGCTTTCAAAAAATTCCGACAGTACCTGGTCGGGTCCAAAGTGAGAGTAGTTACTGACCACCGGAGTCTGGAATTTCTAAATAAAAGCTTTCTGACAAATAATAGGCTAGTACGGTGGAGCTTAGCCCTACAGGAGTTCCAATATGAAGTGGAATATTGCAAAGGGAAGGATAACGTGATCGCGGACACGCTGAGCCGTTATCCTGTGGGAACACAGACAAATGCCGAGGCGGACGAGTTCGCATACATAGCCGCCACAACCAGGCAAAGCAGGGAGGTTGAGCTTAAGGCAAACGACATTCGGAGGGGCCAGAAAGAGGACGAAGACTGCCAACGAATAATGCGTTACCTTCGCGAAAGGAAGCCAAAGGCGGGGTCTTACCAAAAGGGGAAGGGGACCGAGGGAGGTCCGTTATGGAAATATCGGGACCGATGCATTATCCTGGAGGGAATCCTCCAAAGGAGAACAGGGAATGGGAAACAAACCCGTATTGTAATACCAAAAGTAATGCGAGATCGGATGGTTGATGAAACACATCAGGAACGTGGCCATTATGGAACAAACAAGACTGAGGGGTACCTTAGCAATTGGTTTTACTGGCCAGGAATGCACCACGACATTGCCAGAAGACTACGGGGGTGTGAGATTTGCGCGAGGACCAAACCGCTGAATCGGTCGAATGAAGGACCCCCGATACCGATCATCATCCGGGAACCAAACCACACCTTGGCGATTGATTATTACGGGCCCTTGCCGATGGCCGGAGGGAAGAGGTATCTACTGGTTACATACGATTTGTGTTCCAAAATGGTTGCTGCGTATCCCATGGCCCGGACCAATGCACACCAGACCGTCAAATTGTTGGAGACCAAACAATTTCCAATCATCGGGAAACCTAAGTGCATTTTATCGGATCATGGCACACCATTTGTGTCAAAGACATGGAGGCAATGGGTAAACCAAGCAGGGATCAAACACCATATGACATCGATCCGGAACCCGCAGAGCAACCCATGCGAGCGAGTAATGCGGGAATTGGGGCGGTTATTCCGCGTGTACACAGCAGGAGATCATCGAAAATGGGTCCGGGAGATTCCCCGGATTACTGAAATGATCAACACCTCAAAGAATGAGTCGACTGGACTCGAACCAAGCCGACTCCATTATGGCCGACCTTTACCGTACCCATACAATGACAGACCCGCAATCCGAACAGGAAAAGTTGATAGAAAACAGGACAATCGAATAGCACTACGAAGATTGGAACACATGGGGGAAAAGCGAACGCAGACCACTAAGCCCATCCGAAATACGTTCAAGGTGGGCGATAGAGTGATGGTGAGAGCAAACCCGGTCAGTCGACCAGAACAGCACATATACAAAAAATTCCTCGACATCTATGAGGGCCCATATGAGATCGTCAGGGCATATGGGAACAACGCCTTCGTGCTGACCCAGGGAAAGGGAACATTTAATGCGAGGGCACTGAAGAGGGCCGAATAACCTGGCTTCCTCTCAGAGCTAAAATCCGCATTCCCCGAATTTTACTCTACACCAGGCGGAGAGATATGTAACGGGATAGCGTTACATAGGGTTTAAATCTAGGAAAATATATGTATTATAACGAGACAAGTCGATGTAAACAAACACACACACACTCAAGCAATACAAAAGACTCGTAACATTATATTTGTAACCTTTAATAGTTTTCTTCCCATTTATAAACTACATTTATAAAATACAGATAATAATTGTCTAATTAAATAGTTAAGGCTTTCACATAAAATTAATAATAGAACATTCTCTAAAATAATATAATAAAGGAAAATATAATATGCTCTAATAAATATTCAAAGTTAATTTCCATTTGTATGCGCCACGGGATATTTAAAATGTTTATTTTTAAATTATAATTTTAGCAAAGGTAAAACTCATAGAAAAGATTTGAGAAAAGATTAAATGCTCGACTTCTAAAATTAATGTAGATTGTATTGTTCTTGTGAAAACACGCACACGCATGCACTCAAAGTGTGAATGAATAAGGTTTGTTAACTGAGATTGCAACATGAGATTGCCGAGACCAAAATTTGCCTTAAGCACAAAGGATTGAGTGAACATTACGTCAAACACGGACCTGAACGACAACTCTTAAAAATATGGAACTCTGGGGGGAGATTGGATCCTAAGATAAGGATTACCTCTTATAAATATCAAACGAAATCTATTCAATGGCTTTTTTTTTCTTTTTGTTGTTATTATTATTGCTGTTGTTGTGTTTTTTTTGGTTGCTGTTATCATTGTTGATATCGTTGCTGAAAGAGTTCCTCACTTAATGTGTTTAGAATATAGCGTGACATAGAATAATATTCTTCCAGTTCGCCGTATCCAAATCCAAGATGATCATTATGAAATTAATACTGAGAGCGTCGATTGTCATGAGGGGCTAGAAAACCCTTCAGTGATTGATCGACGCTCCGCCACCGAATATCTCCGAAGCTATGGAAATTCAATAACATCTCCACGTGAAATTAATGCTCCAACCTAATAATTATGTTCCGAGAAATACCAACATCGTCCAGACCATGCTATGCTCACTTTAAATAAACAAATCACTTCATCATGAAAGCCATCTCCCACGTTCAAATCCTCGTTTCACTCGAAGCAGCGGAAGTCAAAATCAAATCCTAGGTAAATAGTTTATTTTATATTATGTTTCATTCACTCAATTCGTAAACTCTTAAAGGCAATCTCATAGTTAACTAACTCACACTTGCGTAAATAAATCATAAAATTTGCTGTAACATTTAATCTATTATTGCAATCTATCGTAATCGTAGGACTTTCAAAACATGAACTTTGAACTTAAGTAAAATCTAATAAACCATAATCCGTATTCTCAAAATGTAAAAGGAAACTTGTATTTATCATTCATACTTTATTATGTTTAATATGTTTCTCTGCGAGCGTGAATGTGTGTGTGCGTGTGCGAATAAAATTCAAATTAATATTTATATTCAATAAATTCGTTCAGTATATAAACAAGTCGAGCATTTCTCAAGTCTTTTCATACAATTAAAGTCTTATATCATTTACTCTTGATCGTTCATAAATTTATCGTTAAATTATATTTATTTAGATTTAGATTTATTTTCAATGTTTCTTTTAAATGTAATATGCCAACATCGTGCCGTGAGTCACGATGTTTATTTATTTTCCCTTAGTTAAGATAGACTTAAGAATTGGGCGGGTCTATGATAAATATATAAACAAATGTCAAACAATTATATTGAGTATAGCATATAGGGGGGATGATCTTATAAGCCTAATTGTTCGGGGCATAAACGAACCGTCGTATTGGTCACAAACAACCAATAATCAAGTCTAGTGCTAGGATCAATCAGTTAGCAAACTAAAACTTCTTTCCCATTAGTGAACTGTGCGTCTTTTCCATAAGGAGTTGTCTTTGAAACAATCATATAACGGCCCTGAGTAACCTTATTGGTCCATGCTGGGAGTTTGAGCTGGTGGGCGGGATTAGACTTCGAAATCGTTTTGATGTGATGTAAGGTGATGCGAGTAATTAAATTCCACTTAAATAATCGTATCTGGCGCCCCCTTGTGTGGATAGTAAATAACTATCGATATAAGTAAATAAATAAAGCTTTACGCTATGTCATGTTTATTTCGAAGCCCGTAATCTCTGTTAGGAGGGGGACGGTTACAATATATATATATAAACATTACAATATGAAATTTGTAATATAATAAACTTTATGTTTAGTTTATTGTTCATGATAAATAATAGATTTGATTGTTTTATATTTTTAATATTAAGCAGAGCTTGTGTGCAGGCCTGCTGGTGTGTGTCATTTAATAAGATATAATATGACTTCATATGATTTTCAATAATCTACTCTCAATAATTTTTGTAAATAAACATTTGAGAATAATATTCTTCAAATGTGAGTATTTTTGTTAGTAGAGTTTTAATTTCTCAGGGATGGCGCCTTCTTTTTCAGATGCTAATCTCTCAGTGATGGCGCCTCCTTCTGCCAGCGCCCGCATGCCTAGCATGCGTTGCATGCCCGCTTCCGCCGGCCCTGGTTGGAATACATTTACGTAATCATAGAGTCAAAAGAGAAGTGACAATAAAGGTTAAAGCTAATATACTATTCTTAATTACATATATTTTAATTGCTCATTGCAGATATATAAAACTTTAAAAGTTGTCAAATAGAACTTCATCTAATATGAATATGTCAAATTGTTGATTCTATTCACACATCCAGACGGTTATTAAAAGAGAAATGTCTGATGAATTTGCAGAAGAGTACCAGAAACATTCCAATTCATAATGGACATTTTGAATTGTGTCATAAGTTATTTAATTGTATTGCTTGTATAAAAAATATTGCTCAGTCAGTTAATTTTAGTGTCACTCTATTGGAAAGTAACTGATAGCAATAAATTCATGAGAAATTAAAATCCAAGGTGGTGTTCATAGAAAGTTTTAATTAAATAAAAATCTCCATGAAATAAAAACATGGAAGTAAATGACATTTTGACAAAACACATAAATGAAAGTTTTTATCTGTATAGTTTTTATACCATATATGATTATAGATTTTCTTAATGCATGAGTTTTCATTTTTTAAGGATTTATTACTATCAATCACTTTCTTATAAATTACATGACTTATTTTTATACTTGCTAATTTTTTTATTTATATTTAATCCACAGATTAGTTTAATTTCCAATGTAGTTATATTTTCATCACTCTTTGTGCTTTTCATTCTCCTCATACAAAACACATTTTTAGTTTTAATTTGTATTACCATCAATTATTTTCTTATAGATTATATGTCTTATTTTTTGTAATGTTGTATTTGCTAAATTGTTGCTTATTGTCACTAATTTAATTGTTGATTTTTTATGAAATGTGTGAAATGTATCCAATACTTTTTTTATTTGCTTAATTTGTTTCTTGTTGCTATGTGGATGGTGGCTCCATTCTATAGTCAAACATAGGCTATACTAGCTCTTGTAATATTATCTACAGGTTTGAATACCCATATGAAATCTTGAAACCAAATATTATGGACATTACCGGACTTTAATATTAATTATTATTAATTTCCCAGTAGTTATTAATGCTAACTTTCTTTTATAGTGTTTAATGATATAAAATTTATATTATATACAACACTTTAGTCCTATTTTTATTCTATTAAAGATAAATACTAAAAAAAAAAAGATTCACTAGATTAAAAAAATAAAGATTAATAATTGTGAATTAAAAAAAGGTAATGACTATAAATATGATCAGTTATTAATATAGATGTAAACATAATGGATAAAATAAATTGTAGGAATTCTTTTGGTAGAAATAACTTAATGTTAAAAAGAAATATATCTAAATATTTGAAAATAGTCTTTAATAGATGTGTTTCATCTGCTCTTACTTGTGGATTTTGGACTTGAACATTTAACAGAAGAACAATATAGACTCCAGATGACTGGATGAAATATGAAGAGGTATGTGTTAGGAATAATAATATGAGATTGAAGGCAAAATTGTTGAAAAAAATTAAGTAATTTTAATAGAATTGGGCTGGACATGTTGTTAGAAAACATAATAAAAGGACAGTTGAAGTTTTAAACTGGATCCCCAAGAGATTGTAGAAGACCTAGTAAGAGACCACATATAAAATGGATAAAATTAGGAAATTTGCGGAATGATGTGGAGAACAGCTATTTAGATCATTATCTTATAATAGACCAATAATTGTTGAAAATGACGATCCCATTATTCTGAATTAAATTACCTAAATTATTGATATATATATTTTTTCTTTGAAAAAAATATTTTCTAAAATGATATTAAAAAGATGTAATTATTAAATCAATGTACGTGTTGATCATCATGTCATGTGCAAACACTTAAAGGGTAGATTATTTGATCGGCATTCAATTGATCAAAATGATTTATTTATTTTACTCAATTCGGAATCTCATTTCGAGTTCACATTCTATTACTACTGCGGAGCAGTAGAATTTATTGTGACCTGGCTTTCAAAAAATATCACTGTATTTTTTTTGTATGAGTTTTTTGTTTTTTTTACTATTTATCGTCACAAATTTCTTTATAAGTATTAAGCTGAAAATGTTAGCAGTAAAATGTTAACCCGAAATATTTCTCTCCTAAGATAAAGTTTTTCACTAAATGTTATTAAAAAAAAACTTCAAAGAAAACAAGAGTTGGTCTTTATTCTTAATTAATCTTAATTAGGGATGTTTGCATTTGGGCAATAAGATGGTTTGGAGGAACATTTAATCATAATACCTCATTCAATCGAGGATTTGTAGATTACATTTGTCCAATTTGGAAAAAGATTTAAAAATAAACTGAAGTAAATTAACCGACTTTTATTGCCCAAGGGCTTATAAATAAATGGGGGAGGGGTTAAAAAGTGGATAATTGACTTAGCTAAAGTTAGAATTAATTAAATGCTTGAAATTAACAGAATAATTAAAATGTAAACTGCACTATATATGTTAAAAGAAACCCTTGTGTATTGCTTTTTTTGACGTGGTTGTGATAGATTTAGAATTCTAAAAATAACAAATAATGTAAATGACATAAAAGAGTGAATGATATAAGACTATAAATTACTATATTATATACTAATAAGTTTTTATGATATAAGACTAACTGAAGATTATTGATCATATAACAAAAAAAGAGACAATGATAAAGAATCTATAGCAGGGATGTACAATCGTGATCCACTGGTCGATCGCAAAGCTATTTTTGGTCGATCGCAAGGCCAATCTGGCAAGAACTGTCGGGTAGAGTGAAACAAATTAAATCAAGATTTTGAAGTTTTTTTGTTATTTTTGTTTTTGTTCTAATTTTTTTTTCAATTCTAGATAGTTGAAGTTCACTAAGCCGTACTATTATTGAAAATAATATTTTTAATATTGATTTAATGTAGCTAATTTGAATTAATAAATATTGTTGCTTTAATTCCCCCGGATATGAGTTTTTTGGTCCATTAAATAATTGTTATGTTTTACTAGATATATAAAAATAGTATATATTTCACAGCTCCCTCCACTTAGATTACGCCTATGACAACACGTTGATCGTAACACATTTTAAAAATAAAAAGTAGATCTTATGAATACAAAAGTTGGCCACCCTTGACCTACAGCACATCTTAATCGGATACCGTATTAAAAATAAGATGTTTTAGAAAGGATCTATTTAGAGATGGAAAAATGAGACAAACTTTGTACAGCAATAGTGAAGAGAGCTGGTTAACCAGCTAGTGAGAAAATAGTTAATTTTTTTTTTTTCAAGTTCTACAATCTTATGTTTAAAGTATAAGAGTGATGGTAGAGGTTTTAAAATTTATATGAATAAAAATGACTACATCATTCATTAAGATCCATAAACAGTGAATCATCTGTTTTGGTACTAATTTAGAGTGAGCTGTCCAACATTTTGGTTTCTAAGGGATGTCCCAAACACCCTGACCCAAACAGTCTAGTTTAAGTAGTATTGATGATTTATTTTCAACTTTAATTAAAGATCATGTAAAGATAATAGTCTAAATTAAAATGATGTATAATAATTTTATTTTTTAAAATTAAATTTAATGACTTTTCATGTATCATTCTTAATTCCTTTTATAAAGATAGTTAACAAATAATTTTATATGTGTTTTAATGCCTATTTTTGTTTAATAAAATATAATCATCACTTTCGATCATTATCGATCCATTACAAAGTCTCTCCAACTTTAGTTTCATTGCCCTATAGCCTCTTTTCTTCATATCACACCAGGAAACTTCTTTAATTCAACCAACAACCTCACATGCAGTTTCCTTCTAGATCTTGTAAATCTATTAGGATTTAATTTAGTACTTCAATTATTGATCTATTATCATAATCTTATAAATGGTAATTGATATCAGTTTGCTTTCTTAGCCATTCTTTCAATATTAACATAATACAAGTTCCTGCTCTATAAACTCAAACAAATGAAAAAAAGATGAGAGAGTTTTACAATCTGATGTGGGCGGAATTTGACAATATTTGCAGCCAATGTATATTTTTAGTGCCGTGATTAGAAAATTAAAAATATTATTAGTGAATATGGACTTACAATAAAGACACAAAAATGTAGAGTAACTAATACGTTTTTATGAATTTAACAATCTTATTGTTAATGCATTTTTTTTTGGCTAAAGCACTAATAACTCTTATAGACATTACTAGATGGAGTTTATAGAAATCAGCTTATCCAGGAGGAGATTGCAACATAGATAATGAATTCATCATATGATAACATAAATTGAAACTGAAAATAAGATTTCAAAATTGTCCAATGTTCTAGATATTTCTAAAGATTATAATTATTATCATCACAAATTATTTTGAGGTTTTGGATATAAGTGATGACAAACCAGATAAACTGTAAACAGAAGTGAAAGAAATAATTAAAAGAAATAAAAAATTGAGTAAAATAAAACAATCAATAAAATAATATATGACTAAAGATATGTCAATAATTTTTTTAAAAAAATAACAAAGAGCCAAAAATTAAAAAAGATTAAAATATTTTTTAAATATTGAGTAAAAAAATTCAAAGGAACATCCAAAAAAGATGAGGAGCAGTATTATAATGATATTTGCAACACTTCAAAAAATAAAATAGGCTTTTAAAAAAACTATTTCAGAAAATTCATGAAATGAAAAGAAATTATCATTATGAGTAGATTTATTTAAAAATGGCAATAAACAGATTGTAATTAAAATAATGCGCATTCAAATTTAGATGGAAGAAACTGTATATAAGAAGCTATATTACAAAGCAAAGAAATATACATATATAAGATGGAAGGAACTGTATATAAAAAGCTATATTACAAAGCAAAGAAATATATATATATAAGATGAAAAGAACTGTATAGAAAAAGCTATATTACAAAGCAAAGATATATATATATTTAATTATACTGCATCAAAAAAAAAAACAATAGTGAAAGTAGGTCAGATTTCTTAGAAATCATTAATAAAAGATAAGACCATTGGAATATACATCACTGCAGGAAATTGAAAAAACTTAATAATTCTTTGATGATTTGGAAGTAAGATTGATGAAAATTATTCAGCACGGATTAGAATTTTTTTTTAAAAAAACAAACAAACAAACAAACTGATATATTAAATGATTTTAGGATGTGTCACTACTAATACATGATGGTTAATTTAAAATTTCAAATAATATCAACATAAAGACTCTATGTTTTTTATCAATTCCAAGATCTTTGATTCAATTGTCCAAATATAAAAGATTTTAAAGAGAAATGAATGTTCTAGATCATTGCAGTTTTTTAATGAATAATTCTTATATGGGATTAGAAATCACAGTTAAAGTTCTCTAATGAATATATTTTTTTCATATTAATAGAAGAATTATAAAGACTGCATAGTGTTAACCCTGTCTATTTAACATGTGTACAGAATGAGGAAGGCTAAATTAGATGATTGATTCAAGATTAATGGGGAAAAAATATCAATAAGCTCACATTTGCTGATGACTTCATGTCACATTTTCAACTGAAAGAAATGAAAATTTTGGCTTTCATTATAAAAGAATAA
The DNA here is from genome assembly GCA_028023455.1 of Epiperipatus broadwayi. Classification (NCBI taxonomy): domain Eukaryota; kingdom Metazoa; phylum Onychophora; class Udeonychophora; order Euonychophora; family Peripatidae; genus Epiperipatus; species Epiperipatus broadwayi. The sequence goes on from JAQFVV010000004.1 coordinate 19,200,861, forward strand.
GATAAAAAAAATGGAAACTAAGAAAATTATACAGATTTTCATAAATACCAAGGCTTTGCTAAACTCCACAAAACTATCATACAGTATGATTATTTTGGTGAGAGGAAAAAAAAGTTCTATTTGGAAATCTTAATGGTATTAAAATTTACACAATTCTAAAAAATGTCAATCACTTAATCTAAAAGAAATAATGTGAACATTATATCTTAAATTTTTCTAATCAGTGGGTAAACTTGCATGCAGGGTAAACTTTTGAGATGTTGTGTGTTGGTTCAAAAGGGGAAAAGATATTGTAGTTTCTCATTACAATAGATCAATGAATTGTATATGGTAAAATAATGAGATTTGTATAATATAAAATTATTTTTACTAATGTTGCTATGATAAATAGCAAATGATGATTAAAGACCTAACTGCAGTGTAAAGATATTTCTTATGCATATTTTATTGTTAGAGTTATGAATAATATTGTTTTTAATTGTTTCATGTGTTGATAGTAATGTCTGAGAATGCTGAATAAACATGTGATTTGTTCCTTGGAAAATCATGTGTATTTTTTCTCATGTGTCATAGCATCAGCCGGGAAGTGAACCCATTAATCTGGGACAACTGCTTGTAAAGCAGCTGTCGTTGACCTCTCGACCACCAATGCTTGACAAGTCATGTGTATTTAAGCACTCAAGTAGGTTCAACATAAAAATTCCATCCAAATGGTCAGATACCTTTTTTATTCTATTTAGTTGAGGATTGATTTAGAAATCCTTAGCTTTTGAATAATTCATTCTTTCCAGTAATAAATCCTGCACTGCAATGAACAGAATAAAATACAAAACATTTAAAGTTCATAGTTTTCTAATTGATTTAAAAATATAAGCCTTATAATTCAGATTTCATGGACTTAACAATTCAGTTAAACTAATGATCCAATAATCAGTTTGTTAATTATAAATGTAATTATAGAATGCATTCAATTAACATAATTAAAAATAGCTGAGAGTATAGTGCCCAAAATAAATATTTAAGTTTAATGTATCATTCCACAAATAATAAGTTTTGCATTTATAATTAAATATGCAGAACATAAAATAATTTGCATTACTATTTAATTCCATATGCTGGGTATAGCAATGCATCTTTTTTTATATTTTGTAACTGTCTTCACTGTTGGTGCTCAAAATAAGTCCATGAGGCAAATCAGTTGTTAGGTCTAAAATAATTTAAATTTCTGAGAGAAATTTAAAAATCCTACAAGTCTATGTCCAAAAGATTTTGTATAAAAAACTTTGCGGAGTTAAGAGGGTTATTAAATTTCTGAGACTTTTATATCTTTTAAAATAGTCATAATTACTTTTAAAAAAAAAATAAGGTTCCCGATCTTTATAAAACTAATTTAATATAAACAAAACAGTATTTAAAAAATACTAAGTGAAATTAAAAAAAAAAAAACATGACAGATTTTATAGAAGGAAAAGTGTTAAAAATTCTTTTTTTTTTCTGTAGCAATAAAAGAGCAATTGTTTTTTTTTTTTTAAAAAAAAAAAAATGAAAGAGTGAAAAAGATGAAAAAGAGAAAACATTAAGAAATATCACTTTTATTAAAAAAAAAAAAAAAAACCTATTAAACATTTTTTTATGAACAAAAAGCATTAAAAAGTATTACAAAATTATATATATTAAAAGATAATTACAAAAAAAAAAAAATCCACTTGTTTTTAAATTTAATTTCAACTTTTATTTCATTTTTCTTCTATTTTTTTCTTTTTTTTAAATGTATATATACACACATATCTTCTATGTGCTCCTATTCATTGAAATAGTCAAACAACAGACAGTTCAAAATAAAATTTAAAAATTGTGTGTGAGCGCGCACAAACAAAATATTTTATTGCTGCCACTAATAATAACAGACATCTTGAATTATTTTTTAGTAACAAAAAAATATACAGTATGTATTTATTTGCAAACATATTTTTATTTTGTATATATTTAAAAGAGCTTTGTGATGCGATGCGATGCACTATGGCTTCTCCTTTTCGGAGTCAGAAATCTCTCAGCCACTATGCCCAGAGAAACTTGTTAGCCACCTTACCTTATCTTTCTATTCTTCTCTATCTTGCTCCACCCCATTATTTATATCACTGTATGGCCTTTATACCTAAATCCCCTTTATCTTTTTCAGAACTGAGCATAAAAAGCAAGAATCTCCTTTTCTGTATAATTACTTTGTTTATTTTTATTCTCCCTCAACATCATTATTTGTACGCTTTCTGCTTTTAAGAATTTACATTCAATTAATGAATGCCTAATATTTTCTATGCCTTCTTTACATAACTTGCAGACTAAATCACTCACATTTCTCCAATTATATGTATATTCCCTTGTTAATAATAATCCTGTTCGAGCCTTGAACAGTAAACTGCTTTCCTTGCTATTATCATAAATTGACTAGCACCCAATATTCTGTTTACTTCTATATATATATTTAAACTCTTTTTACTCTCCATACTAGTTATGATGGTTAGCACATTAGCTCATCTGGTACACAAACTTGGTGTTTAAGTCTACTTTAGAAATTTATTTTCAAATCCTAGATCTGAGATTTTTTTTTTTGTAAGCAGTTGAACCATAATCGATGCTCAGCCACTCATCCAGTATTGATCAATGATTATCTAATTGATATTAGCTGGAGAGCTGAGATCTCATATTAATTAGAATAGGTCAGACGAGTGTTTATGCCCAACAATTAAAAAAAAAATTGATTAAAATATAATCCAACCTTCTTCTGTGGGCACAAAGTACATGGTTTTATCTTACCTTATTCCATTCATTGTTACAGAGTTTGGAATTGTTTTTTCATTCTCTTGCTGATTTAGATGTCACCTCCTATGAAATTTTAAATAAGAGTCTAAAATTTTCTTTTTTATTATTTTATTAAAATTACCTAAAATAAAAACAAAATTTATTGCTTACCAAAGATATTAATTAATGTTTTAATTTGTAAGAATTGCTATGAAAATACAGCATTTGTAAATTTGAGCAATTGGTATATTATGTATTTTACCAGTTTTTTATAGATCTGAGATTTGAATACTTAATAGAGAGTAATGTAAAAATTTTAGGCAACTCAGCAAAGTATGAAAAGATATATTTTAGGAAAAACAAGAAGGGGTTGAAAGAAAAATATTTGAATGCAAGAAAAAATATATATTGAAAGACGTAAGAGATTGAAATGGAGCTTAGAGTTAAAGTCTTAAACTAATTCCAAGAGTGAGATGGATGAAATAAAAAAAAACTGGTGATGTGTTGTGAAAAAGTTATTCATGGATCGAAAAAACTGAGGCCTTCAATTTATCGTGAATCAATAATGTCTGATAATGATGATTATAACACTTGTTTTTGTATTACCTGAATACCATTTTTGATAATTTGTAATTTATTTTTCACATAAATCTCTCTCTGTTCAGTAAAAGTGTTAACTGTTTTATTTTTCTATTATTTTGAGATTTGTTCTTTTAATTGGCAAGAACTATTTCTTGAGGATCAATCCAAACTAAGTATCCCCCCCCCCTTTTTTTTTTTTTAAAAATTACATTGGGTTTTTTTTGGGATGTAATCTTTTATCATCATTGTATCATATTATTCATTATTTTTTAAAATATGATACTTTTAAAAGTTATCGGATAGGACTCCAGTGATAGTTTCAAATGACTTTTTAAATATTAGAATCAAAAAAATTTCTGAATTGTGCGCTATTTTGATATTGTTTAATATATAATAGAAAATATATTGATCTTGTTTTGGTGTTTATCTTTGGTACTGGGTTTTTTTTTACCCATTTTTATTTTTTGGTAGCTTTTTTTTTTTTTAATAAAGCAAGCATTACACCTGTATATAGATTTTTAATTATTGTTCTCGGCATCGCCCAAAATATATCTATTCCCACATTATACTTACCTATCCTAAGAGGAAACTATTAGAAATATGCATATAATTTAATTAATTATACAAAGTTATAGTGCAATACAAATTATTTTGTTAAACAAAAAAAAAAACTAGAATAAACTTCACAATATTCAAAATACCAACATATAATAATAAATAATAGCTATAGCCAATTTATTGCATGTCTGCATTCTGAATAGAATTTTACTGTAAAATTCTATTCTGAAATTAAAACAGGCAAAAACTCACTATCAATGGATGCCAGAAGGCTTGTGCATAAAATCCCCATCTAGTGCCTATTCATCCAATATCCGCAGACTAGCATGAAATATGTATAGTGAGTTTTGCCTGTTTTAATAACAGTTATAAACAAGCATAAGAAATGGTGATCATGTGATGTTTATTGGCTTAAATTCTATTCTGAATAGCAGGCATACTATAAGCTGGCAGTAACTATAATTTATTATTATACATCTGGCTTAACTGATGAGTGCTGGTTCTGCATAAAATATATTTATTGGGGATGGCATATTTTTTTTCCACACGTATGTCAGTTGCTTGAGATGAAGTGGAGGATGAATAGTTAAAATCTGTCTAATTACATGTTGGTACTTTGAATAGAGTTTATTCCAGAATTTTTTGTTTATTATAATTATTTTATCTGATTTTATATATAACATTTTGAGATTATTTCTCCTGTAACTGGTTTATTAAGAAAATGTATACTCTTAAACTAAAGCAAAATATGATACAGATTTAAAAAATAAAATATGTAATACAGGTATGTCCACCGTTTTAATAATATGTAAACTTTGAGATTATTTCTTATATTACTGGTTAATTAAATAAATGTACATTCTCAAACTAAAGCATAAAGCTTATTTTGTGTATGTGTGTGGTTTTTTCTTTATAAACAACAAAAAATTGTCTTATAATTTAGCTTGAAAGTATACATCTACTTAATAAATCAGTCAATGAGAAATATTCTCAAGTATTACATATTATTAAAACATTGGATATAGCTTTTATTACTAGTTTTATTTTTATATATAATATTGTTTTAGTTTTAATTACTTTTTGTTGTTGTTGTTTTTAATTCTCAAAAAATATGTGTTTTTGAAATGTCCACGAGTTATAGAATTATCTTGCTTCTGTGAAGATTATGCAAAATGTAAATATAAAACCTCTTTTATTAAAAGCACTAATAAATATATTGCATACCCTAAAGAAAAGCTATTAATGTAATTTGTGCTAAAATAAAAAATAAATAAAAAATTATGCTAATATATACTGAGGTCCAAACAGAATGGGAAATTATCAGCAATAGATTATCAAGAGCTTTATAGATTCCAACTTAAAATGCTCAATTATAAAATATTTATAATTTTTTTTTTTTAGATATATCAGAACATTTATGTATGGAACTAGAAATTACAGTTAAAACTATCTCTAGTGAAAAAGTGTTTTAGATTGCAAAAAAGCTAATAAATTTATACATTGTCATTTTTACTCAATATGTTAAATGTATATATATATGTAAAATAAATAAAATGTCCATTAATTAAAAACAAATTTGTAATTATAATTGAAATAATAAATTTAATGGTTTACAAATTATTACAAACAATCCTTAAATCCGCAGAAGTACTTTCGGTTAATTTCTTAAACCTGCCTCAACTGCCATTAAATTCAAAAAACAAAAGCTGAAGCAAACGTCATCAATTCAAATTCTACAAATCTTGTATTTTAATGTTAGCAGCTTGTCGATTTATTAAATGCATTTTATTCCTGTTAATTGCCTCTTTAATTTTTCTTTTACTATGGTTTCTCTCTTCATGAAGAATTTTCACATTTTCAAAATCAAATTTAAATTTATATTTACATGTTTTTTCGTGATCAAAGAAAACTAAAGGAGATATTAAATCACCATTATTTTTACTTTTTACATGCTTATATAACAATTCATGCTCCTTCAATCTTTTCTCAATACTGCACCCTAGATTCACCTATATATGATAGCACACAATCACAAAAAATTTGATATATGACATTACTTTTCTGCTTGACAGGTATGACATCCTTAGAATTATTGACTAATTTATTAATATTGTTTGGAATGTAGAATGAAACATTAAACACATTCTTATATAAATCCTTAAAAAATTTCACTTGTGGATTTGAAATAAATGGAATAGATATCCATTGTTTACTATTAGTCTTCATTTCCTTTCAATTATTATAACTTTTTTTAAATTGACATAAAGTATTGTTTATTTGTTCCATTTTATAACCAACATCAAGCAATTCCTTGGCAAATATTTCAATATTTTTCAGTTTATCACTTTGGTAATGTTAGAATTTTCATTCTGAAACAAAAAAGATCTAAAACTTGCCATCTTATGCATCATTGGTACTTTTGATTTACAATTTATATATCTTCTTTTTTGCAGTGACTTAATTATTAGTTTATAATTTAAAATACTGTTATCTCTTATAATTATTAAATCTAAATATTTAATATTATTGTCCTGTTCCTTGTCAATAGTCCATTTCAAGCCATTCAACTTATTTAATTCCTCTACAAGCAAATTTATACTATTAGTATTTCCACAAATAAAAACATCATCCACATATCTTTTGTAAATTTTAATATCTCCAAAAGTACACATATTTAAAATACTCTCATATGTAGATAAAACGAAATTGCAAACTTGTGCAACTACAGGCAGACCCATAGGCCAACCTTTAGACATTTTATAATATTGACCTTCAAAAGATGCAACAACGTTATCATTAAATTTTTTTAAAGAATCAACAATAAATTTTATCATATATTTACAAATACTTTTACTTTTTAATGAATGTTCAATTATTTTTATGGAATTCATTCTATCAATAGATCTATACATTTCTATAACATCCAATGAAGCAATAACATCATTTTCATCAATCATCAAATTTTTAATACTATTTACAAAGTCAAACAATGAAGCAATAGTATTTTTCCCAAATCCTAAAAAGTCTTGTAAAAGTGTACCAATATATTTAGAAGTCTGATACATGAATGAACCACCAAAATCTATCATAACTATCAAATGATTACCTTCTTTATGTAATTTTATATTTGCAAAAATACGAGGACATATAGCACAAAAAGGATATATATAAAACCAAACCTGCCTAACACTATACTAGCAAAAATAAAAATGAAAAACCATAAAACAATACAATACTAGATTAAATTCAAAATTTTTACCAAAATCCTTTCTCAAGTGAAAATCAAACTATAAGAAATAACAAATATATACACACAATCAAACCTTCCCATAATTCATTTCAAACTCCACCTTCCCTTAATATCAAAAGAAGTCTTCATAAGATTGATAGCCTCAGAATCAAGAAGATTTATCATCAAAGTCTCCTTTATTCTTCTTTTTAACTCATTCTTTTCATAAAAAATAACCGAAGCATTGTCAAATAATATTTTATGACCTGTATTCAATTCATGCCTTAACTCAGCTTTATATATTCAGTATTTATAAAACTTATATGTTAACATTTTATTAAAGGAAAAGTTTAAATCTAAGCAGAGTAATGTTTAATAAATGGCAGTATAATAATTATTTATTACAATAATATATAAACAATACAAAAGTAATATAACTCCAAACAAGGAAATACTTGTGGGAGGAGTCATATATATATACAAAATAATAATAATAATTTATATTTAATTACAAAGTCTCAATAATAATAATAATTATCATTTATTTTTTTATTTGTACAATAATATATAAACAAAACAAAATTAATATAAGTCTAAACAAGGAAATACTTGTGTGAGGAGTCATATATACATACATACAAAATATTAACAACAATAATTTATATTTTATTACAAAGCCACAATATAATAAGTTACAAAATATTAATTAAAATAACTACATAAAATATAAACAAAACTACAAAAACTTTTTAAATATAGCAGATGATATGTGGTCAATATCTAATGAATAAATAGAGACAAAAGAATTAAACAACCTAATACCATTGTAATTGAATTGCCTTTGACTAACTTGCAAATTAAAAGCAGGCAATGTCAATTGAAAGTTTTTATCTAATCGAGTATTTATTTTAAAAATTCTTGCATATAAAAGAGAATGATGATGAAATATATCAGTAATTACCCTTTATTTATAAAGATTAACAATAGATAAAACATAGTCATTACCATAAGTATTCTGAACCAAAGTTGATTTAGACTTTTCAAAAATAATACGCATAGTGTAGTTTTGTAAGACATGTAATAATGGCAAAGTGTATGCAGAGCAACTGCCTCAAATAGAAATATTATAAGACAATATACCTTGATAACAAGACTCATAAATAATAAAATAATTAATCTTATGAAACCTTGAACACAAATAAGCAATATGACTTGACGAAGATCAATAAAAACTCCCAAATAACATTAATTATCAAAAAATACAGTATTACCACAAATACAAATGTTATTACAATGAATTCTATATTGGCTACAAATAGAAATATTCAAAGAATGAGAAACTAATTTATATATATAAAAAGAATAACTCTCACTTTATTACAATTGACTATCAAACAATTTAACATAAGCCAATTAACAATTAAAGCCAAATCCTTAGTAATCATTTGCTCAATATCATCAGAAAAAACATAAGTCACTGAATTCCAAGGCAATGCAAAAATATCATTAATATAAATTAAAAATAACATAAGTCCAATTGCAGAACCTTTGGAACTTCATGATTTATCAATTTAAAATCGCTAGTAATGCCATAAATTTTGTTTGCCTTTTTTCTGTTTTTTAAATAACTTTACCAAACAACAACAACAACAACAACAATAATAATAATAATAATAATAATAATAATTAGGGCAGGTGTATCACATTATACTGGAGATTATATAGGAAAAGTTGAGATTGTTGTGCTTATTTAATGATAGAGTATAAATAATAATATTTAAGTTTGTAAAACTCAAAAAAAGTGTAAGTAAAATAATAATGATTATCAATGAGAGTATAATAGAATATTTAGTTATAGATAGAGATGATAACATGTTAAATAACAAGAAGAATGGAAGCGCAATTAAACTTGGAGCAATTGGCTATACATGAGCCAATACAAGCAATGGAACTGAAACTGTTAAGATAAGAATCTCTTCAGACAGCGCAAAATTCTTCAGAAGAGAAACCAAGTACACAGAATAATGCAATACTGCATGAATTTATGAAATAAAAGCAACAGAGAAATGAAGAAACACACAAAAAAGATAGGAAATGCTGCAACAAAAACTTGAAAAAATGTATTCAAAATTTGAAGAAAAATAACAAAAAAGAAATAGTTAATTTAAAGAAATGCATCAAGAAATAAAAGAAATGTTTGAAGTAGTACAAGAGACTATAAGCATCATGAAGCTAGAAATAGCAGAGCAAATACAACAGAAAATGGAGTGTATAGAAAGATAAATATTGATTTAGAGAAAATGATCCAAAATTTTATTGAATCTAGCAAAACTAAATTGCAGGACAGTGCAAAAAAAAAAAAATTGGAAGTGAGCAAAGTGAAGAGATGATCAAATTTATTTCTCAAAAAAACTCAGGAAAGACACAAGAAACTCAGAAAGAAGTAGTAGGCATCATAAATGACATGAAAATATAATAGTGGATGTTTATTTTATGAGATTTGGTTATTGCATTAAGCCTATTATGAAGGTTATTGCTGGGAAAAGAAAGCACTGGCAAAATATTTTGCCTTATAATTTCCTTGTTTTGTTAAGAATATGTCTACAAGAGTTAAGTTTGGTGCTGAAAACCTTAGCTAAAGGTGACTTTGGTATCTTGCTCAACAGGATAGACATGAGGCTATTCAGGTTGTAAACTTTGAAATCCTCATAAATGTTATTAATTGAGAGAAGACACATTGAGAGTTGGTACATGGAATGTTCAATAATTGAGATCTGGAAAATGGAAAATTTGAAAAGGAAATAAGTATAAATAGTACTGATGTTATAAGATTTAGCAAAGAGAGATGGGAGGGATATGGAAAGTAAGTAATAAAGATGTTAGATTATTTTATTCTGGCAGTGATAAAATAGTTAATGGAGTTGGCATTGCTGTTGGAAAAAAAAATTTGAAGTAGTGTGGTAAAAGTAGATTGTATTGACAATAAACTAATGATGATGAAAATAACTGAAAGTCCTAGAGCTTTGGTACTTGTATAAGTTTATATACTGACTATCAGTCATTATGGTATTGAAATTGATGAGAAATATGAAAACATAGAAAAATTATACAACATTAGAGAAATAATGCATGTATGTTGCTGTTGGTGTGAATGGAATTTTGTTGTGGGGAAAGATAAGAAAGGACAAATTGTTGAAAATTATGGTATTGGAAAAAGAAATGAAAAAGATAGCCAGATTGTACAATTTTGTAAGGAAAATGAATTTGTAATTGCAAGCACTTTAAAAATCATATAAAAAGATTGTATGAACAGAAAGCCCCAGTTAATGTTATCAAATTGATTATATATTGATTCAGGATAGATACAAGAATGCTATAAGGGTTCACATGCTTTGCCTAATGCTGTTATAAAATTGGATCATAATTTAATTATGATGAAATTAAAGTTGAATTTTAAAAAAATAAAAAAGAGGGAAAAGATATGTAAGATGGGACCTATTTGGGAGAAATAGAGAACAGAAAATTTGGTTTAATATATGAAAATTTAATAAAAAGGATTGATAAAGATGAAGAATATGTGAATAGTTCTGATATGTTGGTGTAGAATTAAAGAAGCATTATTAAAACCAGAAAAAAACATGAAATATGCAATATGTATTCAGTTACAAAAATCTAAATGACCTTGAATAGCAGAAGATATGTTAAAAAAGATAGAAGTACTAAAGGGATGGAAGAATGTCAATATTGAAGAAGGGTGAAGTGCATATAGAAAAATTAATAATGAGATACGAAGAGAAACAGATTTAGAAAAATGGATAGAACAAGAATGTAGAGAAATAGAAATGCCTCAACACATGAAAAGATATGATCTGGTATTTGATAGAATTAGAAATGTACCTTGGGAGAAAAAAGTGAGATAGCAGATAAGAATAGAAAGAGCAATGATAAAGTAAAAAAAATGCAAAGAATATCTTTAATGTCTATTTAGAAAAAAAAAAAAATTCCATTAATTGGGAATTTGAAAATGAAGAAGGTATTGAAGCAGATATAAAGGTATAGACATATTGACAGATGAAGTAAAAGTCAATTGCACAAATGAAAAATGGTAAAGTTATTGGATTTGTTACAATATCTATAGAATTTTTGAAAGAAATGGGAGAATTTATTGTGAAGAAAATAGTTGGACTTTGAAATTTAATACATAATAGTGGAATTTGACCTGAAGACTTTTTGAGAACTATAATGACTTCAACTGCTAAAAAAGAGAAAGCTGTTATATGTGAAGAGTACAGAGCATTAATTTGTTGTCTCATGCCCTTAATGTTTTATTGAGGATTTCAGTGAATATGTGGGAAGTTAGAATATTATATTGGAGAATAGTTTGGTTTTTAGAGGGAAAAGTGTGAGAGATGCTAATTGGTATTCTTAAAACAATTGCAGAGGAGTATAGTGAAAAAAGATAATAAAAAAAAGATATATATTTTGTGGATTTGATAAAAGCATTTCATAGAGTAATCCAGAATAAACTAAAAAGAAAGAAGTATTTTTGGAAAGAGATAAGATTGATTTGAAAATATATATATATTGGGCAAAGGATAAGGTATTAGAGTGAAGAATAATTTTACTGGTGAAGTGAATAAGAAAGAGGAGTTAGACAAGGATGCAGTTTATCAGCTGTTATTTTTTAATATTTATGTGGAAGACATGTAAATAATTATTTAGATTGTAGAGGAGCATATGTTATGGTAGGATAATAAAATATAAAACATTTGCAGATGATATGGCTCTTATAGCTGAGGATGAAAAAGTGTCTTCAAAATAGAATCAGTAAATTGGAGGAAGGATATATGGAATATGGAATAAAGATTAATGTTGAGAAGAAAGTGTTTATGGATAAAGAGGAATGAAAAAGTCTACAAAATAGAATCAATAAATTGGAAGAAGATATATGAAATATGGAATGAAGATTAATGTTGAGAAGAGAAAGTATTTATGGATAAAGAGGAATGCGAGAAGTCTGCAAAATAGAATTGATAAATTGGAAGAAGGATATATGGAATGAATATTAATGATGAGAAGACAAAGTGATAATGGACAGAGAGAAATGCAAAAAGTTTGCTAGTTGAAATCCATGATAATATTGTTCACCGGATAAAGGATTTAGATATTTGAGTAATTGATTGAATGAGGATGGAAGAACTGACATTGAAGTTAAAAGAAGAATAACATTAGCAAAGGAGCCATTTACTAAGAGAAAAAAAATATTTTGTGGAACTTTGAAGACAATTAAGGAAAAGATTAATTAGTGTACTTGTTGCATGATTGTAAAATATAGATACAGTAATAAAATTAAGAACAGATTGGAAGCTTTTGAGAAGTGGTTATGAAGAAAGATGGAAAAAATCAGTTGGATGATTAAAATAATAAAGAAAGAAGTTTTGAAAAGTGTAAATAAAAAAGAAGTTTGATTGAGGAAATTAGAAATAGAAACTGGATTGGATATATACTAAGAAAAAAATATAGTTTAATAAAAGATGTTTTGGAGGGAATGGGGAGTGAAAAGAAGAAGATAGAAAATATTGACACTGCTGAATGATAGAAGGGAAGAATTATGTGGAATTGAAGAATTGGCAATGAAGATAACATGTCAAGAAATTGATGAATTATGATGTGACTGCTCTTTTGACCTGATCATAGGAAATAATACTTTTGATGATGACTGAAACCTAATATTAAAAGTTTTATAAATTTTAGAATGTATTTAAAATTAATACTGACTTAAAAGCATCAATATAAAGAGGTTGTAGTTTCTTGATAATGAGACCACTATTATTATGTTTCAATAAGGAAAAATAAGTTATTGAAAATATTTAATTATGTTTCAAATCAAACATTTCACTATTCATTTTATTTAAAAATAAAAAATATGATAGATAAGTTTTTTTATATTCTAATTTTTTCAGTGATAGAGTGATGATGGTATGGTAAAATATATGTAAATGAGTTCCCTCAATTTATTATTAATGACCATATTACTATCATTATTTTTAAGGTTTTGTTTATACTTAATTTATATCTGCTTACTATTCATTAAAAATACCTGTGTTACATATACATGTGTATTGAAAAGTACTGTACACTTGTGGTTCAATAAACACTACGTATTCTATTCCTATCAAAATATATCATCAAAATATGAGCTATTATACGTAATGTATAATGTATGTGAAAGGGCTTGAAATAAGGTATACTGGATATTATGGGTCCATATGATGTAGGGTTACATTGTATAATATTTTTACATAGGCTGTCTGAAAATGCTAATAATTTAGATGGTGGAGGAGTTGGTCATGTTATATAATCTGCAAGGTGTGACAAAATGTTTACAAAAGTAATATATATATATATATAGTTGTAGTGGATCTAAATTTTTGTTTTTTAAACCTTAAAAGCAAGATATAGATATTAGAAAAAAGATATTCAGAGGTTCAAAAATTCATGGATAGCCATGTACATAATCAGATCAGAATAATCAGAGAAAAGTGGAGAATTTAATGATATATTAAATAGGTGGCATAATGTAAAGGAATAGAAAACAAATTGACAAATGAAAAATATCTATCATTGTGTAATATATAAGGGATTCGAACTCAGACTTTCACATGACCCTCAGCTCTCCATGCCATCTCATATTGCTATCATTGTGTAAGGAAATAGAATTTGAAGTAAAAAATGTTCATTACTTATAAGGGGGAAGTAAAAAAGGTGCAACTATTTTGGAGATAACATATAATATGACATTTTAATGTTTCCAAGCAATATGTTGGAGTACAGAGTAGAAAAAAGCAGCAAGTTTAAAAGAAAGATTGGTCTTTTATAATTATAGATCCAGGAGGTACATAAATATATTAAATGTAATAATATGGTAATGAAAAGTAACTATTAGTAAAATGGTATCTATGCATAAATTTTAAAAGAGAGAAAGCAGTATGCCTCAGTAATAACTGGAGGAGATGAAAAATCTTATGAGAAAGCAGAAAATCTTTGTGTGTTTAGATATGTTGATGGATCAATTTGTAACCTATTATATATTTTTGTTTCCAATAGATCAAGGGTATGTAGCTATATTCATCCATTTAATTAGTTGGAAAAAATTTTCAATTGAATTTTTCATAATACTAAATGCCTTTTAATTTTATAATAAATAAACCTACAAAAATTATATAAAAAAACTATTTTTATATATCTTTAAGAGATAATTATCTGTCATCAGTGTTCAAAATTGTTAAAGAGCAAAAATTTATTGCTTAAACCTGATAACCTCTGAGCCATTAGGCATTGCATCAAAATATGAAAGAGATAGATCTTTAAAATCCATTTTTCTACATCATCTTCTGAGATATCTATAAATATAGTGTCTTTTTTGTATTATTTAAATACTATTCTATTCTTCATTGGTGATCTGTAAATGAAACAATTTTTTTGTTAAATGCTTCTTATGTCAAGACTATCATGTTTTTTTTTTGTTGTTGTATCATCAAAGTCAGTGTTAATCTGTGGAAAACATAGTTTGAGTTTATGCATAATTTCTATAGATGATTCATTACACTTTTAATCATTCATTTTTATTATTTATTTCTGCTGATTTTCCAGGGTCAATTGTATTTCATTTATTTGTCTGAGTATCTAAAAGAATAACAGATAGGTTATTTATCACTTTTTGAAATTTACTACATAGGCATTGGTTTGTATATCCACTATGCTAAATTGCTTGCAACACACACATTGCTGCAATTAAACAATAGGTGTTGTTATTGTTTGTACAGAAAACAATATAGTTTTATTCCCAAAGCATGGTTTCTTGATTTGCTATTTGCATGGGCATGTTTAGCAGATCAATATCTCTGTTTTATTACTTTAAAATTGTGGCTATTGGTATATATAGAAACTGGCATATTTTTTAGATTTACTGCTTGAGTTTCAGTCACAAATGCTTCCATTACTTTTTTTAAATCATTGATTAAATAATTTAATAATGAATTTTTCAGAGCTTCAGTAATTGTGTTTTGTCTGTTATTGTCCACACTATTAATGTACTGTATAGACTTCAAATATTTTTTTTCCTTTAAAAGTGGTCTCTTTGATCTATATGATAGAATTCAATCATTAAATATCATTGGTCAGGTTGATCTGCAATATACAAAGCAGTGTCACATGGGGTTTTTGTACTGAGAACTTCATAAAGTAATGTCCCTTGAAAATTTATTCCAAAAAGTAGATGAAATCTGGGATTGTTAAAACGATTGATTAGTTGATAGAAACATTTAAAAGAGTTAAATAATTCACTCAGAATCATAGCATTAAACTTTTCTACACTATTTTGTGATAGCTCAGCAGTCCATATCATTGGTGAGCTTATATGATTTTCTACAGTCAAGTAGCAAAAAAAAAAATCAAGCTTTGTAAAATTGCTAAACACTGCTTTTAAATCAAGGGATTGGATTTTGTTTTTGATATTATGAGGTTTTTAACTGAAACAATGGGATTGGATGCTGATTTTGTTATATATTGGGATTGATGGTAGTCATAGTTTTAGCTTTTCTTGTCACCACCCATAGAAGTTAAATCAAATGCGCACAGACAATAAATGTGTTAAACCATTTCTCTTCTCTAGTGGATAGATCTCAGACTATAGGAATGTCTGAGCTTTAAATTTCAGACATTTGTAATAATTTTAAATTTATTAAGTTATAATTGTATCTATTTTAATAAAATGGTTAAAAATAGTTGCACCTGATAAAAGTTCTGACATAGATAAAAAAAGATTGTTAGTATAAATTTAATAAGCACAGAAACTGACAGTGCAGTGTTCATGACCACAAGAGTATCCAGAAAGCATTTAAAAATTGATTGCCATACTATTGGTATGGCAGTCCATATTCTATCACTAAACATTTTCATAGTACAATCATTCAACTCTTTCTTTTCATTACAATGGCGATCAGTTATTTTCTTTTCCCATACGTTTTTGCAGTTGTAACAATTTAGTCGTATAGTAGTTGTACTTAATAAATATTGACTGTATTTACTCTATTAAATATTTGACGTCCTTGTTTAATAGTTTATTTTATTTTATTGTTATGTTTCTGATAGATAACTAAAGAAAAAAAGCAAAATGAGGGGAACAATTTTGTTTTATTCATTTTAAAAAAAGTATCATGCTTATTGTGCAATGTAAAACTTATACTTCCTAAAAATGTAATACAAAAGCTGATTTCAACTCTAGTGCTATCTACTGTGATCTTAAATAATCAGTGATTACAAAATGCGTATATTAATAATAAGTGGATAGTTTCTAGTCTAATAAGTGACTAATAATTATTAGCCTATATTAGTATTTAAATTCCCATTCTCCAATTGGTTTCTGGTTTTTACCTTTATCAATGAAGTTTGAAAAACTGTCTAAGAATGGGGATTTTATATATATAAATTATAACTTTTTGGGATATACCGTGTCTTATTTTCCATTGAGCACCGATATTTCGACGGAATAGCAACCGCCATTTTCAAGGTTAACTTTTGAAAGAAAAACCGTTAGAGCTTAACAAATAATGTGACTGTGTGCGAGATGAGAAATGAGATTCCAGTTCAGCATTCACAATATTGGTGCTCAATGGAAAATAAGACACGGCATATCCCAAAAAGTTATAATTTATCTACATCATATAACCGTGAAAACATTAAGTATAATATATATATAGCTGTTCTTGTTTTATAATATTGTTTAAGCTGGAAGTTTGGTGATTTATCGTTATTATTACTAAAAATATAACATGAAGAGATATTTTAACATTATTCATGAAAAATATTAATACAAAATTTTATTATATATTCTGAAATTAGAAACTATCACTGCTATAAAAGTAAAATAAACAATAAGAAATACAAACGATTTTAATTTCTTTTATTATTGTTTTTGGCCCTATTTTCATTTATGATTGCTAATTAAGTAATTTTAACTTCAAAGTTAGTTGTTGAATACCATTAGAGTATTTTTATATCTACTATAAATTCTTTATTAACTTCTAGCTATCACTGATCTACTTATGCTTTAAAGACAGCCATCTTTTGTCAA